>CM059869.1:45983001-47191751 GCA_030490815.1 Acer saccharum | reverse complement strand
GCTATTTGTAATGTGCTAGGTCTAGTATTCAAACTTGGTGTCTCTAATCAATTCATGAACTCAATATTCTCATAATCACTATAATAGTCAAAATTTGTTGATTAACTTTAAAGAAGTTAAATTTTGAAATCTATTTGGTGAAAATTTTTTGTTAAGACTTTTAGAGAAAGTCATTTTCATGTGTTTGTTTGAGTTGAAAGTGTTTGGTCTTTATTTTCTTGGGATATGAAATTTCCCTTAAGTAGTAGTGTAAAATATACCTAGAGAGGGGGTGAATAGGTATTTATTCAAATTCTTCCAATATTAATATGATGCGGAATATAACAAAGAAAAATGCGCACTTGATTAGATTTAACAAATGAATTGATTTCACTAATACAAGAGTTAATCAATTTACAAGATATGCAATCAATGTAAGATATGGAAGATAAAGAAAAATAAAAACAAAAATGAACACAAATAGTTTTACGTGGTAAAACCTCAAAGTGGAAACATCCACGGGTTGATACCACAACCACCGGTAAAGCAATCCACTATGTGAAAAAGGACTTACACACTCAAGCTACCAACTCATGATATCCGCTCAAGCTATCAACTCCTAATCTACCCTCGGGCTAGTGAATCACCAAGCCTACTTCCTATCCGAGATGGATCCTACACCTTTAAAAAGCAACTTCCTATCCAAGATGCTCACGTCTCTAGGAAGATTTCTTGCTTGCCTATCCGGATCCTCCCAACCTTAGACAAGTCTTCCTTGCTTGATTATCCGAGTCCTCCCGACTCTAATCAAGACTTCCTTGCTCTATCCACAAAGCTTCACTCCCTTTGCTAGAGACTTCAACCTGTAAGGATTCCCATATCTTGATTGGCTTATTTCGTGGACAAACCACGTATTGGAGATTGCATGTAAGGGTAGCTTAAGTGATTGATATTCAAGCTCAAGACCCTCTCATGTCCTCAAGGTTGATAAGCACCAAAGGTAAACTTCTATGTGCTTAATTTGCTTTGAAGAGATTAGTTTCACACACACACAACTCATGCATAAATTTTATTCTTGTATGTTGTGTGTTTTATATGTGTGCATGCATGTTCTTGAACATCTCTTCTTGCATGTTTTATTTTGATTGCATCTTGTTCATTGAAATGCCATGACATGTTTAGGCATTAGGATGCATTCACTTCCCACACTTGCACTTCATTATTAGTCTTAAGTGTGGTGTAATTCGTTTCCGTTTGTGTGATCGGAAACGTCCGCGCTTGCACGATGGTGTGCATGTCTTAGCGCGATGGTTGACCACTTGAGAAGGTCTCATTCTTCTCTTGGATAAGTGGTAGTTTTGATTTGATTGTTTGGAGTAAAGTGTCTAGTTTCAAAAGATTAGATTTCAATGTTTTAAATGTTTTTCAAAACTGACCTTTGCATGGTCTTGTGACCATAACTTTTTATACAAAGCTTCAAAATGAGTTTTGAAAATTTCTGTACACACTAGACACCCATACCTTTCCAACGGTATATTATTCGTAATATTTCATGACCGTTTGGATTGGTTTTAAAATCTCCAAAGTTACAACCAAAACAGGGCAACTCTGTTTTTGTCCGTTTCTGACCTTTGGTCACTCAATTGACCATAACTCTTTCTACAGACATCTAAATGTCATTCTATAAAAACGAGTAGAAATTAGACTTCCATACCTTTCTAACGATATATTATACGAAAGGTTTCGATGTCGTTTGGTCATGTTTCGAAGCTCTCGAATCTTGAGTCGCTGCACTGACGCGAGTACCGCGAAAATGCCCATATTTTTTCCATTTCTTCCAAAACGACATAGTTTCACTTGGGCATTATAAATACATATCTTTCTCATCATTTTAAGGGCTGTGCCACAAAATCAAACCCTAGAGAGAGAGGCTCCATATTCTTGAGAGAGAAAGAGAGATTTGAGAGAAATCAAATCAAGAACTCACCTTTAACCACTCAAATCAAATCCCTTTTGCATCATATTTCATATTGCATCTTCTATTACTATATAGAATGCATCCATGATTGGATTTGGATCATCACAACTTGCTTGGTAAGATTTTGATTAAGTTCATCTTATTTGATTATTTTTATTATCAAGCTATTCTCTTTATTTTACTTGTATGTTTTGATCATATGATAAATACAAGATTAGAGAATTAATTGTGATGAATTGATCGAGTGTTGTATTGTGATAGATATCTAGGTTTTTATAATCTATGTTTATCTAAGCTATTATGACATGTCATTTAGCACTTGATATCTAGGATTGATTTTAATTGATTATCTCATCATCCTAGATAAGCATCTAAGGTTCCCTAGCCTTGTTTGTTATTTGAATATTCATACTGTAAGGATTCCCGTTGTTTTTAATTGGCTTATTTCGTGATCAAACCATAAATGGGGATACTTTGTAAGGGTAGTTTAAATGTTGTTGTTAGTGCATTAGGCCCTTTGAAGACCTCATTATTGACAAGCACCAAAGGTAATATTCTAAGTGCTTTCTTGTCTTGAAGAGATAGTTGCACACACTCACAACTCATGCATATGTTTAATCTTTGTATGTTGTGTTTCTTTTTGTTGTGCATAAATGATTATTTACATCTCTTCTTGCCTATTTTTATGATTGCATCTTGTGTTGAAAACATCATAGCATTTAGGCTTTTAGGATGCATCTTGTTTGACTTTGTACCCCTTGCATAATTGCATGTGGGATGCAATTTTTGGCGCTGTGCGCTGGTCCACCAGCGCCGGTCGACCAGCGCCGCTCACCGGCGCAAATCGCCCAGTGGCGCGCCGCTGGTCGTGCGCTGGTGTGGACCAGCGCCGGCCACCAGCGCCGATCGCCCAGTATGGCGCCGCTGGACTGGCGCTGGTGGCAGCGCCTGTCGTCCAGCGCTCAAGCCAAAATTGGCTTGTGCGCTGGTCCTGCGCTGGTCCACCAGCGCAGGTCCACCAGCGCACAGAGTATTTTTCTGGCGAGTTTTCAAAACGACCTCACTTCACTTATGGCCTCTATATATATGCTAACTTGATTTTAGGTCATTTACAAGAGTTCTTATTCATGCTTCATACTTAGGATATTTTTCAAGAGAAGAAAAATACACAAAGAACTCATTTTTAATTACTCAAACACAATTTCATGATCATCAATCATCATCTAGCATCATCTTAGATCATCTAGATGTCATCTAGCATGGAATCTTCATCATACTTTGCTTGGTAAGCTTTTCACTAATATCTTACATATTTTGTGTTTAATTTATCTAGCAATCTCAATTAATTACTTGATTGTTATTTTGTATGCTTTAGATACAAAATTGAGATTAGTATGATGTATGTTTGAGAAGTTGTATTGTGCTAGCATATTAGGTTTTGTACTTGATATTGATTAGCTTAACTATTTGACATGTCATTTAGTTTTGATATCTAGGATTGCTCTTAATTGCATATTAATCATCTTAGATAAGCATATAGGGTTTCCCTTGCTCTATGTTGCATTTTGGATATTTTCATATATTCACTTAGGGTTGTATTCTCTTCAAGAGAAGCTAAGTCTTGTGTGTAGCAATCGGGATTAGGTTGCTTAGATCACAAGCAAATTGGACTAGGTTCACTCATACCGGGATTAGGTAGGTGTGTGATTACTTCCAGGATTAGGTTGTAATCATTTGCACATTTAGTGGATTCGAGGTTCGAGTGTGGCTTACTTACATAGCCCGTGGTTTTTCCCGTGAGGGTTTCCACGTAAAAATCAAGTGTTGATTTATATTTCCGCACCATATTACACTTGCTTGTTTATATTATCTTGAGGGTAAATTCGTAATTTTGACTAACACGAAAAGTTGGGTAAAAAGCGTAAAATCTATTCACCCCCCCTCTAGATAGCTTTATACACACCGTGGTATATTTAGTTTCAATTGGTATCAGAGCGGGTTCCTAGACATACATAGGTGATCCTTGCTTTATTTTGGTGTGTTTTGCATTTTGTGTGATTTTTGATTATTCATACATTTGCATTCATTTCATTCATTCATAAACACTATGAGTGGAAACGGTGGAAATGGTGGTGGCCACGAAGGAGCTTCTAGCACAAGGCCTCCACTTCTTACCGGTTTGAACTATTCCCAATGGAAAGGGAAGATGGAATCCTACATATGCCAAATTCATGACCGTGCATGGATGGCGGTGGAAGACGGATATGATCTCCCTATGATGACTCCCGCGGGTGGAGGACAAGATGTTTTGAAGCCTAAGGCGCAATGGAACGCGCAAGAGTTTGAGGCTTCTAAGTGGAATAGGAAGGCGATACATGCCATTATGTGTGCCATGGATGAGAATCAGTACAAGCTTATTCAGAATACTCAAATTGCCAAAGTGGCATGGGACATCCTTCAAGTTGCACATGAGGGAACCGAGGTGGTGAAGGAGTCCAAGCTTCAAGTCCTCCAAACTCAATTTGAGTTACTTAGGATGGGAGAGGATGAATGCTTCAACGACTTCGAAATCAAATTGATGGACATAGTAAATCAAAGCCATCAACTCGGAGACCCGTATTCGGATAGGAGAGTCAAGCAAAAAATTATGAGATCTCTCCCCGATAGGTTTGAATCAAAGGTGACGGCCATAGAAGAAAATAGTGGCTACATGGATATGAAGCCAAGTGAGGTAATTGGGCGTCTCCTTGCATATGAGTCTAGGAAGGCTCCTAGCAACACTACTCCTCCTAAGAAGTCTAAAGGAATAGCTTTGAAAGCATCTAAGGATGAAAAGGAGGCAAAGCATGAATCGGATGAAGACCTTGCCTTATTTGTGAAACGGTTCAACAAGGTTATGGGGTTCAAGAAGAAGAAGGGATTTGGGTCAAGAGGACAAGATTTGAAGAAAAAGAGTTCCTTCAAGAAGTTTGAGCCTAGACAAGAGAGGACCGAAAGGAAAGGGGTTCGATGCTTTGAGTGTGGTGGGATTGGTCACTTTGCCCCCGAATGTGCGAATCACAATGAGAGGAAGAAGGGTAAAGTGATGGCCGCCACATGGAGTGGGAGTAGTGATGGTTCCAATAAGGAAGATGAGTCTTCAAGTGAGGAAGAGCTCATGGCTAACTTCCTAGCTTTTGCATCTTCTCACAAGAGCAAAAGTGCTAGTGAAAAGGAAGATTTGAGTCAAGAGGAAATTGACTCTAGTGAAGAAGAAAGTGACTCCTCTTCTAACTCCAAGAAGAAGTTTGTGGAGCAAAAGGTGCTTGCTAAATACCATGCCAAGTTCAATGATTTAGCACTTAAAAGCACAAGAAAGATTGAGAGGTTGAGAGAAGAAAACCTTGAACTTTCGGCTCACAATGACCACTTAAGTGAACAAGTGGAAAGATTGAAGAGGAGAGAGGATAAGCTAATTGAGGAGTTAGACTTGTCCAAGAGAAGTGAAGAAGGCTTGAAGAGGGAACTTGTAGAAGCTAAAGGGTCCTTGGCTAGGATAGATTCTAGCACCAAGAAGCTTGATCATTTACTTGGTGTTGGAAAGAGTCCAAGTGACAAGAGAGGTCTTGGGTATGAAGATGGCAAGAAAATCTCAACCTCTAACAAGACCATATTTGTCAAGAGCTTGAAGAATGAAGAAACTTCATTTGTGCAACCTCCTAAGAAAAAGTTAGAAATAGGACAAAGTTCTAATGCACAAGTGAAAATGGGGCCAAGAAGGAAAACTCAAGCTCAACCTCCTAAGGTTCCTCAAGCTCAACCTCCTAAGGTTCCTCAAGCCAACACTCCTCCCAAATTGGCTCACAAAGGAAAGAGACCAATCATGCAACCTCAAGCTTGGAAGCAACCAAGACCGGTTCAACAACGAAGATGGATTGAACCCTCATATCCACAAAGACATGGACGTACTCAAAGGCGAGGTATGATTCCCTTTTTCATTCCTATTTGTCACTTTTGTGGTTGTGATGGTCATATTAGACCAAATTGCTTTCAATATATTAAAATGTGTAGAAAACAAAGCATGATTGAAAAGAGAAAGAATAGAGCCAAGATGCATGTTTCTAGGAATGAAAATGTTGATTTGCATGATCCTAGAAATAGTAGAGCACATGTACCAAAGGCCACTAAGAAAGCTAAAATTGTTGCTAAGTGGATTAGAAAGAATGAAAATGTTTGCCATGTTGCACAAATAGCCTTGAAGGCAAATTCTTCTAATTTTTGGTACTTGGATAGTGGGTGCTCTAGGCACATGACGGGAAACAAGAGTTTCTTCGAGACTCTTGTTATGGAGGAAGGTGGAAATGTCACTTTTGGTGATGGATCCAAAAGAAATGTTGTAGGGAAAGGAACCATTTCCGTTCCCGGATTACCCTCCTTATCCAATGCTTTATTTGTTGATGGCTTGAAAGCCAATTTAATTAGCATTTCACATCTTAGTGATGAAGGATATTCCGTCTTGTTCTCTAAAGATTATTGCTCTATCCTAAAACCCGATGGACAAACCTTGTTGAAGGGCATGAGATCTAGCGACAATTGTTATTGTCTTGAAGCTAGAATTGTATCTAATCATGTGTCCATGGATGAGCAAATTGAGTTGTGGCATGAAAGACTTGGCCACATGAACTTTAGGGATCTACGGACCCTTGGAAAGTTCAATTGTGTGCGTGGCCTCCCTAAGCTTGGGAAGAAAGCCAATGGTATTTGTGGACCTTGCCAACAAGGAAAGCAAACCAAAAGCATGCACAAAAAGGGTAAGTATCTCACCACCAAGGAGCCACTTGAGCTTCTCCACATGGACCTCATGGGTCCCATGCAAACCGAAAGTTTGGGTGGAAAGAGATACATTTTTGTTTGTGTTGATGATTTCTCTAGATTTACATGGACATATTTTCTTAGAGAAAAATCCGAAACTTTTGATAAGTTTAAAATGCTTTGTACTAAATTGCAAAATGAAATGAATTCTAACATTAGAAGCATTAAACGGATTAGAAGTGACTGAAACTAATTAATGCACGGTGTGAATAAAACTATCTAGAGGGGGGGTGAATAGATTTTACGCTTTTTACCCAATTTTTCGTGTTAGTCAAAATTACGAAATTACCCTCAAGATAAAATAAACAAGCAAGTGTAATATGGTGCGGAAATTAAATTGACACTTGATTTTTACGTGGAAACCCTCACGGGAAAAACCACGGGCTATGTAAGTAAGCCATACTCGAACCTCGAATCCACTAAATGTGCAAACGATTACAACCTAATCCCGGTAGTAATCACACACCTACCTAATCCCGGTATGAGTGAACCTAGTCCGATTTTGCTTGCGATCTAAGCAACCTAATCCCGATTGCTACACACAAGACTTAGCTTCTCTTGAAGAGAATACAACCCTAAGTGAATATGTGAAAATATCCAAAATGCAACATAGAGCAAGGGAAACCCTATATGCTTATCTAAGATGATTAATATGCAATTAAGAACAATCCTAGATATCAAAACTAAATGACATGTCAATTAGTTTAGCTAATCAATATCAAGCACAAAAACCTAATATGCTAGCACAATACAACTTCTCAAACATACATCATACTAATCTCAATCTTGTATTCAACAAATATAAAATCACATACAAGTAATTAAATTGAGATTGCTAGATAAGAGAAACACAAAATATGTAAGATATTAGTGAAAAGCTTACCAAGCAAAGTATGATGAAGAATCCATGCAAGATGTCATCTAGATGATCTAAGATGATGCTAGATGATGATTGATGATCATGGAACAAGTGTTTGAGTAATTAAAAATGAGTTCTTTGGAATTTTTCTTCTCTTTGAAAAATCTCCTAAGTATGGAATCTGAATATGAACTCTTGTTATTTGACCTAAAGTCAAAGTGGCATATATATAGGGGGCCAAAACAAAGTGTGGTCGTTTTGATAAGTTTGCCCACTATTTGCCATGGGCGCTGTACGTAGGGCGCCCTTGTACAGCGCCTGTACAGCGCCCTTGCTCTGTTTTCACGAGGAAACAGAGTGGCGCTGTACGTACAGCGCTTTGTACAGCGCCACGTACAGCGCCCCAACAGCGACCCAACAGCGACCGATTAAATCGATCAGGTCTGAACAGCGCTCAATGGGCGCTGTTCGTACAGCGCTTCTGTACAGCGCTTTTGGGGGCGCCCAGTGCAAAAATGCAATCCTAAGTCTAAGCATGACAAGGCAATTGGATATGCAAGATGCAATCAAACTAACATGCAAGAAGAGAAGTTAATGAGCATTAAGGCACACATAAAAGACACACAACATATAAGGATTAAACATATGCATGAGTTGTGAGTGTGTGCATCTATCTCTTCAAGACAAGTAAGCACTTAGAATATTACCTTTGGTGCTTGTCAATAGTGAGGTCTTCAAAAGGGCCTAAGCAATAACACAACATCTAAGCTACCCTTACAAAGCATCCCCACATGTGGTTTGATCACGAAATAAGCCAATTAAACACAACGGGAATCCTAACAATCTCCCCCTTTGGCTATTTCGTGACAAAACCACCACTCACATTGATTCCTCACATAGAATTAGAAACTACGGGACTACAATGATTATCTACATTACAAAGAGATAAGAAAGTAAAAACTTCAAGTCTTCAATCTCTTGTAGAACAATCAAGCCCTAAAAATAAAGTTTCTAGCATTTCCAATACAAGTAAAGTGTGAGATTAATCATGTGAGAACAATAACAAGCATTTGCAATTAAAGATTAAGCTCAACATTATGAAAATGTATGTGTATGCAATGCTCCCCCTCAACGGGTTACTCCCCCTCAATGTATGTTCTCCCCAAAATGCACAAAAGCTTCTATATTTAGCAACTCCCCTTACCATTTCCTACTCCCCCTTTTTGTCATGATATAGGCAAAGGAGTAGTCCCCAACCGGGTCACTCAAAGCAACGAGAGATAGAAGCATGCAAGATATGCATATACACATAAGTCACTTTATGCACTTCAATTAATTTGAGAGAAACAAGGAGATTTATTTGAGAAAATGTGTGAATCCAACATGCTTTGCATACAAGACATATAGCATTCAAGTCCAAAATACAATGGTATTTGGCAAAGCAAATGACAAAGGTTTCTAATTTGAATTCAAACCAATTTCACCAATGTCATGGGAAAAGCAAGGATATAGAGATTATTGATTTCAATTTTAAGAGCAACTATATCCAACTTTATAAGCGAAACATGGCATGAGCGACTTTGCACCCTATTTGATTTTTCCGGATAAGAAATCCGTATGATAGTAACCATGTTCAACTAATAAAGAAAGAGAGACATATGGAATGTGAATTCCTTTGAACGGATACAAGATCCTTTATTCATTTTGAGTCTCATTAGCTTTCACACAAGTTTTACATTTTTAAGAATATGCAATCATCAATTCATGCTTTTCATGTGAGCATGTTGTATGAATTTCATGCTTTTTCATTTAGCATTAGCATGTTATTAAAGAATCATCATGTCATGGAGATAACTATAGGTCATTCACATCATACTTCCTATGTAAATCTCCTAGTCCAAAAATGCATGTTTGAACATAAATATGACATGGATTGTAGATAAGCAAGGTTCACACTTATAGAATTGAAAACATATATACATATGTACAACCAAGCTTACTCAAGCAATCAAAAGAAGAGGCATAAGTTATTTCAAATTTTTTGCAAGATACAAGAATGCAAAATAGCTCTCTTTGCTTGAGTTCCCCATATGGGGTCAATCATAGAACATCACTCCACAAGACATATCCCAATAGATCTACTAAGAGTTTTAAATCGAGTAGCATCTAAGGGTTTAGTAAATAAGTCCGCAAGTTGATCATTAGTACCTACATGTTCAAGTACTATGCATTTATTTTCAACAAGCTCTCTAATGAAGTGATGGCGGATGTCAATATGCTTAGTTCTAGAATGTTGAACCGGATTCTTGGAAATATTAATTGCACTCATATTATCACAAAAGAGAGTGAGAGTACCTTGGTTGAATCCGTAGTCTACTAGCATTTGCTTCATCCATAGGAGTTGTGTGCATCCACTCCCTGCGGCTATGTACTCGGCCTCGGCCGTGGACAAGGAAATCGAGTTTTGCTTCTTGCAAAACCAAGACACCAAGTTGTTGCCTAGAAAGAAGCAACCGCCCGATGTGCTCTTCCTATCATCACAATTTCCTGCCCAATCCGCATCACTAAAGCCTACAAGACTAGCATTAGTGTCAAAAGAGTACCAAATCCCATAGTTGGATGTCCCATTCACATAGCGAATGATCCTCTTCACGGAAGAGAGGTGGGACTCCTTAGGATCCGCTTGGTACCTAGCACACACACCCACACTAAAAGATATATCGGGCCTACTTGCGGTCAAATAAAGCAAGCTACCTATCATGCCACGATATAGAGTTTGTTCCACACTTTTACCACTAGCATCCTTGCTTAGCTTCAAAGTGGTACTCATGGGTGTATCACAACGTTTGGCATTCTCTAAACCAAACTTCTTCACTAGGTTCTTAGCATATTTGGCTTGGGTTATAAAAATCCCATCATGCATTTGCCTAATTTGCAAACCTAGGAAGTAACTTAGCTCACCAACAAGACTCATCTCAAATTCATGAGACATAACATCAACAAATTGTTGGACTTTGGTGTTGTTGGTGGAGCCAAAAACTATATCATCAACATATATTTGAGCTATGAAAAGCTCATCATTGTCTCTCTTGATGAATAGTGTCTTGTCAACACTACCTCTTGTGTAGTTATTGTCAACAAGAAATTGAGTGAGGCGCTCATACCAAGCCCTCGGTGCTTGTTTCAACCCATAAAGTGCCTTTTTGAGGCGATAGACATGGTTGGGGTGGTGTGCATCCACAAACCCCTTAGGTTGTTCAACAAACACTTCCTCTTGCAAGAAGCCATTGAGGAAGGCACTCTTGACGTCCATTTGGTGCAATTTGAACTTGTGCACACAAGAGATGGACAAGAGAAGCCTAATGGACTCTAAGCGGGCAACGGGAGCAAAAGTCTCCTCAAAGTCGATACCCTCAATTTGAGAGTACCCTTGTGCTACAAGTCTAGCCTTGTTCCGCACTATGTTGCCATCCTCATCGGATTTGTTCCTAAATATCCATTTGGTGCCTATGACATTAGTGGTCTTAGGCCTAGGAACTAGAGTCCAAACCTCATTCCTTTCGAATTGGCTTAGCTCTTCTTGCATGGCAAGAACCCAAAATTCATCATTTAAGGCTTCTTCAACCTTTTTGGGTTCAATTTGAGAGGTGTAACATGTATAGCTAATAAGATTAGCAAGTTGGCGTCTAGTCCTAACACCCTCATTTACCTCTCCAATGATATCTTCTTTATCATGGAGTTTCCTAACCCATGGAGCGGGTTCTTTAGAGTCCAAGAGAGGAACTCTATCAATAGGTTGTGTGCCATCATTGTTGACATTAGATGTCCCAACATTAGGCGACACCACAACCTCCTCCAAAGGAGAATCATCACTAAAAATAACCTCCTCCTCATGATTATTAGACTTGAGCCTAGTATCATCAAATACGACATTGGATGATTCCATAACACTTAGAGTCTTTAAATTGAAAACTCTATAGGCTCTACTATTTAAGGCATAGCCAATAAAAATACCCTCATCACTCTTAGCATCAAACTTGCCAAGTTGATCACGGTCATTCAAAATGTAGCATTTGCTTCCAAAAGTGTGGAAGTAGCTAACATTTGGCCTCTTGCCTTTCCATAACTCATAGGAGGTGTTTCTAGTACCGGGCCTTAGGAACACTCTATTTCCTATATAGCAAGCCGTGTTAATGGCTTCGGCCCATAGATTCCTAGGGACATTGTTGCTAAGCAACATCACACGGGCCATCTCTTGGAGGACCCTATTCTTCCTCTCAACAACACCATTTTGTTGAGGTGTCCTAGGAGCAGAAAATTCATGGGAGATGCCTAAACCATTACAAAAGGTTTCAAAGGTGGCATTCTCAAATTCTCTCCCATGGTCACTTCTAATCCGTTTAATGCTTCTAATGTTAGAATTCATTTCATTTTGCAATTTAGTACAAAGCATTTTAAACTTATCAAAAGTTTCGGATTTTTCTCTAAGAAAATATGTCCATGTAAATCTAGAGAAATCATCAACACAAACAAAAATGTATCTCTTTCCACCCAAACTTTCGGTTTGCATGGGACCCATGAGGTCCATGTGGAGAAGCTCAAGTGGCTCCTTGGTGGTGAGATACTTACCCTTTTTGTGCATGCTTTTAGTTTGCTTTCCTTGTTGGCAAGGTCCACAAATACCATTGGCTTTCTTCCCAAGCTTAGGGAGACCACGCACACAATTGAACTTTCCAAGGGTCCGTAGGTCCCTAAAGTTCATGTGGCCAAGTCTTTCATGCCACAACTCAATTTGCTCATCCATGGACACATGATTAGATACAATTCTAGCTTCAAGACAATAACAATTGTCGCTAGATCTCATGCCCTTCAACAAGGTTTGTCCATCGGGTTTAAGGATAGAGCAACAATCTTTAGAGAACAAGACGGAATATCCTTCATCACTAAGATGTGAAATGCTAATTAAATTGGCTTTCAAGCCATCAACAAATAAAGCATTGGATAAGGAGGGTAATCCGGGAACGGAAATGGTTCCTTTCCCTACAACATTTCTTTTGGATCCATCACCAAAAGTGACATTTCCTCCTTCCTCCATAACAAGAGTTTCGAAGAAACTCTTGTTTCCCGTCATGTGCCTAGAGCACCCACTATCCAAGTACCAAAAATTAGAAGAATTTGCCTTCAAGGCTATTTGTGCAACATGGCAAACAATTTCATTCTTTCTAATCCACTTAGCAACAATTTTAGCTTTCTTAGTGGCCTTTGGTACATGTGCTCTACTATTTCTAGGATCATGCAAATCAATATTTTCATTCCTAGAAACATGCATCTTGGCTCTATTCTTTCTCTTTTCAATCATGCTTTGTTTTCTACACATTTTAATATATTGAAAGCAATTTGGTCTAATATGACCATCACAACCACAAAAGTGACAAATAGGAATGAAAAAGGGAATCATACCTCGCCTTTGAGTACGTCCATGTCTTTGTGGATATGTGGGTTCAATCCATCTTCGTTGTTGAACCGGTCTTGGTTGCTTCCAAGCTTGAGGTTGCATGATTGGTCTCTTTCCTTTGTGAGCCAATTTGGGAGGAGTGTTGGCTTGAGGAACCTTAGGAGGTTGAGCTTGAGATTTCCTTCTTGGCCCCATTTTCACTTGTGCATTAGAACTTTGTCCTATTTCTAACTTTTTCTTAGGAGGTTGCACAAATGAAGTTTCTTCATTCTTCAAGCTCTTGACAAATATGGTCTTGTTAGAGGTTGAGATTTTCTTGCCATCTTCATACCCAAGACCTCTCTTGTCACTTGGACTCTTTCCAACACCAAGTAAATGATCAAGCTTCTTGGTGCTAGAATCTATCCTAGCCAAGGACCCTTTAGCTTCTACAAGTTCCCTCTTCAAGCCTTCTTCACTTCTCTTGGACAAGTCTAACTCCTCAATTAGCTTATCCTCTCTCCTCTTCAATCTTTCCACTTGTTCACTTAAGTGGTCATTGTGAGCCGAAAGTTCAAGGTTTTCTTCTCTCAACCTCTCAATCTTTCTTGTGCTTTTAAGTGCTAAATCATTGAACTCGGCATGGTATTTAGCAAGCACCTTTTGCTCCACAAACTTCTTCTTGGAACTAGAAGAGGAGTCACTTTCTTCTTCACTAGAGTCAATTTCCTCTTGACTCAAATCTTCCTTTTCACTAGCACTTTTGCTCTTGTGAGAAGATGCAAAAGCTAGGAAGTTAGCCATGAGCTCTTCCTCACTTGAAGACTCATCTTCCTCATTGGAGTCATCACTACTCCCACTCCATGTGGCGGCCATCACTTTACCCTTCTTCCTCTCATTGTGATTCGCACATTCGGGGGCAAAGTGACCAATCCCACCACACTCAAAGCATCGGACCCCTTTCCTTTCGGTCCTCTCTTGTCTAGGCTCAAACTTCTTGAAGGAACTCTTTTTCTTCAAATCTTGTCCTCTTGACCCAAATCCCTTCTTCTTCTTGAACCCCATAACCTTGTTGAACCGTTTCACAAATAAGGCAAGGTCTTCATCCGATTCATGCTTTGCCTCCTTTTCATCCTTAGATGCTTTCAAAGCTATTCCTTTAGACTTCTTAGGAGGAGTAGTGTTGCTAGGAGCCTTCCTAGACTCATATGCAAGGAGACGCCCAATTACCTCACTTGGCTTCATATCCATGTAGCCACTATTTTCTTCTATGGCCGTCACCTTTGATTCAAACCTATCGGGGAGAGATCTCATAATTTTTTGCTTGACTCTCCTATCCGAATACGGGTCTCCGAGTTGATGGCTTTGATTTACTATGTCCATCAATTTGATTTCGAAGTCGTTGAAGCATTCATCCTCTCCCATCCTAAGTAACTCAAATTGAGTTTGGAGGACTTGAAGCTTGGACTCCTTCACCACCTCGGTTCCCTCATGTGCAACCTGAAGGATGTCCCATGCCACTTTGGCAATTTGAGTATTCTGAATAAGCTTGTACTGATTCTCATCCATGGCACACATAATGGCATGCATCGCCTTCCTATTCCACTTAGAAGCCTCAAACTCTTGCGCGTTCCATTGCGCCTTAGGCTTCAAAACATCTTGTCCTCCACCCGCGGGAGTCATCATAGGGAGATCATATCCGTCTTCCACCGCCATCCATGCACGGTCATGAATTTGGCATATGTAGGATTCCATCTTCCCTTTCCATTGGGAATAGTTCAAACCGGTAAGAAGTGGAGGCCTTGTGCTAGAAGCTCCTTCGTGGCCACCACCATTTCCACCGTTTCCACTCATAGTGTTTATGAATGAATGAAATGAATGCAAATGTATGAATAATCAAAAATCACACAAAATGCAAAACACACCAAAATAAAGCAAGGATCACCTATGTATGTCTAGTAACCCGCTCTGATACCAATTGAAACTAATTAATGCACGGTGTGAATAAAACTATCTAGAGGGGGGGTGAATAGATTTTACGCTTTTTACCCAATTTTTCGTGTTAGTCAAAATTACGAAATTACCCTCAAGATAAAATAAACAAGCAAGTGTAATATGGTGCGGAAATTAAATTGACACTTGATTTTTACGTGGAAACCCTCACGGGAAAAACCACGGGCTATGTAAGTAAGCCACACTCGAACCTCGAATCCACTAAATGTGCAAACGATTACAACCTAATCCCGGTAGTAATCACACACCTACCTAATCCCGGTATGAGTGAACCTAGTCCGATTTTGCTTGCGATCTAAGCAACCTAATCCCGATTGCTACACACAAGACTTAGCTTCTCTTGAAGAGAATACAACCCTAAGTGAATATGTGAAAATATCCAAAATGCAACATAGAGCAAGGGAAACCCTATATGCTTATCTAAGATGATTAATATGCAATTAAGAACAATCCTAGATATCAAAACTAAATGACATGTCAATTAGTTTAGCTAATCAATATCAAGCACAAAAACCTAATATGCTAGCACAATACAACTTCTCAAACATACATCATACTAATCTCAATCTTGTATTCAACAAATATAAAATCACATACAAGTAATTAAATTGAGATTGCTAGATAAGAGAAACACAAAATATGTAAGATATTAGTGAAAAGCTTACCAAGCAAAGTATGATGAAGAATCCATGCAAGATGTCATCTAGATGATCTAAGATGATGCTAGATGATGATTGATGATCATGGAACAAGTGTTTGAGTAATTAAAAATGAGTTCTTTGGAATTTTTCTTCTCTTTGAAAAATCTCCTAAGTATGGAATCTGAATATGAACTCTTGTTATTTGACCTAAAGTCAAAGTGGCATATATATAGGGGGCCAAAACAAAGTGTGGTCGTTTTGATAAGTTTGCCCACTATTTGCCATGGGCGCTGTACGTAGGGCGCCCTTGTACAGCGCCTGTACAGCGCCCTTGCTCTGTTTTCACGAGGAAACAGAGTGGCGCTGTACGTACAGCGCTTTGTACAGCGCCACGTACAGCGCCCCAACAGCGACCCAACAGCGACCGATTAAATCGATCAGGTCTGAACAGCGCTCAATGGGCGCTGTTCGTACAGCGCTTCTGTACAGCGCTTTTGGGGGCGCCCAGTGCAAAAATGCAATCCTAAGTCTAAGCATGACAAGGCAATTGGATATGCAAGATGCAATCAAACTAACATGCAAGAAGAGAAGTTAATGAGCATTAAGGCACACATAAAAGACACACAACATATAAGGATTAAACATATGCATGAGTTGTGAGTGTGTGCATCTATCTCTTCAAGACAAGTAAGCACTTAGAATATTACCTTTGGTGCTTGTCAATAGTGAGGTCTTCAAAAGGGCCTAAGCAATAACACAACATCTAAGCTACCCTTACAAAGCATCCCCACATGTGGTTTGATCACGAAATAAGCCAATTAAACACAACGGGAATCCTAACAGTGACCATGGGAGAGAATTTGAGAATGCCACCTTTGAAACCTTTTGTAATGGTTTAGGCATCTCCCATGAATTTTCTGCTCCTAGGACACCTCAACAAAATGGAGTTGTTGAGAGGAAGAACAGGGTCCTCCAAGAGATGGCCCGTGTGATGTTGCTTAGCAACAATGTCCCTAGGAACCTATGGGCCGAAGCCATTAACACGGCTTGCTATATAGGAAATAGAGTGTTCCTAAGGCCCGGTACTAGAAACACCTCCTATGAGTTATGGAAAGGCAAGAGGCCAAATGTTAGCTACTTTCACACTTTTGGAAGCAAATGCTACATTTTGAATGACCGTGATCAACTTGGCAAGTTTGATGCTAAGAGTGATGAGGGTATTTTTATTGGCTATGCCTTAAATAGTAGAGCCTATAGAGTTTTCAATTTAAAGACTCTAAGTGTTATGGAATCATCCAATGTCGTATTTGATGATACTAGGCTCAAGTCTAATGATCATGAGGAGGAGGTTATTTTTAGTGATGATTCTCCTTTGGATGAGGTTGTGGTGTCGCCTAATGTTGGGACATCTAATGTCAACAATGATGGCACACAACCTATTGATAGAGTTCCTCTCTTGGACTCTAAAGAACCCGCTCCATGGGTTAGGAAACTCCATGATAAAGAAGATATCATTGGAGAGGTAAATGAGGGTGTTAGGACTAGACGCCAACTTGCTAATCTTATTAGCTATACATGTTACACCTCTCAAATTGAACCCAAAAAGGTTGAAGAAGCCTTAAATGATGAATTTTGGGTTCTTGCCATGCAAGAAGAGCTAAGCCAATTCGAAAGGAATGAGGTTTGGACTCTAGTTCCTAGGCCTAAGACCACTAATGTCATAGGCACCAAATGGATATTTAGGAACAAATCCGATGAGGATGGCAACATAGTGCGGAACAAGGCTAGACTTGTAGCACAAGGGTACTCTCAAATTAAGGGTATCGACTTTGAGGAGACTTTTGCTCCCGTTGCCCGCTTAGAGTCCATTAGGCTTCTCTTGTCCATCTCTTGCGTACACAAGTTCAAATTGCACCAAATGGACGTCAAGAGTGCCTTCCTCAATGGCTTCTTGCAAGAGGAAGTGTTTGTTGAACAACCTAAGGGGTTTGTGGATGCACACCACCCCAATCATGTCTATCGCCTCAAGAAGGCACTTTATGGGTTGAAACAAGCACCGAGGGCTTGGTATGAGCGCCTCACTCAATTTCTTAGTTGACAACAACTACACAAGAGGTAGTGTTGACAAGACACTATTCATCAAGAGAGACAATGATGAGCTTTTCATAGCTCAAATATATGTTGATGATATAGTTTTTGGCTCCACCAACAACACCAAAGTCCAACAATTTGTTGATGTCATGTCTCTTGAATTTGAGATGAGTCTTGTTGGTGAGCTTAGTTACTTCCTAGGTTTGCAAATTAGGCAAATGCATGATGGGATTTTCATAACCCAAGCCAAATATGCTAAGAACCTAGTGAAGAAGTTTGGTTTAGAGAAAGCCAAACATTGTGATACACCCATGAGTACCACTTTGAAGCTAAGCAAGGATGCTAGTGGTAAAAGTGTGGAACAAACTCTATATCGTGGCATGATAGGTAGCTTGCTTTATTTGACCGCAAGTAGGCCCGATATATCTTTTAGTGTGGGTGTGTGTGCTAGGTACCAAGCGGATCCTAAGGAGTCCCACCTCTCTTCCGTGAAGAGGATCATTCGCTATGTGAATGGGACATCCAACTATGGGATTTGGTACTCTTTTGACACTAATGCTAGTCTAGTTGGCTTTAGTGATGCGGATTGGGCAGGAAATTGTGATGATAGGAAGAGCACATCGGGCGGTTGCTTCTTTCTAGGCAACAACTTGGTGTCTTGGTTTTGCAAGAAGCAAAACTCGATTTCCTTGTCCACGGCCGAGGCCGAGTACATAGCCGCGGGGAGTGGATGCACACAACTCCTATGGATGAAACAAATGCTTGTAGACTACGGATTCAACCAAGGTACTCTCACTCTCTTTTGTGATAACATGAGTGCTATTAATATTTCCAAGAATCCGGTTCAACATTCTAGAACTAAGCATATTGACATCCGCCATCACTTCATTAGAGAGCTTGTTGAAAATAAATGCATAGTACTTGAACATGTAGGTACTAATGATCAACTTGCGGACTTATTTACTAAACCCTTAGATGCTACTCGATTTAAAACTCTTAGTAGATCTATTGGGATATGTCTTGTGGAGTGATGTTCTATGATTGACCCCATATGGGGAACTCAAGCAAAGAGAGCTATTTTGCATTCATGTAACTTGCAAAAAAAAAATTTGAAATAACTTATGCCTCTTCTTTTGATTGCTTGAGTAAGCTTGGTTGTACATATGTATATATGCTTTCAAATTCTATAAGTGTGAACCTTGCTTGTCTACAATCCATGTCATATTTATGTTCAAACATGCATTTTTGGACTAGGAGATTTACATAGGAAGTATGATGTGAATGACCTATAGTTATCTCCATGACATGATGTTTCTTAAATAACATGCTTATGCTAAATGAAAAAGCATGAAATTCATACAACATGCTCACATGAAAAGCATGAATTGATGATTGCATATTCTTAAAAATGCAAAACTTGTGTGAAAGCTAATGAGACTCAAAATGAATAAAGGATCTTGTATCCGTTCAAAGGAATTACATTCCAAATGTCTCTCTTTCTTTATTAGTTGAACATGGTTACTATCATACGGATATCTTATCCGGAAAAATCTAATAGGGTGCAAAGTCGCTCATGCTATGTTTCGCTTATAAAGTTGGATATAGTTACTCTTAAATTAAAATCAATAATCTCTATATCCTTGCTTTTTCCATGACATTGGTGAAATTGGTTTGAATTCTTATTAGAAACCTTTGTCATTTGCTTTGCCAAATACCATTGTATTTTGGACTTGAATGCTATATGTCTTGTATGCAAAGCATGTTGGATTCACACATTTTCTCAAATAAATCTCCTTGTTTCTCTCAAATTAATTGAAGTGCATAAAGTGACTTATATGTATATGCATATCTTGCATGCTTCTATCTCTCGTTGCTTTGAGTGACCCGGTTGGGGACTACTCCTTTGCCTATATCATGACAAAAAGGGGGAGTAGGATATTGTAAGGGGAGTTGCAAAATAGAGAAGCTATTGTGCACTTTGGGGAGATAAAACATTGAGGGGGAGTAACCCTTTGAGGGGGAGCATTGCATTTATCATACATTGCATACATTTGCTAATGTTGTTCCTAAATTCTAAAAATGCAAATGCTTGGTATTATTCTCACATGATTAATCTCACACTTTACTTGAATTGGAATGTTAGAAACTCTTTTCAGGGATTGATAATTCTACAAGAGGATTGAAGACTTCAATTTGCATTCTCTTATCTCTTTGTAATGTAGAATATCTTTATAATCCCGTAGTTTCTATTTTTGTTGTGAGGATTTATTGTGAGTGATGGTTTTGTCACGAAATAGCCAAAGGGGGAGATTGTAAGGATTCCCGTTGTTTTTAATTGGCTTATTTCGTGATCAAACCATAAATGGGGATACTTTGTAAGGGTAGTTTAAATGTTGTTGTTAGTGCATTAGGCCCTTTGAAGACCTCATTATTGACAAGCACCAAAGGTAATATTCTAAGTGCTTTCTTGTCTTGAAGAGATAGTTGCACACACTCACAACTCATGCATATGTTTAATCTTTGTATGTTGTGTTTCTTTTTGTTGTGCATAAATGATTATTTACATCTCTTCTTGCCTATTTTTATGATTGCATCTTGTGTTGAAAACATCATAGCATTTAGGCTTTTAGGATGCATCTTGTTTGACTTTGTACCCCTTGCATAATTGCATGTGGGATGCAATTTTTGGCGCTGTGCGCTGGTCCACCAGCGCCGGTCGACCAGCGCCGCTCACCGGCGCAAATCGCCCAGTGGCGCGCCGCTGGTCGTGCGCTGGTGTGGACCAGCGCCGGCCACCAGCGCCGATCGCCCAGTATGGCGCCGCTGGACTGGCGCTGGTGGCAGCGCCTGTCGTCCAGCGCTCAAGCCAAAATTGGCTTGTGCGCTGGTCCTGCGCTGGTCCACCAGCGCAGGTCCACCAGCGCACAGAGTATTTTTCTGGCGAGTTTTCAAAACGACCTCACTTCACTTATGGCCTCTATATATATGCTAACTTGATTTTAGGTCATTTACAAGAGTTCTTATTCATGCTTCATACTTAGGATATTTTTCAAGAGAAGAAAAATACACAAAGAACTCATTTTTAATTACTCAAACACAATTTCATGATCATCAATCATCATCTAGCATCATCTTAGATAATCTAGATGTCATCTAGCATGGAATCTTCATCATACTTTGCTTGGTAAGCTTTTCACTAATATCTTACATATTTTGTGTTTAATTTATCTAGCAATCTCAATTAATTACTTGATTGTTATTTTGTATGCTTTAGATACAAAATTGAGATTAGTATGATGTATGTTTGAGAAGTTGTATTGTGCTAGCATATTAGGTTTTGTACTTGATATTGATTAGCTTAACTATTTGACATGTCATTTAGTTTTGATATCTAGGATTGCTCTTAATTGCATATTAATCATCTTAGATAAGCATATAGGGTTTCCCTTGCTCTATGTTGCATTTTGGATATTTTCATATATTCACTTAGGGTTGTATTCTCTTCAAGAGAAGCTAAGTCTTGTGTGTAGCAATCGGGATTAGGTTGCTTAGATCACAAGCAAATTGGACTAGGTTCACTCATACCGGGATTAGGTAGGTGTGTGATTACTTCCGGGATTAGGTTGTAATCATTTGCACATTTAGTGGATTCGAGGTTCGAGTGTGGCTTACTTACATAGCCCGTGGTTTTTCCCGTGAGGGTTTCCACGTAAAAATCAAGTGTTGATTTATATTTCCGCACCATATTACACTTGCTTGTTTATATTATCTTGAGGGTAAATTCGTAATTTTGACTAACACGAAAAATTGGGTAAAAAGCGTAAAATCTATTCACCCCCCCTCTAGATAGCTTTATACACACCGTGGTATATTTAGTTTCACATACATATTCACATAGGTTGCATAATCTCTTCTTAGAGAATTAAGACTTGAGGCTAAGAGTGCTTAGGCCTCAAGCAAATTGAAATAGGGTTGCTAATAAAGGCCCGTAGGGTAGAAGTGAGGGGTTACAGACCGGATTGTTAGACGAGGTCTACATAGGTTGTAAACTTCATTTCAATTAGTGATTTCGAGTTCCGAGTGTGGCGCACTATACAGCCCGTGGTTTTTCCCAGTGGTTGGGTTTCCACGTATACATCAAGTGTCATTTTTAATTCCGCACTATATTACACTTGCTTGTATTTTTGACTAGTAGGGTCATTTTCGTAATATTGACTTGTATGCGAAAATTGGGTAATAATAGCTAAAATCTATTCACCCCCCCTCTAGATTAATATAATTGATAACACGCCTCGAGTATTTAGTTATTTACAATTGGTATCAGAGCGGGTTCCTAGATATACTTAGGTGATCCTTTGCTCATTTTTTGGTGTGTTTTGCATTTGTGTGATTTGTGCTCATTCATACATTTTGCATTCATTTGAATTCATTCACTATACACTATGAGTGGATTCGGTGGCAACCATGAGGGTGCTTCAAGCACACGGCCTCCTCTCCTCACCAGTGTGAATTATGCCTCATGGAAAGGCAAGATGGAGGCGTATGTGTGCCAAATCCATGATAGGGCATGGATGGCGATTGAAGATGGGTATGCACCTCCTATGATGACTTCCACGAGTGGTGGAGAACAAGTACTCAAGCCAAAGGCCCAGTGGTCACCTGAAGAGTTTGAGACTTCAAAATGGAATAGGAAGGCATGGCATGCTCTTCTATGTGCAGTGGATGAAAATCAGTACAAACTGATTCAGAACACTAGGATAGCCAAGGAAGCATGGGATATCCTAGAGGTTGCACATGAGGGAACCGATGTGGTTAAGGATTCCAAGCTACAAGTCCTTCAAACGCAATTTGAGTTGCTTAAAATGGAGGAGGACGAGTGCTTCAATGACTTTGAAGTCAAGTTGATGGATATTGTCAATCAAAGCCATCAACTCGGTGATCCTTATTCGGATAGGAGAGTTAAGCAGAAAATTATGAGGTCTCTCCCCACTAGGTTCGAATCAAAAGTGACGGCTTTAGAGGAGAATAGTACATATAAGGATATGAAGCCGAGCGAGGTAATTGGAAGACTCCTCGCCTATGAATCTAGGAAGGCTCCTAGTATTTCACCTCCTAAAAAGCAAAAAGGAATTGCTTTGAATGCTTCCAAGGTTGTGAAGGAGGAAAAAGGTGACTCGGACCAAGACATGGCTTTGCTACTTAGAAGATTTAAGAAGTTTGTCAAGTTCGAGAATAAGGGCGGTGGATCCAAGGGCCAAGACTTGAAGAAAAAAGCTCCCTTCAAGAATTTTGAGCCTAGGAAAGAGCATAGTGAGAAGAAAGGGGTCCAATGCTATGAGTGTGGTGGTATAGGTCACATCTCACCGGATTGTGGGAACTTGAAGAACGAGATGGCAAAAGTGATGGCCACCACTTGGAGTGAAAGTGATGACTCCGAAAATGGAGACAAGTCATCAAGTGATGATGAGCTTACCATCAACTACACGGCTTTTGGGGCCACTTGTGTAGATGGCAAAGTTGTTGGTAAGAATGACTTGACTAGTGATCCCATAGAAGAAAAAATTAAAGAAGTAGCTCTAGAGAAGATAAATGTAGCTACTCATTGGGATATGGCTCTCATTGACTCAAGAGACCATGGTGAAGGTCTTAATGGAGGAAATGACTCCATTAGTGAGAAAGAGAGTGGAGGAGATAACTCAAGTGAAGATGACTCCTCATCTAACTCTACAAATGGAAGTGTAGAGAAAATGGATGTAAATGACTTCATAGTCAAGTGTGAAAGTTCATTGAAGAAGAACAATAGAAAATTGAAGATTTTAGAGGATGAAAATCTTGAACTTTCAACACACAATGACCACTTAAGTAATCAAGTGGAGGCATCCAAGAAGATTGAAGACAAGCTAAGGGATGAGCTAGCTATGTCTAAGAGGAATGAAGAAGGGTTGAAAAGAGAGCTTGATGAAGCTATAAAGTCATTGACTAGGATGACTACAAGCACCAAGAAACTTGACCATATTCTTGGTGGTGGAAAGAACCCTTGTGACAAGAGAGGTATTGGGTATGAAGAAAGCAAGGAGATCACTACTCCAACCAAGACCGTCTTTGTCAAGAGTTTGGGCAAGATAGAAGCCTCGCCGGTGCACACTCCTAGGAAGAAAATTGATCTAGGACAATGTTCAAAAAATGCACAAGTGAAGGAAGCTCCAAGGAGACAACCTCAAGCTCAAAAAGTTCCTCAACCAAACTTCCCTCAAGCTCACATTCATCAAGGGAAGAGGCCAATCATGCAAAATGGATCAAGGAAGCAAGCAAGAACCGCTCAACCACAAAGTCATGGGAAGGCTCCTATGCATGCACAAGGACATGGTATGAATTCTAAATTTATCCCTACATGTCACTTTTGTGGTATTCATGGTCACATTAGACCAAATTGCTTTCATTTCATTAAATTATGTAGAATCAAAAGCATGATTGAAAAGAGAATGACAAGAGCTAGAATGCATGCTAATAGGAAGGAAAACATTCATATTTATGATCCTATTATTTCTAGAACTCTTGAACCATTGTCCACTAAGAAGAAAAAAGTCATATCTATATGGACAAGGAAAAATGAACCCGCTTGCTACGAGACTAACAAGTCTCAAATAGGTTCATCCAAGTCTAATGGACTTGGGAGGTCCATAGGACCTCATGACCTTCATTGATGAAGGATGATGATGACCCCATATGGGGAACTCAAGCAAAGAGAGCTAATTGCATACTTGTTGCATGCAAACATTTGAAAAATCTTATGCTTCTTTGTTGATTGCTTGAGTAAGCTTGGTTGCACATATGTATATATGTTTTAAATTCAATAAGTGTGAACCTTGCTTATATACAATCCATGTCATATTTATGTTCAAACATGCATTTTTGGACTAGGAGATTAACATAGGAAGTATGATTTGAATGACCTATAGTTACCTCCATGACATGATGATTCTCTTAATGACATGCTTAAAAATTGAAAAGCATGAGTTATTTTTATGACATGCTCAAATGAAAAAGCATGAATTGATGATTGCTATTGTTAAATGCAAAACTTGTGTGAAAAAGCTTATGAGACTCAAAATGAATAAAGGATCTTGTATCCGTTCAAAGGATTTTAAAATCCAAATGTCTCTCCTTCTTTATTTGTTGAATATGTCTACTATCATACGGGTTTCATTCCCAGAAAAATCAAATAGAGTGCAAAGTTGCTCATGACATGTTTGATCTATAAAGTTGGATATAGTTGCTCATAAATTAAAATCAATGAAAACTCTATATCCTTGCTTTTCTCATGACAATGGTGAAATTGGTTTGAATTCTTATTAGAAACCTTTGTCATTTGCTTTGCCAAATACCATTGTATTTTGGACTTGAATGCTACATGTCTTGTATGCAAAGCATTTTTTTTGATTCACACATTTTATCAAAATAAATCTCCTTGTTTCTCTCCATTTGATAGAGTTGCATAAAGTGCATTTAATGATTATGCAAATGACTTGAATGCTATCATCTCTCTTTGCTAAATGACCCGGTTGGGGACTACTCCTTTGCCTATATCATGACAAAAAGGGGGAGTAGATTGGTGGTAAGGGGTGTTGCAAATTGTGGTGGCAATTGTGCATGTTGGGGAGACAACACATTGAGGGGGAGTAACCCTTTGAGGGGGAGCATTGCATTCATCAAACATTGCATGATATTGTTTGTTGTACTTAAATTTCTTAGAATGCAAATGCTTGTTTATGCTCTCGCTTGATTCATCTCACTTTTTACTTGTATTGGATAGTATAGAAACCTTGCTTTCAGGGATTGATTGATCTACTTGAGATTGAAGACTTCAAGATTATTTTTATTATCTCTTTGTAAAGTAGAAAATCATAGTAGACCCATAGTTTCTATTTTGTTGTGAGGAATCAATGTGAGTGGTGGTTTTGTCACGAAATAGCCAAAGGGGGAGATTGTAAGGATTCCCATATCTTGATTGGCTTATTTCGTGGACAAACCACGTATTGGGGATTGCATGTAAGGGTAGCTTAAGTGATTGATATTCAAGCTCAAGACCCTCTCATGTCCTCAAGGTTGATAAGCACCAAAGGTAAACTTCTATGTGCTTAATTTGCTTTGAAGAGATTAGTTTCACACACACACAACTCATGCATAAATTTTATTCTTGTATGTTGTGTGTTTTATATGTGTGCATGCATGTTCTTGAACATCTCTTCTTGCATGTTTTATTTTGATTGCATCTTGTTCATTGAAATGCCATGACATGTTTAGGCATTAGGATGCATTCACTTCCCACACTTGCACTTCATTATTAGTCTTAAGTGTGGTGTAATTCGTTTCCGTTTGTGTGATCGGAAACGTCCGCGCTTGCACGATGGTGTGCATGTCTTAGCGCGATGGTTGACCACTTGAGAAGGTCTCATTCTTCTCTTGGATAAGTGGTAGTTTTGATTTGATTGTTTGGAGTAAAATGTCTAGTTTCAAAAGATTAGATTTCAATGTTTTAAATGTTTTTCAAAACTGACCTTTGCATGGTCTTGTGACCATAACTTTTTACACAAAGCTTCAAAATGAGTTTTGAAAATTTTTGTACAAACTAGACATCCATACCTTTCCAACGGTATATTATTCGTAATATTTCATGACCGTTTGGATTGGTTTTAAAATCTCCAAAGTTACAACCAAAACAGGGCAACTCTGTTTTTGTCCGTTTCTGACCTTTGGTCACTCAATTGACCATAACTTTTTATACAGACATCTAAATGTCATTCTATAAAAACGAGTAGAAAGTAGACTTCCATACCTTTCCAACGATATATTATACGAAAGGTTTCGATGTCGTTTGGTCATGTTTCGAAGCTCTCGAATCATGAGTCGCTGCACTGACGCGAGTACCGCGAAAATGCCCATATTTTTTCCATTTCTTCCAAAACGACATAGTTTCACTTGGGCATTATAAATACATATCTTTCTCATCATTTTAAGGGCTGTGCCACAAAATCAAACCCTAGAGAGAGAGGCTCCATATTCTTGAGAGAGAAAGAGAGATTTGAGAGAAATCAAATCAAGAACTCACCTTTAACCACTCAAATCAAATCCCTTTTGCATCATATTTCATATTGCATCTTCTATTACTATATAGAATGCATCCATGATTGGATTTGGATCATCACAACTTGCTTGGTAAGATTTTGATTAAGTTCATCTTATTTGATTATTTTTATTATCAAGCTATTCTCTTTATTTTACTTGTATGTTTTGATCATATGATAAATACAAGATTAGAGAATTAATTGTGATGAATTGATTGAGTGTTGTATTGTGATAGATATCTAGGTTTTTATAATCTATGTTTATCTAAGCTATTATGACATGTCATTTAGCACTTGATATCTAGGATTGATTTTAATTGATTATCTCATCATCCTAGATAAGCATCTAAGGTTCCCTAGCCTTGTTTGTTATTTGAATATTCATACATATTCACATAGGTTGCATAATCTCTTCTTAGAGAATTAAGACTTGAGGCTAAGAGTGCTTAGGCCTCAAGCAAATTGGAATAGGGTTGCTAATAAAGGCCCGTAGGGTAGAAGTGAGGGGTTATAGACCGGATTGTTAGACGAGGTCTACATAGGTTGTAAACTTCATTTCAATTAGTGATTTCGAGTTCTGAGTGTGGCGCACTATACAGCCCGTGGTTTTTCCCAGTGGTTGGGTTTCCACGTATACATCAAGTGTCATTTTTAATTCCGCACTATATTACACTTGCTTGTATTTTTGACTAGTAGGGTCATTTTCGTAATATTGACTTGTATGCGAAAATTGGGTAATAATAGCTAAAACCTATTCACCCCCCCTCTAGATTAATATAATTGATAACACGCCTCGAGTATTTAGTTATTTACACAACCTAATGCAAGGCTATGATCTATGTGATGCAAGTGATGCAAACACAAACAAATTAAGCTAGATGATCAATCAAGCAAAATGTACATGTTCAATGACAATCTAGAATATGCTTCCAACACACAATCACAAAATTATCTAGAAATCAAGACATGTAAATCAATAAGAACAAGGTATGAATATTCAATATATCACACTAAAAACCTAGTTCTTAGATCATGAAATAAAACCTAGAAAATAATATGAGACATATCATATATACATTTTCTAGAATCAATTTCAAACAAAATCAAGTTTAGCACATATATGTTCAAGAAAAGTCACAAAGCTAAAACTCAATTGACAAATGATCAAACACCCCTAACATATGATCTAACATACTTCTCAACAAATTTCATCAATCAAATAGTAAGAATCAAGAGATGATCAAAGATGAAATTGAAAAAAAAAGAAGTTGAACAAACAACCTTGACCTCGTACTGAAGATCAAGCTGCTGGGAACAATGACAAAGTCAGCTCCCTCTGAAAATGCTTGGGGTTTGTAGCTCTCCTCAAGACCAACAATTTTGGCTTTTGAATCAATTGATTTTGAGTTCGTATAAGAAAGATATGATCAAAATACTAAAACTAAAAATTGAAGAAATCTGCAGAATTTCGTGGGAAAGTTCTTCAAGTTCTTCAAAAGTTTTGGAGGGAAGGAGAAGTGATTAAAAGGAGGAGAGAGAAGAGTTTTCAGGGCCAATAAGAGAGGGCCACATCACCCACCTCGTGGGGGGCACGTGGGCCTCACGACGCCAGAGAGGGTCTCTGGCCGTGGGGCCCACGGCCTCCCTCACGGCGTGGCACACATGGCCTCTTGGCCACTCTCACCTCCCTCGCGCACTCTCACGTTCTTCAGCTGTACATTGGACATCCGAACTCCGATTTTGAATCTATTTTTGGATTACAAACCGTGACTCCCTCACACATGACAATGACTACACAACTTTGAAAAATGGTTGAGAAATCATCTCGAAAAATGACGATGAAGTCAACTCAACAAATGAGAACGAAAAGTAGCGTAGCTACATCGTTTGGACTCGAAACCTTATGAATGAGCAACCGAAATGACCGGAACTCAATAAGGCATCAAATAAGAACATGTTCAAATCCAAAACACAAAATACACAAACAAATAAACACATATTCACACAAGCATGCCATATCAAAGAGATAGTCACAAAGCATGCAATTCTACAATGTTACAAGATCAATGCATGAGCATACTATGAGATGTGTGAATGTGTTATACCAAATGTTTGAACCACGATGCAGGGACACACATGTATGAATTGTTTGTGTGTGCGCTAACGCCTTGCAAGAGGATTGGAGTCAAGATATACCTTTGACGCTTTTCACCTCTTGAAGATAACTTTTGCACTAGACGTTGCACTTCACCTTTTAAGCTTCCTTTCTTCAAAGAATATCCTAAGCAACAACTAATACAAATATGAAGTGTTTTGCAATGGAATCAAGCCAATACAAATCATGAACCTTACAGGATGACACACTAACAACTTGTTGTCATGAGGACAAACAAGCCAAGAAAGCTCATAAAAAGAGCAGAGACATTTCATTGGTGAAAAAGCTTGCTAAGGTATTTCTCTACTCTAAAAGCTTGCTTTCTATTTCATCTTTTCAACTCTATGTATGCATGATATCATTGCACATAGATATTAGGTATCATTTCATTAGAGAACATGTTAAACATTCTATTGTTTCTCTAGAGTATATGCCTACTAAAAATCAACTTGCGGACTTGTTCACCAAGCCCTTGGACAAAGAGAGGTTTAAAACTCTTAAAATGTCCATTGGCATGATTTGTGTTGATTATTGTCTATGTGTGATTGTGAGTGGCTTGATGAGCAAAACTTTATTTGAATATCAATATCTTTGAGAGTTACTCACTTGAGAAGTAATGATCTTAAATAAATAACTCTTATTGTTTCTAGATCTTACACTTGAGCTTGAAATTTTTTTTTTGAAAAGTGCACTATTGCTTCGCTTATATGTTTTAGTTTTGAGTTTTTGTGGTTGAATATGTGTAGATAATGGATGCATCAAGAAGTTTATTGCTAAGCACATGATAGATGACCTATGGTATGTATCCATTTTGCTTCGGCACTACATAGTAGTCAACGAGCACCCTCATGGAAAGGGCTACACACCTTGGTTGTGAAGCCACCCAATGTAGGAAAGGGCTATGCCATTGTGATGAGTGAAAGTCGCCATGAGGAGTATATGTTTTTATTAGTAAAATCAAAGAAGTGTTGAAATGAATCATAAAAAAAAAAAAAAAATCTTTGATTCAAGCCTAAAACAAAACAAAAAGGCTTATGGTGTATAGTTGAGAATTGTGAAAAAGCTCGGGTTGACAAAAAGAAACGGGAAAACGAGCCACGTGCACACACATGCTCATATGTTGATATCTACTCATTTTAAAAGTAAAAATCCGGATGAATATCAGTTTGACCTATTTTTGGAAAGGCTTTAGATGGATAGGTGTAGATAGAGTTTGCATGTTGATATCACAATTACTCCTTCTATATATTTGAGAAGCATTAACACACACACATTTTGCTTATGTGCTTGATTCATTAGCAATGTGAGAATATTTTTGAGAGATTAATGAAAATTTATGATTCTCTCTTGGACTTTGACAAGTTATGAAATATTTTCTCTTATTGCTTGATTGTGTGATTGTGTGATTGTGTGATGTCCCTTGTGAACAAATCTACTTGGTGATAATATATGGAGCATATATTAAGGGGGAGCTTTAGTTTATTTAACTTAGCTTTCTATACGATTTGTTTGCTTAATATCTCATTCTTTATCTCTTGTGTCCTTTGTCTATTTCTTGACAAAAAGGGGGAGAAATTGTATACCTCACCATGTTTTATATGGGGGATTCCATGTTTAATATAGGGGAGAAAAAATGTATACCTCTCACCATGTGTGGAGAAATGTTCCAAATGTGTGGGAAATTCCTCTTTGTGCTTTTATGGAGACTTTGTCTTAAGGGGGAGAAAAGAATTCTTGCCTAATTGTGTTAAGGATCTTAGGAAGAGCTTTAATATGAAAACATTTATTCACTTGAGATAATGCTTTTGTGTTTGAGATAAGGGAAATTCTTGTTTGTTTTTGTGAATATATCTCACCATTCTTCTTTCGAGAAGATCTCTTGTTTGGTTTGCTATTTTTCTCATAGGTACCTTGATGATTAAAGAGGGATTCTTAAAGACTCATGAAGACTTGAAGACCTTTAGTCTAGGGATCTCTTTGTAATGTGAGGATGAGAGAATGCTATCAACATTGAGTTTATTATAGTGAAATAATGTATAGTGAGGATGAGGTTTTGCCATGGAATAGCCAAAAGGGGAGATTGTAAGATCCTAGATCTTTGTTGGCTTGATTCCATTGCAAAACTCTCTTTATTTGTATTGATTAGTTGCTTAGGTGTTTCTTAGAGAGAAGAAGCTTCAAAGGTTAAAAGCAACGTATCTTGCAAATATCGTCTTCAAAAGGAACATCGTGTACTCGGATGCTAAGGTATCTAGATTCTTCTCCCTCTTGCAACGTGTAAGAGCACACACACACAATTCATACATGTGTGTCCCTGCATCGTAGTTCAAACATTTGGTATAACACATTCACACACATTTAAGTATGCACATGCATTGGTCTCTTATAGACAAACATTGTAGAATTGCATGCTTTGTGACTATCTCTTTGATATGGCATGCTTGTGTGAATTTGTGTTTATTTGTTTGTGTGTTTTGTATTTTGGACTTCAATATGTTCTTATTTGATTTTTTATTGAGTTCCGGTCGTTTCGGTTACTTATTCATAAGTTTTCGAGTCCAAATGACTTAGTTAGGCTACTTTGCGTTCTCATTCATTAAGTTGACTTCATCGTCATTTTCTGAGATGATTTCTCAACTATTTTTCAAATTTTTATAGTCATAGTCGTGCGTGAGGAAGTCACAGTTCATAATCCAAAAACGGATTCAAAATCGGAGTTCGGATGCCCAAGATACGGCTGAAGAACGTGAGGGAGCGCGTGAGAGGCAAGCATGGCCAAAGGCCATGCATTGCCCACCACGTGTGGAGCCCGTGGGACCCATGGCCAGAGCACCCCTCTGGTCCCGTGTGGCCCACGCGTCCACCACGGAGTGCTGATGTTGCAGCCTCTGATTGGCTCACGTCTTCCTCTCTCTTCTCCATCTCTTTTCCCTCCATATATATTCGAAATCTCGTACAGAATTCTTTACAATTTTTGATTTCTTATTTTGATCATATCTCTCTCATTTCAACTCTGAATTGAGTGATTCAAAAACCAAAATTGTTGGTCATGCAGAGAGCTACAAATCCCAAGCATTTTTAAGGTCATTTGAGTTTGTGAGTTTTTGTAGTGAGCTGATTTCAGTCCGTGACTCAACTTTTGTATGTGAAACTTCTTCTTCTCACTTCATCTTTTGATCATCTCTTTTAATCTTCCTAATTGATAGATGATATGTGTTTAGAATGTTGTTAGATCATATTCTAGGGGTGGTTGATCTATTTATTGTTAAGTTTTAGCCATTTGATTTCAATTGAACATATATTGCTAAACTTGACCTATCTTGAAATTGATTCTAGAAATGTTGTATATGATGTGCCTCATGTTATTTTCTAGGTTAAATTTCATCATCTAAGAACTAAGATTTTTTGTGTGATATATTGAATATTCATATCTTGTTCTTATTGATTCACATGCTTTGATTTCTAGACACATTTGTGATTGTTTGTTGAAAGCATGTTCTAGATTATCACTAAGCATGTTAATAGAGCTTGATTGATCATCTTGCTTTATTTGATTGTGTTTGCATCATTTGCATCACCTAGATCATTGCCTTGTAATAGGTGGAAATCTCTTGCAAAGTGAGTGAAGCTTTGTCTTGAGCAAGAAGTCTTGGCTAGGAAAGTGTTCCGGATAGCCAAGCAAGAAGTCTTGATTAGAGTCGGGAGGACTTGGATAGTCAAGCAAGAAATCTTCCTAGAGACGTGAGCGTCTTGGATAGGAAGTAGGCTTGGTAGTTCACTAGGCCCGAGGGTAGATTAGGAGGTGATAGCTTGAGCGGATATTATGTGTTGATAGCTTGAGTGTGTAAGTCCTTTTCATATAGTGGATTGCTTTGCCGGTGGTTGTGGTATCAACCTGTGGATGTTTCCTCTTTGAGGTTTTACCACGTAAAAATACTTGTGTCAAGTTTCATTTTTATGTTTCTTTATCTTCCATATGTTTGTATCGATTGCATTACTTGTATATTGATTTTCACATGTGTTGATTAAATCAATTCAATTGTTTAGATTCATCAAGTGTGCTTTTAATTGTTGTATTCCGCATATTTGTTTTTGTATATTGGAAGAATTTGGGCATATACCTATTCACCCCCCCCCCCCCCCCCCCTCTAGGTATATATTACACTATATTGCTTAAGGGAATTTCAAACCATTCTTTTACTGATGTCAATACACCTACATCGTTTCCAATCAGTAGTATACCCACTTGCACCCAATAGGTTTTATCCCTTTAGGCAAGTCTACAAGGGACTAGATTTTGTTATCGAACATGGATTCAATCTCAGATTGCATTGCCTTTTGCCAATGGCAACTATCAACATCCTCCATTGCTTCCTTATACGTGTAGGGATCATCGTCGTCCGGGAGATTCTCCACTGATTCTCCCAGACCGATGTATCTTTCAGGTTGTGTACCAACCCTCCCCCTACGACGAGGAATGGTAGGTTGTTGATTTTGTGTTGGATTGGAACTTACAATTGGGTTAGGTTGTGTAACCTCTCGTGGAATTGTATCTCTTGACATCTCATTTAGGACAATTCTACTTCTAGGTACAAAATCATTCATATAGTCCTTTTCTAGAAATTTAGCATTTGTTGAAACAAATACTTTAAGATCTGAAGGACTATAGAAATCATATCCTTTAGTTTCTTTTGGATACCCTACAAATATGTATGTTTCCGAACGGGACTCCATCTTTTCTGTCTTTCCTTTTAACACATGCGCAGGACAACCAAATATCCTTAAGTGTTGTAAACTAGGCTTGCGCCCAGTCCACAACTCATGCGGTGTTTGAGGAACGGACTTAGATGGTACATCGTTTAGAATGTATATTGCAGTTTGTAAAGCATATCCCCAAAAAGAAATAGGAAGTGTTGAATAACTCAATATAGACCTAACCATATCCAAAAGAGTTCTGTTTCTCCGTTCTGATACCCCATTCTGTTGAGGTGTACCTGGTGCAGAAAACTAAAAAACTATCCCATTATCAATAAGATATTTCTGAAACTCACCAGATAGATATTCTCCACCACGATCAAATCTCAAGATTTTTAAGTGTTTCTCAAGCTGATTTTCTACTTCAACTTTGAATGCTTTGAACATGTCAAAAGCATCCGACTTATGTCGCATGAAATACACATAGTCAAATCTCGAGTAATCATCTGTGAAGGTGATGAAGTACTCATATCCACCTCTAGCTTGAATGCTCATAGGACCACATACATCAGTGTGTATTGATCGTGCTCTAAATATTTATATTTAGTGCCCCTTTTACCTTGTTTTTGCTATCATTTTCTAAGCATTCCATATGTTTAATTGTGTAAATGAGTAATTTCAGGTAAAACAGGTGTTTCAAGGGTATTTTTGTCTAAAGTGAAGAAATAGGGGCAATTTGGGAAGAAAAGCAGAAAAAGAGTAAGTAGGCGGGTTCGTGCAGTCAGGCCGGCGCCGCCCAAAGCCGCCGGAGGAGTATCTCTTCAAATTGGCGAGCTCAAGCATTCTGGAAGGCGGGAACAAGGCCGCCTCACAAGGCCGCCGTCATGACTGGCGGGTTCCCGCGCAAGCCACGGCGAGACAAATCCAGCCGAAGGAGTCCGCGGTGAAGGCAAATCGTGCCCGGCGGGTTCATGCGGCGGGCAACTAGCCGCCGTGCATGCCCGCCGCCTATTCTGAGAGGCTGCAAGTAGACTGAAGCCAGCCCCAATAGTCAAAGAAGTCTGCCCCTTTTCTCCACCTATTGTCCTTGGAAGACCTCCTCTCTCTCATGCATATACGAGTGTGTCAAGATGGAGTGGAATAGTTAGTTTTAGTTAGAGAGAAGATAGAGTGAGTTAGAGAGAGAAGTAAAAAGGAGATATTAGTTAAAGATATTTTGTTCTTAGGAATCAAGAAAGATAGTATTTTCTTGGCCAATTTCTAGGTAGCCAAACACCCCATTTTGGTTACTTAGAGTGATTATCTCAAGTTGCCATAGAAGAGTGAGTTGCTTGGATTGCAAGGAAGAGCATTTCCACTTCACAAGTTGTCCATTGGTGATGTTTTCCTTACTTGTAATCCCTTGTAATTTTGATACTATGTGTAGCTAATCCCTTTTGCTAAGGAATTAGATGTAATTCTTGTACTTTCTTGTTATCGAATCAATCATATTTATATAATCCTCTTAAGTCTTGTTTTGTGCATTCATAATTGCATGTGTGGTGGTTGCAACCACCTATCTCTTTATAGTGCAAAACTTGATGTAGTTGTATGCATGGACCATTTATTGCATATTAAATAGAAAAGCACCTATGAGTAGAGATTACTAACTTGTAATTCTCTACCATTCAATCATTGATTTCCCCTTGATCACTCTCTAATCTTAGAATTAATGGTTGTAAGGATTCCCGTTGTTTTTAATTGGCTTATTTCGTGATCAAACCATAAATGGGGATACTTTGTAAGGGTAGTTTAAATGTTGTTGTTAGTGCATTAGGCCCTTTGAAGACCTCATTATTGACAAGCACCAAAGGTAATATTCTAAGTGCTTTCTTGTCTTGAAGAGATAGTTGCACACACTCACAACTCATGCATATGTTTAATCTTTGTAAGTTGTGTTTCTTTTTGTTGTGCATAAATGATTATTTACATCTCTTCTTGCTTGATTTTATGAGTGCATCTTATGTTGAAAACATCATAGCATTTAGGCTTTTAGGATGCATCTTGTTTGACTTTGTACCCCTTGCATGATTGCATGTGGGATGCAAATCTTGGGGCTGTGCGCTGGTCCACCAGCGCCGGTCGACCAGCGCCGCTCACCGGCGTAAATCGCCCAGTGGCGCGCCGCTGGTCGTGCGCTGGTGTGGACTAGCGCCGGCCACCAGCGCCGATCGCCCAGTATGGTGCCGCTGGACTGGCGCTGGTGGCAGCGCCTGACGTCCAGCGCTCAAGCCAAAATTGGCTTGTGTGCTGGTCCTGCGCTGGTCCACCAGCGCACAGAGTGATTTTCTGGCGAGTTTTCAAAACGACCTCACTTCACTTATGGCCTCTATATATATGCTAACTTGATTTTAGGTCATTTACAAGAGTTCTTATTCATGCTTCATACTTAGGATATTTTTCAAGAGAAGAAAAATACACAAAGAACTCATTTTTAATTACTCAAACACAATTTCATGATCATCAATCATCATCTAGCATCATCTTAGATCATCTAGATGTCATCTAGCATGGAATCTTCATCATACTTTGCTTGGTAAGCTTTTCACTAATATCTTACATATTTTGTGTTTATTTTATCTAGCAATCTCAATTAATTACTTGATTGTTATTTTGTATGCTTTAGATACAAAATTGAGATTAGTATGATGTATGTTTGAGAAGTTGTATTGTGCTAGCATATTAGGTTTTGTACTTGATATTGATTAGCTTAACTATTTGACATGTCATTTAGTTTTGATATCTAGGATTGTTCTTAATTGCATATTAATCATCTTAGATAAGCATATAGGGTTTCCCTTGCTCTATGTTGCATTTTGGATATTTTCATATATTCACTTAGGGTTGTATTCTCTTCAAGAGAAGCTAAGTCTTGTGTGTAGCAATCGGGATTAGGTTGCTTAGATCGCAAGCAAATTGGACTAGGTTCACTCATACCGAGATTAGGTAGGTGTGTGATTACTTCCGGGATTAGGTTGTAATCGTTTGCACATTTAGTGGATTCGAGGTTCGAGTGTGGCTTACTTACATAGCCCGTGGTTTTTCCCGTGAGGGTTTCCACGTAAAAATTCAAGTGTTAATTTAATTTCCGCACCATATTACACTTGCTTGTTTATATTATCTTGAGGGTAATTTCGTAATTTTGACTAACACGAAAAATTGGGTAAAAAGCGTAAAATCTATTCACCCCCCCTCTAGATAGCTTTATACACACCGTGGTATATTTAGTTTCAATGGTGATTAAGTTGAGAATTAGGTGCTTATAACATTCATATGAATATATGCATGTGGTAATTGGAGGATAGGCTTAACGATTGATTGATGAGTAGCTAGGATGTTACTTGAATGAATCTAATTCCTTAACAATTTTCATTTTGGAATTTAATTCAAGTAGTTGTAATTGCTAATTCAACATCTTCAACTTAGACCTATTCAGTTGTAATCACTAGTTAACTTAGGTAAACTCGTTAGAAGCATTCGGAAATTGTAGAGTAATCTAAGGATAGAAAGCTTGTAGTGCTTACCTCGTGGGAACGATACCCTTATTTGCTCACTACACTAGTTTGACGACTTGTGCACTTGCAATAGGGTCACCAGACTCGCACGCCCCTTTAATACAACCGAGGTAGATTAGGTTAAATTACAGTGACATTTGTAGAACTGGTTTGGGCGTGTCATGTATCAATCCTAAACATTCAGTGGCTCTTGCGCCTTTGGCCGAGAACGACCTTTTGGTAATCTTACCTTCCAAACAAGATTCACAAGTTGGTAGATCATCAACCTTTAAGTCACTTAAAGGTCCGTCACTTACCAATCTTTTAATCCTATTAAGGTTAATATGACCTAGGCGTAAATACTGTAAGGATTCCCGTTTTGTTGATTGGCTTATTTCGTGGGCAAACCACAAGTTGGGGTTTGGTTGTAAGGGTAGTCTAGGTGATTAGTTAAATATCAAAGACCCTTTCCAAGACCTCAAGAGGATAAGCACCAAAGGTATATATCTTGTGCTTACTTTGCCTTGAAGAGATATAGTTGCACACACACACAACATGCATAACTCTTATTCTTGAATGTTGTGTTTATATTTTGTGTGCATTGTGCTTTATTGATTATTCAATATCTCTTCTTGCATTAAATTGATTGCATCTTGTTCTATGAAATGCCATGACATGATAGGCATTAGGATGCATTCAATACCCACACTTGCACTTCATGATTAGTCTTAAGTGTGGTGTAATTCGTTTCCGTTTGTGTGATCGGAAACGTCCGCGCTTGCACGATGGTGTGCATTTCATAGCACGATGGTTGACCACTTGAGAAGGTCTCATTCTTCTCTTGGATAAGTGGTAGTTTTGGTTTGGTTGATTGGAGTAAGGTGTCTAGTTTCAAAAGATTGGATTTCAATGTTTTAAGTGTTTTCAAAACTGACCTTTGCATGGTCGTGTGACCATAGCTTTTTACACAAAGCTTCAAAATGAGTTTTGAAAATTTCTGTACAAACTAGACACCCATACCTTTCCAACGGTATATTATTCGTAATATTTCATGACCGTTTGGATTGGTTTTAAATTCTCCAAAGTGACCACCAAAACAGGGCAACTATGTTGTTGTCCGTTTCTGACCTTTGGTCACTCAATTGACCATAACTTTTTCTACAGACATCAAAATGTCATTCTGTAAAAACGAGTAGAAATTAGACATCCATACCTTTCCAACGATATATTATATGAAAGGTTTCGATGTCGTTTGGTCATGTTTTGAAGCGCTCGAATGTTGAGTCGCTGCACTGACGCGAGTACCGCGAAAATGCCCATACTTTTTTCATTTCTTCCAAAACGACGTAGTTTCATTTGGGCATTATAAATACATATCTTTCTCATCATTTTGAGAAGAGAGCCACAAAATCAAACCCTAGAGAGAGAGGCTCCTTATTCTTGAGAGAGAAAGAGAGACTTGAGAGAAAAAGCTTAAAGATTACATCTTTATCTCTCTAAACCCATTCCCACATGCACAAATCATCATCTAGGCATCATCTAGGTTCATCTAGCATGTGCTAATGCATGGGTCTTCTTCAACACACATGGTATGATTTGTTGAACACTTTTATCTTACATAATTAGTGTTTCTACTTATCAATTTTATCTCTTTTATTACTTGTATGTGTTTAGATTAATTTCTACATACATGATTGAGATTATGTGTTGATTGGGTTATTTATGTTAGCTAGGTTTTCATGCCTATTTTATATCTAGCTAATTAATCTCATTATATGATTGAGATTATTTTTGATAGCTTAATTGATTAGGTCATTATTGCCTAAAAGCTATGCCATAAACATTCTTGTGTGATTTATTTATAACTAGGTTGATAGATTGTTTTTTAATCAACTAGTTAATCTTTTGAATGTTTGTAGGTTTTTTGTGATAGCTTTGTATCTAGGATTGGTTATCCTTTACTTAGCTAAAGTTGTATGCCATGACATATAGCTATTTTCATATCTAGGATTGATTTAAATTGAATATATCATCATCCTAGATAAGCATCTAAGGTTCCCTAGCCTTGTTTGTTAATTGAATATTCATACATATTCACATAGGGTTGTGCATCTCTTTTGAGAGATTGAAGTCTTGTGTGATTGACCGGGATTAGGTCGGACACCGGGAACAGGTGGTCACATAAGCAATTGGACTAGAGCCACTTTTAAAGGCCCGCGTGGTAGAAGTGGGGGGTTATTGACCGGAGTGTTAGACGAGGTCTACATAGGTTGTAAACTCCATTTCAATTAGTGGATTTCGAGATCCGAGTGTGGCGCACTAAACAGCCCGTGGTTTTTCCCAGTGGTTGGGTTTTCCACGTAAACATCAAGTGTCATTTATTATTTCCGCATCTTATTACACTTGTATGTATTGTTGACTTGCTAGGGGTATTTTCGTAAAATTGACATGCACGCGAAAATTGGGTAAAAATTAGATAAAATCTATTCACCCCCCCTCTAGCTTTATATTAAACACGCCTCAAGAACTTTCAATTGGTATCAGAGCGGGTTCCTAGATATACTTAGGTGATCCTTTGCTCATTGTTGGTGTGTTTTGCATTTTGTATGTTTGTTTGATTTCTTCATACATTTTGCATTCTTCTCTTTTGCATTCATTCAACGCAAACACTATGAGTGATTTTGTGAGAGAAGAAATTGACTCCCATGAGGAGATGTCCCTCTAAGGTGAGAGAGGAGACGAAGATGAAAGGGCGTTGCTCACATCACCAAAGAGCTTCAAGCCCAAGCCTTCCTCAATCTTGGTCTAACCAACCAAGAAGGCTAACTTCCCTCAACCTTTGATCCTAAAAGGGAAGTGCTCAATCATGCAAGCTCAACCGAGCAAGCAACATTGTCTTGGTCATCAACAAAGGAGGAGAGATCCTATCCAACTACCAAGACAACCACAACGACAAGGGAAAGCACCCATCCATGCTCAAGGGAATGGTATGATTCCTAACCTTTTTCCCACTTGTCATTTTTGTGGTATTATTGGTCATATTAGACCAAATTGCTTGCATTACATTGAAATGTGTAGAGCTAAAAGCATGTTTGACAAGAAAAAGGCTAGAGTTAAGATGCTTCATAAAAAGGAAGAAAATCATGTGCATAATCCTTTTTCATCTTGTACTCTAGAACCTTTGTCCACTAGGATTGACTTAGTGTCACCTAAGTGGATTAATAAGAATGAACCCGCTTGCTACGAGACTAACAAGTCTCAAATAGGTTCAACTAAGTCCAAAGGACTTGGTAGGTCCATAGGACCTCATACCCTTCTTTGAAGAGGTATGGAAAATTGACCCCATATGGGGAACTTGAGCAAAGAGAGCTATTTTGCATTCTTGGCACTTGCAAAAAATTTGAAATATCTTATGCCTTTCTTTTTGTTGCTTGAGTAAGCTTGGTTACACTATGTATATATATTTTCTATTCAATAAGTGTGATCAATGCTTGTATTGCAATCCATGTCATATTTATGTTCAAACATGCATTTTTGGACTAGGAGATATATACATAGGATAAAATTTGAATGACCTATAATGATCTCCATGACATGATGATTGTTAAATGACATGCTAAATGCTAATCTTAAAAAACATGTTTTGATGATTGCATTTCTTAACTGCAAAAAATGTGTGAAAAAGCTTATGAGACTCAAATGAAAAAGGATCTTGTATCCATTCAAGGATTTTACAATCCAAATGTCTCTCTTTCTTTATTGGTTGAACATGTCTACTATCATACGGATATCTTATCCGGAAAAATCAAGTAGGGTGCAAAGTCGCTCATGACATGTTTGGCTTATAAAGTTGGATATAGTTGTTCTTAAATTAAAATCAATGAAAACCTATATCCTTGCTTCTCTCATGACATTGGTGAAATTGGTTTGAATTCATATTGAAAACCTTTGTCATTTGCTTTGCCAAATACCATGGTATTTTGGACTTAAATGCTACATGTCTTGTATGCAAAGCATTTTTTTATTCACACATTTTCCTTAAATAAATCTCCTTGTTTCTCTCAAATTAATTGAGATTGCATAAAGTGACATATATTGATTATGCAAATACTAGAATGCTACTATCTCTCTTTGCCTTGAGTGACCCGATTGGGGACTACTCCTTTGTCTATATCATGACAAAAAGGGGGAGTAGGTTGTGGTAAGGGGAGGTGCAAATTGTAGTAGCAATTGTGCATGTTGGGGAGAATACTTATTGAGGGGGAGTAACCCTTTGAGGGGGAGCATTTGCACATACTTACATTGCATGATGTTGTACTTAAATTCTTAAATGCAAATGCTTGTTTTATCTCACTTGATTCATCTCACCTTTTCTTGTATTGGAAACTATAGAAACTTTATCTTTCAGGGATTGATTGTTCTACTTGAGATTGAAGACTTCAAGATTATTTATCTTATCTCTTTGTAATGTAGAAAATCATAGTTGACCCGTAGTTTCTATTATGTTGTGAGGAATCATTGTGAGTGGTGGTTTTGTCACGAAATAGCCAAAGGGGGAGATTGTAAGGATTCCCGTTTTGTTGATTGGCTTATTTCATGGGCAAACCACAAGTTGGGGTTTGGTTGTAAGGGTAGTCTAGGTGATTAGTTAAATATCAAAGACCCTTTCCAAGACCTCAAGAGGACAAGCACCAAAGGTATATATCTTGTGCTTACTTTGCCTTGAAGAGATATAGTTGCACACACACACAACATGCATAACTCTTATTCTTGAATGTTGTGTTTATATTTTGTGTGCATTGTGCTTTATTGATTATTCAATATCTCTTCTTGCATTAAATTGATTGCATCTTGTTCTATGAAATGCCATGACATGATAGGCATTAGGATGCATTCAATACCCACACTTGCACTTCATGATTAGTTTTAAGTGTGGTGTAATTCGTTTCCGTTTGTGTGATCGGAAACGTCCGCGCTTGCACGATGGTGTGCATTTCATAGCACGATGGTTGACCACTTGAGAAGGTCTCATTCTTCTCTTGGATAAGTGGTAGTTTTGGTTTGGTTGATTGGAGTAAGGTGTCTAGTTTCAAAAGATTGGATTTCAATGTTTTAAGTGTTTTCAAAACTGACCTTTGCATGGTCGTGTGACCATAGCTTTTTACACAAAGCTTCAAAATGAGTTTTGAAAATTTCTGTACAAACTAGACACCCATACCTTTCCAACGGTATATTATTCGTAATATTTCATGACCGTTTGGATTGGTTTTAAATTCTCCAAAGTGACCACCAAAACAGGGCAACTATGTTGTTGTCCGTTTCTGACCTTTGATCACTCAATTGATCATAACTTTTTATACAGACATCAAAATGTCATTCTGTAAAAAGGAGTAGAAAGTAGACATCCATACCTTTCCAACGATATATTATATGAAAGGTTTCGATGTCGTTTGGTCATGTTTCGAAGCGCTCGAATGTTGAGTCGCTGCACTGACGCGAGTACCGCGAAAATGCCCATACTTTTTTCATTTCTTCCAAAACGACATAGTTTCATTTGGGCATTATAAATACATATCTTTCTCATCATTTTGAGAAGAGAGCCACAAAATCAAACCCTAGAGAGAGAGGCTCCTTATTCTTGAGAGAGAAAGAGAGACTTGAGAGAAAAAGCTTAAAGATTACATCTTTATCTCTCTAAACCCATTCCCACATGCACAAATCATCATCTAGGCATCATCTAGGTTCATCTAGCATGTGCTAATGCATGGGTCTTCTTCAACACACATGGTATGATTTGTTGAACACTTTTATCTTACATAATTAGTGTTTCTACTTATCAATTTTATCTCTTTTATTACTTGTATGTGTTTAGATTAATTTCTACATACATGATTGAGATTATGTGTTGATTGGGTTATTTATGTTAGCTAGGTTTTCATGCCTATTTTATATCTAGCTAATTAATCTCATTATATGATTGAGATTATTTTTGATAGCTTAATTGATTAGGTCATTATTGCCTAAAAGCTATGCCATAAACATTCTTGTGTGATTTATTTATAACTAGGTTGATAGATTGTTTTTTAATCAACTAGTTAATCTTTTGAATGTTTGTAGGTTTTTTGTGATAGCTTTGTATCTAGGATTGGTTATCCTTTACTTAGCTAAAGTTGTATGCCATGACATATAGCTATTTTCATATCTAGGATTGATTTAAATTGAATATATCATCATCCTAGATAAGCATCTAAGGTTCCCTAGCCTTGTTTGTTAATTGAATATTCATACATATTCACATAGGGTTGTGCATCTCTTTTGAGAGATTGAAGTCTTGTGTGATTGACCGGGATTAGGTCGGACACCGGGAACAGGTGGTCACATAAGCAATTGGACTAGAGCCACTTTTAAAGGCCCGCGTGGTAGAAGTGGGGGGTTATTGACCGGAGTGTTAGACGAGGTCTACATAGGTTGTAAACTCCATTTCAATTAGTGGATTTCGAGGTCCGAGTGTGGCGCACTAAACAGCCCGTGGTTTTTCCCAGTGGTTAGGTTTTCCACGTAAACATCAAGTGTCATTTATTATTTCCGCATCTTATTACACTTGTATGTATTGTTGACTTGCTAGGGGTATTTTCGTAAAATTGACATGCACGCGAAAATTGGGTAAAAATTAGATAAAATCTATTCACCCCCCCTCTAGCTTTATATTAAACACGCCTCAAGAACTTTCAAATACCATAGGTAGGTTTCATCTATTGATAATTTTACTCTTTTATAATTAGGTTCCGTTAATTCTGTGTCTAACGAGTGAGAGATATTTCTATGCAAAAAGTATAGACCATTTTCCAATGTACCTTCGCAAATAATTTTGTCATTCTTACTAATAATAAAAACTTTATTAAAAGTAACCGAATATCCAAATTTATTTAAACAAGAAACTGAAATTAAATTCCTCTTGAATTGAGGTACATAATAAACGTCTATTAAATCTAAATGCCTTCTAGAATCCAAGTATACTCTAATATCTCCCACTGCACTTGCAGACACTAACGTTCCGTTGCCCAAGCGCAAATTGATTTCATTCTTATTCAGCCTTCTCCTTTCTTGGAACCCCTGCAAGGAATAACAAACATTGTTAGTGGCTCCAGAGTATATGATCCAAGAATCTATAGAATCTGCCAAAAAACATGTTTCAAGATAATTAACATTACCTTCTTCCTTCTTATTTTGGGACTTTGGGCAATTTTTTTTCCAATGTCCCTTTTCACCACAAAGGAAGCATTTTCCCTTTGATCTTGGTTACTTTCTTGGTCTCCTTCTTGGTAGGCCTAAGTTGCTTTTTCTTCTGTTGTTTCTTGACCTTCTAACGGGTCTTAACAGTAGCAACTTTACCAACCATATGAATCTCTTGACCTTTGCTTTTCACAAGGATCTTTTCAGCGCTTTGAACATCTTGCATCAGGCCTTGCAAGGTGTATTCCTTTTTGTTCAAAGTGTAGTCCAATTTGAACTGATCAAAGGAATCTGATAGTGAGTTGACAACCATATCATTTTTTGTCTCACCATCTATCTCAGCGCCATTTAGTTCAACAATGTTGAGATGTGCTATGACTTTCATCATGTGATCCTTCACAGCCTGTCCAAGTTTCATTCTAAGATTCATAAAAGCAGTCACTGCCTCTCTCTTAGTCGTCCTGGACCTCATAGCAAACATTTCCTCTAGAGACATCATTATATTAGCAGCAGTCTCCATTCCTTCATGCTGCTATTGCAACACGTCGGAGATAGTAGCCATAATGTAACATTTGGCCATATCATCTGAAGTCTTCCACTGCTCATACTCATCTCTTTGCATTATACTAGATTCATTATTAGGAGCAGGTGGTTTAGGAGTAGTCAGAACAAACTTATGATTTTAACTTTGCAGTAACAACCCAATTTTCCTTTTCCATGTGACATAATTATCTCCAGTTAAAGTGTTATCTTCCAGGATGTTCATAAGTGATGGGCTCATGATTTCTGAATAAAACAAATATATATATGAGTAAATAATCATGATAAAGCACTTTCAAATATTTATCTTGATTTAAATAAATAACTCAATCATAAAAATTCAACGGTGATCTAACACCCATAAATGTTACGCCTCCTTTGGGAGTTCACACCATTTACTAGTTAGACTAGGTCCCACCTAATTGTTAACATAGCTATAAGGATTCCCATTTATTGATTGGCTTATTTCGTGGACAAACCACATATTGGGCCTTGATGTAAGGGTAGCTTAGGTATTTGATGGTTGGTGTTTTACACAACCAAGGCCCTCTCAAGACCTCAAGAGAAGAAGCACCAAAGGTAAATTATAGTGCTTACTTGCTTTGAAGAGATCTAGTTGCACACACACACAACTCATGCATAAATCTTATTATTGTATGTTGTGTGTTTTATATGTGTGCATGCATGTTCTTGAACATCTCTTCTTGCATGTTTTATTTGATTACATCTTGTTCATTGAAATGCCATGACATGTTTAGGCATTAGGATGCAAAGTCATGAATTTTATTCATGCATGTTTGAATTGAGTGCATCTTGTTCAATGATAATGCCATGACATGTTAGGCATTAGGATGCATTCGATACCCACACTTGCACTTCATGATTAGTCTTAAGTGTGGAGTAATTCGTTTCCGTTTATGTGATCGGAAACGTCCGCGCTTGCACGATGGTGTGCATGTCTTAGCACGATGGTTGACCATTTGAGAAGGTCTCATTCTTCTCTTGGATAAGTGGTAGTTTTGGTTTGGTTGTTTGGAGTAGAGTGTCTAGTTTCAAAAGATTGGATTTCAATGTTTAAATGATTTTCAAAACTGACATATGTATGGTCTTGTGGCCATAACTTTTTACACAAAGCTTCAAAATGAGTTTTGAAAATTTCTGTACAAACTAGACACCCATACCTTTCCAACGGTATATTATTCGTAATATTTCATGACCGTTTGGATTGGTTTTAAAATCTCCAAAGTTCCAACCAAAACAGGGCAACTCTGTTGTTGTCCGTTTCTGACCTTTGGTCACTCAATTGACCATAAAGTTTTCTACAGATATCGAAATATCATTCTGTAAAAACAATAGAAAGTAGACATCCATACCTTTCCAACGATATATCATATGAAAGGTTTCGATGTCATTTGGTCATGTTTCGAAGCGCTCGAATCTTGAGTAGCTGCACTGACGCGAGTACCGCGAAAATGCCCATATTTTTTCCATTCTTCAAAAACGACACAGTTTCACTTGTGCATTATAAATACATATCTTTCTCATCATTTTGAGGGCTGAGCCACAAAATCAAACCCTAGAGAGAGAGGCTCCTTATTCTTGAGAGAGAAAGAGAGACTTGAGAGAAAAAGCTTAAAGATTACATCTTTATCTCTCTAAACCCATTCCCACATGCACAAATCATTATCTAAGCATCATCTAGGAACATCTAGTATGTGCTAATGCATTGGTCTTCTTCAATACACATAGTATGATTTGTTGAACACTAATTTCATTTAATCTTAGTGTTTTTACTTATCAATTTTATCTCATTTATTACGTGTATATGTTTAGATTAATTTCTACATACATGATTGAGATTATGTGTTGATTGGGTTATTTTTGATAGCTAGGATTTTACATGTTTATCTAACATTTAGCTAATTAATCTCATTATATGATTGAGATTATTTTTGATAGCTATTGTATTTAGGATTGGTCATCCTTAACATAGCTAAAGTTGTATGCCATGTCATATAGCTATTTTGATATCTAGGATTGATTTTATTGTCATCATATAATCCTAGATAAGCATCTAAGGTTCCCTAGCTTTATTTGCTCTTTGAATATTCATTGCATATTCACATAGGGTGTTTGATCTCTTCGGAGAAGTAAGTCTTGTGTGATAGACCGGGATTAGGTCGGACACCGGGATTAGGTGGTCACATGAGCAAATTGGATTAGGTCCACTTTTACAAGCCTACGGGTAGTGGTAGCGGGATATTGGCCGGGATTAGGCCGTCAAACCTGGATTAGGTTGTATACGTTATACAATTAATGGATTCGATGTTCGAGTGTGGCGCACTTACCAGCCCATGGTTTTTCTCGTGAGGGTTTCCACGTAAAAATCAAGTGTCATTTATATTTCCGCACCATATTACACTTGATTATTATATTGTCTAGTTTGGGGCATTTTCGTAAATTTGACTAAACACGAAAATTGGGTAATAACGATTAAAATCTATTCACCACCCCCCCCCCCCCCCCCCCCCCCCCCTCTAGATAGTTTTATACACACAGTTAATTTGTTTCAATAACAACCACCGTTTTCAATTTTAGCCTTGCAATTTTACTGACAAGAACTCTTAGGAGGATATCAATAAAATTACATTGAGTGTGTTACCAAGATATCGACTCTCAATATTTTCTCTCACGAAAATCCCTCATTGGGGAGTAGATCTTGTTTGAGTCAATTGTCTAGTCTATCCTTGTAAGGAAGTATGTTGCTAAATTCCATTCATGGACGCCCCTTGGGGGGATTACCAATAAATAATAAAGCTCAACTAACCTTGGAGGCTATAGGTGTTACAAAACACCTTCTCCCACTCAATTATTTAAGGCGTGTGATTAAATCCCATATAATGATTTACCAAGTTATCTAGACGCCAATTTAGATACCTAAATCATTCAATGCATGTTCATACCAAAAGAGATATATGAGTGGCACTCCTATTCTATATGACATGTTATCATACAATAACAAATATTTTAATATTTATGCAAAAATAAATAGCCACAATTTTGGTCCATCCTAGAAAAAACAAGTAAATTACATTTGTTTGAAATATATAAACCCTAACTTGGCGATCAAGTCTTCAAGCGGCCATCACTCGCGTGTACCTTGGCTGCCCCACCCATGGCTTGCGCAAGCACCCAACCCCCATGGGCAGCCGTGCACCCCATACCACAACAAAAATGCAGCTGCTTGCTTTTATGCTTGCAGCTCGTTGTTTTTGGTGCGCACGGTGTAGGTTTGGTTTTGGTTGCTTCCTTTTTCTTCTTCCAATTCTTCAACTCTTTGAATCTTCGAAACTTGAATATATTACAGCAGGTATTACACAATAAACTACTGCAGTAAATTTTTTTTTTTTTTTTTTAAACACTGCAGTAAATTTAATACAATAAAAACTGCACTGTTACAATAAAAAAAATCTGCAGTATTTTAATACAATAAAAAAAAACTGCAGTAATATTGATACAATAAAAAGAAACCTAGCAACTACCAAGAAGGAACTTGTGACGATAATAGGCCACCCTTCTTGTTACAATTCCAAAACAAAAATACATTGAAATTCTAGGACCAAAATTTAGCAATAACAATTCACTTTATAACAACATATATAAATCCATACATTCCACATGTAATTATATATGAGAATACCTAGAGTGCCATCTCTTTCTAAAACATGCATAATCACAATAAAAAGAAATAGATTCACGTATATATACGTTAAATAATTAAAGGGTACAACCAAGGCTCTGATACCAATTGTAGGGAAAAATACGGTCACGCAGCGGAAGCGAGACTAATAACGAGTTTAGTATATTTTAAAATTTTTCCTTTGATGAACCTTAACCCTTTAAATTAATTAAACATATATATACTAATTAAAAGTAGAATACCTTTTGTCGCGTGATCCGATTGACTTGCGTCGATGGTAATCCGTAAGATCTTCAATCCTATCACAAACGTGAATCACCTAGGAGCGTGGTCTCCCTTTCTTTGAATTGCGTACCTAAAGATGGAAAACAAAATCTCTTTTTTCTGATCGTTAGTCACAAAACGTTCAAAAGACTACAAAGATTATTCCGGTCACTTTTGAGTTCTCAATCTAAAGATCGAAACTCGCGTGAACCTTATTCGAAGTTGTACACAAAAGCCTATTGATGTATAAGCTATTAGTGTACTATCGAAATAGAATAATCTCTTCTCTCTTGTGTCTTGGCCGAAAATTAGAACACTTGTCTATGAGTATGATTCAAGCTACAAGAAGAAGAAGTTGATCAAGTGAATCAATTGAGGGAGAGTGTGGCCGAACCCTATACTGTGTATTATATAGGGTGGCCGAATTCTACTTCTCTTTCTATTAGGGTTGGCCGAATTCTCCTTATGATGTAATTAGGGTTGGCCGAATTCTCTACTAAAGAGGATTTGTGCTTTACCCTAATTCCTATCAACTTTAGAATCCTAACCCTAATTCAACTTATAAGTGTTTAATTCTTTATTGACTTAATAAAAGACTTCCTTATTTGATTAAATAAATAAACCTTATTATTTATTTTCTTACCAAATAAGTCTTTTATCTTTAGTATACTACTACCAATAGTATTTAACCTAGGAAACATATTTTCTAATCATAAAAAGATTTTGATTTTCAATTAAATGATTAACTAATAAATTAATTAATCTCCATTTAATCAAACAATAAAATAAAATAATATCTTTAGACTATTTTCTAGTCTTGCTGCCCACACCATTAAATATGGGCCTAATATTATTTTCTTATTTTATTTAATCCATTAGACTTTAATTAAAAAACCCCACATGTGAACCAGACCCATTCTTACTAAAAGAAACAAGCCCACATGCCTTTCATTAATATATTAATATAATTGATCAGCCCATTAAATAAATAATGTGCAAATTATATTCTTAATATATTAAATGCAATTCTAGATGGACCCATAAATTGGTCCGGTAGAATATATCAAGTGATCCATGCAAGTCCGTGTGGATTGGGGATCTTGGCGGGCTATCTAAATTTAAGCTTCAATAGACATAACCTAATCACAATCAACAAATGATTCACTTAGGTCCGATCCATTAATTTTAACTCATTCCACTAAAAAGCTTGTTGTATGTATAAACTCGCCCAACTGACACGTCATCAAAGGAGCTAACAAAAGGTTGCCACGTCATTCATTGACCGGGTCAAGGGAAGAAGTTTGACCAGTCAGGATGATAAAATAGCTTAGACCAGAGGGAAGTCAAAGGCATGGTCGCCAGAACCAAAAAACCTACTCGCCGAATATAGAAGTGCACTCGCCAGATACGCAATACCCAGAAAATAAAGGTACTCGCTGGACCAGCACACTGGGCTCGAACCGACTCGGCAGAAACACAGAAGCAACAAGGAATCATAAAAAGGAAAGAAGACCCAATCCGTGACAGAAAAGGATCCTAATACAAATCAACAAGGGGAAACCCTAAATAAACATGTATAAATAGAATCACCTATCCCACGAGGAAGGGGTTCAGAAAATATAGAGAGAGAAAAGAGAGCAATTGTGAGAGATTAGAGTGTGTAACAAAGCAACGAAAACCTAGTATTATTCTTCTGCCCTAAGGGGCGCCGTGGTTTTTTCCCATTCAAGGGTTTTCCACGTAAAACTTGTATTTTGCATGTGTTCTTAATTTTCTTGCTTCATATTGAATTGATTTAATTGTTGAGTGCGTGGCAATCCAAATTTCACCGTCAACAATTGGCGCTAGAAGGAGGGGGCTTTTGAATGGAAAACTTCGAGGGACCCTTGCGAAATCAGACAGCATGAACAACGACAGTGACAGAGATGGTAACTCCAGTGGAGATTTAGTTGTTGAACCAGCTGCGCCAATGGGAGACAGGGCAGTGACAGTTGGGGAGCAGTCAGCAGCAACGCCAGGAACTAGGGCGGCTGATCCCGGGATTTTGCAGCACTTCCAAGCCGCATTGGTAAACCTAATCAGCGAAGCCAGCAAAATAGGACTTTCGCTTCCCATAGGGTTAGGAGTCTCATCTCCTTACGAGTTAACCACCCCTGGAACCCATCCACCCGGAAGGCTGCGGTCAGAAGTTCATATCACAATTCCCGATACTCAAGCAAGACAATCCACCGAGGAGACCCCCCAAGACCACATTGAGGATTTCGAGGGGAGAAAACAAAGGAAGGGAAAGGGTGTGATGAATGAAGAGTCCAGGGAGGAACGAGACCAGGTGCGAACACATGGGGTCAATTCCAGCGACACATACCAGCGAAACCGGCGGAGACACCGGTCCATCTCATCTGAGGACAAGAGTCCTCGTCTGCGAAGGGAGTTGCGATCTAAAAGAACGAAGCGGAGAAGATCCAAGAGCACTGAAGATCGAAGAAGCCCAGATGAGAGAGGCAATCATGGTAGAATGACAATCAAGAGTAGGCTCGATCCAGCAGGAGAACCAACTGGTCAGCGAGATGTCACCTTACAAGAGCAATCGAGAAAGGATGTCGGAAGTTCGAGAAGTGATATATGAAGGCAGGAGCATGGAAGTCAATTCTGTGCAGAGAAACCCCAAGAAGGGGAGAGAAGGACATGATCCCATAACGTTTACAGCAGAAGACTCAGACGGGATTGATGCAAAGCCTAATGATGCAATTGTCGTGGGAGTTCGAATAGCCCATAGGGATGTCCTTCGAGTGATGATTGACAATGGGAGTTCGGCTGATATTTTAAGTGCCAGAGTGTATGATGAGTTGCGGCTGGACAGGAAAGATCTTGAACCATTCCATGTACCATTAAAAGGATTTGGTGGCGCAGAGGTTAGGTCGTTAGGAACAGTGAAACTACCGGTAAGATTTGGAACAGCACCATGCCGGCGAACAATCCTGTTGGACTTTGTCATGGTTGACATCCATAATTGGCCGTATAATGCTCTACTTGGCCGACCGTTTCTTAACAAAGCTCGAGCTGTAACCTCAACCCATGCACTGAAAATAAAGTTCCCTACAGAATTCGGCGTCAGAGAATTGAAGGGGTCGCAGGAGATGGCTCGCCGCGCCAACTTGTCAATCTTCAAAGATAAAACAGGGATGGAAACTTTGAACATATTCGAAGTAGACACAGAGACGCAGGAGGATAATCCGGAAAACTTCGAACTGGATCCAAGAGACAAAACAAGCAGAGAAAAGGAAGAACCGACTGAGTCGATTGTTCTAGATGAAACGGAACCAGATAAAACAGTAAAGATCGGAGCAAGGCTGACTGAACAGGTTAAAAAAGATGTGACGAACTTGTTGAAAAAATATAGGGGGATTTTCGCTTGGTGCCACGAAGACATGCCAGGGATTGATAGAAGCACAATTTCTCACAATCTGGCTATGAATGAGAAATGCAAACCGGTAGTACAGAAAAGGAGAAGCTTCAACCCAGAAAGGAGTGCAGCGATAAAAGAGGAAGTGTCAAAGCTGCTCGCCGCAGGGTCAATTAGAGAAGTTAAGTACCCGGAATGGGTGGCGAATGTAGTCTTAGTAAAAAAGAAGAACAATCAATGGAGGATGTGCGTCGACTTCACCGACCTGAACAAAGCTTGCCCCAAGGACAGCTTCCCATTACCAAGGATTGACCAGTTAGTAGATGCAACAGTCGGACATGAGACGTTGAGTTTCATGGATGCATATTCAGGGTACAACCAGATAAAGATGCACAGGCCTGACGAAGAGAAAACGGCATTCACCACAGATCAGGGGTTGTATTGTTACACGGTCATGCCATTCGGCCTGAAGAACGCTGGGGCAACTTATCAGCGCTTGGTCAACAAGATGTTCGCCAGGCAGATAGGGAGAAATATGGAGGTTTATGTTAATGATATGCTGACAAAGAGTGTTACCGTAGATAGACATGCAGATGACCTGAGGGAAACATTCGACGTACTGGTCAAGTATGGAATGAAGTTGAATCCGGCAAAATGTGTATTCGGCGTACCATCTGGGAGGTTTCTCGGATATCAAGTAAACCAAAGAGGAATAGAGGTGAACCCTGAAAAAATCCAAGCACTAGCAAGAATGGTCTCGCCAAAGACTCTGAAAGATGTCCAAAAACTCACAGGGTGCCTAGCATCGCTGAGCAGATTCATAGCCAAATCAACAGACCGATGCCTACCATTTTTCAAAGCTTTAAAAAAGGGAAAGGGGCTCGAATGGAATGAGGATTGCGAAAAAGCCTTCCAGGCCTTGAAAGACTACCTTGGACGGGCACCACTGCTATCAAAGCCAGAAACAGCCGAGACATTGTACATGTACTTATTCGTTTCTGAAGCAGCCACAAGTTCCGTGCTAGTACGACAGGAAGATGGAATCCAAAAGCCAGTATACTACACCAGCAAGGCACTGTTACCAGCCGAAACAAGGTACTCGCCGGCAGAAAAAATGGCACTCGCCCTAATAACAGCAGCAAGGAAGCTAAGACCATATTTCCAGGCTCATAGAATCAGGGTGTACACCAACTGCCCACTGAAGTTAATCCTGCAGAAACCAGAGGTATCCGGTCGGTTAACAAAGTGGGCGATCGAATTAAGTGAATTCGATGTAGAATACCTCCCAAGGACAGCAATTAAAGCCCAGGCAGTGGCAGACTTCGTAGCAGAGTTCACTGAACCAAGCATAGAGGTGGCGAGAATGATGGTGGAGCAAAATAAGAAAATATTCAAATGGCAACTTCGCGTTGATGGCTCATCAAACACGCACGGCAGCGGGGCAGGTATAATGCTGACAACACCGGAAGGAGACTCAGTCGAATGTGCCTTGCGTTTTGACTTCAAAGCCACCAACAATCAAGCTGAGTACGAGGCACTCATAGCAGGTTTAAAGATTAGCACAATCTTAGGTGCAGACGAGGTGGAAATTTTCAGCGACTCTCAAGTTGTTGTCAATCAGGTACTAGATGAATACCAGGCGAGAGAAGAAAGCATGATCACTTACCTGGAATTAGCAAGGGAGCTGTTAGAAAGATTCAAAGAGTATAGAATTGTTCACGTCCCCAGAGAAGAAAATGAAAAGGCCGATGCCTTAGCCAAACTAGCATCTGCCACGATCAACATCTGGCCCAACAATATCTCTATGATCCGCCTATTGCAGCCGAGTATAGTTAAAACAAAGGAAGTCGGGGCAGTCTTTGGCGAGAGGGACAGCTGGATCACGCCAATTAAAGAATATCTCGTCAACGATATACTTCCAAGTGACCCACTGGAAGCAAAGCGGCTAAAATACAGAGCAACAAGATACTCGGTACTCAATGGAGAACTATACAAGAGGGGATACTCGAGGGCACTGCAGAGATGTGTCGGGCCTGAAGAAGCAGAAGGTATCCTAAGAAGCATACACAGTGGAAATTGTGGGAACCACGCTGGGGGTGCCAGCCTAGCCCACAAAACATTGAGACAGGGTTTTTACTGGCCAACTCTGTTCGCCGACTCCAAAAGGGTGGCAGCGAGATGTGAAGCATGTCAGAAAATCGCCAATAACATCCGACAACCACCTGAGCTCCTGCAAAGTATTACCTCGCCTTGGCCATTTGCCATGTGGGGAATAGACTTGATCGGCCCAATGCCAACAGCAACTGGAGGAGCAAAGCATGCCATAGTAGCCGTGGATTATTTTACAAAATGGGTAGAAGCCGAGCCATTGGTGCATATAACAGAAGCAAACACCATTAGCTTTGTGAAGAAAAATATCTTGTACAGATTCGGGATACCAAACACCATCATCACAGACAATGGGACCCAATTTGATGGCAGGAAATTCAGGGAACTGTGTGATAAGTATGGCATCAACAACTACTACGCTTCTCCAGCACATCCACAGACGAATGGCCAAACTGAAGCAGTGAACAAAATCATCAAGCACAACCTGAAAGCTAAATTAGCAACCAAAAAGGGGAGCTGGGCGGATAAATTACCACAAGTGCTCTAGGCATATCGAACAACGGAAAGGGGTTCAACAGGCGAAACCCCGTATTCCATGGCTTACGGAGCAGAAGCTGTTATTCCCGTGGAAACATCATTCTCTTCACCAAGGGTACAACTCTTCCAGCCAGAAATCAACGTTGATATGCTAAAGTGCGGCCTAGATGAGTTAGAAGAAAGAAGAGAGCGCGCACAAATAAGGAATGCAGCGTACCAACAGAGGGTAGCCAGATATTACAACTCGCATGTGCGTGAAAGGAGGTTCACACTTGGTGACTTAGTACTGAAGAGGGTGAATCCGGGAACAAGAGACAAGGCTGCAGGATCACTCGCAGACAAATGGGAAGGGCCTTATAAGATTACGGGGATAGCTGGCCATGGGGCATATCGCATTACTCGAGAAGGATTTGGCGAGCTACCCCGTCCATGCAATGCGCAGTACTTGAAGATATATTATCCTTAAGGGACAAGTTAGATTCTTTTGAATTCCTTCTATTTTTCTATTTAGCTTAGAGCAGTTGTTCGTTTTAGCATTTTTTCTTTATGACTGTGTTAATAAAGTTGCAGGAAGTATTCAATAAAGAGTAATTTATTACTAAGAGATTCTCGATTCTGACTCGCCAAACGCAAAAGGCATTCGCCATCACACATAGCTATCATCACATGAAAACGAGCTTTATGCTCGCTGCAGCGATAACTGGCGAGAAATAAAAACTCAGGGCATGGTCGAATAAAACCTGCCAAAACACTGAGTACGCCAAAATACAGCAACGGCAGCTGAATAAAAGATGAAAACATGTTAAAAACTTGTGTATGGTCGGATACATCCTGACAAACACTAAGTACGCCAAAATACAGCAATGGCAGCTGAATATAGCTATAAAACACAATAAAAACTTGGTATATAGTCGGATATGTCCTGGCGAATACTAAGTGAGCCGAAAACCCAGCAATGGCAGCTGAATAAAAACAAAAGTAAGCTAAAACAACACTTGGTGGAAAACCAAGCAAAAGCCAAAACTCAGCAAAGGCAGCTGAACGAAGAAAAACATATATATTCATAAAACTTTGTATTATTTACAAATGAATGGACAAAAATAAATTTATAGTCTTCCAAAAAAACAACAGAAGAATCAACCGGCTGCAGGAGGGCCCTCGCTATCTTCCTCGTCTTCAATCTCCTCATCTGAAGGCCAAATGACTGCCTCATCCTCCGTTGGCATGAAGGGCTCATAATCTCTCCCAGCAACGGGACCCAAATCGGGCTCAGCGCCAGAGCCAGAAAAACTGCTCTTCTGACCCGAGTAGTAAGTATTGAAAGCACGCTTGCTGGGAATCTCAAGATGCATAGGATGAGGCTCAGTCCGGTTATAACGGCAGTGGGCTTTCCATCGTCTCATCTGGTCTTTAATCGAGTCCACGCCGTGGGCCATATGCTGCTGGAGGGATTTGTCAAAACGCTTCAGAGCTTTCTCATTGGAATGATCCTTCATGGCAAAGAATTTCTTCGCCTGCCTCATGCCTTTCTCAAATTCGCGCAACAAAAGCGCATCATAAGCAGGGGATCTCTTGAAGCGATCAACTGACTCAGCCTCCAGCACTGCTTTCAAGTTTTCAAAAATGAGATCGTGGGAAGATAGCTGGTTACGTAAATCCACCGCTTCCAGTTCAGCCTTCTCCTTAGCCTCCTCAGCTACCCGCTCAGCCTCCAAACGTGCTGCGAAGGATTCTTGACTCGAAGATAGGAGCTCCTTCAACGAGCGAATTTCCTCCTCAGCAGCAGAAAGTTTTTCTTCAGCGGCTAGCCGAGCAGACAGATGACCGTCCGAGGATTCTCTCAACTGAGCGAACTGTTGAGCATGGGATTCTTCAGCGGAGAGCTTCTCGGCCGCCAAAACAGAAGCGTGCTCGCGCAAGCGCTTAATTTCACGAGAAGCTTTGATCCCGAACTTATAACTATCGCCCATCTCAGACATCATCTGAGGAAGAAGACAGCCAAAGTTAGAAAAAAAGAATGAAAAATAAAAATACATAGAGATTTGCGACGAAGAACTTACCAAGGAGTGACAGTTGAAGAAAAACTCCATCTTCTTATTGCAAGACTTATTTTTAACATGCCCCCAGCCATCGCCGATATATACATCATTATTAGCCAAGTGGGAGCATATTTCAGTGGCCGAAAAATCGAAAAGGGACACGCTCCCTTCATCAGCTTCAACTGGTCCGGTAGGAGGAACTTCACGGGCCAAGCCCGAACCGGAAGCAGAGGTCCCCACCGGATTTGATGGGCCTGGCCGATCAGTCGACTCAGATGGGCCAGATGGCCTAGGTTGATCTGAGACACCTGGCTCGCCCACAACCACTACAGGAGAAGCTGGCCGAGGAGAAGCTGGTTGAGGAGGAGTAGCAGGGAGAGTCTGTTCATTAACCCCCTCAGAGGGAGGCGCCGCCACATTCTCCGCTTCAGCAGACCCCTCCGGTTGGGTAGGAGGGGCCTCGGCGACAGCCGGCTCCTGAACATCCTCCTCATCAGAAGAGACAACGAACTACACTACCCGCGAAGCCCGTTTAGGAGGTCGAGCTGAGTGATCAGATGCACTTTCAGCGGGACGTTTATTCCTAGCTCTGGGAGCCAAGTCACTCGCAGGATCGAGGGGAGTCTCAGGAACATCCGCGTCAAAAATGGGGATGTCGCTAGCCACGCCTGAAACCCCCACCTTCTCTTTTCCTTTACGATTGGGGGCTGTGGCAGCAGGAACAGTCGCAGCAGTACTCGCAGCAGGAGTAGAAGCAGCAGCGGGAGTACTCGCGACAACCTTCGGGCGAACAGGCGATGGCCCTGACTCGACACGCCTCTTCTCAACACTACCGACCCCCCTTGAGGCACCTGCTTTCTCCTTGCCTTTACGGCTGGGGGTAACAGCTGCAGTTGCAGCGGGAGTATTCACAGCACCCCCCCTAGAAACATCACCGGCCTCCTCGCCGCCGTCTGAGTGATCATCACCGTCAGGACTAGCAATTCCATCCTTAGCCAAACCAGCAGCATGCCTCTTGCTGGCAGCCTCGGAATTCTTCACCGCCCGTGCTTGCAAATCGTAAACGGTGTCAAAATCACACACTGCAAGGAAAATAAAACCAAGTGTCAACTAAGAGAATACAATCAAGCGAGAAAATAAAGGAGGAACAGAGCGAGACTTACAGCGAGGGAGCCTTGCATGAAGCCGAGTAAAGATTTCAGAGGAAATCATCTTCTCCTCATCCAAGAGGAAGGATCTACCCCTCGAGTCCAAAGGAAGAACAGCCACCGCGGCCAGATGAGAAACCTCCCTATCCGTCAAAGCAGGGGCCGCCTTCGACCAGGCTTCAGGAGATGTGAAATGCCTGGGAACCTTCCTCGCCAAGCGATTGTTGCGATTGTGGGCAGGTACATTTCGACCCCACTCGCCGCCGGTGAAAAACCAACTGTTTTTCCACCTTTTGTTTGAAGTAGGGAAGCCCCAGATGAAACCCTTCTTCTTCTCATCACTGGAGACCTCGACCTGACCAGGGTTCGCCACACCCTCGGGAATCCAGTTCTCCACCGGCGAGGAAAGAAGAAAGTATGTGCCACCATTGCCCGCCTGTCTTAAAGTATAAAAATGGCGGATCTCGCGGGGCGTAGGAGGCCCGTAACCCTTCAACTTCCACATAAGACACAGGCACATCAGTATCCTGTAACTATTTGGGGTGAGCTGGGCCGGCGCAATTTGAGCCTCCGCCAAAAACCTGGCAATAAAAGGCTGAAGAGGGAGAGTTACCCCACAACTGAGCATAGCTCCGTAAATGGCGACCGCATTTTCGGGAGGATTCCACACAGCCCGGTCGCCAGGTAACATAAGAGTCACCGAGTCTGGAATGTCGAAACGACTCTTGTATTTACGAAGTTCGCCCTCGCCGACCACATTTACTTCTGTGTCGAAAGAACATGGGCGAGCTGGCGAGAAAAGCAGCCTATCCCTCTGATGGTCTTCAACATCAGAGTCAACAACCGTCTGCACATCCAGCAGAGATTCACGAGGAGCCCTAGTGGAGCGTCGTTTACTGCTTGTAGTTTTAGGAGATCTCATCATTGCTGGAGAATCACTGTCAAAAGATGGAGGAGAGATGTCAGGATTAGAAGTATTCTCAAAAAATGGAATATCAACGGAAATTGGGACCGGAGAATCTGGACGAAAGTTGCGAATCAAAGATTCAATTTTGTCCGTAGTACACTTATCACCAAGCTCCATAGCTTGCATCATCCGATTAAAAAGAAAAGAGCGCAAGGAGGGATCCATGAAAACTCACCAGAAAACCCTAGACTCGCAAAATGTGCAGAAAAGATCAGGAGACACGGAGAAACAAGAAGAGTCGAAATCTGGTGAACCGACCGACAATAAAAGGCACAAGAAAAGGACTGTAGTTAGCTCTCGAAGAAATGAAAGAGACGAAAGCAGGAGATCAGCTGTTCTTTCTTCTGCTCTGATAAAACACGATGAAGCAAGTAAAGAGAAAGAGGAGAAACGATCGGGCCTTAAAAAGAGGGAACTTCGAAATTCAAAAAAGAGCAATCAAGTACAATGATGTGTATTTAATGGGAATGACGGCCACTATTACCAAACCGCGACGGTCACCACCCGATAAGTGACATGTGACATCTTGGGGAAAACCAAGCCGTCAGAACGTCCCTTCACCTGTCAAGCAAGTGGAAACGCCAGAAGTTATGTGGTTCAAATTGAAAGCGTGCACCGGAAGAATCAATTAATAAATACAGCGCGTGGTTAAAAGAAGGAGTTATTGCAAAAATGCGTTGAAATTTCATAAACATAAATATAAATACTGCTCGCAGAGGCAAACGAAGTAGGAAGGACAAGTCATTCGCCCAGCTCGAAGTATTTATGGGGGTATTGTTGTATGTATAAACTCGCCCAACTGACACGTCATCAAAGGAGCTAACAAAAGGTTGCCACGTCATTCATTGACCGGGTCAAGGGAAGAAGTTTGACCAGTCAGGATGATAAAATAGCTTAGACCAGAGGGAAGTCAAAGGCATGGTCGCCAGAACCAAAAAACCTACTCGCCGAATATAGAAGTGCACTCGCCAGATACGCAATACCCAGAAAATAAAGGTACTCGCTGGACCAGCACACTGGGCTCGAACCGACTCGGCAGAAACACAGAAGCAACAAGGAATCATAAAAAGGAAAGAAGACCCAATCTGTGACAGAAAAGGATCCTAATACAAATCAACAAGGGGAAACCCTAAATAAACATGTATAAATAGAATCACCTATCCCACGAGGAAGGGGTTCAGAAAATATAGAGAGAGAAAAGAGAGCAATTGTGAGAGATTAGAGTGTGTAACAAAGCAACGAAAACCTAGTATTATTCTTCTGCCCTAAGGGGCGCCGTGGTTTTTTCCCATTCAAGGGTTTTCCACGTAAAACTTGTCTTTTGCATGTGTTCTTAATTTTCTTGCTTCATATTGAATTGATTTAATTGTTGAGTGCGTGGCAATCCAAATTTCACCGTCAACAAAGCTAAAATTGAACTCTCAAATAAAGATAGAATAAGAAGATGTTCCTCATTCATACCCTAGACAATCATATTGGAGATAGTGTATTCTCGTGAATAATATCAGTAATCGCCAATAGTTCATAGACCGCCTATAACTATCCAAGTTACCATATTTACTCATATGACCACATTTTGAACTTGGATACTTTGACTTGTCCAGAAGCCATGTTTTCAATAGTCGCTATCGAAAACTCAACGTTGAGATTTAATATCCAATTACCTCAAAACATCCATATGATGATATTATACTCTCATTTAATAAATGGAGCCACGATGTCCATATCTATAAATGAAGTCCTCTATCGATTAACAAATGAATATCACCAAACTATCGAGGATAGACTATGCTATATAATCGTACTCATTGATAACTCAAATGATACCACTTGCAACCATAAGTCCATCATTTATCTCAGGATTAAGATAGACTCTCCAATTGTCCTGATAATGAAAAGACTATTATCTATTGACGGTTCTAGATAAAGCTTTTCATTGTGATCCAGTTCAATGCACCCAGTGCATTAGATTCTTTTACTCGAAGACCCTCCGATGATTTCAGACTCATCATAACTCATTTGATCCCATTCAAATGCTAGCAAAAGAATTCTACAATTTTAATAAGATAAAGGTGCCTAACCTTTAACAATTATAATATTAAACTATAAATGCTATAAGATTTGTTAAACCAGAAATCACTTTATTAATATGAAAAGATTGTCAATTACAATATTACACTCTTGCTATTGAGCATAATCCTAACAATATGATCACATCATACAAGGTGCCTCCATTCTCATATCTCCATATGAATGATCCATGATAGGATCACCGTACATTACGAAATAGACCGCAGCTGTAGATTAACCACAAATAAAGTACCCATCTTTATTTGCTATCTACGGACTCTTTAGATTGCTCGTTTCAAACTGCTTCCATCTATATATGACACTCATATACTCAGTTCGAAATTACATCTGGCAATCTTGGATGTTAAGTGCACATGTTATATATTTAAAGTATGACACAAAATGAATGAATATACTACTTCTTTTATTTATGTTCAAATCATATTTACAAATTACAAGCTTTAGGGCAAAAGCCCCAACAATCTCCCACTTGCACTAAAGCATATGAGTCATGTCTCGTAACCCTAGACCTTCTAGGTGACCTTCAAACACTTTAGCCGGTAAGGTCTTCGTAAATGGATCAGCATGATTGTCTTGTGAGGCTATCTTGGTGACGATCATATCTCCTCTCTGCACTATCTCTCTAATGAGATGATACTTTCTCTTTATATGCTTACCTCTCTTATGGCTTCTTGGTTCTTTGGAATTAGCCACAGCACCACTGTTATCACAATAAAGTGTGATTGGCTTATTCAGATCTGGAACAACTTCCAGATCGCTCAAGAACTTACGGAGCCAAACAGCCTCTTTAGCAGCTTTACAAGCGGCTACATATTCGGCTTCCATGGTGGAATCAACAATACAAGATTGCTTAATACTCCTTCACACAATGGCTCCACCACCAAGGGTGAATACTGATCCAGACGTGGATTTCCTAGAATCCCTGTCTAACTGAAAATCAGAATCCGTATATCCTAACGGGATCAAATCCTGTCCTGAATACACTAACATATAGTTTCTCGTTCTCCGAAGATACTTGAGAATAGTCTTGACAGCAACCCAATGATCCAATCCTGGGTTGGACTGGTATCTGCTGGCTACTCCCACTGCGAAGCAGATGTCCGATCTCGTGCATAACATAGCATACATGAGACTACCTACTGCTGACGCATAGGGAACACGTCTCATATCCTCAACTTCTTGAGGTGTCTTAGGACACTGTTCCTTAGACAAGTGAACTCCATGTCTAGATGGTAAATTACCTTTCTTGGAGTTCTGCATCAAAAATCGCACAAGAATCTTGTCGATATATGATCCCTGAGACAGTGCTATGAGTTTGTTCTTACGATTTCTTATAAGTTGGATCCCTAGAACATAACTCGCCTCTCCCAAATCTTTCATTTGGAATTGGCTAGCCAGCCAACACTTTACTTCAGATAATACCCCTACATCATTCCCAATGAGTAGGATATCATCTACGTAAAGAACTAAGAAAACTACCTTGTTGTCAATGATGCGCTTGTAGACACAAGGCTTATCAACGTTTTGCTGAAAGCCATAGGTTTTGATCACATCATCAAACCTTATGTTCCAAGATCTAGATGCTTGCTTAAGTCTATAAATGGATCTTTGCAACTTGCAAACTTTTTGCTCTTGATCTGGAGACACGAATCCCTCTGGTTGCATCATGTAGATGCTCTCTTCAAGATTGCCATTCAAGAATGCAGTCTTGACGTCCATTTGCCAAATTTCGTAATCAAAATAGGCAGTAATGAATAAGAGAATCCGAATAGACTTAAACATGGCTACTGGCGAGAAGGTCTCTTCATAATCGACCCCCTCTTTATGGGTATAACCCTTGGCCACTAGCCTTGCCTTGAAGGTCTCTACCTTCCCGTCTACTCCTCTCTTTCTCTTGTAGATCCACTTACACCCTATGGGTTTCACCCCATCTGGTAAGTCTATAAGTTCCCAGACTGAGTTAGAGTACATGGACTCTATCTCGAGATTCATGGCTTTAAGCCATTCCTCTTTATCAGGATCTTCCATTGCATTCTTAAATGTCAATGGATCATCCACACTATTAGCAGAGACAACATCTTGTCCCTCACTTACACCCAAATAGTGTTCAGGCTGTCTCACAACCCTAACACTACGCCTAGGTGGTAGTGTATCCTGAATAGGAATCATCTGACTCTTAGATGTTAATGGATCAACAACTCTTGTTGACTGAGTACTGGTCTCACCAGGCTCCAACTCATTCAATACAATTTTAGAACGAGGTTTATGGTCACTAATATAATTATCCTCAAGAAACGTTGCATTTGTTGATACAAATACTTTTTTATCTTCGGGACTATAGAAGTATCCACCTCTGGTCTTCTTGGAGTATCCTACAAACAAGCAGACCATAAACTTGGGATCTAGCTTTCCAGTTCTGTTCTTTAGCACGTGTGCTGGACACCCCCATACGCGGAAATGTCGCAAACTAACTTTACGACCATTCCACAACTCTAGGGGAGTCTTAGGAACAGATTTGGATGGCACTACATTCAAAATGTATGCCATTGTTTGTAACGCATAACCCCAAAATGAATTTGGCAATGATGAGAAACTAATCATAGATCTCACCATTTCCATTAGGGTTCTATTTCTCCTCTCCGCGACACCATTCTGTTGTGGTGTACTAGGAGCTGTGAGTTGGGATACTATCCCATACTCAACCATAAAGTCTTCAAACTCTTGGTCAAGGTACTCACCTCTACGATCAGATCGTAGAGACTTGATAGTCTTTCCTAATTGGTTCTCAACTTCAGCTCGGAATTCTTTGAACTTTTCAAAAGTTTTCGACTTCCGTTGCATTAGGTAGACATATCTGTATCTCGAGTAGTCATCTATAAAGGTGACATAATACTCATAACCACCCCTTGCTTTAACATTCATCGGACCATAGACGTCTAAATGTATAAGCTCAAGTGGTTCTTTAGCTCTAAGCCCTTTTCTAGTAAAAGGTCTCTTGGTCATTTTACCTTCTAAACAGGATTCGTAGACAGGTAAGGTGTCAACCTTTAACTCACTTAAAGATCCGCTTTTAACTAATCTGTTTATACGGTTAAGGTTAATATGACTAAGCCTTAGATGCCAGAGATACGTTTCGTTTTCTGGAGAAATCTTATGTTGTTTCCTTTTTGGTTTTTCAACCTTAAACATTTCGGTGTTGAGCAGTGTTGTATGTATTAACGGTCTTAACACATACAAATTGTTTTCATTATTTCCTGAACAAATATTCAGACCATTCTTTGCAATAATAACTTATTTATTATCAAAAGAAACAGAATATAATCGTTCTAACAACTTAGAAACGGAAATTAAATTCCGTGTAAATCCAGGAATGAAAAATACATTGTCCAACAATATAAAATGATTATTACAAAAACGCAATCTAATTATGTCCACTGCTCGTGCCGACACGACATCCCATGACCCCACACGCATAGAGAAGGCTCCCTCCTCAAGCTGTGTCCAAGAATCTGTCCACTGCAAAGAAGAACAAACATGGTTAGCGGCCCCCGAATCAACTATCCAAGGTGAAGAATCATTTTCCACTAAACACGACTCAAGAACAAGTAAATCATATTTACCTTTCGTTTTCTTCTTCTTGGCTACCTCCTCTAGATACTGAGGACAGTTCCTCTTCCAGTGCCTGACCTTGTCGCAATGGAAACATTTTCCCTTGCTCTTGTCAATGAAGGTGCCTTTCTTTTTGCTCTATCCCTTCTTGGGTTTGGGCTTACCCTTCGCCTTCCTAGCAGACCTCTTCCTCTTCTTATTATTGGAGGAAGATGGTTCGGCAACATTTGCCTCACCGGTCTTGCCTTTGCTGTCCTTAGTCAAGGACTCAAAGGTAGAGAGCTCATTGAGCAACTGTGTGAGACTGAACCTAAGCTTGTTCATTTTATAGTTGCTCTTGAACTGATCGAAACTCTTCGGAAGAGTCGTCAGTATGATGCTCACCTGACTGGGTTCATCAATGGCCCTGCCATTGATCTCTGCCGTGTTGAAGTAGGACATCATGTTCAGGACATGTTCCCAAACTGATGTACCCTCCTTCATACGAGCGAGCATAGCGAAATGAACAGCTTTATGCCACTTTTGCTCAGAGGGTTGCCCAAACATAGCCTGCAATGACTCCATTAGTTCGAATGCGGAAGTCATTGCTTTGTGCTTTGTGACAAGCACGTCTGTCATACTAGCCAACAGATATGTTCGGGCCTTCTCATCAGATGAGACCCATTTCTCGTATGCCTCACGAACTCTTTGTGCGGCATGGGCAGTAGGCGCTGGAGGACATTCCTCCGTAAGCATAAACTTAAGGTCCTTGGTGACCAAAATTGCATTGATATTGTGTTTCCATTTAGTGTAGTTATCACCAGTTAATTTTTCATTGGCTATGATTTGTAAGAGTGCAGTTGACATGGCTAAAAAAACATAAATTAAGAATTCATTCAGTCATACATTCAAAACTTGTGCGAATGTTCGGCATAAAATTAAAAATGATGCATGAAAATGTTTAATGAACAAGAACAACCCTAAAAAAATGTTACTACGCCACGACAATCCAACATAACACAAGCAAGTGCTGCCTTAGGGTCGGTCAAATTCTTGCATGTTGGATCGAGACATTCTCAATCAAATGTTATACCAAAATAACTCTTGTTCCTCTAACATTCAACCATCGTTTATTTCAATCAGGTTTATAATTAACCAATTTAATTAAAACCTTGTGAGTGTAACCAATCATTTCAAATCTCTAGAGCTTAACTCGAGAATTGCCGCCTTAGGGTCGGTCAATCCCGAAATCCCCTAAGAAATCCTATCCGTTAGGAAGTCAACCTTGGTATTAATTCTTATGGAAACCCTCCTTAGGAAGGACAAAAGCAAAGTCGTCACGAGGCCCCACTCGAATCTCACGGTGTTGAACTAATGATGGAGACCGCGGGATATAATGTCATATATCCCTCTCCCACTCACTATTTTATAATAAGGGTTTTCTATAGTAGTTAATGCACCTAGATATTTACAAGATTAAATGGCTAACTTCAATCTAGTTGTCTAGCACATTAACCTTTGTTTATTAGAATCTAATTCTAATTAACTAATAAATTATTATGATTTTTAACTCTTAAAAAAAATAATCTATTAGTAATAATTCTAATCTATGTAAACAATATATTAAGGCTAGAATTATTCAACATGTGTTACCAAGTTTTAACTATTAAAACTAAACAAATTATTAGGCCCATTAATAAATGGATTTAATTAAATTAATCTAATATTATTAAAAAGGCCCTATAAGTCAAACTAATTTAACTCTTAAAAAAAAATTAATAATTAATGAGAATTTACCATGTTTTAACTATTAAAACTAATCTCATTAATCTGTAGCCATTTATGTGTATTGCCTATTTTAATCACATTAAAACTAAAACACATAATAAAATAGGCTAACATGCATGTATGATATATCAACATATATTTATGTGTAGGCACAACTAGTCTAAATGACATTTGTATGCATGGCAATGCTTAATCATCACATAATTAAAAGCGTACATGAGTTGATCGAGTATCGTGGATTATTTAACCTACAATAATAAGAATCTAATTACAAAATATACCCAAGGCATTCCTTGGTCTTCAAGTCTTTAGGGTTCTTATTTATTTTGGACTTTTAATCATGTCCAACTTGATAAAAAAAATTGTGACCCATCTCATGAATCAAACCTAAAGCCCAAAAATTGTGTCCAGTGAACAGTGTCTATGAACAGTACTATGTGAACAGTACCCGTATGAACAGTTCCAATGAACAGTATTGTGAACAGTGCCATGACCAGTACTGCATGAACAGTCAATGAGCAGTACTGCATGAACAGTTCTAATGAACAGTGCCATGAACAGTACCGCATGTTTCCGATTTCGCACTTTCACCATTCGTCTTCTTCATCAGATTTCTTCTTACATATTTTATAACAAAATACATAACAGAAAAAATACAACAAAGAAAATACAGTAGGAAAAATAAATATTAAAATTACATCCCGGGATTAATATTACAAAAATATTACAACCTTTTAAAAAAAATAACCCTAAATCCACGACACCATACAATTAACGATCAACTATGTTTTAACATTAAACCATTCAATTAAAAAACAACATACAGTCAATTAAAATAGTGCCTACACATTCATACGTATCAGGAGCATCGAAATCGATTCTCCTGTTCCGAAAAATTGGCTTTGATACCAATTGTTAGGACCCCGGTTTACCAATCACGCAGCGGAAGGTTTTAAAATTTTTATTTTATTTCATAAAGAAATACTGTGATTGATAAAACCTAGAATCTATTTTTCAGAACAGTAAAACAAAAGAATTGAAATCAAAACATATAAATAAAAGGGAAAAAACAATTTCTTCATACCTACGTAGGAGGCTCCTTCACTTTAATACGATCTGCTCCTGATTTGAACCACTTGATCTTCCTCGCTATCTCCTGGAACTGGTAACAGCGTGTGGGCTCGTCACGGTATTCAGGAACCTGTATGGAAGAAGAAGAATAGAAGAACACACAAAAACAACTCTTGTTGTTTGTATGTCTTTGGTTAGGCTACACAAAAAGGAAAACTTTAAAAATATATATATATTTTTTTTCTCTTTTTGATTCTTGGCCGCCGCACCCCACTTGTTTCTCTTCTCTTCTGTGTTTTTTTCTTGTTGTCAGGTATATTATACCTAAAAATATATATCATATATATATATATATATTATTTAAGAAACCAATGATATCTTTTAATTTAAAAACAAAATCTTTATTTTATTTTATTTTATTAATAGATATCATCTAATTTGAATTTAAATTATTTAAATTCAAAATTGATATTTAATCAATTAAAAATATAAGATAATCATATTATCCCATTTTTCAAATATAAATATCAACTAACACCCTCCATCAATAATTAATTACATAATTAAATAATCTTATTATTTAAGTGTCATAATCATTAAAATCATTAATTAAATAATCTCATTATTCAATTAGTTCCCGAATAGATATGTGTCACTTTCGTAACACAATTAATTGGACAATCCAATTAATTAACCATGACCCTTGTTACCTAAATCGATCGGGCTAGCAAGGGGACCTAATGGACCCATAGTATTTTGAGCTCCAATAATCCTTAGAAATAATTAATTAAACTCTTTAATTATTATTTCATGATTATTAACTTCGGTGTTATTCCACTAAAAATCCGAAGCTGAACTCTCTCAACTGTAGACGTTTTTACACGAACCAATAACTTTCGGTGTCCATCGATATAGCTATTACATATGGTATAATCCTCCACAAGTAGTTCATAATTAAAGCTGGGTCATAATGTCCATTATACCTCTCTAATTATATCTTTCCTTTAAGTACCATTGATTCTCTAATGAACAATAAATCCTACATTCCTTACAGAATTAGGAGAGCGCTCATATTGTTCAAGCCCTGAGTCAACCCTTAAGGGAACTACCATCTACTTCTCGTAAGAATGAGTGGATTCCACTATTGTGTACAAACCTTCCCAACCACAAGTCAAACCGCGATCCCAACATACAGAGCATATTGATCAGGAATGCAACTCCGACCTCACCCATGGTATATCAAAGACCACGATCTAACCTGAAGGAGTCGATAAGACACTCAGGATTAAGATCACCCACATATAGCCATCATTAGTTGATATATATGAATCTCATCGTTAAACGGATCTTAATGAGAGATTCATATAGATCATGGCCCAGTCCTATATGATCACATTATACAATGTGCCTTCATTCTCATATCTCCATATGAATGATCCAGGATAGGATCACTGTACATTACGAAATAGACCGCAGCTGTAGATTAACCACAAATAAAGTACCCATCTTTATTTGCTATCTACGGACTCTTTAGATTGCTCGTTTCAAACTGCATCCATCTGTATATGACACTCATATACTCAGTTCGAAATTACATTTGGCAATCTTGGATGTTAAGTGCACATGTTATAAATTTAAAGTATGACACAAAATGAATGAATATACTACTTCTTTTATTTATGTTCAAATCATATTTACAAATTACAAGTTTTAGGGCAAAAACCCCAACATGCAAACGTATAAAAACACATAACATATAAGAATAACATTTATGCATGAGTTGTGTGTGTGTGCAACTAGATCTCTTCAAAGTACGTAAGCACTAGAAATTTACCTTTGGTGCTTCTTCTCTTGAGGTCTTGAGCGGGCCTTGGTTGTGCAAAACACAAACCATTAAAAGCCTAAGCTACCCTTACATCAAGCCCCAATATGTGGTTTGTCCATGAAATAAGCCAATCAATAAATGGGAATCCTTACAATATTTATAGACATCAAGAACTGAGCATGTGCAAAGATAAATTTGCCCCTAAAACGCACCGATCGGTGGTTTCAATCGGCGGCCAGGCCACCGTTTACAACCGCCGAATTGAACCCGAGAAGAACAGGGGAACAACGACGGTTTCGTAACCGCCGATCCAACCGTCGAATCAAACCCGAGATAATAAATCAATCAGGTATGAATGGCAGTTTCGTTCGGCGGCCAAGCCGCCGATCATAACTGCCAATCACCAACAGAGGTGAAAACCAAGGAGAAGCCAAGGGCATTCTCCGTAGGCGGTCTTCACGTGAAACCAAGCACATTCTAGTGCATGCGCGGATGTTTCCGAATAATATCGGGAAACGAATTACTAAGCACATATACACACAACAATATATATCAATCAAAGTGCTAGTGTGTAATGTGACATATGAAGAGAATGCACACAAATGCAAGTATGATAAGTGTGTGTGTGCTTATAAATCTCTTCAAAGAAAGTAAGCACTTAGAATTTTACCTTCGGTGCTAATCAAGATGAGGTCTTGAAAGGGCATGAACTTGAACACCAACACCTAGGCTACCCTTACAATAAACCCCAATTGTGGTTTGTCCACGAAATGAGCCAATCAACAAATGGGAATCCTTACAAATATATATGTAATAAAATATAATAAATATGATATATTATATAAATATTATAAATATATATTATTTAATATATATGATATAATATATGATTGATTTTGTTTTCTTTGTCTTTTCTGTTTTGTTTTTTTAATTATTAATTTAAATAATAAAATAGGTAAATAGGGACACTTTAGTCATTGTGGGTTAAAATTGTGGTCAACGGTTAGAGTTAACGGAAGTCAACTATGGGCACTTTAGTTATATTCTAGAAATACCCTTATATGCCCCAACTCCATCAAAAAACCAATGGAATGCCCTTCCATTCCAAACTAAAATTTATATTCCAGAAATGCCCTTATATGCCCCAACTCCATTCCAAAAATACTCTCCTTTCCAAAAATAATATATTATTATTATATATTATATTAATGATATATAAATATATATATATATATTATTATATTATTATATATATTATATATATTATAATATATATATAACGATATATAAACAAATATAATATAATATAATATATTTACATATATTATATTATTATATATAATATATATAATATATTATATTATTATATATATTATATATATTATACTATTATATATATATCATATTATTACATATACTATATATTATTACATATGTTATATATAATATCCTTCTCGGATCCATTGAGCTATCATCTTTTGGTCAATCTCGAGATCGATATATTGTTCACTTGGTGAGGCCGGAATTAAACAGTTAAAGAAGAGGCCTACCTTTGTAAAAATTAAACAGAAATCAATAAAATCTTGTGTGTTCTATCTATCATGTCTTTCTAAAGCTCTTTCTTCTTCCTTTGAAAGCCTGTCTATGAAATAAGTAATAGTCTGTAATAATCTCAGTATGCTCTGTGCTTGCCTCTAGTTGAGGATCCTACACATCAAAAGAAGAGATTGGTCCTTTGGTTTAAGGTCCCTGTCTGTCTCTAGATGGTTGGAATGTTAGTACCCTGTTTAGGTCGTGGGTAGGCCGCAATAATAATATACTTATATAATATAATATAATATAATATAATATATTATATATATTATATTATATAATATATATTATATAATTTAATATATATATTATTATATGTATTATATGTATTATATAATATATATATATATACAGTTTTTCTATTGTCAGTTCGAACTGACAAAAGATATATCAGTTCCTTGCATGTTGGCCATTGGATTTAAATACTTTGACTTGGTTGCATGCACTTGTCAACGCATATTTTAAATCTAATGGCCCACATGCAAGGAACTGATATATTTTATATCAGTTCGAACTGATAATAGAAAAACTATATATATATATATATATATTTATATTTATATTATATAAATATATTATTATATATATTATATAATATAATATATGTATTATTATTATAATATATAATATATATAATATATATATATATTATTATATGTATTATATGTATTATATAATATATATATATGTATTATATATTAATATATATATATATATTATATACTTTTATATTTTATTATTATTATCCAAAATATATCATGTTATTATGAATGTTTTATAATTAGGGGTATTTTGGTCAAAATACAGTTAACTCCATTCCATTCCGTTGTTAACCAAACAAAATAATACTAATTTAGAGTCTAATTCTAAAATTCCAACCAAACAAAAAACTTAGTTTTCCTTTCCTTTCTCATTCTCATTCTTATTCCGATTACCATTACACCATGTAACCAAACGTGACCATAGAGTATTGACTAATAACTCGATTATATATGTTTTAAAAAATATAATTTTATTAAAAGTTTCAATAAATATTTTTTAATATATGTCTGTCGTTGAAATTATAATTTTGATTAGTTGAATAAATTTAAATTTATCTAACAAGGTTTTTTTTATATTATTATTTCTAACAACCCATATAGGTTATATATAAATATTATTCAATTGTTAACACATTAAATGTTGTAGTCAAGTGATAAAGACTTGCAACTATTGACTTGGGTCTCAAGTTCAATTCTTAGTAATGACAATTAGTTGTCATTATTAATTGGTGGTGGCCAGCTGTCGGCGCCGATAGTGGTCCGACGGCTTACCAGCGAGCGGTGGGGTTCGATGCCAGCCGGCTCTTGACCGGCGGGCTGTGGGGGCAATTGTTCGGTGGACTGCCGGCGGTGACGGGGGTGATTGGACGGCCGGCAATGGAGGGGGTGGTCGGACGGTGGCCATAGGTGGAGGTGGTTTATAAATACAAAAACTATTATTTAATTACATATTATAATTAAATATTGATAGTTTTTAATTAAATATTATAAGGCTTTATTGACAGTTTTTAACTGTCAACATAAAATTGTCATAAAAGGAAAAAAAAAAATTGTCAAGACTTTTCTTGACATAAGCTTCCTTGACAGTTTTAAAAACTGTCAAGAAACCCTTTCTTGACAGTTTTTAACTGTCAATAAATGAGGTATTTTCTTGTAGTGTAAGCTATAAATATTAATGTATGATTAATTGATGATTAGGTTTTCTCTGTGCATCTAGTCAAGTTCAATAATGTTTATGTGAGTTGTATTTGACAATTAGGTTGCTAGAATCTTTCTACAACTAATTGAGACCTCATGTATGGGCATGTAGGCAATGTTTGATAACTAAATTGTTAAATTGCATTAAAACATCTAGTTAGACATTTTGTACGTGGTCTTACACATTATTGCATTTGAGCATTATTGTCATATTCACTTAGACTATTAATTTTCTTCATTGAGTTAAAGTCTTATGGATTCTAGGTGAAATTGCACAAGCAAGTGAAGTCTTCAACCAAAGGGTTGGTTGGCAAGCATTGCCAAGTACCGTTATAAATGGCCCGCGTGGTAGATTAGATGGTGCTTATGCCAAGAGTAGTGGATCGGGGGATATCACCTTTGATTGAACCAAGAGTGGTGAGTGGTAGTGTCCATAGCCTGAGGTTGTCGTGAGTGAGAGTCCGTGTATCACTTGAGAGTGTAATCGTCTTTTCATATAGTGGATTGTTGTGACTTAAGTGGCTAGCGTGGCTAGTCCCGTGGTTTTTCGTATAAGGTGTAATCATTTTACCTGATTTTTGTTGTATGTTTGAATTGAGTTTTATTTTTAATATTGACTAATCGAAAAAGTTGGTACTAATCGATTAACAACTCATTCACCCCCCTCTAAATTGTTTTAGACACCGTAATTTATTTTCAAAATTTATTTATCCTTTATTAGTTCAGCACATACAATGATTTTCACCTGATCTGAAATTTTACCTAAATTAAAATTAATGACCCTCTATTATTAAACCAAATTCAATGTTTAGATATAATGTAGTAAACAATTATTTGGCCAAATTGAGTGAAATTTCCGGTAGTCTAAAAAAATAAAAAATAAAAATAGAGTTATTAAAAATAACTTCCTCTAGAATATTCACAAAAATACGAGTTTAGCTACAATAGTGTAAGTCAGTGACTATATATTTGCTGGGTAGTTATTAAAAGTACATATTTTATTTATTTATTTTTATTTTTTAAACTTTGAATTTTGTGGATATCTAGATTAAAATTCAATGTCTCGTGTTAACTCCAGCAACTATACAGCTATCGTATGGTAGCTAAACCCTCCACAATAATCCAATTATGTGGGCTCAAAAATAATTTTTGTCTAAGCAATAATTGAGGCGGATATAAATGTGTTTCATGAGAAGCAATAATAGTATGATAGAAGACTATTGAAGAAATAATAGTCTTCAATGATGACATGATGAATTATTTAATTATTATTATTATTATTATTATTATTGACATTATCTATCCACTTATCTAAATATATATATTTTTTAAGCTTTTTATCATTTGTAGGATTCGAGCGGTTGATTTGGGAGTCATTTACTCAAACTCAAACTTATCCATCTACCAGCTGAGATACACCCCTAGGGCTATAACATGATGAATTCTTACGATGGTTTTTCCACCCCAAGTTTCTGGAAAAAAAAAAAGTGACAAAAAAGCACAGGCAGCGTCTGGCAATGTCATTTGTCTACATTTTCCAAGTTAATATAAAGTATAAACTTCCAAAGCACTTTTTAAAAAAGTTAAAAGCCTTGAAATCATGCATGTCACCTCCTTCTGTGTCGAATTTGGATATTTTACTGTGCTGAATTTTGTCCTGGATCTAAAGCACTCTGCAGATAATTATACTCTGATTAAAGTGAAATAAATTTTAATCATTAATTACACATGTCATAAGATATATTTATGTCAGAATAAAGATCACTTGAGGATCCAAATCTTCTATGTCATGGTTCGTTTATAGTTGGCAAATATTTGCTATTCTATGAAGGTGAATTGCTGGCAGTTGAGGGAAGCTTGAAGCCAAAAAGGCAAAAGCAATAATTTACAAAACTGTTTATATAGTTTTGAATATAGTAATTTAGCGTGTGTTGTATTCCAAGCAGAGCCCAATAATTCCATTTTAGGTTATTATAAATATGAAAAAAAATAAAAATTATAATAACAACGTGGCTTTATGATAAAAAGCGATCATTGTCCGACAATATTCCATGTTTGAGTGGTCATACTGTAATTGATATATATATATATATACATGAACATATTAATTAAAAAAAAAAATTGTGGGCTTGAAATATCATATACACATTATTAAAAAAAGATAAGTAGTAGAATATTAGAGCATCTCTAACAGCCTCCCTTGAAGACATCCCTTAGCTTAATTAAGGGTTAGCTTAATTAAGGGAGTAGGTGTATTTTTACAACTCTAACAGGTCCCTAAATAGCTCCCTTAATTGTGTTCTGGTGGAGCTCACTTCCTTAATTAAAAGGTGTTTTCAGACTCCCTTAATTAAAAGGTGTTTTCAGACCCCCTTAAAGTGGGCTTCACCCAATTTAAAATTATTTTAAATTAGGCTCCACCTATCATAATTGATAAACAATATCTAATATTTGTTAAACACAATATCTACAATTTAAATAATAATAAAAATTATTAAAGGGGGGCCATTTAAAAGAGTATTGTTCGAGCACATACTTCCTTAGGTCCCTTGCAATAACATAAACCCTTAAATAAGGGAGTCTCAAAGGGAGACTGTTGGAGATGTTCTTAAGAAATGATGTAGAGAAGGCGACTTCAGTTTCAAATATAAATATCAACTTGTACATTTATGGTTAATAGATACCATAAACAACTGTAAATTGTTCAATTAATCCTTTTTGTTTCTATAATTGCAATGTAGAAATTAAACTTATGAAGATTATATGAACAACTATTTCAAAATATTTTCAATTTCATTACTTTTGGTGATAGCTAGGCACCTCTACACTTAATATATAGAATTGTTGATACTAATTTATAAAGTTTTCCCTCGAATGTTATAAAAAGAACAACACACCCTTTTACAACAAAGCAGAATTGCAGAGTGTAAACTTTTGAAAAAGAATCAGACAACACTTAGTAATTAAAAAAAAAAAAAGTTATCCACTACCTACCATATACGTGGATGAATGTTAAGATCTAGATGTCTGTATCTGAGAATTTTTGAAATGTATATATAATATATAGATTGGATAAAGGTTAGAAAGTAGTGTAAAGAAAAAAAGTGAAGAAAACAGCAAAACCTTTCATGTGATCATGGTCTTCCCATTAAACAAAAAGTGGACCCGAACAAATGAAAGTGATCTTACAAAAACAATTTACCCACCAGGAGAACCATCTGGTGAGAGGCTAGAACTTTCTGAATCCGTAATATTCAGATCCTCCGTTGTACTGATCTCACATAATTAAACATAAATTAAAAACTGTATTTAAAAATAAAGAAAACGAAAAAGTAAAAGAAATAAATTTAAGTCATTGATTACAGATGCTACAAAATCGATTGACGATAGTATAAATATCAGCTCAGTAGAAAAATCTGATCCAAATCTTATATAATGAAAAACAATGAGATAAAGAAAAGAAAGCAAAACCCTAGTGAAATACGTAACGTACCTCTAAAGAGTCATACATATGAGTCCGAAATATTAATGGAGTCTGTGGTTTCCCCAAGAAATGGCTAATGGAAAATGGTGTACGTGGTTAATGCTTGTATGCTTTGGCTCCGTGTGGGGTCTAAAAGAACATGCATACGCAGTTGCGCACTAGAGATGGGTCTTTTCGTCGGAGGATGGCCACTCATGTTGCAAAGTGCTCACACAACCACAAATCTGTTTCTGTGGCCACTGATGCCGGGCTTTTCAAACAGTAGACTCTCTTGTCCTTTGAATAAACACTATTATTGTTTTTCAATTATGATTTTCACATGATTCTGACATTATTACTCTACGTTACAAATTACAATTCATGCATATGCAAATCATGCTTATCAAACTTTCGATGTACAGTAACAAATATTGCCGAGTGCTTAAAAATTAGGGATAATTAACCGGTGACCACTTATTTGGTTGGTTATATTAGCTATTAGATAGGGATTTGGTTTTAAAATAACAATTTTTGGTGAAGAGTGTGATATTGATGGTCATTTCGTCACACTCATGGATCGTTTGTTTTTTCCACTTAACACTTAATGGGTCTGAAGTGAACCTATTACGTTGTTTTATTTGTTTTTTTAAGCGGTCAAACAATTTAAAAATATCTTAAAACAAATTATAATAAAAAGTAAAAAATCATGACTTTTCATTTAATTCCAAATCATTATATTACATTTTAAATATTTCCTTCCAAGATTATCCTTCCAAAGATAATTATTTCCAATATTCGCATGATTTTATATTATACAAATTTATTTCTTTTGACATATTATTAATGATAAATAACTATAAACAAAATAAAATAATTATATATATATATATAACTTAATCACACTATCACTTTCAACTCCATTATTGAACCTTCAATTTTTTTATTTTTTTTTTGTTATGTAAAAATCAAAAACCATTTCAATATTATTATTTATCATATCTTAACATTGAATGATATCTTATCAATATTTACGTAAAAATGGTTTATTATTTGTTACATTATTTTTATTTAGTTGTTTATATCATATCAAATTAAAATACATAACAATTAATAGTAATAAGGGTATAAATGTCAAATCATTTGTTTTCAAATAATTTTATCTTTAAAAACAAACAAGTTAACATTATTCATTCTTATATTATTATAAAAATAAAAAAAAACAAACATGTGATCCATTTTCAGTGTTCAGTTCCTATTCATTCTTTATAAAAATTCAGGATTATTCAGTCTTTAGATAAAAAACAAACAACCCCTCAATATGTTAACTTTCTTATGAATTGTTAAATGTGTGGGTATTTTAGTAACTTCCTGTAGAATTACCAACATGATAAACTTTATGGCTCTTGTCGTTTCAGAGTTTGAGTCTCTCAATTTTCCTCTCACACATGGTCCCTTGCCATAGTGGTGGGCCTTCCTTTGGGAACCCCCCACCGCCAAGGTTCAAGACCTAGTGTGTGCATAGAATTATGCAAATTTTCCTTGACCCATTTAAAAACATGGGTGTTGTCCCACTTTGTGTGGGTGGTTGTCCCTCCTTCGTGTGGGTTCTCTCTCCCCGTCCGTGGGAGCTTTAGTCTGGTCTACACTTGGAAGTCGATTCTCGATGGGTCCCAGTTGTTGTTGTATTCATGTAATCATGTCCTGGATTTGTATTCCAGTTGTTGTAATCCTGTTGTTGTATTCCGATCAAAAAAAAAAAAAAATTCCTCTCAATCTCCTCTTGTACGTAACCCTTCAAGATCTTTAATTTCTTTTGCTTGTTTTTGTATGTTTGGTTGCCGAGAAAATGAAAAGCTTTGTTTTTTTTAATGATAATAAATTTATTTAAATTAGTTGATGTTAATTATTATAAACAACTCTGGCAAGTTTGCACATGAGCATGTCTCGAAGCTCGCTAACGTTTTGCACACCAAGGAGCTTGCTCGGAGACTCATTGTACGTGTGCTGGTTTTTAATTTTTAGTAATGCTAAGTTACTAACACAAACAAAATCAATACAAAAGCCTTTTTTGTTTTCTAATTAAATCTTGCTAGATTTAATGGGTTTTTTTTTAACCTTATAATTAAACAGCAAATGGACGCCAATGTCACTGTGATTTGTGTTTGTTTGGGTTAATTTTATTAGGTTTTGCATGTCAGCATAGAACCTGGAATTAACCAAATCTCCACGACATCAGGCCACGTCAACTCAATAGGCCACGCTAGTCATGGCGCTGGTTTGGTTCGAACCGACGAACCGAACCGGAAAATGTTCCGGTTCTAGAACCGGACCATTCGAATTAGCAAAAGCAATGTCTCCTTGCATAATATGGATTCCAAACATTCATGATTTGGATGTGAATGAGTCGAATGACTTATCCCTCGGTCTATTAGTGAACTATCTCTCCAGGGATTGTGAAAGATGTTCCACTAGAAATATTCTTGTTATTGATTCGACTCATATTCCCCAAAAAGTGGATCCCGCTCTAATAGCCCCGAATAAATTAATTACATGCATTAAGATACGAAGGCTTCTTATTCCACAACAACGAAAGCACTTTTTCACTCTTTCATATACTAGGGGATTTCACTTGGAAAAGAAAATGTTCCATACTAATGGACCCAGAACCTGTACCGGGGTGGTTTCGGTTCCAAATTTTGAGGAACCGCCTGGTTCAAACCGGACCGAAATAGGCGGTTCTGGTTCTGGTTCGAACTAGCGGTTCCAACATTAATTTTTATTTTTATTTTTATTTTAAAAAATGGTTTTACTAAAAACAATATTAAAAAAATAACACTTTATTTATAAAAATAAAATGTTTAAAAGATAATGGACATTGTAAAGTATTGGGTCGTGGCCCATTACCCTTGTCCAAGTAGATGTATTTTCCTTTGCATTCTTCTCATTTTTATATAGGTTAGGCCACTCTTCACTTTTTTTATTTATCCAATGTTGGATATGGGATTGAAATAAATTTTAAACTTAAATTACATAAGTTAAAATTACAATTCTACATAGGTCAAATTATAATATAATCGACTGTTATGGAATCACATGATTAATATTTTTTTTATTATTATTTGTCAATTAAAAACCTGAATAGAGAGTTGGGATTGAGAGAAAATTCATATACTTGCTAAACATAATAGGTAAACATGGTGTTCTTAGTATTAGATACTTATTTATAATCAATTTTTTTTTTTTTTATAAATAAAATAAAATTCAGCTTGTGAGACAATTAATTCATATTTCGATGTCCAAAAATCAAACCAATACTTAGCCAAGCTTTCAAGAAAAAACAAATGGGTCCTGGTGCTGGCCTGGGTCGTGTTTCTTCACTTGCTTCTTTTAAGATCGATGACTCTGGTAGTCTGGTTCGATGTCTGCATTTAATTAATTAATTTCAATATAGTGGAATTGGTGGAAAATTTCACCTTTTTCAAATGAATTGATATCAAACACCCAACGGTCACACTAAGGCATACATTCTAATTTTAGTACAATTTGCTCATTACAACTTGCATATTCACACTTTGGCGTCTAGGCTTACAATTCACTTTGTGCATTTTCTACTCTTAATTTTCATTGAGTAGCTCCTTTAATTCTACATTCTTTATTTAGGCCATTTATGCCCCATTCATCTTTTATTTTTTCTTCTTGTTAACCGCCAAAAATGGCAGGGGTTCAAAGAAGAATTTTTCATCTAGACCAAGACTATTTGAAGTAGGAAGACACTACAAGAAGTATCTCGCTACCCCGATAGGAATATATGTCTAGATAGACTTTCTGTGAATCCAGATCAAGATCAAGGGCGTCTAGATCCCCATGTACCGGGAAAAAGAGAAGTCAAGGTCTTGGGGACTCTGCTACTACATTATCTCGGTACCTTGCTACTGCATCGACCTGGTATCCCGGTATCCCGATACCCCGATATTTAAAGAGTACTATTACCACGGTCTAGTAAAATGTGAGGTACTAGGATACCCCGACCCCTCCTAAAACCAGACTATAAGATGAAAGGAAGACTATCAAGGAAGACATAGACCAGTATGCTAAGGATCTAGAACAATGCTACAAGAAAGATGATATACGCCAGCATTTAAATATAAGGAAAGTTGACTTCTCCCACCAACTTTAAAGCTCCATTTGAAGGGGATTGGTCAACTTTGTCAAGATCGCCAAAGAAGGAAACAAAATCACTTGATTGTGGGAATCATTCCCACGCCTGAAACAGGGCCACCATTAACATCCAGGTTACTGCCTGAAAAGGGACCTATAAATAAATCAAGACTCTCGAAAGAGAGGGATCGAAAATGAGACTTTCGACCTACACCCTACAGCTATTTCCACTTATCGACTTGCATGAGATAGCCATCTCCAACTGTGTGTAAAAGCTCTATATCCAAACCTTCTAGAAATCACCATTTGTATTACACCGTTATATTATTTATATTGTGCATCTTTTATCAATAAAATAGCATTATTTCATCATCTCAATAGATACACTGTGTTAATAGGAATTTGACCCCGTTAACATTTTCCTGCTAACACTTTTTGGCGCCGTCTGTGGGAAGAATCCTCCCAACCATTTACAAAGAGGTTGTCTAGTTCTACCCAGAAGACAAGAAGATGAGACTACGATCCTCTCAAGGGCAGCTCGATCCCTCGGGACCCCAATCCCTCACTTCCACCTAAAGACTTCATAGGCAGGGAAGGGGATCAAGGAATAATAACTTGGCACCGGTTCTTCCACCAAATGCAGGCACCACACCTTAGGATCTGATTGTCTAGAAAATCAATTGGGATATCCTGGAAAAGTAGGTTGCCGCCTATGTAGAGAGTATTCGCATCCAGATGATCGCCCATGTCATACCCTTCAAAGCACCTAAGACCGTAGGAGAGGCTGGACCAAGTACCCAAGTATCGGTCTTCGACAAGCTTGGACCACCAATCCCAATTCCAAACCGCCCTGCAGATTGCAGACCTTGACAGGTGAAGTCAGCAGTCAATATCCCTCATAGGAGGAATTGGACAATAACTGAACCAGTAGTAGAGGAGAGGGCTCCGCAACCCGATGCAGGTAGTAGTGCCAGATCCGGAAGAAATCTTAGAGGAAACCATCCTTAGAAAGAGGAGCTTAAGGAGGTACGTAGAAAGATGCGAGAAGCAAAAGAAAGAAGGAGGGATAAGGGGAAGGATTAGATAGAGCAAATCAAGATCATTCACACCATCAGTGGAGGCCCTACGCTAGCTGGAACCTCCAACAACTCAAGGAAGAACCATGCTAGGAAGATCCATCGACTCACTACCAGTCATGATGTACTCCAGGTCACTAGGGGATCCTGATGTTAGGATTATGCTCAATAGCAAGAGTGTAATATTGTAATTAACAATCTTTTTCATATTAATAAAGTGATTTCTGGTTTAACAAATCGTATAGCATTTATAGTTTAACATTATAATTGTCAAAGTAAATAATCATAAGGTCTAAAGACTATGAGAAAAGAAGAATTGTTCGTACATCTGGATATGTATGTGGTAGACACAATTCTTTAGTTAGTCTTGAATAATGTTCACAACATAAGTTAAAGGTTGGGCAACTTTATCTTGTTAAAGTTGTAGAATTCTTTTGCTAGCATTTGAGTGGGATCCAATGAGATATGATGAGTCTAAAATCATCGGAGTGTCTTCGAGCAAAAGAATCTAGTGCACTGGGTGCATTGAACTAGATCACAATGAAAAGCTTTATCTAGAATCGTCAATAGATAATAGTCTTTTCATTATCAGGACAATCGGAGAGTCTATCTTAATCCTGAGATAAATGATGGACTTATGGTTGCAAGTGATATCATTTGAGTTATCAATGAGTACGATTATATCGCGTAGTCTATCCTCGATAGTTTGGTGATATTCATTTGTTAATCGATAGAGGACTTCATTTATAGATATGGACATCGTGGCTCCATTTATTAAATGAGAGTATAATATCATCATATGGATGTTTTGAGGTAATTGGATATTAAATCTCAACGTTGAGTTTTCGATAGTGTCTATTGAAAACATGGCTTCTGGACAAGTCAAAATATCCAAGTTCAAAACGTGGTAATATGAGTAAATATGGTAACTTGGAGAGTTATAGGCGGTCTATGAACTCTTGGCGATTACTGATATTAATCACAAGGATACACTATCTCCAATATGATTGTCTAGGGTATGAATGAGGAACGTCTTCCTTTTCTATCTTTATTTAAGAGTTCAGTTTTAGCTCTTTAGTGGAATGAGTTAAAATTAATGGATCGGACCTAAGTGAATCGTGATTAGGTTATGTCTATTGAAGCTTAAATTTAGATGGCCCGCCAAGATCCCCAATCCACACGGACTTGGATGGATCACTTGATATATTCTACTGGACCAATTTAAGGGTCCATCTAGAATTGCATTTAATATATTAAGAATATAATTTACACATTATTTATGTAATGGGCTGCTCAATTATATTAATATATTAATGAAAGACATGTGGGCTTGTTTCTTTTAGTAAGAATGGGTCTGGTTCACATGTGGGCTTTTTATTTAAAGTCCAATGGATTAAATGAAATAAGAAAATAATATTTGGCCCATTTATTTTAAGTGGGGCGGCAAGGTGGTTTTTTAACCTAATATATTATTTTGTTTCATTGTTTTAATTAAATAAGAATTAATTAATTTATTAATTAATTGTTTAATTAAGAAACAAATCTTTTCTGATCAGGAAATATATTTCCTAGAGTAAAAGTAAAAGACTTGTTTGATAAGAAAATAAATAATTAATTTTATTTATTTAATCAAATAAGAAGTCTTTTTATTTAGTCAAATAAAAGAATAAAATATCTATGTAATGTATTAGGGTTTGAAGTCTTAAACTAGATGGAAATTAGGGTGCAACACAAACTCTTTTTGGCTTGTGTATTGCGGCAACCCTAGTCCCTTTTAGTGTAGAATTCGGCAACCCTAATAGGAAAAGAAGGAAAGAAAATTTGGCCACCTATATATGTGTACTTATAGAATTCGGCCACCCTATGCTTTGTGCTTGAGAGACAATTTTCTTCTTCTTCTTCTTAATTCATAGAGAGCATTATTTTTATTCTACTAAAACATAAAAGAGTGAATAAATTATTCTTTGATGGTACACTATTTGCTTGTTCATCAATAAGCTTGTGTGTACAACATCGATTTAGGTTCACGCGAGTTTCGATCATTAGATTGAGAACTCAAAAGTGACCGGAATAATTTTAGTCTTCTTTTGATTGTTTTTGTGACTAACAAAGAAAAGAAAAGTTTGTTTGTCCATTCACAGGTTTGCAATTCAAAGAAAAGGGAGACCACGCTCCTAGGTGATCCACGTTCGTGCTAGGATTGAAGATCTTACGGATTACCATCGACGTAAGTCAATCGGATCACGCGACAAAAGGTATTCTTCTTTTGTTAGATAATATATATGTTTAATTGATTAAAGGGTTTAAGGTTCATAAAAAGGAAAAATTTTAAAAGTTACTAAATCTATTTTTTAGTCTCGCTTCCGCTGCGTGTACTGCGATTTTTCCCTACAATTGGTATCAGAGCCTAGGTTGAACCCTTTTAATTAATTAACGTATATATACGTGGATCGATTTTTTTTTTATTGTGATTATCCATGTTTAGAAAGAGATGGCACTCTAGGTATTCGCATATATAATCACATGTGATGTATGGATTTATATATGTTTTATGTGGATTGTTATTGCTCGATTTTGGTCCTAGATTTTCAATGTATTTTTGTTATGGAATTGTAACAAGAAGGGTGGTCTATTATCGCCATAATTCCTTCTTGGTAGTTGCTAGGTTTTATTTTATTTTTTTAAATAAGTGCAGTATTTTTTTTAATTACTGCTGCAGTTTTTTTTATTTAATTTTTAGTGCAGTTTTTATGTGTAAAAGTACTGCAGTGAATAAAAAAAAAAAAAAATTAATACTGCAGTATTTTATTATTTTATACTGCTGTAAAGTAATCGGGTTTTGAAGATTCGAAGACACGAAGGAAAACGAAGCAACCGGAACCGAGAACGAGCACCATGCGCACCCTAGGAGTGGATTGGGCTGCGCATGGCAAGCCCAAAACTTGGTGGGCTGCGCACGGCAGCCCTGGGAGGCTTCATGGGCTGCGCACAGCAGCCCCTTTGTGGGGTTGTGGGGTGTGTCGCCCATGGGAGTGGGCCGAAGGATGAGCGTATGGTTGATGGGCCACTTGAAGATCTTGTATTCCTAAACAATTGTAATTTACTTGTTTTTCTAGGATGGGCCAAAATTGTTGCTATTTAATTTATGCTTAAATATTACAATATTTGTTATTGTATGATAACATGACATATAGAATAGGAGTGCCACTCATATATCTCTTTTGGTATGAACATGCATTGAATGATTTAGGTATCTAAATTGGCATCTAGATAACTTGGTAAATCATTCTATGAGATTTAATCACACGCCTTAAATAATTGAGTGGGAGAAGGTGTTTTTGTAACACTTATGGCCTCCAAGGTTAGTTGAGCTTTATTATTTATTGGTAATCCCCCCAAGGGGCGTCCATGAATGGAATTTAGCAAAATACTTCCTTACAAGGACAGACTAGACAATGGACTCAAACGAGATCTACTCCCCAAGGAGGGATTTTCGTGAGAGAAAATTGAGGGTCGATATCTTGGTAACACACTCAATGTAATTTTATTGATATCCTCCCAAGAGTTCTTGTCAATAAAATTGCAAGGCTAAAATTGAAAACGCTGGTTGTTATGTTAGCAATTAGGTGGGACCTAGTCTAACTAGTAAATGGTGCGAACTCCCAAAGGAGGCGTAACATTTATGGGTGTTGGATCACCGTTGAATTTTATGATTGAGTTATTTATTTAATTCAAGATAAATATTTAAAAGTGCTTTATTATGATTATTTACTTATATATGTTTTGTTTTATTCAGAAATCATGACTCCATCACTTATAAACATCCTGAAAGACAACACTTTAACTGGAGATAATTATGTCACATGGAAAAGGAAAATTGGGTTGTTGCTACAAAGTGAAAAACATAAGTTTGTTCTAACTACTCCTAAACCACCTGCTCCTAATAATGAATCTGACATAATGTATACAGATGAGTATGAGCAGTGGAAGACTTCAGATGATATGGCAAAATGTTACATTATGGCCACTATCTCCGACGTGTTGCAACAGCAGCATGAAGGAATGGAGTCCGCTGCTGATATAATGATGTCTCTAGAGGAGATGTTTGCTATGAAGTCCAGGACGACTAAGAGAGAGGCAGTAACTGCTTTTATGAATCTTAGGATGAAACCTGGACAGGCTGTGAAGGATCACATGGTGAAAGTCATAGCACATCTCAACATTGCCGAACTGCATGGCGTTGAGATAGATGGTGAGACAAAGATTGATATGGTTGTCAATTCCTTGTCAGATTCCTTTGATCAGTTCAAATTGGACTACACTTTGAACAAAAAGGAATACACCTTACAAGGCCTGATGCAAGATGTTCAAAGTGCTGAAAAGATCCTTGTGAAAGGCAAAGGTCAAGAGATTCATATGGTTGGTAAAGTTGCTACTGTTAAAGCCCGTCAAAAGGTCAAGAAACAACAGAAGAAAAAGCAACTTGGGCCTATCAAGAAGGAGACCAAGAAAGTAACCAAGATCAAAGGGAAATGCTTCCTTTGTGGTGAAAAGGGACATTGGAAAAGAAATTGCCCAAAGTCCCAGAACAAGAAGGAAGAAGGTAATTTGAATTATCTTGAAACATGTTTTTTGGCTGATTCTACAGATTCTTGGATCATAGACTCAGGAGCCACTAATCATGTTTGTTATTCCTTGCAGGGGTTCCAAGAAAGGAGAAGGTTGAGTAAGAATGAAATCAATTTGTGCTTGGGCAACGGAACGTTAGTGTCTGCAAGTGCAGTGGGAGATATTAGAGTTTATTTGGATTCTAGAAGGCATTTAGATTTAATAGACGTTTATTATGTACCTCAATTCAAGAGGAATTTAATTTCAGTTTCTTGTTTAAATAAATTTGGATATTCAGTTACTTTTAATAAAGTTTTTATTATTAGTAAGAATGACAAAATTATTTGCCAAGGTACATTGGAAAACGGTCTATACTTTTTGCATAGAAATATCTCTCACTCGTTAGACACAGAAATAACGGAACCTAATCATAAAAGAGTTAAATTATCAATAGATGAAACCTACCTATGGCATTTACGCCTAGGTCATATTAACCTTAATAGGATTAAAAGATTGGTATGTGACGGACCTTTGAGTGACTTAAAGGTTGATGATCTACCAACTTGTGAATCTTGTTTGGAAAGTAAAATGACCAAAAGGTCGTTCTCTGCCAAAGGTGCAAGAGCCATTGAATGTTTAGGATTGATACACACTGATGTATGTGGACCTATGAGCATTCAAGCTAGAGGTGGATATGAGTACTTCATCACCTTCACAGATGATTACTCGAGATTTGGTTATGTGTATCTCATGCGACATAAGTCGGATGCTTTTGACATGTTCAAAGCATTCAAAGCTGAAGTGGAAAATCAGCTTGAGAAACATATAAAAATCTTGAGATCTGATCGTGGTGGAGAATATCTATCTAGTGAGTTTCAGCAATATCTTATTGATAATGGGATAGTTTCTCAGTTTTCTGCACCAGGTACACCTCAACAGAATGGGGTAGCAGAAAGGAGAAATAAAACTCTTTTGGATATGGTTAGGTCTATGTTGAGTTATTCAACACTTCCTATTTCTTTTTGGGGATGTGCTTTACAAACTGCTATATACATTCTAAACGATGTACCATCTAAGTCTGTTCCTAAAACACCGCATGAGTTGTGGACTGGGCGCAAGCCTAGTTTACAACACTTAAGGATATTTGGTTGTCCTGCGCATGTGTTAAAAGGAAAGACAAAAAAGATGGAGTCCCGTTCGGAAACATGTATATTTGTAGGGTATCCAAAAGAAACTAAAGGATATTATTTCTATAGTCCTTTAGATCTTAAAGTATTTGTTTCGACAAATGCTAAATTTCTGGAAAAGGACTATATGAATGATTTTGTGCCTAGAAGTAGAATTGTCTTGAATGAGATGTCAGGAGATACAATTCCACGAGAGGTTACACAACCTAACCCAATTGTAAGTTCCGATCCAACACAAGATCAACAACCTACCATTCCTCGTCGTAGTGGGAGGGTTAGAACACAACCTGAAAGATACATCGGTCTGGGAGAATCAGTGGAGAATCTCCCGGACGACAATGATCCCTATACGTACAAGGAAGCTATAGAGGATGTTGATAGTCGTCATTGGCAAAAGGCAATGCAATCCGAGATTGAATCTATGTTCGATAACAAAGTCTGGTCCCTTGTAGACTTGCCTAAAGGGATAAAACCCATTGGGTGCAAGTGGGTATACAAGAGGAAAAGAGGTATGGATGGAAAGGTGGAAACCTTTAAAGCTAGATTGGTAGCTAAAGGGTATACACAGAAAGAAGGTATCGATTACGAGGAAACCTTCTCTCTTGTGGCCATGCTTAAATCCATTAGGATACTCTTATCCATTGCAGCATCTTTAGATCTAGAGATTTGGCAAATGGACGTCAAGACAGCTTTCCTTAATGGAAGTCTTGACGAAAGCATCTACATGATGCAACCAGAGGGATTCATTAAAAAGGGCCAAATTGATAAGGTATGCAAGTTGCAGAAATCCATATATGGATTAAAGCAAGCATCTAGATCCTGGAACATAAGGTTTGATCAAGCTGTCAAAGGTTTTGGATTTATTCAGAATCTTGACGAACCTTGTGTATACAAAAGGATTAAAGGCGACAAGTTGGTTTTCCTGATTCTTTATGTTGATGATATACTACTCATTGGAAACGATGTAGGTGTATTGACATCAGTAAAAGGATGGTTAGCAAAACAATTTGATATGAAGGACTTAGGAGAAGCAAGTTTTATTCTAGGTATCCAAGTAATAAGGGATAGAAAGAATAGAACGATTGCATTATCCCAAGCTTCATACATAGACAAGATCTTGTCTAGGTTTTCCATGCAGGATTCCAAGAAAGGTATGTTACCTTTCAGACATGGAATCAAGCTTTCTAAGGAACAAGTTCCTAAGAATGAGCATGAAGAGCAATTCATGAGTAGAGTTCCATATGCCTCGGCAGTTGGAAGTCTCATGTATGCAATGCTCTGTACTAGACCAGATGTTTGTTTTGCTGTTGGCATAGTTAACAGGTTTCAATCGAAACCTGGTCCTGATCACTGGACGGCAGTTAAGCATATTTTCAAGTATCTCAAGAGAACGAGAGATAATATGCTTGTATACTCTGGAGGGGATTTCATTCCCGTTGGGTATACAGATTCTGACTCCAGAAAATCCACATCAGGGGCTGTGTTTACCATTGGAGGAGTAGCAGTTATATGGAGGAGTATTAAGCAATCTTGTATTGCTGATTCCACCATGGAAGCTGAGTATGTTGCTGCATGCGAGGCTGCCAAAGAGGCTGTTTGGCTCCGCCAATTCTTGATTGACTTGGAAGTGGTTCCTAGTGCGAATAAGCAGATCACTATCTATTGTGACAACAGTGGAGCAGTGGCTAATTCGAAAGAACCAAGAAGTCACAAGAGAGGTAAACACATTGAAAGAAAGTATCATCTTTTAAGGGAGATTGTTCAAAGAGGTGATGTGACGATTACCAAAATCGCGTCAGCAGAAAATCTAGCGGATCCCTTCACAAAGGCTCTACCTCAGAAGAGTTTCGATGGGCATCTAGAGAACATGGGCATGAGAGATATGACACATTTGCTATAGCGCAAGTGGGAGATTGTTAGGATTCTGCTCAATAGCAATAGTGTAATATTGTAATTAACAATCTTTTTCATATTAATAAAGTGATTTCTGGTTTAACAAATCGTATAGCATTTATAGTTTAACATTATAATTGTCAAAGTAAATAATCATAAGGTCTTCAGACTATGAGAAAAGAAGAATTGTTCGTACATCTGGATATGTATGTGGTAGACACAATTCTTTAGTTAGTCTTGAATAATGTTCACAACTTAAGTTAAAGGTTGGGCACCTTTATCTTGTTAAAGTTGTAGAATTCTTTTGCTAGCATTTGAGTGGGATCAAATGAGATATGATGAGTCTAAAATCATCGGAGTGTCTTCGAGTAAAAGAATCTAGTGCACTGGGTGCATTGAACTGGATCACAATGAAAAGCTTTATCTAGAACCGTCAATAGATAATAGTCTTTTCATTATCAGGACAATCGGAGAGTCTATCTTAATCCTGAGATAAATGATGGACTTATGGTTGCAAGTGATATCATTTGAGTTATCAATGAGTATGATTATATCGCATAGTCTATCCTCGATAGTTTGGTGATATTCATTTGTTAATCGATAGAGGACTTCATTTATAGATATGGACATCGTGGCTCCATTTATTAAATGAGAGTATAATATCATCATATGGATATTTTGAGGTAATTGGATATTAAATCTCAACGTTGAGTTTTCGATAGTGTCTATTGAAAACATGGCTTCTGGACAAGTCAAAATATCCAAGTTCAAAACGTGGTCATATGAGTAAATATGGTAACTTGGAGAGTTATAGGCGGTCTATGAACTCTTGGCGATTATTGATATTAATCACGAGGATACACTATCTCCAATATGATTGTTTAGGGTATGAATGAGGAACATCTTCCTTTTCTATCTTTATTTAAGAGTTCAGTTTTAGCTCTTTAGTGTAATGAGTTAAAATTAATGGATCGGACCTAAGTGAATCATTTGTTGATTGTGATTAGGTTATGTCTATTGAAGCTTAAATTTAGATGGCCCGCCAAGATCCCCAATCCACACGGACTTGCATGGATCACTTGATATATTCTACCGGACCAATTTAAGGGTCCGTCTAGAATTGCATTTAATATATTAAGAATATAATTTGCACATTATTTATGTAATGGGCTGCTCAATTATATTAATATATTAATGAAAGGCATGTGGGCTTGTTTCTTTTAGTAAGAATGGGTCTGGTTCACATGTGGGATTTTTATTTAAAGTCCAATGGATTAAATGAAATAAGAAAATAATATTTGGCCCATTTATTTTAAGTGGGGCGGCAAGGTGGTTTTTTATCCTAATATATTATTTTGTTTCATTGTTTTAATTAAATAAGAATTAATTAATTTATTAATTAATTGTTTAATTAAGAAACAAATCTTTTCTGATTAGGAAATATATTTCCTAGAGTAAAAGTAAAAGACTTGTTTGATAAGAAAATAAATAATTAATTTTATTTATTTAATCAAATAAGAAGTCTTTTTATTTAGTCAAATAAAAGAATAAAATATCTATGTAATGTATTAGGGTTTGAAGTCTTAAACTAGATGGAAATTAGGGTGCAACACAAACTCTTTTTGGCTTGTGTATTGCGGCAACCCTAGTCCCTTTTAGTGTAGAATTCGGCAACCCTAATAGGAAAAGAAGGAAAAACAATTTGGCCACCTATATATGTGTACTTATAGAATTCGGCCACCCTATGCTTTGTGCTTGAGAGACAATTTTCTTCTTCTTCTTAATTCATAGAGAGCATTATTTTTATTCTACTAAAACATAAAAGAGTGAATAAATTATTCTTTGATGGTACACTATTTGCTTGTTCATCAATAAGCTTGTGTGTACAACATCGATTTAGGTTCACGCGAGTTTCGATCATTAGATTGAGAACTCAAAAGTGACCGGAATAATTTTAGTCTTCTTTTGATTGTTTTTGTGACTAACAAAGAAAAGAAAAGTTTGTTTGTCCATTCACAGGTTTGCAATTCAAAGAAAAGGGAGACCACGCTCCTAGGTGATCCACGTTCGTGCTAGGATTGAAGATCTTGCGGATTACCATCGACGTAAGTCAATCGGATCATGCGACAAAAGGTATTCTTCTTTTGTTAGATAATATATATGTTTAATTGATTAAAGGGTTTAAGGTTCATAAAAAGGAAAAATTTTAAAAGTTACTAAATCTATTTTTTAGTCTCGCTTCCGTTGCGTGTACTGCGATTTTTCCCTACACCTGAGACTCACCTTGTGCAACCCAGATCATCTTCACGGAGGATGACGTCTACAACACGGTACAGCCGCATGATGACCCAATGGTAATCACATTATTGGTAGCCAATTGCCAGGTTCACCACGTACTGATTGATATCGGAAGCAGCGTTGATATTTTGTTCAAAGATGCACTCGAGAAAGTCAACCTAAAGAACCCCTTCTACAACAGTTGTACCACGCCCCTGTATGGGTTCACAGGAGACTCTCTAATGTCAGTTGGGTCACAAATCCTACCGGTAATAATCGGGGAAGCTCCTTTACAGTAGAACATAATGATAGAATTTGTTGTGGTCGATACCCTATCCGCCTACAATGCAATCCTGGGAAGACCCTTCCTATCAGGAATCAGGAGTGTTATCCATTTACCACAACGTTCTAAAATTTCCTGTTGGAACCGAGGTAGTAGTAGTTCGAGGAGATCAACAGGCAGCCCGCAGGTGCTACGCAGTGTCCACCAACCTTATCGCGCTAGCCAAACAGTGCGCACATGTGACCAATGAACCAAATAGGGAGGTACCAGAGGAGGACCAAGATATCCTAGAGGAAGGAGAGGTACCAGACGTGATTGAGAAAGAGGAAGAAGAAAGGGGATGGGCCAGTTGGCACCTCGCAGAAGAGTTAGAGGAGATACCAATCAGGGAAGGCGACCTTACCATGATGGTGAAGATAGGCAGAGCATTGGAAAGTGGGGTCAAGAAGGGCCTGATGGAACTCCTTAGGGAGTACAACAACAACTTTGCCCAAAGTCACGATGAGATGCCGGGTATTCCCTTCACCCTAGCTACCCACAGGTTGATAGTGGACACAACTTTCAAATCAATCAAACAGAAATGGAGGCATTTCAACGTTGAGTGGAATGCCTTATCAATCAAACAGAATTTGGATATTTTACTGTGCTGAATTTTGTCCTGGATCTAAAGCACTTTGCAGATAATTATACTCTGATTAAAGTGAAATAAATTTTAATCATTAATTACACATGTCATAAGATATATTTATGTCAGAATAAAGATCACTTGAGGATCCAAATCTTCTATGTCATGGTTCGTTTATAGTTGGCAAATATTTGCTATTCTATGAAGGTGAATTGCTGGCAGTTGAGGGAAGCTTGAAGCCAAAAAGGCAAAAGCAATAATTTACAAAACTGTTTATATAGTTTTGAATATAGTAATTTAGTGTGTGTTGTATTCCAAGCAGAGCCCAATAATTCCATTTTAGGTTATTATGAATATGAAAAAAAATAAAAATTATAATAACAACATGGCTTTATGATAAAAAGCGATCATTGTCTGACAATATTCCATGTTTCAGTGGTCATATTGTAATTGATATACATATATATACATGAACATATTAATTAAAAAAAAAAAATTGTGGGCTTGAAATATCATATACACATTATTAAAAAAAGATAAGTAGTAGAATATTAGAGCATCTCTAACAGCCTCCCTTGAAGACATCCCTTAGCTTAATTAAGGGTTAGCTTAATTAAGGGAGTAGGTGTATTTTTACAACTCCAACAGGTCCCTAAATTGCTCCCTTAATTGTTGTAAGGATTCCCGTTTTGTTGATTGGCTTATTTCATGGACAAACCACGTGTTGGGGATTGTATGTAAGGGTAGCTTAAGTGATAGTCATTCAAGCTCAAGACTCTCTCATGTCCTCAAGGTTGATAAGCACCGAAGGTAAATCTCTATGTGCTTACTTGTCTTGAAGAGATAGTTGCACACACTCACAACTCATGCATATGTTTAATCCTTGTATGTTGTGTGTCTTATTTGTGTGCCTTAATGCTCATTAACATCTCTTCTTGCATGTTAGTTTGATTGCATCTTGCATATCCAATTGCCTTGTCATGCTTAGACTTAGGATTGCATTTTTGCACTGGGCGCTCCCAAAAGCGCTCTACGAACAGCCCCCGTTGGGCGCTGTACAGACCTGATCGATTTAATTCGGTCGCTGTAGAGGCGCTCTACAAAGCGCTCTACGTAGAGCGACCCCTCTGGAGGCGCTCTACAAAGCGCTCTACGTAGAGCGCCCCTCTGTTTTCTCGCGAGAACAGAGCAGGGGCGCTGTACAGGCGCTGTACAGAAGCGCCCTACGTACAGCGCCCATGGCAAAATTGTGGTGTCACTTATCAAAACGACCACACTTCATCTTGACACCCTATATATATGCCACTTTGACTTTAGGTCAATTACAAGAGTTCATATTCAGATTTCATACTTAGGATATTTTTCAAAGAGAAGAAAAATTCCAAGAACTCATTTTTATCATCTCAAACACTTTTTCATGATCATCAATCATCATCTAGCATCATCTTAGATCATCTAGATGTCTTCTTGCATGGATTCTTCATCATACTTTGCTTGGTAAGCTTTTCACTAATATCTTACATATTTTGTGTTTCTCTTAACAAGCAATCTCAATTAATTACTTGTATGTTATTTTGTATGCTTTGGATACAAGATTTAGATTAGTGTGATGTATGTTTGAGAAGTTGTATTGTGATAGCTAATTAGGTTTTGTGCTTAATCTTGATTAGCTAAGCTATTTGACATGTCATCTAGCCATTTATATCTAGGATTGTTTTAATTGCAAAATCATTATCCTAGATAAGCATATAGAGTAACCTAGCTCTAATTTGCATTTTGAATATTCATACATATTCACTTAGGTTGTTTCTCTTCATAGAGAAGTAAGTCTTGGGGCTAAGAGTGCTTAGGCTTCAAGCAAATTGGAATAGAGTTGCTAATAAAGGCCCGCTGGGTAGAAGTGAGGGGTTACAGACTGGAGTGTTAGACGAGGTCTACATAGGTTGTAAACTTCATTTCAATTAGTGATTTCGAGTTCCGAGTGTGGCGCACTATACAGCCCGTGGTTTTTCCCAGTGGTTGGGTTTCCACGTATATATCTTGTGTTATTTAAATTCCGCACATATTACACTTGATATAATATATTGACTAGTTAGGGGCATTTTCGTAAAATTGACTTGCATGCGAAAATTGGATAATAATTGTTAAAATCTATTCACCCCCGCCCCGCGTTCCCCCCTCTAGATTAATATTCAACACGCCTCGAGTAGTTATTTACAATTGTGTTCTGGTGGAGCTCACTCCCTTAATTAAGAGGTGTTTTCAGACCCCCTTAAAGTGGGCTTCACCCAATTTAAAATTATTTTAAATTAGGCTCCACCTATCATAATTGATAAACAATATCTAATATTTGTTAAACACAATATCTACAATTTAAATAATAATAAAAATTATTAAAGGGGGGCCATTTAAAAGAGTATTGTTCGAGCACATACTTCCTTAGGTCCCTTGCAATAACATAAACCCTTAAATAAGGGAGTCTCAAAGGGAGACTGTTGGAGATGTTCTTAAGAAATGATGTAGAGAAGGCGACTTCAGTTTCAAATATAAATATCAACTTGTACATTTATGGTTAATAGATACCATAAACAACTGTAAATTGTTCAATTAATCCTTTTTGTTTCTATAATTGCAATGTAGAAATTAAACTTATGAAGATTATATGAACAACTATTTCAAAATATTTTCAATTTCATTACTTTTGGTGATAGCTAGGCACCTCTACACTTAATATATAGAATTGTTGATACTAATTTATAAAGTTTTCCCTCGAATGTTATAAAAAGAACAACACACCCTTTTACAACAAAGCAGAATTGCAGAGTGTAAACTTTTGAAAAAGAATCAGACAACACTTAGTAATTAAAAAAAAAAAAAAAAAGTTATCCACTACCTACCATATACGTGGATGAATGTTAAGATCTAGATGTCTGTATCTGAGAATTTTTGAAATGTATATATAATATATAGATTGGATAAAGGTTAGAAAGTAGTGTAAAGAAAAAAAGTGAAGAAAACAGCAAAACCTTTCATGTGATCATGGTCTTCCCATTAAACAAAAAGTGGACCCGAACAAATGAAAGTGATCTTACAAAAACAATTTACCCACCAGGAGAACCATCTGGTGAGAGGCTAGAACTTTCTGAATCCGTAATATTCAGATCCTCCGTTGTACTGATCTCACATAATTAAACATAAATTAAAAACTGTATTTAAAAATAAAGAAAACGAAAAAGTAAAAGAAATAAATTTAAGTCATTGATTACAGATGCTACAAAGTCGATTGACGATAGTATAAATATCAGCTCAGTAGAAAAATCTGATCCAAATCTTATATAATGAAAAACAATGAGATAAAGAAAAGAAAGCAAAACCCTAGTGAAATACGTAAAGTACCTCTAAAGAGTCATACATATGAGTCCGAAATATTAATGGAGTCTGTGGTTTCCCCAAGAAATGGCTAATGGAAAATGGTGTACGTGGTTAATGCTTGTATGCTTTGGCTCCGTGTGGGGTCTAAAAGAACATGCATACGCAGTTGCGCACTAGAGATGGGTCTTTTCGTCGGAGGATGGCCACTCATGTTGCAAAGTGCTCACACAACCACAAATCTGTTTCTGTGGCCACTGATGCCGGGCTTTTCAAACAGTAGACTCTCTTGTCCTTTGAATAAACACTATTATTGTTTTTCAATTATAATTTTCACATGATTCTGACATTATTACTCTACGTTACAAATTACAATTCATGCATATGCAAATCATGCTTATCAAACTTTCGATGTACAGTAACAAATATTGCCGAGTGCTTAAAAATTAGGGATAATTAACCGGTGACCACTTATTTGGTTGGTTATATTAGCTATTAGATAGGGATTTGGTTTTAAAATAACAATTTTTGGTGAAGAGTGTGATATTGATGGTCATTTCGTCACACTCATGGATCGTTTGTTTTTTCCACTTAACACTTAATGGGTCTGAAGTGAACCTATTAAGTTGTTTTATTTGTTTTTTTAAGCGGTCAAACAATTTAAAAATATCTTAAAGAAAATTATAATAAAAAGTAAAAAATCATGACTTTTCATTTAATTCCAAATCACTATATTACATTTTAAATATTTCCTTCCAAGATTATCCTTCCAAAGATAATTATTTCCAATATTCGCATGATTTTATATTATACAAATTTATTTCTTTTGACATATTATTAATGATAAATAACTATAAACAAAATAAAATAATTATATATATATATAAAACTTAATCACACTATCACTTTCAACTCCATTATTGAACCTTCAATTTATTTATTTTTTTTTTTTGTTATGTAAAAATAAAAAACCATTTCAATATTATTATTTATCATATCTTAACATTGAATGATATCTTATCAATATTTACGTAAAAATGGTTTATTATTTGTTACATTATTTTTATTTAGTTGTTTATATAATATCAAAATACATAACAATTAATAGTAATAAGGGTATAAATGTCAAATCATTTGTTTTCAAATAATTTTATCTTTAAAAACAAACAAGTTAACATTATTCATTCTTATATTATTATAAAAATAAAAAAAAACAAACATGTGATCCATTTTCAGTGTTCAGTTCCTATTCATTCTTTATAAAAATTCAGGATTATTCAGTCTTTAGATAAAAAACAAACAACCCCTCAATATGTTAACTTTCTTATGAATTGTTAAATGTTTGGGTATTTTAGTAACTTCCTGTAGAATTACCAACATGATAAACTTTATGGCTCTTGTCGTTTCAGAGTTTGAGTCTCTCAATTTTCCTCTCACACATGGTCCCTTGCCATAGTGGTGGGCCTTCCTTTGGGAACCCCCCACCGCCAAGGTTCAAGACCTAGTGTGTGCATAGAATTATGCAAATTTTCCTTGACCTATTTAAAAACATGGGTGTTGTCCCACTTTGTGTGGGTGGTTGTCCCTCCTTCGTGTGGGTTCTCTCTCCCCATCCGTGGGAGCTTTAGTCTGGGCTACACTTGGAAGTCGATTCTCGATGGGTCCCAGTTGTTGTTGTATTCATGTAATCATGTCCTGGATCTGTATTCAAGTTGTTGTAATCCTATTGTTGTATTCCGATCAAAAAAAAAAAAAAAATTCCTCTCAATCTCCTCTTGTACGTAACCCTTCAATATCTTCAATTTCTTTTGCTTGTTTTTGTATGTTTGGTTGCCGAGAAAATGAAAAGCTTTGTTTTTTTTTAATGATAATAAATTTATTTAAATTAGTTGATGTTAATTATTATAAACAACTCTGGCAAGTTTGCACATGAGCATGTCTCGAAGCTCGCTAACGTTTTGCACACCAAGGAGCTTGCTCGGAGACTCATTGTACGTGTGCTGGTTTTTAATTTTTAGTAATGCTAAGTTACTAACACAAACAAAATCAATACAAAAGCCTTTTTTGTTTTCTAATTAAATCTTGCTAGATTTAATGGGTTTTTTTTTAACCTTATAATTAAACAGCAAATGGACGCCAATGTCACTGTGATTTGTGTTTGTTTGGGTTAATTTTATTAGGTTTTGCATGTCAGCATAGAACCTGGAATTAACCAAATCTCCACGACATCAGGCCACGTCAACTCAATAGGCCACGCTAGTCATGGCGCTGGTTTGGTTCGAACCGACGAACCGAACCGGAAAATGTTCCGGTTCTAGAACCGGACCATTCGAATTAGCAAAAGCAATGTCTCCTTGCATAATATGGATTCCAAACATTCATGATTTGGATGTGAATGAGTCGAATGACTTATCCCTCGGTCTATTAGTGAACTATCTCTCCAGGGATTGTGAAAGATGTTCCACTAGAAATATTCTTGTTATTGATTCGACTCATATTCCCCAAAAAGTGGATCCCGCTCTAATAGCCCCGAATAAATTAATTACATGCATTAAGATACGAAGGCTTCTTATTCCACAACAACGAAAGCACTTTTTCACTCTTTCATATACTAGGGGATTTCACTTGGAAAAGAAAATGTTCCATACTAATGGACCCAGAACCTGTACCGGGGTGGTTTCGGTTCCAAATTTTGAGGAACCGCCTGGTTCAAACCGGACCGAAATAGGCGGTTCTGGTTCTGGTTCGAACTAGCGGTTCCAACATTAATTTTTATTTTTATTTTTATTTTAAAAAATGGTTTTACTAAAAACAATATTAAAAAAATAACACTTTATTTATAAAAATAAAATGTTTAAAAGATAATGGACATTGTAAAGTATTGGGTCGTGGCCCATTACCCTTGTCCAAGTAGATGTATTTTCCTTTGCATTCTTCTCATTTTTATATAGGTTAGGCCACTCTTCACTTTTTTTATTTATCCAATGTTGGATATGGGATTGAAATAAATTTTAAACTTAAATTACATAAGTTAAAATTACAATTCTACATAGGTCAAATTATAATATAATCGACTGTTATGGAATCACATGATTAATATTTTTTTTATTATTATTTGTCAATTAAAAACCTGAATAGAGAGTTGGGATTGAGAGAAAATTCATATACTTGCTAAACATAATAGGTAAACATGGTGTTCTTAGTATTAGATACTTATTTATAATCAATTTTTTTTTTTTTTTATAAATAAAATAAAATTCAGCTTGTGAGACAATTAATTCATATTTCGATGTCCAAAAATCAAACCAATACTTAGCCAAGCTTTCAAGAAAAAACAAATGGGTCCTGGTGCTGGCCTGGGTCGTGTTTCTTCACTTGCTTCTTTTAAGATCGATGACTCTGGTAGTCTAGTTCGATGTCTGCATTTAATTAATTAATTTCAATATAGTGGAATTGGTGGAAAATTTCACCTTTTTCAAATGAATTGATATCAAACACCCAACGGTCACACTAAGGCATACATTCTAATTTTAGTACAATTTGCTCATTACAACTTGCATATTCACACTTTGGCGTCTAGGCTTACAATTCACTTTGTGCATTTTCTACTCTTAATTTTCATTGAGTAGCTCCTTTAATTCTACATTCTTTATTTAGGCCATTTATGCCCCATTCATCTTTTATTTTTTCTTCTTGTTAACCGCCAAAAATGGCAGGGGTTCAAAGAAGAATTTTTCATCTAGACCAAGACTATTTGAAGTAGGAAGACACTACAAGAAGTATCTCGCTACCCCGATAGGAATATATGTCTAGATAGACTTTCTGTGAATCCAGATCAAGATCAAGGGCGTCTAGATCCCCATGTACCGGGAAAAAGAGAAGTCAAGGTCTTGGGGACTCTGCTACTACATTATCTCGGTACCTTGCTACTGCATCGACCTGGTATCCCGGTATCCCGATACCCCGATATTTAAAGAGTACTATTACCACGGTCTAGTAAAATGTGAGGTACTAGGATACCCCGACCCCTCCTAAAACCAGACTATAAGATGAAAGGAAGACTATCAAGGAAGACATAGACCAGTATGCTAAGGATCTAGAACAATGCTACAAGAAAGATGATATACGCCAGCATTTAAATATAAGGAAAGTTGACTTCTCCCACCAACTTTAAAGCTCCATTTGAAGGGGATTGGTCAACTTTGTCAAGATCGCCAAAGAAGGAAACAAAATCACTTGATTGTGGGAATCATTCCCACGCCTGAAACAGGGCCACCATTAACATCCAGGTTACTGCCTGAAAAGGGACCTATAAATAAATCAAGACTCTCGAAAGAGAGGGATCGAAAATGAGACTTTCGACCTACACCCTACAGCTATTTCCACTTATCGACTTGCATGAGATAGCCATCTCCAACTGTGTGTAAAAGCTCTATATCCAAACCTTCTAGAAATCACCATTTGTATTACACCGTTATATTATTTATATTGTGCATCTTTTATCAATAAAATAGCATTATTTCATCATCTCAATAGATACACTGTGTTAATAGGAATTTGACCCCGTTAACATTTTCCTGCTAACACTTTTTGGCGCCGTCTGTGGGAAGAATCCTCCCAACCATTTACAAAGAGGTTGTCTAGTTCTACCCAGAAGACAAGAAGATGAGACTACGATCCTCTCAAGGGCAGCTCGATCCCTCGGGACCCCAATCCCTCACTTCCACCTAAAGACTTCATAGGCAGGGAAGGGGATCAAGGAATAATAACTTGGCACCGGTTCTTCCACCAAATGCAGGCACCACACCTTAGGATCTGATTGTCTAGAAAATCAATTGGGATATCCTGGAAAAGTAGGTTGCCGCCTATGTAGAGAGTATTCGCATCCAGATGATCGCCCATGTCATACCCTTCAAAGCACCTAAGACCGTAGGAGAGGCTGGACCAAGTACCCAAGTATCGGTCTTCGACAAGCTTGGACCACCAATCCCAATTCCAAACCGCCCTGCAGATTGCAGACCTTGACAGGTGAAGTCAGCAGTCAATATCCCTCATAGGAGGAATTGGACAATAACTGAACCAGTAGTAGAGGAGAGGGCTCCGCAACCCGATGCAGGTAGTAGTGCCAGATCCGGAAGAAATCTTAGAGGAAACCATCCTTAGAAAGAGGAGCTTAAGGAGGTACGTAGAAAGATGCGAGAAGCAAAAGAAAGAAGGAGGGATAAGGGGAAGGATTAGATAGAGCAAATCAAGATCATTCACACCATCAGTGGAGGCCCTACGCTAGCTGGAACCTCCAACAACTCAAGGAAGAACCATGCTAGGAAGATCCATCGACTCACTACCAGTCATGATGTACTCCAGGTCACTAGGGGATCCTGATGTTAGGATTATGCTCAATAGCAAGAGTGTAATATTGTAATTAACAATCTTTTTCATATTAATAAAGTGATTTCTGGTTTAACAAATCGTATAGCATTTATAGTTTAACATTATAATTGTCAAAGTAAATAATCATAAGGTCTAAAGACTATGAGAAAAGAAGAATTGTTCGTACATCTGGATATGTATGTGGTAGACACAATTCTTTAGTTAGTCTTGAATAATGTTCACAACATAAGTTAAAGGTTGGGCAACTTTATCTTGTTAAAGTTGTAGAATTCTTTTGCTAGCATTTGAGTGGGATCCAATGAGATATGATGAGTCTAAAATCATCGGAGTGTCTTCGAGCAAAAGAATCTAGTGCACTGGGTGCATTGAACTAGATCACAATGAAAAGCTTTATCTAGAATCGTCAATAGATAATAGTCTTTTCATTATCAGGACAATCGGAGAGTCTATCTTAATCCTGAGATAAATGATGGACTTATGGTTGCAAGTGATATCATTTGAGTTATCAATGAGTACGATTATATCGCGTAGTCTATCCTCGATAGTTTGGTGATATTCATTTGTTAATCGATAGAGGACTTCATTTATAGATATGGACATCGTGGCTCCATTTATTAAATGAGAGTATAATATCATCATATGGATGTTTTGAGGTAATTGGATATTAAATCTCAACGTTGAGTTTTCGATAGTGTCTATTGAAAACATGGCTTCTGGACAAGTCAAAATATCCAAGTTCAAAACGTGGTCATATGAGTAAATATGGTAACTTGGAGAGTTATAGGCGGTCTATGAACTCTTGGCGATTACTGATATTAATCACAAGGATACACTATCTCCAATATGATTGTCTAGGGTATGAATGAGGAACGTCTTCCTTTTCTATCTTTATTTAAGAGTTCAGTTTTAGCTCTTTAGTGGAATGAGTTAAAATTAATGGATCGGACCTAAGTGAATCGTGATTAGGTTATGTCTATTGAAGCTTAAATTTAGATGGCCCGCCAAGATCCCCAATCCACACGGACTTGGATGGATCACTTGATATATTCTACTGGACCAATTTAAGGGTCCATCTAGAATTGCATTTAATATATTAAGAATATAATTTACACATTATTTATGTAATGGGCTGCTCAATTATATTAATATATTAATGAAAGACATGTGGGCTTGTTTCTTTTAGTAAGAATGGGTCTGGTTCACATGTGGGCTTTTTATTTAAAGTCCAATGGATTAAATGAAATAAGAAAATAATATTTGGCCCATTTATTTTAAGTGGGGCGGCAAGGTGGTTTTTTAACCTAATATATTATTTTGTTTCATTGTTTTAATTAAATAAGAATTAATTAATTTATTAATTAATTGTTTAATTAAGAAACAAATCTTTTCTGATCAGGAAATATATTTCCTAGAGTAAAAGTAAAAGACTTGTTTGATAAGAAAATAAATAATTAATTTTATTTATTTAATCAAATAAGAAGTCTTTTTATTTAGTCAAATAAAAGAATAAAATATCTATGTAATGTATTAGGGTTTGAAGTCTTAAACTAGATGGAAATTAGGGTGCAACACAAACTCTTTTTGGCTTGTGTATTGCGGCAACCCTAGTCCCTTTTAGTGTAGAATTCGGCAACCCTAATAGGAAAAGAAGGAAAGAAAATTTGGCCACCTATATATGTGTACTTATAGAATTCGGCCACCCTATGCTTTGTGCTTGAGAGACAATTTTCTTCTTCTTCTTCTTAATTCATAGAGAGCATTATTTTTATTCTACTAAAACATAAAAGAGTGAATAAATTATTCTTTGATGGTACACTATTTGCTTGTTCATCAATAAGCTTGTGTGTACAACATCGATTTAGGTTCACGCGAGTTTCGATCATTAGATTGAGAACTCAAAAGTGACCGGAATAATTTTAGTCTTCTTTTGATTGTTTTTGTGACTAACAAAGAAAAGAAAAGTTTGTTTGTCCATTCACAGGTTTGCAATTCAAAGAAAAGGGAGACCACGCTCCTAGGTGATCCACGTTCGTGCTAGGATTGAAGATCTTACGGATTACCATCGACGTAAGTCAATCGGATCACGCGACAAAAGGTATTCTTCTTTTGTTAGATAATATATATGTTTAATTGATTAAAGGGTTTAAGGTTCATAAAAAGGAAAAATTTTAAAAGTTACTAAATCTATTTTTTAGTCTCGCTTCCGCTGCGTGTACTGCGATTTTTCCCTACAATTGGTATCAGAGCCTAGGTTGAACCCTTTTAATTAATTAACGTATATATACGTGGATCGATTTTTTTTTTATTGTGATTATCCATGTTTAGAAAGAGATGGCACTCTAGGTATTCGCATATATAACCACATGTGATGTATGGATTTATATATGTTTTATGTGGATTGTTATTGCTCGATTTTGGTCCTAGATTTTCAATGTATTTTTGTTATGGAATTGTAACAAGAAGGGTGGTCTATTATCGCCATAATTCCTTCTTGGTAGTTGCTAGGTTTTATTTTATTTTTTTAAATAAGTGCAGTATTTTTTTTAATTACTGCTGCAGTTTTTTTTATTTAATTTTTAGTGCAGTTTTTATGTGTAAAAGTACTGCAGTGAATAAAAAAAAAAAAAAATTAATACTGCAGTATTTTATTATTTTATACTGCTGTAAAGTAATCGGGTTTTGAAGATTCGAAGACACGAAGGAAAACGAAGCAACCGGAACCGAGAACGAGCACCATGCGCACCCTAGGAGTGGATTGGGCTGCGCATGGCAAGCCCAAAACTTGGTGGGCTGCGCACGGCAGCCCTGGGAGGCTTCATGGGCTGCGCACAGCAGCCCCTTTGTGGGGTTGTGGGGTGTGTCGCCCATGGGAGTGGGCCGAAGGATGAGCGTATGGTTGATGGGCCACTTGAAGATCTTGTATTCCTAAACAATTGTAATTTACTTGTTTTTCTAGGATGGGCCAAAATTGTTGCTATTTAATTTATGCTTAAATATTACAATATTTGTTATTGTATGATAACATGACATATAGAATAGGAGTGCCACTCATATATCTCTTTTGGTATGAACATGCATTGAATGATTTAGGTATCTAAATTGGCATCTAGATAACTTGGTAAATCATTCTATGAGATTTAATCACACGCCTTAAATAATTGAGTGGGAGAAGGTGTTTTTGTAACACCTATGGCCTCCAAGGTTAGTTGAGCTTTATTATTTATTGGTAATCCCCCCAAGGGGCGTCCATGAATGGAATTTAGCAAAATACTTCCTTACAAGGACAGACTAGACAATGGACTCAAACGAGATCTACTCCCCAAGGAGGGATTTTCGTGAGAGAAAATTGAGGGTCGATATCTTGGTAACACACTCAATGTAATTTTATTGATATCCTCCCAAGAGTTCTTGTCAATAAAATTGCAAGGCTAAAATTGAAAACGCTGGTTGTTATGTTAGCAATTAGGTGGGACCTAGTCTAACTAGTAAATGGTGCGAACTCCCAAAGGAGGCGTAACATTTATGGGTGTTGGATCACCGTTGAATTTTATGATTGAGTTATTTATTTAATTCAAGATAAATATTTAAAAGTGCTTTATTATGATTATTTACTTATATATGTTTTGTTTTATTCAGAAATCATGACTCCATCACTTATAAACATCCTGAAAGACAACACTTTAACTGGAGATAATTATGTCACATGGAAAAGGAAAATTGGGTTGTTGCTGCAAAGTGAAAAACATAAGTTTGTTCTAACTACTCCTAAACCACCTGCTCCTAATAATGAATCTGACATAATGTATACAGATGAGTATGAGCAGTGGAAGACTTCAGATGATATGGCAAAATGTTACATTATGGCCACTATCTCCGACGTGTTGCAACAGCAGCATGAAGGAATGGAGTCCGCTGCTGATATAATGATGTCTCTAGAGGAGATGTTTGCTATGAAGTCCAGGACGACTAAGAGAGAGGCAGTAACTGCTTTTATGAATCTTAGGATGAAACCTGGACAGGCTGTGAAGGATCACATGGTGAAAGTCATAGCACATCTCAACATTGCCGAACTGCATGGCGTTGAGATAGATGGTGAGACAAAGATTGATATGGTTGTCAATTCCTTGTCAGATTCCTTTGATCAGTTCAAATTGGACTACACTTTGAACAAAAAGGAATACACCTTACAAGGCCTGATGCAAGATGTTCAAAGTGCTGAAAAGATCCTTGTGAAAGGCAAAGGTCAAGAGATTCATATGGTTGGTAAAGTTGCTACTGTTAAAGCCCGTCAAAAGGTCAAGAAACAACAGAAGAAAAAGCAACTTGGGCCTATCAAGAAGGAGACCAAGAAAGTAACCAAGATCAAAGGGAAATGCTTCCTTTGTGGTGAAAAGGGACATTGGAAAAGAAATTGCCCAAAGTCCCAGAACAAGAAGGAAGAAGGTAATTTGAATTATCTTGAAACATGTTTTTTGGCTGATTCTACAGATTCTTGGATCATAGACTCAGGAGCCACTAATCATGTTTGTTATTCCTTGCAGGGGTTCCAAGAAAGGAGAAGGTTGAGTAAGAATGAAATCAATTTGTGCTTGGGCAACGGAACGTTAGTGTCTGCAAGTGCAGTGGGAGATATTAGAGTTTATTTGGATTCTAGAAGGCATTTAGATTTAATAGACGTTTATTATGTACCTCAATTCAAGAGGAATTTAATTTCAGTTTCTTGTTTAAATAAATTTGGATATTCAGTTACTTTTAATAAAGTTTTTATTATTAGTAAGAATGACAAAATTATTTGCCAAGGTACATTGGAAAACGGTCTATACTTTTTGCATAGAAATATCTCTCACTCGTTAGACACAGAAATAACGGAACCTAATCATAAAAGAGTTAAATTATCAATAGATGAAACCTACCTATGGCATTTACGCCTAGGTCATATTAACCTTAATAGGATTAAAAGATTGGTATGTGACGGACCTTTGAGTGACTTAAAGGTTGATGATCTACCAACTTGTGAATCTTGTTTGGAAAGTAAAATGACCAAAAGGTCGTTCTCTGCCAAAGGTGCAAGAGCCATTGAATGTTTAGGATTGATACACACTGATGTATGTGGACCTATGAGCATTCAAGCTAGAGGTGGATATGAGTACTTCATCACCTTCACAGATGATTACTCGAGATTTGGTTATGTGTATCTCATGCGACATAAGTCGGATGCTTTTGACATGTTCAAAGCATTCAAAGCTGAAGTGGAAAATCAGCTTGAGAAACATATAAAAATCTTGAGATCTGATCGTGGTGGAGAATATCTATCTGGTGAGTTTCAGCAATATCTTATTGATAATGGGATAGTTTCTCAGTTTTCTGCACCAGGTAGTAGTATACTAAAAGTAAAAGACTTATTTGGTAAGAAAATAAATAATAAGGTTTACTTATTTAATCAAATAGGAAAGTCTTTTATTAAGTCAATAAAAGAATAAAAACACTTATGAGTTGAATTAGGGTTAGGATTCTAAAGTTGATAGGAATTAGGGTAAAGCACAAATCCTTTTTGGTAGAGGATTTTCGGCCAACCCTAATTGCATCACAAGGAGATTTCGATGATCGCGCTCCAAATGTTCACATTTAGCGCTCCCTTTTCCTATCTTTTGTATTCGTTTCCGAGCATTTTTGTGTATTTAATAGGGTGTAAATAAGTGTTTCAGGGAATTAGGGAAGTTCAGGGGCAATTTGGTAATTATGGAGAAATCAGGGGCAAAAGTGCAATAATCGGGAATATATTATACATTCTGTGATTAAGGAAGAATTCAGGGGTGCATTGCGTAATTCGCCAACCATGAGCAGAAGTCATGGCGGGTTCGTGCGGCGGGCATATGCCAGCCTTCCCGAAGGTATGAAGTCGCCATAAAGCAAGGCGGGTTCGCGCGGCGAGCTCGTGCGGCGGGAAAGAGGCCTCCGAGGGCAAGGCGGGTTCGCGCGGCGGGTTCGACGGCGGGCAAGAGCTAGCCTTCCAGGCGAGAACAAACCCGCCCACTTGACCGACCTTGGAAATTGCACGTCCAAACTTGCCCAAATCTTCCCTACTATATATATTCTTCCTTTCCCAACCTTAAACACTCTCTCTAACATCCAAATATACATCCTCTTAGACTAGTTTACATAAATTTACATTAGAATAGTTTAGATAACCTAGAGAAGCACTACATGGATGCATGTGAGCTTCATAGCTTGGAAGGAGTAGATTTGGAGCTTCATTGAAGACAAGAAGATTTCCATCTTGTGGTTACTTCTTATTCTTACTTCTTTCATTCATTTGTGATTCATGTAACATGTATGTGTGATATATCTTTATGTTAAGGGATTGGTTTTCATATGTTTGTATTATTGTAATTAATTGATCTCTATATTTATCATATCCATATTTAGCTATTGAATGTTGAATTGAGTTAAATTGAATGGATGTATGTTGTTGATTGGCAAATTAGTAACATGTATCTTGATTAATAACATTTGATTAGCTATATTGGATAAGATTTGGTTAGTAATTGCATGATCAACACTTATTAACTAATTCTTAGGTTCTAGGTGTAACACTCTATTATTGTCATTCTAAGATCATAGTTGATAATAATTAGAGTGGTAGTTGTTAAATTACCTATGCCATAGAACTAATGAGCTTAATTGTGATCAATTAATAATATCCCTTTTCATTTATCCATGCTCTTGCATAACCTTGCATGAATTAGTTAGTTTAGTTAGTTGTTGATAACTTAGTTGTAGTTGCTTAATTGCCATCTTAGTGTAATTTAATTGTAGTAACTTAGTGTTAATTTATTTACTTGCTTACTTAGTTGATAATCTAGTTAGTTTAGATTAATTAGTTGTCTAGTGATCGCATCTTTACCTTACCGTCGTAATTAGAAATTACGTATCCGTGACCATAGGATACGCGTAGCTTAAATTAGCCATCTTAGCCATTAGTTTAGATAATTGCTTGCTACCCTCTCCCTTTTACTTTTATGCTTGTAATTAGTGTAAATAACTTGACTATAACAATAGACGTAGAACCTACTTAACGTACAACACTTCCTCCGTGGGAACGATACCCTTACTTGTATCCGCTATACGACTCGTTCGACTCGTATACTTGCGAAGGGTATAAACTCGCACGCATATCGTTTACCGGTAGTTTATAGAACTATCGCGTAACCACGTTTGCGGCGATCAAGTTTTTGGCGCCGCTGTCGGGGATTAGTATATGCTTCGTAGGTCTAGTCGTTGTTTTAGTCATTTTTAGCCATTTTTGTTATTTTTATTGTTCATAATCTATCTTGTTCGATTTGATCGTGTGTTGTTTGGTTGTTTCAGACTATAAATCAACATGGAAGGTAGTAATTCGGCTTTGATCACTCAAATGGCCGACTTGAATAGGAAAGTGGAGACTTTCAATTCTCACTTTAGGCAACCACCGGCTACGGTTTGTCCACCTTTTGGGTGGAATGGACACACGGACCTTGGTCCGCAAGGAGAGCAATGGCCGGGGGAAGAAGAAGTACCATCCATGTATCCGTACGTACACTACAACAATCAAGTGAGCAATGATCAAGAATGGAACCACCAATGGGAAAACTTTGATGAAGAAGCATACCAACATACAGTTGACCAACGGCTACTTAACATAGAAGAATGCACAAGAAGGTGTAGCAGTCGGTTGGAACAATGTGTGAAAGGCTCCCAAGAAGAACAATGCAAGGAAGATCCACAACAACTCCATAAGGCAACCAACCCTTTCTCCTGTCTTACTGTTGAAGAAGAGCTCAGAATTGAAGAGGAACTAAGGCAAGAAAAGGGAAGGAAAGAGGCGACCCAACCAGTCGAGTCCTTAGATAGCTCGGAAGGTGACCTGGGTGAAGTTTTACTCAAGTTCGAAGAAGAGCTAAGGCTAGAAAAGGAGGGAAAAGAAGTGGACTTGGTCAAGGAGATTTCGGAGTTGATAAGCCTTAATGTAGACTACATACTTAAGGCCGATATGCTTGAGAAGGAGAGAGACTCAGAAAAGAAGAAAGCACAAGAGCTCTCCATATTGGTGGAAGAACAAGAACAAGATTTCGCTCGGAAAGCGAGAATGATGCAATTGGAAGCCGAAAGAAAGGACAAGGTGTTGGAGGCTATGAGTGAGGAACTCATCAAGAAGGACAATGCCTTGAAGGTAGCACAAGTCAAGATATGTGACTACATCGTGGAGTTGGACGAAGCCAAACTTTCAATCAAGGCTTTGGAAAAGAAGGGGGCCAAGAGAAAATCAACCAAGAAGCCCCGCACTACCCAATGTGGAGCAGGCCTTCCGAAGGTTGTCCACAAGCAAGCCACAGCAACGGAGGAAGACAACAAAGGTAGTCTTTCTAACTTTGCTCCTACATGCTATTTTTGCTATATTAGAGGTCACAAAAAGGCACAATGTGCTAAATATGATAAATATTGCAAAGATAGAGAAAGCATGTTTAGGAAAAAAGTGAAAAAGGTTAGGGAGGTTTGGATCCGTAAGGACAAACCAAACCAATCCAAAGAGTTGCCTTTCGTTGCAAGAAATGATACACCTAGTGGTAAGGTGTGGGTAGTGAAAAACCACGATGAAAATCATGATAGATTGAAAATGCCTTCAAACTTCCATAAATTGCATGATTGCTTTTCGAGTGAATTACGTGTTTCATTACACGTATGAACATTTTAATGTATGCTTGCACGTGTATGTGCTATTGCTTCTAGAGGAAGCTCATTTTTAGGTATTTTGTTAATTTTTAGGTTTTGTTTTGTTTTTAGAGTCTTGAGTCTCTTAATTATCCACTCACCATATTGCAAATGCGCTATGAGATGCATGTAAAAAGATAGGTTTGGGGGTTATGCTCCTTACTTATAAACTTGTATAGCATATGCTTGTAGTTTTGGTGTTGTTTTTGTATGTGCAGGGCATGGAATCAAGAAAAAGAAATGCATCCGCGGGTCAATTCAGCGGGAATGAGGCCGCCCAACAAGCCGCCAGGTTCTTTTTGAACCCTTGCGCGAGACACGGCGGCGGGACGTAACCCGCCGGCCAGAAGGTCAGAACCCGCAGAATGCTCTGGAGGACGTCGGCGACTTCACGCCGCGGGACATAACCCGCCTTCCAGATGGAAAGAACTTGCTGAGTTCACGGCAACCTCATGCCGCGGGAATAATCCCGCCGGCCAGAAGACACGAAACCGCCGCACCATCTGGAGGAGTCACCGTGACTTCGTGCCACGGGAATGAGCCCGCCGACCTAAACCCGCCATACACACCATGCACAATACACCAAACCACGAAGCCACACCATCCTACGAAGGCAAAATCGAAGGTCCAATCTCTTACTCTTAAGCTTTTACTTCAAGTTGATATGTTTTGTTTAGCTTAAGAGTGTGAAGTGATTGTTTTTGCTTAATGACTAGGATTGGTTGTTGTGATGTGATTAGTGGTGGATACTTAGGATTGTATATATGTTTACATGTTAGTTGTAGATATTAGGATTGTTTATATATGATATAGTTGTATTTTTGTTTTTATTTTTGAGTTGTTTTTCAAAACTTGTGAAGATGCCCTGTTTTAAATTTTTGAGGTGAAATGTTTCTTAAAAACTGTATTCATCGGTAAAGAAATAAATTTTTCCGCCTGTGCTGGGTTCATCTTTTTTTCGATACGGTTCCAACAGTATAAAGAACGTAAAGTTCTGGGCGGTGGTTTAAAAGTTATGACTATTTCTTCAACCGAAGGTCACAGGCGTGCCCTGTTTTCAAAATTATGCACGTGACCTGTTTTCAACGTCTGTTTTCACACTTTTCCGATTTTAATTTTAAAAGTTTTTCTTCATGAAAAGTGTTCATATGCATGTCTATATTCTTGTATCAAAATTTGAGCAAGTTGTATGGAGTATCTTTGAACATATGCATTGAAAAGCAGACGTTGTTCGAAGTTCAAAAGTTGACAGTTTTTCTTGAAATGTTTTCCTCTATTTTTAGAAACTTCTTCACATGTTATTTTTGTTTTTAAGTGTGTTTAGTTGTATATATGTGTTAGTATGTTTGTGTCTGAATTTCCAAATCATGAACTCTTTGTCCATGTGCTTCAATTTTTCAACATTGAGGACACTGTCGAGTTTAGGTTTGGGGGTGTGGACACATATGTGTCATTTTCGTGCTTTGTTGTGAATATTGTGTTTTTACTTTTTGTGTCAATAATTTTCAAATCTCTGAAAAAATTTTGTCAAAATTTTGTGTTTTGGGAGTTGTATACTTGTGTATACCAATAGGAATATGTCATACTTGCTTTGAAATCTAAGTTCTGACTAGTTTGCATGCCATCTAAGTTGTTACACCACTATAAATATGCTTGTTCAGTGCCAATGCTTGGATGTTGAGATAAATGAATCTTAGACTTGTTGTTCCTAGGAGAATTGTGGAGACTACCCGTGTGAGACATTGAGCCTTACGATCATTTGAGAGGGTATTCTAGTCTACTCATTAAAGAGCACTTTTCGAAACTAGGATTGCATTGAGATCTCATTCACAAAGCATTTAGTATTGATTGCCATGAACATGAAAATTGTGGACTGCTTGTGCGACTTGTATTCCCTTGTTAGAAAGTCTGACAGATATGATTCTAGGCATGTGTGTGCTTAACTCCATTTCCCAAACACTGTCCTTATGAATGTGTGCTCCAATTGCCAAATTTGAGGCCAAACACAAACCATTCACTTCATCACCACATATATCCATACACATCATTCACATGAAATCTTTAGTTGTTGATCATAGTTTTGCATAAGTTATAAATGCAATTGATTAGCTTAATCTGTAAATAGCGTGTACTCAGGCAATGATAGTTAATGTGCAATATAGAGGCTAAACTGTAAAAGTATTCAAAAAATAAAAATGCTTAAGGCCTTAGTACTTAATTGATTAAATACTCAAATAGAGTACCAATTAGCACAATCATTAAAATGTTAATCTTAGCCTAGACGCTTGTAGACATATGAATAATGAGCTAGTAGAGCATCATTGTTAAATTGATCAACATCTTTAGATTTCCATTAAATTCATTCCATTCATCAAAAATCACCCATGGCCCCATTACAACCAAAGGGAAGCCCTAGCTGATCTTTTAGAAGTCTAGCTTGGGAATACGAGTCAAAACATGTTCTTTCCACGTTCTTGGCTTATCAATTCATTCATGAGATCATTCATTTTTAAAAGTGTGTTGTTTTTATATTCACATACGTTGAATTCGAATTTTATTTACATATCTTCCTATAACGCATGTGATTAATGAGAGATTGCCTAAGACTCTGAGAGAAGAAAGAGCTGAATCCGTGAGATATAGAAGTCAAGGCAAATTCAACCCTAGGCAATTAGTTTAATGATTCATAGATCGAAAACATCCCAAGTGTTGGCAAACGGGCATTGTGTGTTGTTTTAATGAAGTTGGAATTTTACTAGTCTTAACTTAAGATGCTTAGCTTGCATGAAGTTTTTGTTTGTATGCATTTTGTTGCATCTCTTTGTTAAAATTCAGAGTTGCGTTTGTGGGTATCGTATCTGGTAAACCCTCAGGAGACTTCACTCCTCTTACTAGGGGCACCTAGAGGTTTAAAAGGCTTGTGGCACATGCTAAGTGCCATCGTTTCTCCCACGACAGTGGACTAAGTAGTTTATATTTTATTACGCTTTAGTAGTTGCTATTTGTTAGCTTTTGTTTTGTTTTGCTCGAGGACGAGCAAAAGTTAGGTTTGGGGGTCTGATCGCGCTCCAAATGTTCACATTTAGCGCTCCCTTTTCCTATCTTTTGTATTCGTTTCCGAGCATTTTTGTGTATTTAATAGGGTGTAAATAAGTGTTTCAGGGAATTAGGGAAGTTCAGGGGCAATTTGGTAATTATGGAGAAATCAGGGGCAAAAGTGCAATAATCGGGAATATATTGTACATTCTGTGATTAAGGAAGAATTCAGGGGTGCATTGCGTAATTCGCCAACCATGAGCAGAAGTCATGGCGGGTTCGTGCGGCGGGCATATGCCAGCCTTCCCGAAGGTATGAAGTCGCCATAAAGCAAGGCGGGTTCGCGCGGCGAGCTCGTGCGGCGAGAAAGAGGCCTCCGAGGGCAAGGCGGGTTCGACGGCGGGCAAGAGCTAGCCTTCCAGGCGAGAACAAGCCCGCCCACTTGACCGACCTTGGAAATTGCACGTCCAAACTTGCCCAAATCTTCCCTACTATATATATTCTTCCTTTCCCAACCTTAAACACTCTCTCTAACATCCAAATATACATCCTCTTAGACTAGTTTACATAAATTTACATTAGAATAGTTTAGATAACCTAGAGAAGCACTACATGGATGCATGTGAGCTTCATAGCTTGGAAGGAGTAGATTTGGAGCTTCATTGAAGACAAGAAGATTTCCATCTTGTGGTTACTTCTTATTCTTACTTCTTTCATTTATTTGTGATTCATGTAACATGTATGTGTGATATATCTTTATGTTAAGGGATTGGTTTTCATATGTTTGTATTATTGTAATTAATTGATCTCTATATTTATCATATCCATATTTAGCTATTGAATGTTGAATTGAGTTAAATTGAATGGATGTATGTTGTTGATTGGCAAATTAGTAACATGTATCTTGATTAATAACATTTGATTAGCTATATTGGATAAGATTTGGTTAGTAATTGCATGATCAACACTTATTAACTAATTCTTAGGTTCTAGGTGTAACACTCTATTATTGTCATTCTAAGATCATAGTTGATAATAATTAGAGTGGTAGTTGTTAAATTACCTATGCCATAGAACTAATGAGCTTAATTGTGATCAATTAATAATATCCCTTTTCATTTATCCATGCTCTTGCATAACCTTGCAAGAATTAGTTAGTTTAGTTAGTTGTTGATAACTTAGTTGTAGTTGCTTAATTGCCATCTTAGTGTAATTTAATTGTAGTAACTTAGTGTTAATTTATTTACTTGCTTACTTAGTTGATAATCTAGTTAGTTTAGATTAATTAGTTGTCTAGTGATCGCATCTTTACCTTACCGTCGTAATTAGAAATTACGTATCCGTGACCATAGGATACGCGTAGCTTAAATTAGCCATCTTAGCCATTAGTTTAGATAATTGCTTGCTACCCTCTCCCTTTTACTTTTATGCTTGTAATTAGTGTAACTAACTTGACTATAACATAGACGTAGAATCTACTTACGTGTACACACCTCCTCCGTGGGAACGATACCCTTACTTGTATCCGCTATACGACTCGTTCGACTCGTATACTTGCGAAGGGTAGAAACACTCGCACGCCATATCATTTACCGGTAGTTTATAGAACTATCGCGTAACCACATTTGCGGCGATCATTCGACAACCCTAATAGAACTAGAAGAAGAATTCGGCCACCCTATATAATACACCTTATAGGGTTCGGCCAACCCCCCTAGTCTACTTGATCAATTTCTTTTTCTTCTCATACTCATAGAAAAGTGTTTGATTATTCGGCCAAGAGAAAAAAAGGAGAGAAGAGATTATTCTTTTGATAGTACACTAATTGCTTATACATCAATAGGCTTGTGTGTACAACTTCGAATAAGGTTCACGCGAGTTTCGATCATTAGATTGAGAACTCAAAAGTGACCAGAATAATCTTTGTAGTCTTTTGGTTGTTTTGTGACTAACAATAAGAAAAAGAAAGTTTGTTTGTCCATTCTTAGGTACGCAATTCAAAGAAAAGGGAGACCACGCTCCTAGGTGATTCACGTTCGTGCTAGGATTGAAGATCTTACGGATTACCATCGATGTAAGTCAATCGGATCACGCGACAAAAGATATTCTTCTTTTTGTTAGTTTATATGTATGTTTAATTAATTTAAAGGGTTAAGGTTCATCAAAGGAAAAATTTTAAAACATACTAAATCGATTTTAGTCTTGCTTCTGCTACGTTGACTGTATTTTTCCCTACAAACCGGCAAATGGAGGAGTTACGTAAGCTGTACAAGGGTGCATTCGATTATGCCATTGCTGCCGGTCCACACAAGTGGTCCCGCGTACATTGTCTACAAAGAAGGTATAGGGTAATGACCACAAATGTTGCAAAGTGCATAAACTCATGCCTAAAATTCGCATAGCAACTGCCACTGATGACACTGGTAGAGTTCTTTAGGAATATGCTACAAAAGTGGTTTCACGATCGTCATGCGGCTGCATGGTACACGCGTCACGACCGACACAGCACATCTTGTGATCCTGAAACGTGTCGAGAAATGCAATTATATGACAGTAAATCAAGTTGACTGGAACATATTCTCTGTGAAACACAAGGGAAAGCAATGGATGATTAACTTAGCCCTGAGGACTTGCACATGCAATAAATTCCAAATGGACCATTTCCCATGTTCTCACGCACTCGCAGCAGCAAGGTACATGAGATGTTACAGTTAATGCTTTATATTGCCCGAACATAAATCTCACTGTTTTGTTTGTTGTAGGGAGCGAAACTTGGATTTCACATCTCTGTGTTCGGACTACTATAAGAGGGAGACATTTATTGATGCATACTCGGTTCCTATTATGCCTATTGGCCATCATTCTTCATGGTAGTGCCATCCGACATCGCAGCGCAGGTGGTTTTAAATGAAAAGTCGAAGAGACAATCGGGTCACCCGATGGAGGGTTGACATGCCTCGTCTTCAGAAAGGATAACCACACAATCGTGTAGAAGATGCGGACAATCAGAACATAATAGTAGGAGGTGTTCCAACCTGCCTATGGTTAATGAAAGTCCCAGCACAATTGTTCCCGAGGAATACCGTCGCAAGTGCAACATCTGTCATTCAATTGGACACAACAAACAAACGTGTCCCTAGAAGGACTGTACCGTGGAATGAATTGAGCCGTTGAGGAAGGCAATCAAACATAACAAGGCAGTACAAGAGCAAGACGAATTGCCACCAGAAAAGCTTTCGATTGCAAATGTGTTCCAACATTGTTCAGACTTTGGGAACCATGCTCGATATAGTTGTCTTATGCTTTTATGTTGAATAACTTTTATTTATTTATTTTTCCGAAATTGATTTGAATTTAGTTCTTCCTTTAATGCCATACTGGATCCTTTGTTAATTGCAAACATTTAAAAAGAAATATATATATATATATATATTTAATTTAATTACTCAAATGTTATGTACATCAACTAAATCAGTATCTCGAAGACCAGTCCTTCGAGATGCTAAAAACCTCCACAGCCATCTTCTCCCGGATGGTGGTCATATCGTTTTCCAACCAGTCAAAATTATCCATGTTTGCCACTAGATACTCTATCAATCTCAAAGTATGGGCACCACAATTATCCCTACAATTCACAACATGAACAACTGTTAGAATGGAATGTTATTAAAACCAATTTGGATAGAATAAGATCTTCAAACAGGCATACCCTTTATCCTGTTAGGGCACACAGTCTGCAGACACATAATAAAAAGTGAAACCCCTATTACTCAATGCGTACATCATATCGCCCCTCCGTCTGTGACCATGAAAATCCACCACATGCAACATCGACAGTAAAAAATACCTTAAGCACGCGAGCTGCATTTTCTTGTGGCGAAATGGAACCTCTTATCTGAACGGGTCCATCAGGTAGATATTCCTTGCTGTGAGGTCGACGCTAGCCAGGGCTCAATGCGTATGTCCGAGGTTGCACGGAATCAAAACCTGTAGGTGTTTCAACAAAGTGTGATCAGTGTGACATTTATTTATTATACAAATAGAAAACATGTAAAATAAACACTCACGGCGTCAACATTGTGCCATGCTCTTTTTCCTAGTGGGAGCAATCCACGTACCACCGTAAGGTCGTCTTCGGACCACTTTTGCTTATGTAAAGACCAACCTTTACGAGGTTTGTCTGCCCCACTTCCCATCATTCTGTTCCAGCGAGCACATAACAATGACTGTACAAAAACGTTAGGTTACAGATGTATGAAATACATCAATGCACAAGCAAATATCGTACAATTTAAACACTTACATAGAACTGTGAATCCAATATATTGATCCTCGCACCGTAGATAGTGGGATATGATCGCTGACGCTTCCTCAGAATATGCAAGTACGCGTCAATGTGCTGAAATAATGAACATTTTTTATTGTTAGAATTCTACAATTTTTGTAACAAGTTATACATATATTACGTTTAGGAACATACCGTATCCTCTAACTCCATCAAGTTGGTTTGAAACCGGTGGAACCAAAGGACATCAACTGGCACGTGTAGATCCACATCATGCCTGCATAATTGTTGAAGAAGTTAGATAACCAAGTCATTTTACTAAGGTGTTTCAAAATCAATAAAGAGATTGTAATATCTACGATTACACTTACAATTCCCCCGTCGAGTTCCTCTTGTAGGCTTGGTGCGCCGCAAGGTGATCAAGATCTATCAATGCGTCAAGCGCCCATACATGTGGTGGCTATGGCATAATCTGTGCCCTCTTCGGTCGACAAGGGTCAGTGTATGGGCTCCGCTGCTGCCAACCTCACCTGCGAACCCGATCCTGACGCTAAAGAGGTGGGGGAGTCTGGTCCAAAGCACGTGGATCCACCAAATGGGTGTGATGTGAGGAGGAACTCTATCCTTGTGGATCCCCTGTAGGAGTGCTCTGTATGAAGGAACTCTGTCCTCGTGGATGGCCAGCAGGGGTGCTCTGTATAGAGGAACTCTGTCCCCGTGGATGGCCTGCAGGGGTGCTCTGTGAGGAGGAACTCTGTCCCCATGGGTCCCTTGCAGGGATACGCTGTATGGAGAAACTCTATCCTCGTGGATCGCCTGTAGGGGTAAGCTCCGCTTGGAAAGACTTGATGGGTGCGCCGCGACTGAGGAACTCTATCCCCGTGGAATGAATGGAAGTGTGCGCTGCACTGGGATCGACCGGAGGGGTGCGCGGTGTGGAGGCACTCTATCTCAAGTCCTGGGATGAACAACATGGTCTGGTAAAACCTGATGAGGTACCTGCTCTATCTCCATATGTGCTGTCTCAGTATCACCAGTACCACCAGTAACCTCCTCTTGTGGTGTCACACTAGGCCCCTACTGATCAGAAACTGTCTGTGTAGTGGGGTGCAGCTGACGCCCCGTCTCTGGGTTTGCCCTGTCCTGATGACTACCGGTCCAGTCTCTGTGACTAAAGTCTCGGTCTCAGTCATCAAACGGTGGGTCATCGAACCGTCGACCTTCAGTATGTGACTGCGACGTCAAACCCTAAAGGCCTCGAATCATATCCAGCAACTCCTGATGCTGTTGATCTCGTTTCTCGTCAGTCTTTCGCACTTCCTCCCATAAATCTCGGAACGCATCCATCAGTTCAGTATACCGACGGTCTTGAAATGATAAAAAACTCTGTTAGTACTAAAACTTTCCAACTGCTTTGAGATTAAATAATGCGGTACAACTATTTTTACTTAACTCTGGATGCCCTCAAATGCCTCGTCGTGAGTCACCTCTAGGTTGAGGTTGTGTGGGCAACACAAATTGAACCCGCTTATGCCTCACGGGACTCCCACTGCCACCCTCCAGGTCAGAATCCTCCGTATCACTGGGTCCCGAATACGGACCCTCAGTATCACTGGGTTCGGCGGTCGTATGGGGGTCGGCATCGGCATCATACAAACTACCTCCCTCGTAAATGCCCTCGAAGTACCATTCAGCCATCTCAGCTGGCGTCGACACCAATTTTAGCCTCGCAAACATCTGAAATCAATGTTAGACCATTTGTTATTGTATACATACTATTAAATATTAACAGTAACATAACAAATACTTACCCTTTCAATGAAAATGAAATCCAGCTTATCCCCCCTCGGTCGTTGACTCAACTCCCATTTCAGAATACGGGGGGATAGGTTGATTTCCCTGCAGGTCCCACATTCGTTGTTGGCAAGCTCGGGGATAACCTCAAAAGCAAATATCTACGTAATAGATAAGTACGATAATAATCCAATACATCAATCATATGGAAAAAAAAAAAAAAAAAACAATTAAAGTATGGATTCAAATTCTAAATTCTCACCAACAGTGCATACATAAGACCATATATGTTGTACGTCTCCACCTTGTGAACTTCAACGCCCTTTTGTCGTTGTCGTTGTCATTTTTTGAACCGTTCCCATCGACCGTCCAACGCATGCTTGAAGCCAGAAATAGACCGCCTATAAATGTGTGCACCCCATGAGAACGCATCAAAAGCGTCCAAGTCCTCGATTAGGGGAAACGGCCATAATGAAACTTTCTCTCTCTCGTCCAACCCCATCAGTATCCAGTTAAGCATATACAGTAAGCATAGCTTAACTGCATCATACTGCTCACTAAAAACACCAATCCATAGAACGGCTCTAAGCTCTCCAAACTCAACCTCATCTCGACGCTCAAAGTACAGCTGGTGTATGCCATTCTCTACCACATCATAGGTCGACGTGTCGGGAAGTTCTCTGAACTTCAAACCACTGATCAGACAGAACTCAACCTTCGAGAACCGGACCGAATGCTTTCCTAACAGAAATCTCATCTCATCTTCCGGTCCATCGTGATGCAACTCGCGAATAAGCAATTGATGGACAATGCCAGCTGAAAACTTCATGTTGCACTGCATCTGAAGGAAATGTCCAAAACACGACTCAGTGTACCGACATCGTTCTTCGACCGCAAGATGTTGAGGTACACTGTTAAGTGCATTGTCGATATCTCTAAAGTGTCCGAAATGGTCATGCCGAGTTATTTTCCCCAGGTACCTTTCTTCCGCTGGAGTTTTAAGCATATCTTTCAGCTGATTCCTCATCTGCATATTCACATTAAAAATAAATAAATTAATATATATAAGTTCATGAAAAGGCTCGGAGAGTATATGAAAAGTCACGGACAGTGTATGAAAAGTCTCGGACACTGAAATAAAAGTCTCGGACACTGAAAGAAAAGTTTCGGATACTATATTAAAAGTCTCGGACATTATATGAAAAGGCTCGAATTACTTTAAAAATAAAAAGCTTGAATAACTGTTCAAAAGTCTCGGCCGCTTTATGAAAAGGCTCGGACATTGTATTAAAAGGCTCGGAGACTATATTAAAAGGCTTAGCGACTTAAAATTCACAAACCTATATAACTTTAAAATTAAAAGCTCAGATTATTGTTCAAAAGTCTCGGGCACTTTATGAAAAGGCCCGGACACTATATTAAAAGGCTCGGAGACTTAAAATTCACAAACCTATATAACTTTAAAATAAAAAGCTCGGATTACTGTTCAAAAGTCTCGGGCACTTAATGAAAAGGCTCAAACACTATATTAAAAGGCTCAGAGACTAAAAATTCACAAACCTATATAACTTTAAAAATAAAAAGCTCGGATTACTGTTCAAAAGTCTCGGAGACTTAATAAAAAGGCTCAGACAATCTTTTAAAAAGCTCGGAGATTCAAATTGCAGAAACCTATTCATATTCCTTAAAAGGCTCGGATTACTTGTGAAAAAGCTCGGATGAAGGTTTAAAAGGCTCGAATAAAGTGGTAAAAGGCTCGGAGATGAAAAATTGTAGAAACCCTAATCACATTCCTTAAAAGGCTCGGATGAAGGTTTAAAAGGCTCGGAGAATGTCATATTCATCGTGTTCAACACAATTTTTTCAGAACTTTAAACCCTAACCTAACCTGATCAAACAAACCTAATGAACAACAAATCAAATCAAACCTAATCTATATGTCTAACCAAACACCCAAAATCAAACACACATAAAATTATCAACAACAAAAACGTGTGAGAAAGTTCAACTCACCACTGTCAATAGCAGCTTCTCGTCGATTTCAGTACTGTAGCACCACCGCCGGTGAGTTCGCCGTCGATTTTACACCCGAATTTCTTGTGCCAATGAGTTCTGTCCCCACTGTTCTCTCTCTCTCAAGTTTTTTCTCTCCACATTTGAAAATACACAAACCGAAAAAATGAGGGTATTTTTGTCTAGTCACCTAAATAGGTGCCTTTTAAACTTAGATTAGTAAAGTGGTGATAGTTTTCCAAAAACCGCCCCAAATAGTGACATTTAAATTTTGAGCCCTTTCAATATATGCACTAAATATACAGTGTTAATCGAATCATGCATGTTCTATAATGTATTTAGAGTACTATGTTCTTTTGCAATTCTACTATTGTTTTTCAAAATATATACTTGTAAACAATAAGGAAAGAATGCCACAGATTCAAATCACAGCATCCAGGATATCATATTTTTCTTTCTTCATGATCAAAATCACTTGTATATATACATGTAATTTCAGAAATTAAATATGAAAAAAAGAAAAAAATGAATCATAGTTACTTAAATATTTTTCATCTATTGGTGGACAATGTTAGTTAAAAAAGTTAAACTAACCAGCTATAAAAGAATCATACTTATTTTATTGTAATAAAAAATATTTTATTTTACTTCGTAACATGTAGTAAGAAGGCAATGGTACAAAAGACATACAACTATGTGCGTAACATGTAGTGAAGACATGCAACTATGTGGGTAACATGTAATGTATAAAAAAAAAAAAAAAAATGTAGTGTATATATGAAGGTTACACACTTACACCCTTTTTTAACTGTACTGGTCTTTGAAGTGAAATGGGTGATACCTTGGCATCCTTCATTTTTTTATGGTTCCGACTTCCGAGAGGGTAGGACGTGATCGGACTATTTTATACCTATTTGAGGTCCCACAATTCCGATAGTTTGTCTCGTTTTCGAGCATATTTTTGTACATAATGTTTTGTTTGAGCCTTGTGTAGGTACATATTCCCTACAATAAGGTTTTGAGCTTAAAGATTAGTTTGGGAGGAAAAATGAGTCAAAAACGGAAGAAATTGTATATGCTCGTGCAGAATGGTCAACTTGCGGAGGTCATATCTTTCTCCTCAGATTGAACCATGTTGATATCTTTATATATTCGGAAAGCCCCAGAAGTCTAGTTTCCAGAACATTTTATGGATTGTAATTCCAAGCTTTTTACAGGATGTTATGGCCATTTCCGTAACAGTGCGCGATGCTAAAAATGCTGAAATGCTGTCAGGTCTAAACGGCTACTTCAAAAGGCGGCCAGGCCGTCGAACAAAACTGCCGAATCACTCCAGAAATTCATTTTTTGGGCGAATTTTAGGGACAGTTTTGTCCTTTCACCCCAACCTTCAGCCCAACCTCCCAACACTGTATAAACACCTTATTCTCTTCTCTCCCAACAAAACACACACCCCACACCACTTCCTCTTCTTCTTCATCTTCATCTTCTTCACCTAATAAGAGAGAGAGAAGCTTTCTAGAGCATCCATGGAGGTTTTTCCTCCATGGATGCTCCCCACTTTATTTTCTACCCATCATCCACCCATTTAGGAGTAGATTGCAAGGAGAAAGGAGGGTATTTGAACCAATTTCGAGCTAGGGTTTCATAGAGGACTTGTAGGAGGTTTTCTACAAGGGTTTTCTCCTTTAACTCATCTCTTTGTATTTCTTGTTTTCTTAAATGTGTAATCCCCACTTGGGAATATTTGTAAACCTATATTTGTGCTCAATATATATGATGGTTGTTTTTATATCTAATTTGTGTTTTGATTCATTCTTGCTTTTATTGAATATATCTCTTATCTTGAAATGCATGTTTATGGATGATTGGAAATTGATATGTGTTCATGGATGGGATTAGGAGTAAATTAACATAATTGTAGGAGTAGTTGTAATCAAATATCCCATTTGTGTGTGTATGTCTTTGGAAGGTCGAAATTGCATGTCATGAATGGGTTTGAATGACTTAGGGTTAGGATTGTGCCTTAGGAGGGGCTCTCCGGGTATAGTCTTGGCTATTTAGTTAGGAAGAGTGGGTGAACCTATAAATTGCTATATTAGAAGGGTTTGGTTTAATGTTCTTGTTAACAATTGGTTTAGCTATTTCTCACTCTAGGGGCTCTAGGTGAGTTATGGTTAGAGTTACAATTATTGGTCTTTGGCTATCTCTCACACTAGGGGCTCTAGGTGAGTTATGGTTGGAGATACAATCACTCTTTCCACATTCATTAGACTTTCACGTTGTCATTTTACATTACGAATCTATCATTGGGGCTCAATGTAGTTTTGTTTGTAGAATCGGTTCACATATATTGGTTGTGGTTTCATGTTTGAGGGGCTCTCAACACACTCTTCAACCGTTAGCTCTATGAATGGGTATAAATTGGATTGAGGTAAAAATGAACCCTTAACTAAAATTGGATGTCCTTAATGTCTAACAACCAACTATTTGTGCACTTATGTATGGTGAACTTGTTGAACCTTGTGTGACCATTTACATGCATCTCTCCTATCCATCATTTTATTTATCACTTTAATCACCATTCTCACCCTTCCATATTCTCTTTGTTTTTATTTATTTTCATTTTCGTTCTCTACACACACACACACACCGCATTGTACATACATTTCACACACACCATTCTCACCACCTCCACATTCTTATTTTAAGGTTTTCAATAATCACTAGAACTTGAAATGGTTGATGAATCACACCTCCTTGCGGAACGATACCATCGCTTGCCGCTTTACTAGTCTTTTGCTAGTTTAGAGCACATTGCGTAGGAAACCCCTTTTTAAATGAAATAATCTTTTGATCCTTGCGATTTCTTAACGACAGAAAAAGTGAAGTATCAGTAGGAATAATAGGAATGTTACGTGTTCATCCATACCCCCATCCCCAACCATTTATTAGCATAATGGCTCATAGAGAATATCATTATGTTATATCAATGAATGGAAATGGAAATTCAATCCCACATCCCACATCGGATAAATAAGAGAAGTGAAGAGAGGTCTAACCTCTATAATAAGGAGGAGAATGGAAAGAAAACATACTTACTTGGACAAGAGTTATGGGCCACGACCCAATACTTTACAATGTCCTTTCAAACTTTTTATTTTTTCTTATAATTAAATGTTATTTTTTGAAAAAAAAACAAAAAAGAACCGAACCGTCAGAAGCGGAACTGGAACTAGCGGTTTCAGAACCGAAACCGAAACCTTCCTTAGGAGGTTCCGATTCTGGTTCCCTTGGAACCAGCGAGTAGAGGAGCAAAGAGCAAGTCACTCACTAAAGGAATTGCTCGTCGGAGAACCCCCAAATAGGCGAATTGACCTGAACTCACCATCCACGCAGCAAATATAAAACATCTTTAACAAAACAGGATTTCACCATATCTTCCACAAAACTTGGTCTTATATTAGGCTAGGCAATCGCCCACAATCCATCAGTTGACAAATCCAATAATAAATGTAAAGATTCGGAGGAATACTCCCACAAGGAATGAAGATCCTCGCACCATAAAAGCACGAAGATTTGATTAACAGAGAATATCGCCAAGATATGATCCTCCTAGGATCTCCCCCATCCCAATAATAATCTTTGCTTGCAAGCTAAGGGCTAGGTTAGTGCCTTAATCCCTATATAAACACATGTATCAATCAAATAAAAAAAGGGCATTACAAGCAATACATCACTTGTAAAACTGTAACCATTCTTACATAGTGAAAGATCTTTTTCTTGTCATTACAACAACCGTGGTTTTTTCCTGTCTTAAGGGTTTTCTGTAGGGAAAAATACCGTAGTAAACGCAGCGGAAGCGAGACTAAAAATAGATTTAGTATGTTTTAAAATTTCCTTTTTATGAACCTTAACCCTTTAATTAATTAACTATACATATCAAGTAACAAAAGTAGAATACCTTTTGTCGCGTGATCCGATTGACTTACGTCGAAGGTAATCCGCAAGATCTTCAATCCTAGCACGAACGTGAATCACCTAGGAGCGTGGTCTCCCTTTTCTTTGAATTGCAAACCTGAGAATGGACAAACAAACTTTTCTTTTTCTTTTGTTAGTCACAAAACAATCAAAAGAATACAAAGATTATTCCGGTCACTTTTGAGTTCTCAATCTAATGATCAAAACTCGCGTGAACCTAATTCGATGTTGTACACACAAGCTTATTGATGAACAAGCAATTAGTGTACCATCAAAAGAATAATCTCTTCTCTCTTTTTGTCTTGGTAGAATAATCAAATACTTGTCTATGAGTTTAGAAGAAGAAGAAAATTGAATCCATCAACCATTAGAGGTGACCGAACCCTATCATATGAAATATATAGGGTGGCCGAATTTTGCTTCCTCTTTTATTTAGGGTTGCTGAAATCTTCCTATAATGCTATTAGGGTTGCCGCAAATCCCATACAAAAAAAGGGTTTGTGTTGCACCCTAATACACATCAACTTTTAGACTTCTAACCCTAATCCAACTCATAAGTATTTTTATTCTTTTATTGACTAAATAAAAAGACTTCTTATTTGATTAAATAAATAAACTTAATTATTTATTTTCTTATCAAACAAGTCTTTTACTTTTAGTATACTACTACCAATAGTATAACTCTAGGAAATATATTTCCTGATCAGAAAAAGATTTGTTTCTTAATTAAACAATTAATTTGTAAGGTTGATAATTAGTGTTGGCATTAATTCCATATCAAAACGTGTTTAACTTGTAATGTTTAGTGGTTAGTAACTGAAGAATTTCGAAGACGAGGGACGTCTCAACCACAATTCGTTCAAGTTGCCGGCTTTTAAGAGATTCGGGCATTATCGGTCGACAAAGGTATTCAAAGACCTCTTATCTCTTACAAGACTAGGCACACACTCACACATATCATTCTTGTGTGTTCCTTCATGATTTAATCTCATTTACATATCACTTTCACACACTTGGCAAAATATGCTCATGCATTCATATTTAGTTAATAAACTTTGTGTTTTGCATTTTCTAGGACTATGTCCGGAAACTAGCATATGTGTGTGTCTTTGTGTTTGTATGTTTCTGTATTTTGTGTTTATGACTTGAACATGTTCTTATTCAATGACTTATTGAGTTCCGGTCGTTTCGGTCACTCATTCATAAGGTTTCGAGTCCAAACAAGTTGACTATGCTTCTTTACGTTCTCTTTCGTTGAGTTGACTTCATCGATGATTTCTGAGATGATTTCTCAACCGTTTTTCAAAGTTGTATAGTCGTCGTCGTGTGTGAGAGAGTCACGGTTCGTAATCTAGAAACAGATTTGAATTCAAAGTTCGGACGCCCGAGATACGGGCCGACGAACCGAGGGAGCGCGTGAGAAGACAGCCCTAGGCCGTGGGCCACATGGGCTGGCCGTGGATGAGGCCGTGGGCCCCACGGCCTGGAGCACTCTCTGCTCCCGTGTGGGCCATGCGCCCCCCATGGCCAGGGGGTAACGTGGCACCACATGATTGGCCGAAAACCTCTCTCTCTCTCCTCCTATTTCTTCCCTCTCTCTCTCCATTTTGAAATCCAAGAAGAAAATTTCAGAAAATCCCGTCAGAATTCTCTCCAATTTTTCCAAACTTCAAAACACCATATCTTCCTCATCCGGAGTCGGATTTGAGTGATTCAAGTTGGAGAGTGTTCGTATTGGAGTCCTCTAACATCTCCAAGTGGTTTGGTGGCTGTTTGATCGTGATTTCTAGTGGTTGAACACTGATTTCCGAACCAGCTGCAAAATCCGAGGTATGAGTTTCAACTTTGGGATTTCTTGTTTTTTGACCTTCCATTTGCTTGGGGTTTCTTCTTCTATATCTATGTTAATGTTTGGTAAAAGCTATTTGGAAAGATAGCTTGATTATCATTCTAATTGAAACTAAATTTGTGGACTAATGTTGACTAGATTCTATGATTCTAGGTTTTACATATGTTTGTGAGTTGTATTGTGATTAGAATGGCATCTTAGGTTGTTTGATACTTAATTGAATTAATTTTGTGTTAAAATGATTTTGAGATTTGATTTGATCCTTTGATTAATAAAATCTAGGATTTGTGTATTTGTTTGTGATTTAGAGAATATAGGTTTTGATTGATGTAAATCTCAAAACCTTGCTCTATATTTTTGTCTAGTATATTGATTGATTTTAATCTCATATATCTAGCATTTAATTGTACATTGATAGCATCTTGAATTTGTACTTCATGAACATATTGTGTTTCAAGTGTTATGTGTGTGAATGAGACTTTGAGTGTATATGTTAGGTGTTTCACATGCTTAGGTTTCTATTCATGTATTTTTGCATCTAGACTTGATTATTTGTGATTTCACATGTTTAGGTCTATTTGTGCCATAGAATGTATTGATCACATGTTCTATGTTGTATTGAATGTTTGCATCATTTGCATTCACATGATCACATTAGGAAGTCCTTGGCATGAAGTCTTGGTTAGAGTCGGGGTGACTCGGATAGCCAAGCAAGAAGTCTTGCCTAGAGTCGGGATGACTCGGATAGGTAAGCAAGGAGTCATGGCTAGAGTCGGGAGGACTCGAATAGTCATGCATGGGAGGCTCCCTAGAGGCAAGAGTGCCTTGGATAGGGAGTTGGTTATTGTATTGGTAGGCCTAGGCGTATGGTTAGACACAGAGTCCGATAGAGCGGGGTACACGGGAGGTGTATGCACTCTTGAGGAATTTCTAATCTACCATCGATGTTGGTTGTGTGTGGTGTCCAATATATGGTGGTTTCGCATCATTGAGGGATTTCACACTTTCCAATAGGGTTGGGTAGGCTTAGACTTCACTAGGTTGGGTGAGCTAAAGATTGGTCACTTTGTGAATGTTCTATGTTTGCTTTCCAATAATATAGTATCCAATGGTTGTAGTTCAACCCGTGGATGTTTCCTCCTTAGAGGTTTTACCACGTTAAAAAATCCCTTGTGTTAATTCTTCCTATCTCTTTCTCTTATATTTTAATTGTATATTTTATTGTCTTGATTCATAATATCCACATGTGATGTAATGTGAAGCAAGTCTTTGTATAGTGTGATTAGTGAATTCATTCTATAGATCAATTTGTATCTTTGATTCTTTTGTATATTATAATTTTTGTTTAGTGACATTTTGTTCACTCTTGTAACACATTGAACATCTTATGAAATACAAGCTTATTTTGTTATTATGTTTATTTGTTCTTATACCTCACATAACTTGTTGATATGCTTAGACTTTGCTCTTATGATTGTATTATAGTATTGTCTATGTATGTCTACCTTGGCTTATTGTGTTGTGTGTAAGGTTACCTTGAGGGACAAACGAAAGTTTGTTCAAGGGTTTGAAAAAGGTGTAAAAACCTATTCACCCCCCACCCCCCCTCTAGGTATGCTTTAAGCAATTTAACTTCGTTTGTGTACATTCATAATTAATAAATTAATTAATTCTTATTTAATTAAACAATGAAACAAAATAATATATTAGGTTAATAGTTTAACCTTGCCGCCCCACATGTAAATAATGGGCCATATATTATTTTCTTATTTCATTTAATCCATTGAACTTTAAATAAAAAGCCCACATGTGAACCAGACCCATTCTTACTAAAAGAAACAAGCCCACATGCCTTTCATTAATATATTAATATAATTGAGCAGCCCATTAAATAAATAATGTGCAAATTATATTCTTAATATATTAAATGCAATTCTAGATGAACCCATAAATTGGTCCGGTAGAATATATCAAGTGATCCATGCAAGTCCGTGTGGATTGGGGATCTTGGCGGGCTATCTAAATTTAAGCTTCAATAGACACAACCTAATCACAATCAATAAATGATTCACTTAGGTCCGATCCATTAACTTTAACTCATTCCACTAAAGAGCTAAAATTAAACTCTTAAAGAAAGATAGAATAAGAAGATGTTCCTCACTCATACCCTAAACAATCATGTTGGAGATAGTGTATCCTCGTGATTAATATCAGTAATCGCCAAGAGTTCATAGACCGCCTATAACTCTCCAAGTTACCATATTTACTCATATGACCACGTTTTGAACTTGGATATTTTGACTTGTCCAGAAGCCATGTTTTCAATAGACACTATCGAAAACTCAACGTTGAGATTTAATATCCAATTACCTCAAAACATCCATATGATGATATTATACTCTCATTTAATAAATGGAGCCACGATGTCCATATCTATAAATGAAGTCCTCTATCGATTAACAAATGAATATCACCAAACTATCGAGGATAGACTATGCTATATAATCATACTCATTGATAACTCAAATGATATCACTTGCAACCATAAGTCCATCATTTATCTTAGGATTAAGATAGACTCTCCGATTGTCCTGATAATGAAAAGACTATTATCTATTGACGGTTCTAGATAAAGCTTTTCATTGTGATCCAGTTCAATGCACCCAGTACACTAGATTCTTTTACTCGAAGACAGTCCGATGATTTTAGACTCATCATATCTCATTCGATCCCACTCAAATGCTAGCAAAAGAATTCTACAACTTTAACAAGATAAAGGTGCCCAACCTTTAACTTAAGTTGTGAACATTATTCAAGACTAACTAAAGAATTGTGTCTACCTCATACATATCCAGATGTACGAACAATTCTTCTTTTCTCATAGTCTTTAGACCTTATGATTATTTACTTTGACAATTATAATATTAAACTATAAATGCTATAAGATTTGTTAAACCAGAAATCACTTTATTAATATGAAAAAGATTGTCAATTACAACATTACACTCTTGCTATTGAGCATAATCCTAACATTTCTGCACTTGTCTCTTATTTCTTATTTATTCATCAATTCACACACTTATCAGTGACTTGGTCATTTCTCACAAGCTGCATCAGGCGTTGATCTACATACATGTCACTGTTGACTAGATCATCTAGAAATCGACGTCAACAATTGGTGTTAGAATGAGGGGGTGAACCTCCAACCTTGTGGTTAAAGACCAAAAGATGGACAAAAATCTGAGAGGAGACTATCAACCCCATCCGCAATCCAGGGAGACATTTGATCTCTAAGGTTCCTCAGCGATCTCAAGAAGAAAGACCAAAACAAAAACAAAAGCGAAGAAGCCCCGGGCGAATTTGAATTCGACCCCATGGAAGCTCCTTAAGAAAATAGTAGCGAAGAACCAATAGAAGAAATAATACTGCACCCAGTGCAACCCGTTAGAACAGTCCGGATAGGCATGCGGCTAGTGACCCCGGTCAAATATGATCTAACCGTGCTTTTGTATAGACATATTCACCTAGAGCCATGAAGACATGCTAGGAATTGATATACATGTTATCTCACACTATCTGGCAGTGGATGAGAAGAACAAACTTGTGATTCAAAAAGGGTAAAGCTTTAACACGGAAAAGAGCGCAACGATCAAAGAAGAAGTGTCAAAATTGCTAGTAGCAGAATTCATCCGTGAAGTCAAATATCCTACTTGGGTCGCTAATGTTGTACTGGTCAAAATGAAGAAGAATTAATGGTAAATGTGTGTGGACTTCACCGATCTCAACAAGGCATGCTCGAAGGATATCCTCGAATTGAACAGCTAGTGGACACCACTGCTGGCCACCAACTCCTCAGATTCATGGACGCATAATCTGGATACAACCAAAACAAAATGCATGGTTCAGATGAAGAGAAGACTTATTTCACCACAGATTAATGGCTGTACTGCTACATAATCATGCCCTTTGGACTAAAAAATGCAGGAGCCACATATCAGCGCTTGGTCAACAAGATGTTTGCCAAATAAATTGGGAAGATGATGGAATTGTACATAGATGACATGCTAACCAAGAGCAGGAAAGCTAGTGACCATGTCCACGACTTACGGGAAACCTTCAACGTATTACGAAGATACAAAATGAGGCTAAACCTAGCCAAATACATGTTCGAAGTACCCTATGGGAAGTTCTTGGGTTTCCAGGTGCATAAAAGGGGAATATAAGCAAACCTACAAAAAATCTAGGCGATAAAAGGGCTGAAATCACCGGAAACACTTAAAGAGTTCCAGCAACTGACTGTTTGTTTAGTGTCGCTAAACAGATTCATCTCAAGATCAACAGAAAAATCCTTACCCTTCTTCAAAACCTTGAAAAAAGGAGCAGGGATGAAATCAGATGATCAATACGAAAAGGCTTTCCAGTAGTTAAAGGATTACCTGGGGCGAGCTCCCTTACTATCCAGACCATAGCCAAGAGAAGTTTTGTACTTGTATTTATTAGTTACAAATGTCGCCACTAGCTATGCACTAATAAGGCAAGATGAGAGCATACAACGCTTGATCTACTACACTAGTAAGGCTATGCTTCCCGCCGAATCCAGATATCCTCAAGCCAAGAAGATAACATTAGCACTAGTGATCGTAGCAAGAAAACTCTGTCCATATTTCCAAGCTCACAAGATCGATATTGCCCACTAAAGCAAATACTGTAGAAACCAAGCTCACAAGTAAAATGTAGAGAAATCACCATTGGGTCTCTCTTGTAAGCTTGATCTTTCCTTGAGCTTCCTTGTTGATCTTAATGCAAAGATTGGGTGATGAGGATATGTCTAGATAAGTGGAGTCAAATGGAAAGTGACAAAAGAGATGTGTGGAGAAGATGGGAAGAGAGGAGTGATTTGGGTGAAAATAATGTAAGTGTTGTTGATGATATTTGGAGAGGAGAAATGGTGGGATTAGGAATGGTGGAAGAATGAGTTGTAGGATGGCCATTCTCTGTAAAAGTTGGTGTATTTATATGTTGTGAAGGCTAGGGTAAAAAATGGGCAAGAAAGGACAAGAATACCCCTCTTGAAATGGCTTTAAAAAGTCATTTTTGCTGAGCTATCACGCGTTGCTACCTGAGTGTCGCGGTTTGGTAAACAACGACACTTTGTGCGACATTCCCTGATTTGCATGTCACGGTCTACGTCGCAGTTTATAAACAGCGATACTTGCCAGTGACATTCCTTGATTTTGCTTCATTTGTTCCCTCTTTTTGTGCAATTTGCCTCCAACTCTTTAACTTAAGCTTAAATGCCCTTTAACTTTATAATGAAAACACTTAATTCACACAACTAAATCACGGGATATTACCCGAGAATCAAGGAAAAAGAGAAGGAAATAAGGGTCAAAATCATACAAATTTTGGTTCGATCAAATACCCCCAAATCTATCTTTTGCTCGTCCTCGAGCAAAACAAACAATGAGCACTAATGAACATGTGTCTAATTATCAAACAATCAACATTAAAGCACCGACTCTTTGTAAAAGACTCAAAAGTCAACATACGACTTGCAAAACCAAAAGCGAAGAGATTTAATCAACGTTGTGCTCATTAGGACCTGTGCATGTAAGAGATGCTACATGAAGATTAAAATCATGCCACTCTAAGTAACAATTGCACGCAACGCAATCTTACATTGAAGATGAAAAAACTTCAAAAACTAGAGTGTCATTCGGTAGAGAATATAATTCTCCTCGACATCCAATCCTTACCGAATTCTCTCATTTTCACACAGATTCCTAGGCTTCACTCATAATCCATATGCAATATGAGTTCATGTTCTGGATATCAAATATAATTGCACATGATCATTTAAAAACACAATTTCTAAAAATTAGTCTCATGAATGGAATTGAAAGCCAAGAACCGAAAATAACATGCATCAACCAAAATTTCCAAAGTGGACATCCTTAAAGATTAAATAGGTCTTTCATTTGGTTGTAATGGGGCCTAAGGTGAATGGTGAGTCAATAAATGGGAAAAATTGATATCAAACACCCAATGGTCACACTAAGGCATACATTCTAATTTTAGTACAATTTGCTCATTACAACTTGCATATTCACACTTTGGCGTCTAGGCTTACAATTCACTTTGTGCATTTTCTACTCTTAATTTTCATTGAGTAGCTCCTTTAATTCTACATTCTTTATTTAGGCCATTTATGCCCCATTCATCTTTTATTTTTTCTTCTTGTTAACCGCCAAAAATGGCAGGGGTTCAAAGAAGAATTTTTCATCTAGACCAAGACTATTTGAAGTAGGAAGACACTACAAGAAGTATCTCGCTACCCCGATAGGAATATATGTCTAGATAGACTTTCTGTGAATCCAGATCAAGATCAAGGGCGTCTAGATCCCCATGTACAGGGAAAAAGAGAAGTCAAGGTCTTAGGGACTCTGCTACTACATTATCTCGGTACCTTGCTACTGCATCGACCTGGTATCCCGGTATCCCGATACCCCGATATTTAAAGAGTACTATTACCACGGTCTAGTAATATGTGAGGTACTAGGATACCCCGACCCCTCCTAAAACCAGACTATAAGATGAAAGGAAGACTATCAAGGAAGACATAGACCAGTATGCTAAGGATCCAGAACAATGCTACAAGAAAGATGATATACGCCAGCATTTAAATATAAGGAAAGTTGACTTCTCCCACCAACTTTAAAGCTCCATTTGAAGGGGATTGGTCAACTTTGTCAAGATCGCCAAAGAAGGAAACAAAATCACTTGATTGTGGGAATCATTCCCACGCCTGAAACAGGGCCACCATTAACATCCAGGTTACTGCCTGAAAAGGGACCTATAAATAAATCAAGACTCTCGAAAGAGAGGGGATCGAAAATGAGACTTTCGACCTACACCTTACAGCTATTTCCACTTATCGACTTGCATGAGATAGCCATCTCCAACTGTGTGTAAAAGCTCCATATCCAAACCTTCTAGAAATCACCATTTGTATTACACCGTTATATTATTTATATTGTGTATCTTTTATCAATGAAATAGCATTATTTCATCATCTCAATAGATACACTGTGTTAATAGGAATTTGACCCCGTTAACATTTTCCTGCTAACACTTTTTGGCGCCGTCTGTGGGAAGAATCCTCCCAACCATTTACAAAGAGGTTGTGTAGTTCTACCCAGAAGACAAGAAGATGAGACTACGATCCTCTCAAGGGCAGCTCGATCCCTCGGGACCCCAATCCCTCACTTCCACCTAAAGACTTCATAGGCAGGGAAGGGGATCAAGGAATAATAACTTGGCACCGGTTCTTCCACCAAATGCAGGCACCACACCTTAGGATCTGATTGTCTAGAAAATCAATTGGGATATCCTGGAAAAGTAGGTTGCCGCCTATGTAGAGAGTATTCGCATCCGAATGATCGCCCACGTCATACCCTTCAAAGCACCTAGGACCGTAGGAGAGGCTGGACCAAGTACCCAAGTATCGGTCTTCGACAAGCTTGGACCACCACTCCCAATTCCAAACCACCCTGCAGATTGCAGACCTCGACAGGTGAAGTCAGTAGTCAATATCCCTCATAGGAGGAATTGGACAATAACTGAACCAGTAGTAGAGGAGAGGGCTCCGCAACCCGATGCAGGTAGTAGTGCCAGATCCGGAAGAAATCTTAGAGGAAACCGTCCTTAGAAAGAGGAGCTTAAGGAGGTACGTAGAAAGATGTGGGAAGCAAAAGAAAGAAGGAGGGATAAGGGGAAGGGTTAGATAGAGCAAATCCAGATCATTCACACCATCAGTGGAGGCCCTACGCTAGCTGGAACCTCCAACAAATCAAGGAAGAACCATGCTAGGAAGATCCATCGACTCACTACTAGTCATGATGTACTCCAGGTCACTAGGGGATCCTGAGACTCACCTTGTGCAACCCAGATCATCTTCACGGAGGATGACGTCTACAACACGGTACAGCCGCATGATGACCCAATGGTAATCACATTATAGGTAGCCAATTGCCAGGTTCACCACGTACTGATTGATATCGGAAGCAGCGTTGATATTTTTGAATGTACACAAACGAAGTTAAATTGCTTAAAGCATACCTAGAGGGGGGGGGGGGGTGAATAGGTTTTTACACCTTTTTTCAAACCCTTGAACAAACATCCGTTTGTCCCTCAAGGTAGCCTTACACACAACACAATAAGCCAAGGTAGACATACATAGACAATACAATGACACAATCATATGAAAAATGTCTAAGTATATCAACAAGTCATGTGAGGTAAAATATCAAATAAACATAACAACAAAATAAGCTTGTATTTCATAAGATGTTCAATGTGATACAAGAGTGATCAAAATGTCACTAAACAAATATTACAATATACAAAAGAATCAAAGATACAAATTGATCTATAGAATGAATACTCTAATCACACTATACAAAGACTTGGTTCACAATACATCACAAGTGAATATTATGAATCAAGACAATAAAATATACAATTAAAATATAAGAGAAGAGATAGAAAGAATTAACACAAGGGATTTTTTAACGTGGTAAAACCTCCAAGGAGGAAACATCCACGGGTTGAACTACAACCATTGGGTACTATATTATTGGAAAGTAAACATAGAACATTCACAAAGTGACCAATCTTTAGCTCACCCAACCTAGTGAAGTCTAAGCCTACCCAACCCTATTGGAAAGTATGAAATCCCTCAATGATGCGGAACCACCATATATTGGACAACACACTCAACCAACATCGATGGTAGATTAGAAATTCCTCAAGAGTGCATACACATCCCGTGTACCCCGCTCTATCGGAGTCTATGTCTAACCATACGCCTAGGCCTACCAATATGTTAGCCAACTCCCTATCCAAGGCACTCTTGCCTCTAGGGAGCCTCCCATGCATGACTATCCGAGTCCTCCCGACTCTAGCCATGACTTCTTGCTTACCTATCCGAGTCATCCCGACTCTAAGCAAGACTTCTTGCTTGGCTATCCGAGTCATCCCGACTCTAACCAAGACTTCATGCCTTTTACAAGGACTTCCTAGTGTGATCATGTGAATGCAAATGATGCAAACATTCATTTCAACATAGAACATGTGATCAATACATTCTATGGCACAAATAGACCTAAACATGTGAAAACACAATTAATCAAGTCTAGATGCAAAAATACATGAATAGAAACCTAAGCATGTGAAACACCTAACACATATACTCAAAGTCTCATTCACACACATAACACTTGAATCACAAAATGTTCATTAAGTCCTAATTCAAGATGCTATCAATATACAATCAAAGACTAGATATATGAGATTAAAATCAATCAATATACTAGACAAAAATATAGAGCAAGGTTTTGAGATTTACATCAATCAAAACCTATATTCTCTAAATCACAAACAAATACACAAATCCTTGATTTCTTCAATCAAAGGACCAAATCAAATCTCAAAGTCATTTTAACACAAAATTAATTCAATTAAGTATCAAACAACCTAAGATGCCATTCTAATCACAATACAACTCACAAACAAATGTAAAACCTAGAATCATAAAATCTAGTCAACATAAGTCCATAAATTGAGTTTCAATTGGAATGATAATCAAGCTACCTTTTCAAATAGCTTTCATAAAACAATAACATAGATATAGAAGAAGAAACCCCAAGCATTTGGAAGGTCAAATAACAAGAAATCCCTAAGATGAGACCATTACCTCGGATTATGAAGCTGGTTCGGAATTCAGTGATCAACCACTGGAAATCACGATCAAACAGCTACCAAACCATTGGAGATGTTAGAGGACTCAAATACGAACACTCTCCAACTTGAATCACTCAAATCCGACTCCGGATGAGGAAGATATGGTGTTTTGAAGTTTCGAAAAATTGGAGAGAATGCCTTACGGGAAAACTGAAAACTTTCTTCTTGGAAATTCAAAATGAGAGAGAGAGGGAAGAAATAGGAGGAGAGAGAAAAGATTTTTCAGCCAATCACGTGGTGCCACGTCACCCCCAGGCTGTGGGGGGCGCGTGGCCCACACGGGAGCAGAGGGTGCTCCAGGCCGTGGGGCCCACGGCCTCAACCACGGCCAGCCCATGTGGCCCACGGCCTGGGCTGTCCTCTCCCGTGCACCCTCGGTTCGTCGGCCCGTATCTCGAGCGTTCGAACTCCGAATTCGAATCCGTTTTCGGATTACAAACCGTAACTCTATCATGCACGAAAACGACTATACAACTTTGAAAAACGGTTGAGAAATCATCTCGGAAATCATCGATGAAGTCAACACAACGTAAGAGAACGTAAAGTGGCATAGTCAACACGTTTGGACTCGAAACCTTATGAATGAGTAACCGAAATGACCGGAACTCAATAAGGGATTGAATAAGAACATGTTCAAGTCCTAAACACAAAATACGGAAACATACAAACACAAATACACACACATATGCTCGTTTCCGGACATAGTCCTAGAAAATGCAAAACACAAAGTTTATTAACTAAATGTGAATGCATGAGCATATTTTGCCAAGTGTGTGAAAGTGAAATGTAAATGAAATAAAATCATGAAGGGACACACAAGAATGATATGTGTGAGTGTGTGCCTAGCCTTGTAAGAGATAAGAGGTCATGTATACCTTTGTAGACCGATAATGTCCGAAACTCTTAAAAGCCGGCAACTTGAACGAATAATGGTTGAGACGTCCTTCGTCTTCGAAATCCTTCATTTACTAACCACTAAACATTACAAGTAAAACACGTTTTGATATGGAATTAATGCCAACACTAATTATCAACCTAACAATTTTGTTCAAAGATGCACTCGAGAAACTCAACCTAAAGAACCCCTTCTACAACAGTTGTACCACACCCCTATATGGGTTCACAGGAGACTCCCTAATGTCAGTTGGGTCACAAATCCTACCGGTAATAATCGGGGAAGCTCCTCTACAGCAGAACATAATGATAGAATTTGTTGTGGTCGATACCCTATCCGCCTACAATGCAATCCTGGGAAGACCATTCCTATCAGGAATCAGGAGTGTTATCCATCTACCACAACGTTCTAAAATTTCCTGTTGGAACCGAGGTAGGAGTAGTTCGAGGAGATCAACAGGCAGCCCATAGATGTTACGCAGTGTCCACTAACCCTATCGCGCTAGCCAAACAGTGCGCACATGTGACCAATGAACCAAATAGGGAGGTACCAGAGGAGGACCAAGATATCCTAGAGGAAGGAAAGGTACCAGACGTGATTGAGAAAGAGGAAGAAGAAAGGGGATGGGCCAGTTGGCACCTCGCAGAGGAGTTAGAGGAGATACCAATCAGGGAAGGCGACCTTACCAAGATGGTGAAGATAGGCAGAGCATTAGAAAGTGGGGTCAAGAAGGGCCTGATGGAACTCCTTAGGGAGTACAACAACAACTTTGCTCAAAGTCACGATGAGATGCCGGGTATTCCCCTCACCCTAGCTACCCACAGGTTGGTAGTGGACACAACTTTCAAATCAATCAAACAGAAATGGAGGCATTTCAACGCTGAGTGGAATGCCACGGTACAAGAAGAAGTAGACAAGCTCTTGAAGGCCTAGTTTATTAGGGAATCCCGATACCCTGAATGGATAGCCAATGTGGTCATGGTGGTTAAATCCAACGGGAAATGGCATATGTGCGTGGACTACATCGACCTCAACCGGGCCTACCCGAAGGATAGCTTCCCTCTACCCAAGATAGACCAGCTGGTCGACTCTATGGTTGGGAACAAGCTCCTAAGCTTCATGGGTGCATTCTTGAGGTACAACCAGATCATGATGCACTCCGCCAATCAAGACAAGACCAGTTTCATTAGACAGAGCCTCTACTGCTACAAGGTAATGTCATTTAGTCTTAAGAATGCAGGTGCCACTTACCAGTGCCTAGTGAACAAATTATTCAAGGAACAGATAGGGAAGTCCATGAAGGTGTATGCGGATGACATGATCTCCAAGTCCTAGGCTGCAGACCAACATCCTGAGGACTTACGCTAGACTTTTCAAGTGATAAGAGAGAACCAGTTGAGGTTGAACCCCGCTAAGTGTGCTTTCGGGGTAGCAGCTGGAAAGTTCCTTAGGTTCATGCTACATGAGAGAGGGATTGAGGCTAACCTTGAGAAGATCAAGGCAATCCTAGATCTTGAGTCCATTGCCACCCTCAAGCAAGCACAAGGACTAACTAGCAGGGTAGCAGCACTCAACCGCTTCATATCTCGATCTACAGATAAGTGTCTTCCTTTCTTTAAAGTCATTATGCAGAGAAAGAAGATGAAGTGGAATCAAGAAAATGAGCAGGCATTCCAATATTTGAAGAAGTACCTAGCTAGCCCACCCCTGCTAGTAAAACCCATACCAGGAGAAGAACTACAACTTTATCTGGTTGTGTCAAAAACCGCTACAAGCTGAGCCTTGGTAAAGGAATGTGGTGATAGGGTCCAGAGGCCAGTCTACTATGTTAGCTATGCCTTGACCAAATTAGAAAAGAATTATACCCCCCTAGAGAAGCTCACCTATGCACTTGTGACCACGGCCAAGAAACTCCAACCTTATTTCTAAGCCCATACAGTCGCGGTGGTCACAGACCTGCCAATGAGACAATTTCTCCGAAGGCCGGATGTATCAGGTAGATTGGTCATGTAGGCTCTAGAGCTCACCCAGTATGACATCAAGTATGAACAACAATCAATGGCTAAACCTTGGCTGATTTTATGGCCGAATTCAGTGTGACCTTCAATCCAGATTCCACCATGGTCCTATACCTAGTTCCTGAAAAAGAATCCAAGGAATGGCCCACCAATTGCAGAGCATGGATACTGTACATGGATGGAGCATCCAACCAATCGGTTACGGAGTAGGGATCATCCTAACTGATCCTAAAGGGATCGAATGTAGTCATTGTTTCAGGTTTGAATTCAAAGCCACCAATAAAGAAGCAGAGTATGAAGCCTTGTTAGTAGGGATGAAGGTAGCCGAAAAACTTGGAGCAGATTTCCTCCTGTTAAGAGTGATTCGCAGCTGGTAATCAACCAGGTATACGGACAGTACCAAGCTAAGGGTGAGAACATGGTAGCGTACCTAGAAAAGGTTCGGAAAGCAATGTCGAGGTTCAAGGGTATAAAGATGGAGCAGATTCCTTGAGATAAGAACCACCAGGTTGATGTTTTAGCCAAGATTGCTTCAAATAGAGGGTAGGCATTACTAAGAGGGGTACCACTCCAGCTGATTCCCAGATCCAGCATAGCCAAAGGAGAAGAAGTGAACCTGGTCGATTGGCTTCCTTGCTGAATGGATCCTATAGCTAGCTACCTCTAAAACGAAAGCCTCCCTAAGGATCCAGACTAGGCACGCATGCTCAAAAGGACTGCCACCCAGTACTGTTTAATTGATGGATACCTCTACCGCAAAGGAAAATCACTTCCACTACTGAAGTGTCTACATCTGGATGATGCATAGTGGGCACTATAGGAGGTGCACTTAGGGGACTGTGGAAACCATGTATCTGGTGAGACCCTAGCTTACTAAGTACTTAGGATGGGCTACTTCTGGCCTACCCTACATTAGGATGCAAAGCAGTTTGTACGGTTTTGTGAGTCTTGCCAAAAGACGGCGAACCTCAACCACCTACCTCTAGAGAGACTCTCCTCAAACAGTACACCTTACCTATTAGCTATCTGGGGAGTAGATCTTATCGGGCCACTCCCGACTGCTTATGGTCAAGCCAAACATGCCATAGTGGCAATAGACTGCTTTACCCGGTGGGTGGAGGTAGAATCCCTTACCCAGATAACCAAGACAACGCCAAACTCAGAGAGTTCTATGAGGTGCGGGGTATCAACCTCCGCTTTGCATCAGTAGCCCATCCTCAGACTAATGGTTTGGTGGAGGCTACTAACAAGACTATCAAGAAGCTTCTGAAGAAGACATTCCAATGGAAGAAGGGAAAATGGGCTGAAGAACTCCTAAATGTACTATGGATGTACAAGACTACCAAAAGGACCTCTACTAGGGAAACCCCCTACTCACTGGCTTTTGGAACATAAGTAGTCCTTCCTTTTGAACATAGATTGACATCTTTCGGGGTCCAGCACTTTGAACCTGAAAGCAATGAGGCTAAACTAAGAGCCAGCCTAGATCTCCTCGAAGAGAAGCAGGACAAGGCCACAGAACGGGTTGCCGCCTATCAAAGCAAGATTGCTCGGTACTTTAACAAAAGAGTGAAGACCTAGAACTTTAAAGAAGGGGACTTGGTCCTCAGGTAGATAACCCAGAATACCTGGAAAAGGTCAGACGGGGTACTAGCACTAAACTGTGAAGGTCCCTACCTGATAAAGATGGTAGTCCGCGGTGGAGCTTACAAGCTAGAAGACATGGATGGCTACCAAGTGGACCACACTTGGAATGCCGACCACCTCAAGAAGTTCTATCCATGAAGTTTGAAGAAACAGTTTATTTCAACCGGTATTTGTGTACCCGGATTTGCTTTGTATCGCCTAAGAATTCAATAAATAAGTCAGTTTTTTCTCCTACATGATTTTTCTATGTTCACCTTGAAAATTTTGTCATAACCGGATCACCTTAAGACCAAGAAAATACCTACAAGGTTATACTAAACAACCTAGAGAGGGGTGAATAGGTTGACACACTAGTTTTTAAAACTCTTTCGTGACTTATGTCAAAACCTTGGTAAGCATACAAATTAATCGTTAATATGATTGTTATGAGAAAACAATAATCATCTGTATGCTTGATTCAACACCCTTAGTGTACGCAACATACCACAAGAGATAATGTATCTTATATATAAGAATGTTCAATGCAAAGCAAATTCCACAAGTTGTACTTGGAATATTACAATGTAAGTTCACAAATAGAACTTTACAGCTTGATATAGAATATCACAAGATACAATGTTAAGCACTTACAAAGATACAAAGAATGTGTGTCAAAGATCTTGTCTTACAAAGATATTGTCAATATGAGTACACAACCACCGATAAAATGTTTTTCACTTGTTAAACAAGAGTACACACTCAAATGTAACCAACTCTCATGTATCACAATCTATTGGATATCCCTCCTATCTATTCCCACTAGAGAGAAACTTGCCTATTCTCTAACCGAGACACATCGCATGCCTCTAGAGAATATCCTTGCTCGGACTTACTAGAGGCCTCACACCTCACGCCAAGACTTCCCTTGCTCTATGTTGAAGAATCACTCAACAACAAGAGACTTTTCTTGCTCGGACCTATAGGAGCCTCACACCCCTTGCCAAGACTTCCATGCTTGTCTAACTAGAGCCTCACACCCCTAGATAAGACTTCGCTCTGACGTACTTAGAGGCCTCGCACCTCTTAGCCAAGACTTCCACGCTTGAACTTACTTAGAGCCTTATACTCTTAGCCAAGTCTTCCACCTTTTACAAGGCAATGATCTATGTGATGCAAATGATTCAAGCACATTCAACATGTTACATATGATCAATATGAGCTATGGAAACTAGAATTAGACAATGAGCACACAATGTATGATATTCTAGTTTAACAATCCAAGTGATGCAATCACACAAGATGATGCATGAACATATGAGATGTATGGATCAAGTACAAATCATGTAGACATAGACTTAATCATGTGAGCACACAAATTAAATATTGTCTAGTCATAAAAACAATGAATCAAAACCTAGAATATGTGAAACACCTAACACATGTAATTTCTAGTTTCATTCACAAAGCTAACTCTTGAATAAATCATATTCATGAAGCACAAATTTAAATATTAGAAACATTCGCCAAAAATGCTAGAATCACAATATATGAATAATGAATGTTCTAGCAAGGTTATTGATCTTAGAATGAGTCAATCAAGTTATGAATAACCCTAGATATCAAGCTAAGCACATACAACTCTCAAACATGTGATATACTAGAATCATAGAAAACTAGTTCACATTTGTCTCTAATTAGACTTGATTAGCTTTGATATGAAGCTATCTTTCTCAATAGCTTTCAATATACATATACATACATATGTAAGAAGAAAACCCAAGGCAATTGAGAATCATAAAAGAAAAAATCACAAAGTTTGACTCAATACCTTGAAATCCTGAGCTGGTTCGGTTTTGACATTGGAACTGCTCTAAAACTCAATCAAACAGTTGTAACTCTTTTGGAAAGGGTAGGGGACTTGATTATGAAGATTCTCCAACTTGAATCACTCAATTCGGAGTCTGAATGAGAAATTTATGGTGTTTGGAAAGTGGGAAAGTTGGAGAGAAAATTTTGCTCTTATTTTTTCAATTTTCTTCAAATTATGAACAAGTGAGAAAGGAAAGATATTTAAAAGAGAATGGGGGGAAAGTTTAAGTGAGGTGGGACCCACTTGGGAGGCCAGCCATAGGCTGTCCCCATGGAGGCGTGTGGCCACCATGGGGAGGCCGAGTAGCCTCCTTCCCGTGGTGGCCACACACCTCCACGGGAAGCCTCCCTAGGGAAGCCTTCTAACTTAGGCTCTTCTCCTCACGCTCTCCTCACGTTTTTAGACTATCCTTTGGCCTCCAAACTCAGAATTTGAATCTGTTTCCAGATTATGAACTATAACTCACTTACACATGCACAAGGACGACTATGAAAATTTGACAATTGGATGTGAACTCGACTCGATATACGTAGGCAAAGACAATGCATTGTTAAGGAACATAAAGTTTCGTAACTTCCTAGTATGAACTCAAAAACTAATGAGTGGGTATCTGAAACAACCAGAACTCAACAAAGAATTATTTAAGAACATATTCAAGTTCAAATCACTTACACTTAAACAAATAAACACAACATCACATAAGCATACATTTTCCAAGACATAGTCCTAGTATATGCATTTCGACAATATATGACAATATTAGAACAATGCATGAGCATACTTAAGCATGTGAATATGTTATACTAAATTGGCACAACTATGCAAGGACACTTATGAATGAATTGTGTGTGTATGTGCCTAAGCCTTGTAAGAGGAAAGAGGTCTTATTACCTTTATAGTCAATAACGCTTTCCACACACGAAAGCTTCACTTTACTTGAATCGTTGTCCATCTTCTTTGAAGCTTTATGAACTGAATCCTAGACAACTAAACAATACAAAGGAAATGACCTTTTGATATAGAATTATGCCAAACCAAAATCCTAACAATCTCCCCCTTTGGCAAATTCTGTGTCAAAATACCAATACAAAATACTAAAATATACAACATGAAGATTGGTCACAAAAACTCACTCACATTATAATGAGTTAATCACCTAGACTAATCTTCAACAAGTCTTGAACTTCTTCACTTGAGCTTCCCATGATATCACCTAAAATAAACTTGAATGCATAAGAATATCCAAGAGGATATATGGCAATATACTTGACAAGAATATGGCATTTAAGTTCAATATGGAATATGACAATTAAGTTCAAAATGGATGCATGTATTCTCCCCCTAAATACATGCATATCCATCAAAGATATCTCATACAAGATATTACATGCCATATGAAGTTCAATACTTTTAGCATGGCCACTTCTCTCATGAGGTGGAGTAAAAGACTTCTTGACTTCCTTATCCCTTGAGTACTTGCCACTTGGCTTGGCACCTTTCCTCATGAACTTCCTAAACTTCCTAACCAATAAAGCCATCTCCTCATCATCATCTCTACTACTAGCTTCCTTGACAACCTTGAGAGCTAAACCCTTGTTCTTAGCCTTCGGTTTCATGCACGCCTCAAAAGTTTGAAGAGATCCTAGCAACTCATCTAAGCTCATGACGTCAACGTCTTTGCTCTCTTCAATGGCGGTAACCTTGGCTTTGAACATCTTTGGAAGTGATTTAAGAATCTTCCAATTTAGCCTCTCACCGGAGATAGGAGTACCAAGAGCTTGGCATTGGTTAGCGATGTCTAGTAGCTTGTCTTGGAAGTCAAAAAACTTGTCTTCCTCACCCATTTGCAAAACCTCAAATTGGGAAGTGAGCAATTGAATACGAGACTTCTTCACTGCTTTAGTCCCCTCATTGGTGACTTGGAGAGCTTCCCATGCCTCCTTTGAGGTTTCTAGGTTTTAAATGTAGGAAAATAGCCTACTACCAACACCTCTGAAAATAGCATTCACCACTCGATGATGCCATTTTGCTAACTCAAACTCATTAGTAGACCACTCACTCCTAGGTTTGGAAACGGTCACTCCATTCTCAATCTTGTTGGGAGAATGATAACCTTCTTCAATGGTCATCCAAGCTCTCTCATCAATAGAGCGAATGTATGCCTTCATTCTCAATTTCCAAAACCCATAGTTGTGACCCTTGAGAAGAGGAGGCCTAGAATTTGAAGCCCTTTCGATCATCACATCATCTTGGAAAAACATACTTGCAAAAACCTAAGCAATCCACACGTAAGTATAAACCAGATCTGCTTAAGTGTTGTCCGACGACCCGCTCTGATACCAATTGAAAGTATACAAACGTAGTCAAATTGCTTAAGGCATACCTAGAGGGGGGTCGAATAGGGTTTTACACCTTTTTTCAATCCCTTGAACAAACTTTCGTTTGTCCCTCAAGGTAGCCTTACACACAACAAAATAAACCAAGAAAGACATACATAGACAATATGTGGATGTAATCATGTGAACAAGGTCTACGTCTATCACCTAGTTGTATGAGGTATAAGAACAAATAAACACAACAACAAAAAATACTTGTATTTCAATAGATGTTCAATGAGTTACAAGAGTGATCAAATATCAGTATACAAAATTATAATATACAAAAGAATCATACATACAAAAATGATCAAAAGAATGAATCCACAAATCACATTTTACAAATACTTGCTTCACTATACATCACAAGTGAATAATATGAAACAAGATAACAACATACACAAATAAAATATAAAAGATAGAGATAGAAAGAATTAACACAAGAGATTTTTTTAACGTGGTAAAACCTCCAAGGAGAAAACATCCACGGGTTGAACTACAACCATTGGGTACTATATATATTGGATGATAAAAATAGAGAATCCACAAAGTGACCAATCTTTAGCTCACCCAACCTAGTGGAGTCTAAGTCTACCCAACCCTATTGGAAAGTATGAAATCCCTTAATGATGCGAAACCACCATATATTGGACAACACACAAAACCAACATCGATGGAAGATTAGAAATTCCTCAAGAGTGCATACACCTCTCGTGTACCCCGCTCTTTTGGAGTCTATGTCTAACCATACGCCTAGGCCTACCAATATAATAGCCAACTCCCTATCCAAGGCACTCATGCCTCTAGGGAGCCTCCCATGCATGACTATCCGAGTCCTCCCGACTCTAGACAAGTCTTCTTGCTTGGCTATCCGAGTCATCACAACTCTAACCAAGACTTCATGCCTTTTACAAGGACTTCCTAGTGTGATCATGTGAATGCAAATGATGCAAATAACCAATTCAACATAGAACATGTAATCAATACATTCCATGGTACAACTAGACCTAAACATGTGATATCACAAGTAATAAAACTCTAGATGCAAAATACAAGAATAAAACCTAGAGCATGTGTAAACACCAAACATATAAAGCTCAAAGTCTCATTCACACATACAACACTTGAACAAAATATATTCATCAAGTACAATTTCAAGATGCTATAAACATAAAATAAAATGCTAGAGTCATGAGATCAAATCAATCAATATTCTAGCCAAAAATATAGAGCAAGGATTTAAGATGTAAATCAATTAAATCCTAGATAGCTCTAAAAACACATACAAATACAATAATCCTAGATTTCATCAATCAAAAAAATAAATCTCAAGGTCATTTATCACAAAATTGATTCAATCAAGTCACAAACAACCTAAGATATCAACCTAATCACAATACAACTCACAATCATGTGAAAAACCTAGAATCAAAGAAACTAGTTCACAAATGTCTCTAAATAGACTTTTGATTAGGATTAATTGTGAAGCTATCTTTCTCAATAGTGTTCACCAAACATACAAGGATATATGGAAGAAGAAACCCCAAGCAAATTGAAGGTTATAAAAGAAGAAATCCCAAAGATATGACCAATACCTTGGATTCACGAGCTGGTTCGGTTTTCTGTGAAGAACCACCAGAAAAATAGATCAAACAGCTGCCAAACCACTTAGAAAAGGTAGAAGACTCGATTATGAACAATCTCCAACTTGAATCATTCAATTCCGACTTCGTATGAGAAAGTTATGGTGTTTAGAAGGTGAGAAAATTGGAGAGAAAATTTCAGACGGGATTTTCAAGCTTTTCTCCTTTGAAAGGAATGGAGGGAAGAGATGGGATTTAAATGGAAGAGAGAGAGAGGAAATTTTTGGCCAATTAAAAGAGGCCACCTTAGCCTGGCCCATGGGGGGTGCGTGGGCCACACGGGACCAGAGAGGTCCTCTGGCCGTGGGCCCCACGGCTCCCACACGGCTTGGCCAAGCTTGGCCCACTTGGCCTTGCTTGCTCTCCCGCGCACCTCTCGCGTTCTTCAGCTGTACTCGGGCTTCAGAACTCTGATTTCGAATCCGTTTTTGGATTACGTATTGTGACTCCGTTATGCATGATGACTACTATGAAACTTTGAAAAATGGTTGAGAAATCATCTCGAAAAATGACGATGAATTCAACTCAACGAATGAGAACAAAAAGTAGCGTAGCTACATCGTTTGGACTCGAAACTAAGTGAATGAGTAACCAAAACGACCAGAACTTAATTAGGAATCATAATACAACATATTCAAGTCCAAATACAAAAATACAAAAACATACAAACACAAAGACACACACATATGCTATTTCCTAGACATAGTCCTAGAACATGCAACAAGCAAGGATTGTCAACATAGTATAAATGCATGAGTATACGTTATCAAGTGTGTGAAAGTAATATATAAATGATGTTTAACCATAAAGGAACACACAAGGATGCCATGTGTGTGTGTGCCTAGCTTTATAAGAGATATGAGGTCTTATATTACCTTTGACGATCGATGAAGCACATATCTCTTTGAAGCCGGCATCTTGCATGAATTATGGCCAAGACTTTCTTTGTCTTCTTAAATCTTTAAAACATAAACTGTTAGGTTTATAGTTTGTGTTGGCATGTATTCCATATCAAAACGTGTTTCTTTTGTAATGTTTAGTGGTCCATATGTTGAAGATTTAAGAAGACGAAGAAAGTCTTGGCCACAATTCATGCAAGATGCCGGCTTCAAAGAGATATGTGCTTCATTGATCATCAAAGGTAATATAAGACCTCATATCTCTGACAAGGCTAGGCACACATACACACATGGCATCCTTGTGTGTTCCTTCATGGTTAAACACCATTTATATATCACTTTCACACACTTGATAATATATGCTCATGCATTTATACTATCTTGACAAACTTTGCTTATTGCATGTTCTAGGACTATGTCTAGGAAATAGCATATGTGTGTGTCTTTGTGTTTGTATGTTTCCATATTTTTGTATTTAGACTTGAATATGCTCTATTATGATTCCTTATTGAGTTCTGGTTATTTCGGTTACTCATTCATTTAGTTTCGAGTCCAAACGATGTAGCTACGCTACTTTTTGTTCTCATTCGTTGAGTTGACTTCATCGTCATTTTCTGAGATGATTTCTCAACCATTTTTCAAAGTTGTGTAGTCATCGTCGTGCGTGAGGGAGTCACGGTTTGTAATCCAAAAACAGATTCGAAATCGGTGTTCGGATGCCCAAGATACGGCTGAAGAACGTGAGGGAGCGCGCGAGAGGAGAGCGTGGCCAAGAGGCCACGTGGCCCAAGCCGTGGGACCCACGGCCAGAGGACCCCTCTGGTCCCGTGTGGCCCATGCGCTCCCCACAGGGTGGGTGATGTGGCCACCTCTGATTGGCCCAAAAAATCTCTCTCTCTCCTCCTTTTTTAATTCCCTCCATTCCCTCCATTTTGTTTTCAAGATGAAAAAATTGAAATCCCGTCAGAATTTCTCTCCAATTTTTCTCATCTTCAAATCATCATAACTTTCTCATACGAACTTGAAATTGAGTGATTCAAATTGGAGATTGTTCATAATCGAGTCCTCTACCTTTTCCAAGTGATTTGGCAGCTTTTTGATTGACTTTTCTGGTGGTTTCACACAGAAAGCCGAACCAGCTCGAAAATCCAAGGTAGTGTTCATGTCTTTGGGATTTCTTCTTTTATAACCTTCAATTACCTTGGGGTTTCTTCTTCTATATGTATGTGTATGTATTATGAATGCTATAGAGAAAGATAGCTTTATAATCAATCTTAATCAAAAGTCTAATTAGAGGCATATGTAAACTAGTTTCTTAGATTCTAGGTTTTTCACATGCTTGAGAATTGTATTGTGATTAGATTGATATCTAGGATTATTTGTGAATTGATTGATGTATTTTATGATTAATAATCCTCACATGTGCTTAGATCCTCTTATTGAATAAATCTTGGATTAGCACTTGTGTTTGTGTATTTAGAGACTATTAGGATTTAATTGACTAATCATTATATCCTTGCTCTAAATCTTTAGCTAGAATATTCATTGAATATATTTTGTGATTCTAGCATTTATGTGTATGTTTATGACAACTTGAATATGTGCTTCATGTATATGTTTTTATTCAAGTGTTATTTGTATGAATAGAACTAGGAGCTTTTGTATTAAGGTGTTTTTCACATGCTCTAGGTTTAATTCATGTTTTGGCATCTAAACTATATTACTTGTGTTCTCACATGTTTAAGTCTAGTTGTTCTATAGAATGTCTTGATCACATGTTCTATGTTGAATTGATTGTTTGCATCATTTGCATTCACATGATCACACTAGGAAGTCCTTGTAAAAGGTATGAAGTCTTGACTAGGACAAGGTGTCCGGATAGTCAAGCAAAGAAGTCTTGGTTAGGACGTGAGGTCCGGATAACCAAGCAAGAAGTCATGGCTAGGATCGGGAAGGTCAAGATAGTCATGCATGGGAGGCTCCTTAGAGGTATGAGTGCCTTGGATAGGGAGTTGGCTTGTATATTGGTAGGCCTAGGCGTATGGTTAGACATAGACTCCAAAAGAGCAGGGTACACGGGAGGTGTATGCACTCTTGAGGAATTTCTAATCTTCCATCGATGTTGGTTTTGTGTGTTGTCCAATATATGATGGTTTCGCATCATTGAGGGATTTCATACTTTCCAATAGGGTTGGGTAGACTTAGACTCCACTAGGTTGGGTGAGCTAAAGATTGGTCACTTTGTGGATTCTCTATTTTTACCATCCAATATATATAGTACCCTAATGGTTGTATTTCAACCCGTGGATGTTTCCTCCTTGGAGGTTTTACCACATTAAAAAATCTCATGTGTCAATTCTTTCCATCTCTCTTTTTGTATATGTTTATGTGTATGTTTTAATCTTGTGGTACAATATTCAAATTCACCCCCCCCCCCCCCCTCCTCCTAGGTTGTTTAGTATAACCTTGTAGGTATTTTCAATTGGTATCAGAGCGGGTCACTTAAAGCAATTAGTGTGATTCGGGATCTACAAGGTTATTTACTATGATAACAACCTTTAGTCTATTTTTGTTTGTAATGGTTGTCCTCCTTTGTTGATTGGGAAAATGTTTGTTTTGTTGAAATTGCTCATGATAGACTTCACTATGTCTTGTGATGAGCAAGCTTGGTTGGATTGTCAAAAAAGGTTTCTCTTCTCCATGTTTTATATTTGATGGAGTAGTTTCTTCAAACCAATATGTTCATGAAGTATGAATGAGGTTTATTTTTGAGAAGTTGAAACTTTTAGACCTTTTTGCCATTTATAATGGTGTAAGTTTTTAAACACCTTGCTCTTTATAAAGATTCAAATATGGCAAAAGAGGCATGGAATAGATTCCAAGCTACTTGTGAAAAAGATTCTTCTCGTTTTATATTTCATTTGTCTACTAACAATTTTGTTGATAAGCTTGAAAAGCATGTTAGTCACAATAAAAAAAAAAGAAGAAGAAGTTTTCCCGGAGGACAATCATGCTAGACATGATCACTTGGCCTTGCAACTTAATGAAGAGGATTGTAAATCAAATATACTAAAACAAAAAAAATAAAATGAGACTAAGCATGCTAGATATCTCCCATATCTCTCATATTTCTCCCCCTTTTTGACATGATATGAAGCCAAAGGGAAAGAGTAAGAAAATATACCTCAAGGAACTCTCTAGCCACTTGTGCCATCAAGGAAAGTACTGCAGTTTGATGATCTCACATAGTGCTTTGTTGTAGTTGCTTTTCCTTCCAATTTTTTGATCCTCTCATCTTGTACAACAATCTTTGCACTAAGATCTTCAATCTTCCTATGTGACGCCTGAATCATTCTTCGTGACTCTTCAACCTCATTCTTCAATTGCATAGCCCAACTTGGAAGAGTAGGTGAGCTAGGAACATGGCTAGAATCAATAGATTCACCAAATAGCCTAAAAGTATCACAAGGCTTTCCTTTTTCCTTGTATGACATGGTTGTCACATGTTTCTCACTTAACTTCTCCAAGGGAGGAAGTATCACATCATCATCAAAGTTCTTCAACCCTTTAGCTAAGCACAATCGAGTAATAAATCTCGGAAATGCTAATTTCTTATCCAATCAACTTGTGCAAGCCGCAATCTCAATTTGTCCACAAGCAATTCACCAAGATTTATAGGTTTGTTAGTCACCAAGGCATACACAATCTTGATCTTGTCTCTATTAAGCTCGGAAGCATTAGTAGAAACAACAAGATTGGAGCAAACAAATAAATGTCAAAAAGCACTTACTTTAGTTAACTCACCTTGTCTAATAAAAGCACGTTTCCCCCACATAAAACTCACATCATCACAAAGAGTTTTACCCATTAAATCAAGGTTTTCCAAGATGTCAACATCAAGGAAATCCGACTCAATATCATCGGGCAAGCCTAGAAATTCATTCAACTTCCTAGCACAAACTCTAAAAACAACGTTCCTTATGTTCAAAACGGCACTAGTCACAGTAGAACTTTCTTTGTAAACATGATAAAATTCTCTAACCATGGTCTCATTAGAAACTCCTAACATGTCAATCCAAGAACCCCAATTTCTATCCATAAGCACCTTATAAACATAAGAACCACCACAAGAGTTCATATCTATACCTCTTTCTTGAATGATCTTCTTGCAACCAAATATTCCCAAATCCTTCACATTGTTGGCTTTGGAAACCTTGGAAGAAAGTGACGGTTTAGACTTGTCAATGGGAATAGAAGAAACGTTACCACCAACCTTCTTCGCTTTACCCATGATCTTCTAACACAAAAACACTAAAAACAAAAAGTGAGAGGAAACAACAAACAAGTTAGTGACCAATAAACAAATACAAAGGCAAATCATTATCTTTGAACAAACCAATATGCAAATAAGAATTTTCAAAGCATCTAAATGATTTCTCAAAAACAAGAATCATGCCAAACAAACAACAACCTTGAAGAACATGTGAACATGTCATGAAAGAGAACAAAAATTTAGTATATTATGCTCCCCCTTGACAAGTGCCTAATCTAAAATCAAGATAGATAAATGTTCACAAAAATCACCACACATTCACATCACAAGCAATTTTAATAGATTTGCAAATAAGCTTTACATATCTACAAAAGTTACACCAAGATTTTCAATCACTCTCATATGTCTTCAAAAATTGCTAAAGTATCAAAATACTAAATAAGCAAAAGTGAGTGTGTGAAGATTTTGCTTCAAGTATATGAAAAGAAGTAGTTTGATAATCAAGCATGCAAACATTCTTAACATCTATTAATCTTAGGCCTTTCCATAAAAAGGTCAAACCGGTTATCATCAGAAATTTTGCTTATAAAGAGAATAGATTTCAACATGTGAGCATGTGTGTGCATGTGGCTCATCAACCCATTTCTATTTGTCAACCCGAGCTCATTTGATTATTCAACTATACTTCATAAGCCTTTTTTTTAATTTTTTTATTTAGGATTTAATCAAAGATTTTTTTTTATTTTTTATTTTTATAATTCAATTCAACACTTCTTTGATTTTTCTAACAAAAATATATACTCCTCATGGCGGCTTTCACTCATCACAATGGCGTAGCCCTTTCCTACATTGGGCGGCTGCACAACCAAGGTGTGTAGCCCTTTCCATGAGGGTGCTCATTGAGTTCTATGTTACCGAAGCAAATGGATACCAACCATTGGTCATTTTTAAATGTATTAGTCCTTAGGACTTCTCTTTAGGACTTTAAGGTGTATCCAAAGCTAACATCAATCAAACTCAACATACTTAACAAGACATACAAGAGAAGTAAAGTGCATTTTTGAAACCAAAATTTAAGGCTTAAAAGCACATGATCAAGAAGCAAGTAAAGTGAAACTAATTATAGCACGGTGTGTATAAAACTATCTAGAGGGGGGGTGAATAGATTTTACGCTTTTTACCCAATTTTTCGTGTTAGTCAAAATTACGAAATTACCCTCAAGATAATATAAACAAGCAAGTGTAATATGGTGCGGAAATTAAATAAACACTTGATTTTTACGTGGAAACCCTCACGGGAAAAACCACGGGCTATGTAAGTAAGCCACACTCGAACCTCGAATCCACCAAATGTGCAAATGATTACAACCTAATCCCGGAAGTAATCACACACTTACCTAATCCCGGTATGAGTGAACCTAGTCCGATTTTGCTTGTGATCTAAGCAACCTAATCCCGGATGCTACACACAAGACTTACTTTCTCTATGAAGAGAATACAACCCTAAGTGAATATATGTGAATATCCAAAATGCAACATAGAGCAAGGGAAACCCTATATGCTTATCTAAGATGATTAATATGCAATTAAGAACAATCTTAGATATCAAAACTAAATGACATGTCAATTAGTTTAGCTAATCAATATTAAGCACAAAACCTAATATGCTAGCACAATACAACTTCTCAAACATACATCATACTAATCTCAATCTTGTATTCAAAGTATATAAAATCACATACAAGTAATTAAATTGAGATTGCTAGATAAGAGAAACACAAAATATGTAAGATATTAGTGAAAAGCTTACCAAACAAAGTATGATGAAGAATCCATGCTAGATGACATCTAGATGATCTAAGATGATGCTAGATGATGATTGATGATCATGGAACAAGTGTTTGAGTGATTAAAAATGAGTTCTTGGAATTTTTCTTCTCTTTGAAAAATATCCTAAGTATGAAATCTGAATATGAACTCTTGTGATTGATCTAAAGTCAAAGAGGCATATATATAGGAGGCCAAATCAAAATGGGGTCGTTTTGATAAGTTGGCCTCATATTGCCTTGGGCGCTGTACGTAGAGCGCCCTTGTACAGCGCCCTTGCTCTGTTTTCACGAGAAAACAGAGGGGCGCTGTACGAACAACGCTTTGTACAGCGCTCTGTACAGCGCTCGTACAGTACCCAACAAAAATGCATCAGACCTGATGCATTTAAATGACATTTTTTGCATCAGGTGTGATGGGCGCTATTCGAACAGCTCTTTGTAGAGCGCTTTGAACAGCGCCCTTTGCAATGCTTGAATTCTAAAAATGTGCATGAAGAGGCAATGGGCAATGCAAGATGCAATCAACCTAACATGCAAGAAGAGATGTTAATGAGCATTAAAGCACACATAAAAGACACACAACATACAAAGATTAAACATATGCATGAGTTGTGAGTGTGTGCAACTATCTCTTCAAGACAAGTAAGCACTTAGAGTATTACCTTTGGTGCTTGTCAATAGTGAGGTCTTCAAAAGGGCCTAAGCAATAACAACAACATCTAAGCTACCCTTACAAAGCATCCCCACATATGGTTTGATCACGAAATAAGCCAATTAAAAACAACGGGAATCCTAACATAAAGAGACTTACTTAAGATCTCTACTTCTCAAGAGAGTAGTTATCAAAGAATATGAAGCTCATATTATTCAAAATTAGCCACTCAACAATCATACAAATAATAACTCACATCATGAATAAGATCAATGTGAACACTTATCACAAAAAGATCTTAAACTAGCAAATGTCAAAGAGGACCATATAAACACTATACTAGTTCACAATTATGACATGCTTCATGAATGTGGTATAAACAATGAGTTGATAGATGAAAAATCAAGTAAGCCAGCAATATGATATAGAGATACCTTCACAAGCTATTTTTATCAAAGTAATGCCTTCACCCTTTTTATGAGTCCTCTTGGCTTGTAAGTCCTCATGACTACAAGTTATTCGTGTTTCGCTTCCAAGAGACTAAAGACTATGCAATTAAACTCAAACAACAAAAAAATGACTTTCTCTAAAAGTCTTAACATGAATGTTACCATATAGATTCCAAGAAAAACTTCTCAAAAGTTAATCAACAAATTTTGACTATCATAACAATCAATGTGAGATAGCTAAGTTCATGTCAAGTTGTAAAGATACAAAGCAAACAAGCTAAGCTTCTTAACAACAAAACACTAGTCTTAAAGCTAACTCACATATGCAATTTACACTAATGGTAAGAGCACTCACCCTTGACAAATTTAGTCTTGGGTGAACTTACATGAACATTATCAAGATTCTCTTTGACCACAATGTTGAACCTAGAGTAAAGTTCTTCCACAACTTGATTCACAATAATATCATTAAAACTCTTCTTGTCAACATTGTTAGCAAAACATGCATTGTAAAATTTTGAAGGATATGTATTCTTCACCTTCCGGACATTCTTAACATGCTTTGAGATGTTATTAGGCATTCCATATTCAAAAGTTTTAGCATGCATAAAATGAGGTTCTGTAAGGTTCACTATTTGTATTGGCTTGATTCCATTGCAAAACACTCTATGATTGTATTAGTTGTTGCTTAGGACATTATTTGAAGAAAGGAAGCTCAAAGAGTGAAGAGCAACATCTCGTGCAAAAGTCGTCTTCAAGAGGTGAAAATCGTCAAAGGTAAAACTTGACTTCCACCCTCTTGCAAGGCGTTAGCGCACACACACACAATTCATACATGTGTGTCCCTGCATCGTGGTTCAAACATTTGGTATAACACATTCACACACTTCATAGCATGCTCATGCATTGATCTTGTATTGACAAACATTGTGAAATTGCATGCTTTGTAACTATCTCTTTGATATGTCATGTTTGTGTGAATATGTGTTTATTTGTTTTCGTATTTTGTATTTAGGACTTGAACATGTTCTTATTTAATGCCTTATCGAGTTCCGGTCATTTCGGTTACTCACTCATAAGGTTTCGAGTCCAAACAAGTTGACTATGCTACTTTTCGTTCTCATTTGTTGTGTTGATTTCATCATCGGATTCCGAGATGATTTCTCAACCATTTTTCAAAGTTGAGTAGTCGTAGTCATGCGTGAGGGAGTCACGGTTCGTAATCCGAAAATGGATTCGAAATCGGAGGTCGGATGCTCAAGATATGGGGCAACGAACCGAGGAGAGCGCGCGAGAGGTGGGCAAACCACGTGTGGCCACTTGGCCAGCCCGTGTGGGAGGCCGTGGGTCCCACGGGCAAGGGAGCCTTCTGCTCCCGTGGGCCCCACGCGCCCCCCACGGGGTACTGACGTGGCACCACGTGATTTGCTCGGAAATCTTCTCCTTTTCCCTCCTTTTAATCAAACCTCCTTCCCTCCATCACTTATGCAATTTTTTTGAAGAACACCTCAATCCCGCATCAGTTTTTCAACAATTTTTGCTTACTTGTTTTGATCATATCTCTCTCATACGAACTCGAAATCATTCGATTCAAAAACAAAAATTGTTGGTCTCGAAGAGAGCTACAAACCCCAAGTATTTCCAGAGGCATTTGACTTCGGTATTTTTCTCAGCTGGTCCATTTCCAGTCCGTGGTCAGTATTGGATTTTCAACTTCTTCTTTTTCAATTTCATTTTTGATCAACTATTGATTCTTTCCATTTGATTGATGAAATTTGTTAAGAAGTATGTTAGATCACATGCTAGGGTTATTTGATCATTTGTTAATTGAGTTTTAGCTTTGTAATGTGTTTTGAACATATTTGTGCTAAACTTGATTTATCATGAAATTGATTCTAGAAAACATATATGTGATGTGCTTCATGTTATTTTCTATGTTTTATTTCATGATCTAAGAACTAGGTTTTTAGTGTGCTAAATCGAATATTGATACCTTTGTTCTTATTGTTTTGCATGTTTAGATTTCTAGATATCTTATGTGATTGAGTGTTGAAATCATATTCTAGACTATCATTGAACATGTACATTTTGCTTGATTGATCATCTAGCTTAATTTGTTTGTGCTTGCATCATTTGCATCACTTTAGATCATAGCCTTGCATTAGGTTGAAGTCTCTAGCAAAGTGAGTGAAGCTTTGTGGATAGAGCAAGGGAGCCTTGATTAGAGTCGGGAGGACTCGGATAATCAAGCAAGGAAGTCTTGTCTAGGGTCGGGAGGATCCGGATAGGCAAGCAAGAAATCTTCCTAGAGACGTGAGCGTCTTGGATAGGAAGTTGCTTCCTAGAGGTGTAGGACACATCTCGGATAGGAAGTAGGCTAGGTGGTTCACTAGGCCCGAGGGTAGACTAGGAGTTGATAGCTTGAGCGGATATCATGAGTTGGTAGCTTGAGTGTGTAAGTCCTTTTCATCATAGTGAATTGCTTCGCCGGTGGTTGTGGTATCAACCCGTGGATGTTTCCTCATTGAGGTTTTACCACGTTAAAATCATTGTGTTTAATTTTGCTTTACTTTCCTTTATCTTCCATATATTACATTGATTGCACTTCTTGTAAATTGATTAACTCTTGTCTTAGTTAATTCAATTCATTTGCTAAATCTATTCAAGTGTGCATTTGTCTTGTAATTTTCCGCATTATTTTTAATTGGAAGAATTTGGAGCCTATACCTATTCACCCCCCCTCTAGGTATATTTCACTACTACATTGAGGGAAATTTCATTTGGTATCAGAGCGGGTGTCTAGACGCACTTAGATTGATCCTTTCTTTGTAGTATTTTTGTGTTTGTTTTTTGTTTGTGATAAAATCATGATTAAGGAAGTATATTCCTATGTGGCTTCTTTTGTTGAACATATTGACTTAGATGAGAAAAAGATCAATGATCTTACTTTTGAAAATGAACGTTTATCCAAAGTCAATATGTCCCTCAACAAGAAGCTAGAAGATCATGCTCTTGGCTCAAAAGAATTCGATGAACTTAAAGACAAGATTCTAAGTCTAGAATTGAATCTTAAAGATAGCAATGATAGACTTGGTATCTTGAAGCAAGAAATTGAGCAAAGAGATTGTTCTCTTGTTAATGCTAAGAAACTTGAAAATGTGCTTAAATCCAAACTTAATGAGCATTTAAATCAAGAGAAAAAGTATGAACAATGGCTTGATAAATCACATAAAGATGTTTTGTTTAGTGACAACAAAGCGGAAAAATATGCCATTGAACTTAGGATGCTTCGTGAGAAACTTGATGAGGCTAATAGGGTGATTAGCAAGATGTCATCTAGTTCTAATAAAGTTGAAACCCTCATTAAAAGTGGAAAGCATCCATGTGACAAAAGAGGTTTGGGTTATATCAATGAGAAGGAGACTCCTTCATCTAACAAATCTACTTTTGTCAAAGCAAGCATTGAATCAATTGTAGGTACACTCTCTCAAGGTAAAGCTATGAAAGCTACCGGAGGTGCCTCTTCATCAACAAGGATGTTCAATGGGAGAACTCAACAACTTAAGCATCAAGAAGCAACAACCTCAAATGCAAGAGGTGAAGCATCAAGGGTTGCTCTTCAAAGAGGTAAAATTGTGAGAAGACCAAATGCTATGGAAGCAAATGCAAATGGTAAATTTCTCAAATTTATTCCTATTTGTCATCATTGTAATATGATAGGACATATTCGACCTAGATGCTTTGAGTACATTCGGAAATGCAAACTTGATAATGCTTTTCATGATATGTCTTTGAATGGACCTAGGCAATCATCCATGTATGGATATAGTAATAGACCTAGGAAGACCTTGGAAAAGCATGTTGTTGAAAGAGTTGTTGATGACTTGCTTGCTAAATCTTGTGTTGTGCCTCACTCTACTATGCATAAGAAAATTGATAATGCTTTGTTTGATATTTTTGAAGATGTGACCAATGAGGTCAAGGTGCATGTTGAAAAGTCTAATATTGAGTCAAAGCATGTTAGAAGTAAGAGTGAGAAGCATGTTGTGAAAAATGTGTGGATTAGAAAAGACACATCTAAATGTAATGTTGCACAATATGCTTTACGTGCCAACTCCTCCTATTCTTGGTACCTAGATAGCGGTTGCTCTAGGAACATGACCGGGAACAAAGAGTTCTTTAAGAATCTTGTTTTAAAGGATGGAGGTTGGGTTACTTTTGGTGATGGTACCAAAAAGCAAGTTCTTGGCAAGGGAACAATTTGTATCCCCGGATTGCCTAAACTTCGCAATACTTTGTATGTTGATGGGTTACAAGCTAACTTGATAAGCATTACTCACTTGTGTGAAATTTTTCAAGAAGTTAGTTTTAACAAAGATGTATGCACTATAATTGATAAAAAGGGCGATGTCGTCCTAAGAGTCAAAAGGTCTATAGACAATTGCTATTGTCTTGAGATAGATCCTCTCACATGCAACATGGCACATGAGTGCAATAAGCTTGATTTGTGGCATCAACGTTTGGGTCACATGAATTTTAAAGATTTGAAAAAGCTTGAAAAACATGGCATTGTTAGAGGTCTTCCTAATCTTGGTAAAAAGCTTGAGGTGGTTTGTGAACCTTGCCAATTAGGTAAGCAAACCAAAGTGCCTCATAAGAAAAATTCTTACATAGCTACCAAGAGACCTTTAGAACTTGTGCATATGGACCTAATGGGGCCAATTCAAACCGAGAGCATTAATGGCAAAAAGTACATTTTTGTATGCGTTGATGACTTCTCTAGGTTTACTTGGGTTTATTTTCTTAGAAACAAGACCGAGGCTTTTGATTACTTTAAAAAGTTTTGTAATCAAGTTCAAAATGAAAAAGGTCTTGATATCAAGAAAATATGTCGCATTAGGAGTGATCATGGGACGGAATTTGAAAATGCAAAATTTAGTGAGTTTTGTGATGGTTTAGGGATTTCTCATGAGTTCTCCGCACCTAGAACTCCTCAACAAAATGGTGTTGTTGAGAGGAAAAATCGTGTCTTGCAAGAGATGGCTAGGGTCATGCTCAATAGCAAGAAAGTCCCTAGAAACCTATGGGCCGAGGCGGTCAATACCGCTTGTTATGTGTCAAATCGTGTTTTCAAAAGGCCCGGCACAAAACAAACGTCCTATGAACTTTGGAAAGGCAAGAAGCCTAATGTGAGTTACTTCCACACTTTTGGGAGTAAATGTTATATTTTGAATGATAGAGATCACTTAGGAAAGTTTGATGCAAAAAGTGATGTTGGTCTCTTTCTTGGGTATGCTATTAATAGTCGTGCATATAGAGTCTTTAACTTGACTACTAAGACTATCATGGAGTCTATCAATGTGAAGATAGATGATCTTAGCATGCTTAATTTGTGTGATGATAATGGTGTCAATGAATCTAAAGAAAACATGTTAAATGACACTAATACACCTATTGATGTGGCTAGTAGTATTTCTAGTCAAGATGATGATATTGATAGTCATGTTGAAGTTGTAAGTCAAGGGTTGGAAAATGCTTTAAATGATAATCAACAAAATGACCAAGTTGTTGAACATTCTCACCCAAGACTTAGAAACTTACACTATCAAGGAGACATCATAGGTGATTTAAATGAAGGGGTTAGAACAAGAAATCAAATTGCTAACCAAATATCCTATGCTTGCTACACTTCTCAAATTGAACCCAAAAACATTAATGAAGCAATTGTTGATGAATATTGGGTTGGGGCTATGCAAGATGAACTTAATCAATTTGAGAGGAATGAAGTGTGGTCCTTAGTTCCTAGACCCAAAGATATAAATGTAATTGGCACTAAATGGGTGTTTAGGAATAAGACCGATGAAAGTGGCAAGATTGTGAGGAATAAAGCTAGACTAGTGGCTCAAGGTTACACTCAAGTGGAGGGTGTTGACTTTGATGAGACGTTTGCCCCGGTTGCTCGTCTCGAGTCCATTAGACTTTTGTTGTCCATTGCATGCATTAAAAAGGTCAAATTATTTCAAATGGATGTCAAAAGTGCTTTTCTCAATGGATACCTTCAAGAAGAAGTGTATGTTGAACAACCTAAGGGTTTTGTAGACCCACACTCTCCTAATCATGTGTTTAAATTGAAAAAGGCTCTCTATAGGCCTTAAACAAGCTCCAAGAGCTTGGTATGATAGGTTGACTCAATATCTTGTTGACAACCAATATAGGAGAGGTGGCATTGATAGAACTTTGTTTATCAAACATCATGATCATGATATTTTTGTTGCACAAATATATGTTGATGACATTGTTTTTGGGTCTACTAATAAAACCAAGGTTGATGAATTTGTTAGTGTTATGTCAAGTGAATTTGAAATGAGTATGGTGGGTGAGTTGAATTATTTTCTAGGTATGCAAGTGAAGCAAACTAGCATGGGCATAATGTTGAATCAATCTAAATATGCTAAAAATCTAGTTAAGAGATTTGGCCTAGAAAATGGAAAAGATTTTGAAACTCCCATGAGCACCACTTTAAAACTTGACAAAGATGAAAAAGGGAAAAGTGTTGACCAAAGCCTTTATAGAAGCATGATAGGTAGTCTACTTTACCTAACGGCTAGTAGACCCGATATTTGCTTTAGTGTTGGCTTGTGTGCTAGATTCCAAGCAAATCCCAAGGAATCTCACTTAAAAGCCGTCAAGAGGATCATTAGGTACATCAAAGGAACTCATAGTCTTGGTCTATTCTATTCATTTGATACCAATGATATCCTTGTAGGCTATTGTGATGCGGATTGGGCGGGAAACATAGATGACCGAAAAAGCACATCGGGCGGTTGCTTTTATGTTGGTAATAACTTGGTTTCTTGGTCAAGTAAGAAACAAAATTCGGTTTCCCTTTCCTCTTCCGAAGCCGAATACATTGCGGCCGGAAGTGCTTGCACACAATTACTTTGGATGAAACAAATCCTTAAGGATTATGAGATAGAACAAGGAAAAATGACACTTTATTGTGATAACTTAAGTGCCATTAACATCTCTAAAAATCCGGTTCAACACTCCCGCACTAAACACATAGACATTAGGCATCATTTCATTAGAGATCTAGTTGAACATTCTATTGTTACTCTAGAGCATTTGCCTACTAAAAATCAACTTGCGGACTTGTTCACTAAGCCCTTGGACAAAGAGAGGTTTAAAACTCTTAGAATGTCCATTGGCATGATTTGTGTTGATTGATGTCTTTGTGTGATTGTGAGTGGCTTGATGAGCAAAACTTTAATTGTATATCATTGTCTTTGAGAGCTACTCACTTGAGAAGTAATGATCTTTAACAAGTATCTTTTATTGTTTTTAGATCATGCACTTGAGCTTGAAAATCTTATTTTTGAAAAGTGCACTAATGCTTCTCTTGTATGTTTTAGTTTTTGAGTTTATGTGGTTGAATATGTGTAGATAATGGATGCATCTAGAAGTTTATTGTTAAGTACATGATAGATGACCTATGGTATGTATCCATTTTGCTTCGGCACTACATAGTAATCAACGAGCACCCTCATGGAAAGGGCTACACACCTTGGTTGTGAAGCCACCCAATGTAGGAAAGGGCTACGCCATTGTGATGAGTGAAAGCCACCATGAGGAGTATATGTTTTTGTTAGTAAAATCAAAGAAGTGTTGAAATGAATCATTAAAAAAAAAAAATTCTTTGATTCTAAGCCTAAAAGAAATGAAAAATAAAAGGCTTATTGGTGTATAGTTGAGAATTGTGAAATAGCTCGGGTTGACAAATAGAAACGGGAAAACGAGCCACATGCACACACACGCTCATATGTTGATATCTATTCATTTTAAAAGCAAAAACCGGATGAATATCGGTTTGACCTATTTTTGGAAAGGCTTTAGATGGATAGGTGTGGATAGAGTTTGCATGTTGATATCACAATTACTCCTACTATATATTTGAGAAGCATTCACACACACACACTTTGCTTATGTGCTTGATTCATTAGCAATGTGAGAATATTTTTGAGAGATTAATGAAAATCTATGATTCTCTCTTGAACTTTGACAAGTTATGAAATATTTTCTCTTATTGCTTGATTGTGTGATTGTGTGATGTCCCTTGTGAACAAATCTACTTGTTGATAATATGTGGAGCATATGTTAAGGGGGAGCTTTAGTTTATTCAACTTTCGCTTTCTATACGATTTGTTTGCTTAATATCTCGTTCTTTATCTCTTGTGTCCCTTGTCTATTCCTTGACAAAAAGGGGGAGAAAATGTATACCTCACCATGTTTGATATTGGGGAGTTTTTGTATACTTCACACCTTGTGTGGAAATTGTTCCAATTGTGTGAATCTTATTCCTCTTGTGCTTAATTGTGACTTTGTCTTAAGGGGGAGAATTCTTGTCTTAAGGGGGAGAAAGAATTCTTTATTGACAATGTTAAGGATAGTTGATTCTTGGAAATTGGGAAACTAAGGGAATGCTTTAACTTGAACATATTTTATTCACTTGAGATAATGCATTTGTGTATGAGATAAGGGATATCTTCTTTGTTTGTTGTTTGGTTAAATAACTCACCATTCTTCTTTAGAGAAGATCTCTTGTTTTGGTTGCTATTTTCTCTCATAGGTACTTTGAAGACCGAAAGAGGAATTCTTGAAGACTTGAAGATTTTTAGTCTAGGAATTTCTTTGTAATGTGAGATTGAGAGTATGCTATCATCTTGAGTTTATTTGAGTGAAACATTGTATGGTGAGGTTGAGTGTTTTTGCCAATGGAATAGCCAAAGGGGGAGATTGTAAGGTTCACTATTTGTATTGGCTTGATTCCATTGCAAAACACTCTATGATTGTATTAGTTGTTGCTTAGGACATTATTTGAAGAAAGGAAGCTCAAAGAGTGAAGAGCAACATCTCGTGCAAAAGTCGTCTTCAAGAGGTGAAAATCGTCAAAGGTAAAACTTGACTTCCACCCTCTTGCAAGGCGTTAGCGCACACACACACAATTCATACATGTGTGTCCCTGCATCGTGGTTCAAACATTTGGTATAACACATTCACACACTTCATAGCATGCTCATGCATTGATCTTGTATTGACAAACATTGTGAAATTGCATGCTTTGTAACTATCTCTTTGATATGGCATGTTTGTGTGAATATGTGTTTATTTGTTTTCGTATTTTGTGTTTAGGACTTGAACATGTTCTTATTTAATGCCTTATCGAGTTCCGGTCGTTTCGGTTACTCACTCATAAGGTTTCGAGTCCAAACAAGTTGACTATGCTACTTTTCGTTCTCATTTGTTGTGTTGATTTCATCATCGGATTCCGAGATGATTTCTCAACCATTTTTCAAAGTTGAGTAGTCGTAGTCGTGCGTGAGGGAGTCACGGTTCGTAATCCGAAAATGGATTCGAAATCGGAGGTCGGATGCTCAAGATATGGGGCAACGAACCGAGGGAGCGCGCGAGAGGTGGGCAAACCACGTGTGGCCACTTGGCCAGCCCGTGTGGGAGGCCGTGGGCCCCACGGGCAAGGGAGCCTTCTGCTCCCGTGGGCCCCACGCGCCCCCCACGGGGTGCTGATGTGGCACCACGTGATTTGCTCGGAAATCTTCTCCTTTTCCCTCCTTTTAATCAAACCTCCTTCCCTCCATCACTTATGCAATTTTTTTGAAGAACACCTCAATCCCGCATCAGTTTTTCAACAATTTTTGCTTACTTGTTTTGATCATATCTCTCTCATACGAACTCGAAATCATTCGATTCAAAAACCAAAATTGTTGGTCTCGAAGAGAGCTACAAACCCCAAGCATTTCCAGAGGCAAGTTGACTTCGGCATTTTTCTCAGCTGGTCCATTTCCAGTCCGTGGTCAGTATTGGATTTTCAACTTCTTCTTTTTCAATTTCATTTTTGATCAACTATTGATTCTTTCCATTTGATTGATGAAATTTGTTAAGAAGTATGTTAGATCACATGCTAGGGTTATTTGATCATTTGTTAATTGAGTTTTAGCTTTGTAATGTGTTTTGAACATATTTGTGCTAAACTTGATTTATCATGAAATTGATTCTAGAAAACATATATGTGATGTGCTTCATGTTATTTTCTATGTTTTATTTCATGATCTAAGAACTAGGTTTTTAGTGTGCTAAATCGAATATTGATACCTTTGTTCTTATTGTTTTGCATGTTTAGATTTCTAGATATCTTATGTGATTGAGTGTTGAAATCATATTCTAGACTATCATTGAACATGTACATTTTGCTTGATTGATCATCTAGCTTAATTTGTTTGTGCTTGCATCATTTGCATCACTTTAGATCATAGCCTTGCATTAGGTTGAAGTCTCTAGCAAAGTGAGTGAAGCTTTGTGGATAGAGCAAGGGAGCCTTGATTAGAGTCGGGAGGACTCGGATAATCAAGCAAGGAAGTCTTGTCTAGGGTCGGGAGGATCCGGATAGGCAAGCAAGAAATCTTCCTAGAGACGTGAGCGTCTTGGATAGGAAGTTGCTTCCTAGAGGTGTAGGACACATCTCGGATAGGAAGTAGGCTAGGTGGTTCACTAGGCCCGAGGGTAGACTAGGAGTTGATAGCTTGAGCGGATATCATGAGTTGGTAGCTTGAGTGTGTAAGTCCTTTTCATCATAGTGAATTGCTTCGCCGGTGGTTGTGGTATCAACCCGTGGATGTTTCCTCATTGAGGTTTTACCACGTTAAAATCATTGTGTTTAATTTTGCTTTACTTTCCTTTATCTTCCATATATTACATTGATTGCACTTCTTGTAAATTGATTAACTCTTGTCTTAGTTAATTCAATTCATTTGCTAAATCTATTCAAGTGTGCATTTGTCTTGTAATTTTCCGCATTATTTTTAATTGGAAGAATTTGGAGCCTATACCTATTCACCCCCCCCTCTAGGTATATTTCACTACTACATTGAGGGAAATTTCAGGTTCAATCTCTCTATTCGTAGATGCATTTTCTAAGTTGCAATATTCAATGAATTTGTAGCACTTGGGCTTGATATGACCTATGGTATTGCAAAAATGACATATGGGAACAAAAGGAGAGATTTTACCTTCCGGAGTTGGAGAAGCACAAATGGGAGTTACAAGGGGTACCTTATTCTTCAACTTGTTCTTCTTCTTGGAACGTCTCTTCTTAAGAGCTTTCTCTTCAACAATGACTTCGCTTGTAGGAAGTGATGCTTCTATGAGCTTCTCCTTAACCACAGCGTCACTTGAGCTTCCTAAGGACAAATTAGAGATGATCCTATCCTTTTTAAGCACAATACCCTCAACTTCACAAAGCTTCTTGGCAAGAGCATTCTTTTCACCCAAGAGCCTATGAGTTGTAGCAACAAACTCATCCACTTGTATCTTGATCAAATCATCCTTCTCATCAACATCTCTTAAGGCTATCTTCAACTTCTCCTCAAGAAACTTCACCTTAGGTAAAAGATCAATATAGGTTGGATTATTATTTAAACACTCTTGATGACCTGGATCAATCTCCTTATCCAACGAATCTTGATTCACATCCTCTAGAGTAGAGTGAGAAGTCATAAATGCAACAAAGTTGCTCACTAGCTCTTCTTCACTAGAAGACTCATCACTTGAGCTCTCCTCATCACTAGAGTCATCATCTTCACTCCAAGTTACCGCCATAGCTTTTCCCTTCTTGTCCTTCTTAGAATCACCACTAGGACACTCCGAAGCATAATGTCCAAGCTTTTTACACTTGAAGCATTGACCCTTTATATTGCTTTTAGCATGGCCACTCCTCTCATGAGGTGGAGTAAAGGACATCTTGACTTCCTTGTCCCTTGAGTACTTGCCACTTGGCTTGGCACCTTTCCTCATGAACTTCCTAAACTTCCTAACCAATAAAACCATCTCCTCATCATCATCGCTACTACTAGCTTCCTTGACAACCTTGAGAGCTAAACCCTTGTTCTTAGCCTTCGGTTTCATGCACGCCTCAAAAGTTTGAAGAGATCCTACCAACTCATCTAAGCTCATGACGTTAACGTCTTCGCTTTCTTCAATGGCGGTAACCTTGGCTTTGAATCTCTTTGGAAGTGATCTAAGAATCTTCCAATTTAGCCTCTCACCGGAGATAGGAGTACCAAGAGCTTGGCATTGGTTGGCGATGTCTAATAGCTTGTCTTGGTAGTCAACAAACTTGTCTTCCTCACCCATTTGCAAAACCTCAAATTAGGAAGTGAGCAATTGAAGACGAGACTTCTTCATCGCTTTAGTCCCCCCATTGGTGACTTGGAGAGCTTCCCATGCCTCCTTTGCGGTTTCTAGGTTTTGAATGTAGGAAAATTGCCTACTATCAACACCTCTGAAAATAGCATTCACCACTTGATGATGCCATTTTGCTAACTCAAACTCATTAGTAGACCATTCACTCCTCGGCTTGGAAACGGTCACTCCATTCTCAATCTTGTTGGGAGAGTGATAACCTTCTTCAACGGTCATCCAAGCTCTCTCATCAATAGAGCGAATGTATGCCTTCATTCTCAATTTCCAAAACTCATAGTTGTGACCCTTGAGAAGAGGAGGCCTAGAATTCGAAGCGCCTTCGGTCATCACATCATCTTGGAAAACCATACTTACAAAAACCTAAACAATCCACACGTAAGTATAAACCGGATCTCATCGAGTGCCGTCCGACGACCCGTTTTGAAACCAATTGAAAGTATACAAACGTAGTTAAATTGCTTAAGGCATACATAGAGGCAGGGCTGAATAGGTTTTTACACCTTTTTTCAATCCCTTGAACAAACTTTCGTTTGTCCCTCAAGATAGCCTTATACACAACAAAATAAACCAAGAAAGACATACAAAGACAATATGTGGATGTAATCATGTGAACAAGGTCTATGTCTATCATTTAGTTGTATGAGGTATAAGAACAAATAAACACAACAACAAAGAATACTTGTATTTCAATAGATGTTCAATGAGTTACAAGAGTGATCAAATATCAGTATACAAAATTATAATATACAAAAGAATCATACATACAAAAATGATCAAAAGAATGAATCCACAAATCACACTTTACAAATACTTGTTTCACTATACATCATAAGTGAATAATATGAAACAAGATAACAACATACACAAATAAAATATAAAAGATAGAGATAGAAAGAATTAACACAAGAGATTTTTTTAACGTGGTAAAACCTCTAAGGAGGAAACATCCACGGGTTGAACTACTACCATTGGGTACTATATATATTGGATGATAAAAATAGAGAATCCACAAAGTGACCAATCTTTAGCTCACCCGACCTAGTGGAGTTTAAGTCTATCCAACCCTATTGGAAAGTATGAAATCCCTCAATGATGCGAAACCACCATATATTGGACAACACACAAAACCAACATCGATGGAAGATTAGAAATTCCTCAAGAGTGCATACACCTCCCGTGTACCCCGCTCTTTTGGAGTCTATGTCTAATCATACGCCTAGGCCTACCAATATAATAGCCAACTCCCTATCCAAGGCACTCATGCCTCTAGGGAGCCTCCCATGTATGACTATCCGAGTCCTCCCAACTCTAGCCATGACTTCTTGCTTGCCTATCTGAGTCCTCCCGACTCTAGACAAGTCTTCTTGCTTGGCTATCCGAGTCATCCTGACTCTAACCAAGACTTCATGCCTTTTACAAGTTCTTCCTAGTGTGATCATGTGAATGCAAATGATGCAAACAACCAATTCAACATAAAATATGTGATCAATATATTCCATAGTACAATTAAACCTAAACATGTGATATCACAAGTAATAAAAGTCCAGATGCAAAATACAAGAATAAAACCTAGAGCATGTGTAAACACCAAACACATAAAGCTCAAAGTCTCATTCAGACATACAACACTTGAACAATATATATTCATGAAGTACAAGTTCAAGATTCTATAAACATAAAATAAAATACTAGAGTCATGAGATCAAATCAATCAATATTCTAGCCAAAAATATAGAGCAAGGATTTAAGATGTAAATCAATTGAATCCTAGATAGCTCTAAAAACACATACAAATACAATAATCCTAGATTTCATCAATCAAAGGATCAAAACAAATCTCAAGGTCATTTATCACAAAATTGATTCAATCAAGTCACAAACAACCTAAGATATCAACCTAATCACAATACAACTCACAATCATGTGAAAAACCTAAAATCAAAGAAACTAGTTCACAAATGTCTCTAAATAGACTTTTGATTAGGATTAATTGTGAAGCTATCTTTCTCAATAGCATTCACCAAACATACAAGTATATATAGAAGAAGAAACCCCAAGCAAATTGAAGGTTATAAAAGAAGAAATCCCAAAGATATGACCAATACCTTGGATTAACGAGCTGGTTCAGTTTTCTATGTAGAACCACCAGAAAAATCGATCAAACAGCTGCCAAACCACTTAGAAAAGGTAGAGGACTCGATTACGAACAATCTCCAACTTAAATCACTCAATTCTGACTTCGTATGAGAAGGTTATGGTGTTTGGAAGGTGAGAAAATTGGAGAGAAAATTTCAAACGGGATTTTCAAGCTTTTCTTCTTTGAAAGGAATAGAGGGAAGAGATGGCATTTAAATGGAAGAGAGAGAGAGGAAATTTTTGGCCAATCAAAAGAGGCCACCTCAGCCTGGCCTGTGGGGGGCACGTGGGCCATACGGGACCAGAGAGGTCCTTAGGCCGTGGGCCCCACGGCTCCCACACGGCTTGGCCAAGCTTGGCCCACTTGGCCTTGCTTGCTCTCCCACACACCTCTCACATTCTTCAGCCGTACTCAGGCTTCTGAACTCCGATTTCGAATCCATTTTTGGATTACAAATCGTAACTCCCTTACGCACGACAACGACAACGACTATGAAACTTTGAAAAATGGTTGAGCAATCATCTCGGAAAACGACGATGAAGTCAACTCAACGAATGAGAACAAAAAGTAAAGTAGCGTAGCTACATCGTTTGGACTCGAAACTAAGTGAATGAGTAACCGAAACGACCGAAACTCAATAAGGAATCATAATAGAATGTATTCAAGTCCAAATACAAAAATATGGAAACATACAAACACAAAGACACACACATATGCTATTTCCTTGACATAGTCCTAGAACATGCAACAAGCAAGGATTGTCAACATAGTATAAATGCATGAGCATACGTTATCAAGTGTGTGAAAGTAATAAATAAATGATGTTTAACCATGAAAGAACACACAAGGATGCCATGTGTGTGTGTGCCTAGCCTTGTAAGAGATATGAGGTCTTATATTACCTTTGACGATCGATGAAGCACATATCTCTTTGAAGCCGGCATCTTGCATGAATTGTGGCCAACACTTTCTTTGTCTTCTTAAATCTTCAACACATGAACCACTAAACATTACAAGAGAAACACGTTTTGATATGGAATACATGCCAACACAAACCAAAAACCTAACAAACGATTTGATGATCTCACATTTGGAGGTGGATGCTTTGCTTAGAGAAATGATTTCTTCCAAGTTCTTGATTTTTTCATCTTGTTCAACCACCTTTGTGTTTAGCTCCTTTATCTTCTCCCTTGATTCTTGTTTGTTCTCCATGTTAACCTAGCAAAGGTTATTCAAATCTATAAAACACAACAAACTCATCAAGGAAAAATGAATCACAAATGCATAAATTTACTCTTAAGCACATAGGTCATTTCTACCAAGTTCAACAATTGCATTAACATTCATATCAACCCCAAATACGAAGGAATTGGTATCAAAAACAATCATCTCGACCTCAAACAAGAAGAGATTTGATTACAACTACAATTACTATCACCCTAAGCAAGAAGGAATTTTCTGCAATTATAATCAATTGAATTGATTACAACTACAATTACTATCGACCCCAAACAAAAAGGAACTCATTGCAATTACTCTCTTATCAACCTCGAGTAAGAAGAAATTGATTTAAATCTCAACTACTATACAACCCCAAACAAGGAGAAGTTGATTGCAAACACAATCATACAATTATTACAAAAAGTTTTATGCATTAATTGTGATCAACAATATAAAGGCATATAACATTTTTTTTTTTTTTTTTTGAAAATCAATATGCTTATCAAGATTTATCATAGCATCTTTAAGATTTATCAAAGTAATTATAATGCCAACAAACATCAATCTTGAAGAACATGTGAACATATCATAAAAGAGAACAAAAGCCTAGTATATAATGCTCCCCCTTGATAAATGCCCTTTCTAAGACCTAGATAGACAATTGTTCACAAAAATAGCCACACATTCACATCACCAATCAATTTTAATAGATTTTTCAAATAAGCTCCATATAGCAAAGAGAGTTACACCAAGATTTTCAATCACTCTCATATGTCTTCAAAAATTGCTAAAATATCAAAATACCAAATAAGCAAATGTGAGTGTGTGAAGATTTTGCTTCAAGTATATGAAAAGAAGTAATTTGATAATCAAGCATGCAAACATTTTCAACATCTATTCATCTTAAGTCTTTCCATAAAAAGGTCAAACCGGTTATCATCCGATATTTTACTTATAAAGAGAATAGATTTCAACATGTGAGCGTGTGTGTGCTTGTGGCTCGTCATTCCATTTCTATTTGACAACCCGAGCTAATTTGATTATTCAACTATACTCCATAAAGCCTTTTTAAATGATTCTTTTCAACACTTCTTTGATTTTACTAACATAAATATATATGCTTCATGGTGGCTTTCACTCATCACAATGGCATAGTCCTTTCCTACATTGGGCGGCTACACAACCAAGGTGTGTAGCCCTTTCCATGAAGGTGCTTGTTGAGTTCTATATTGCCAAAGCAAATGGATACCAACCATAGGTCATCTTTAAACGTACTAGTCCTTGGGACATCAAGGTGTATCCAAAACTTACATTAATCAAACTCAACTTACTTTACTAAGCATACAAGAGAAGGAAAGTGCATTTTTGAAACCAAGTTTTATGGCTTAAAAGCACATGATCAAAAGCAATACTAAGAGACTTACTTAAGATCATTACTTCTCAAGAGAGTAGCTTTTCAAATAATATGAAGCCCATATTTTTCAAAAACGTGCCACTCAACATTCATACAAACAATCACACATAATGATTAAGATCAATGTGAACAATTATCACCAAAAGATCTTAAAAGAGCAAATGTTAATGAGAACCATACAAACACTATACTAGTTCTCTAATATGACATGCATCATGAAGTGGTGCAAAACAATAAGTCGATAGATGAAAAATCAAGTAAGCAAGCAATGTGATATAAAGATACCTTTGCAAGCTATTTTTCATCAAATGTAAAGTCTTCACCCTTTTTATGAGTCTTCTTGGCTTGTTTGTCCTTATGACAACAAGTTGTTGGTGTGTCGATCCAAGAGACTAAAGACTTAGCATTTCAACTCAAACACATATAAAATGGACTTTCTTCAAAAAGTCTTAACATGATTGTCACCATATAGATTTCATAAAAGAACTTCTCAAAAGTTAATCAATAGATTTCGACTATCTTAACAATTATGTGAGATAGCTAAGTTCATGCCAAGTTATAGAGATACAAAGCTAGCTAGCTAAGTTTCTTAACAACTTGACACTAATCTTAAAGCTAACTCACATGTGCAACTTAGTCAATGGTAAGAGCACTCACCCTTGACCAATTTGGTCTTGGGTGCATAAACACATAAACCATCATGATCATTTCTCATGGCAACATTATATCTAGAATATAAATCATCAACAATCTTCTCTATAAATATATTATTCATGTTAAACACATCATTATTGCCATCAACAAAGATATCATCAAGACTATGCATATGATCATGTGAAACACTCTTTTTCACCCAAACCTTCTTGACATTCTTCTTCACATGATTATCATTATCAAGTACAACACTCAAAGTGTTATCATTAGAAACATGTTTAGAAGGATGACTAGGAACATTTTTCACATCATACTTTTTAACCCAAAATTTCCTAGTACGTTTCTTTACACGATTATTGACAATGTGCACATCATACAAAGCATCAAAGCAATCATCATGTTTAAAAACATTGAAAGAAGATTTTCTCATCTCACAAGCATGCATCTCATTCCCTAGTTTGCATTGTCTAATATACTCATGGCATCTAGGTTTAATATGCCTTATAATATTACAAAAATGACAAACCGAGATAAACTTAGAGATAATATTAAGGTGAGAGTGTATCGATGGTGAAGGCTTCTTACTCTTCTTGATTTTGCTCTTGACCTTGGAAGAATTGGCCTTTGAAATCCTCTTGTTCCTTAGTGACTTGCCTTTAGTTGTGGGAGACTCCACTTGCTCATCTACAAAGCTTAAGTCACTTGAATCTTCATGAACATTACCAAGCTCTTTGACCTTTATGATTGCCAACTCGTCTTCCTTGCCTTTGATCGTTTCCTTAAAGAAAGACAAATTATTAGCAAAATCACTCATTAAATTTTTTAACATAAAAGCGTCTTCAACCATCTTATTTTCTTTACATTTGATCACTTCATTCTTCACTTCAGCTTCCTTCAACGATTCATCTCTTTCCTTCTCAAGAGTTTGAACTCTTGCCATCAAGTTGAATTGTTGAAATTGGTGGTCTTTGATTTGCAAATCTCTTCATTGAGTTGCAAAGTCAAGTGATCATGTCTAGCTTGATTGTCCTTCTGGAACTTCTCTTCTACTTGAATTTCTACTTGATGCGAAGTCATGTCACATAGGTAGCTACCTACATAAACATTACATTCCAAGGAATCTTGTTCTTCTCCATCTTCACTTTTTTCACTAATATTCTCATTAAGCTTATCAACAAGATTGTTAGTAGACAAATACAAAGTAGAAAATAAAGAACCACATTTACGGATAGCTTGAAGATAATCCCATGACCTTTTTGTTTCAACAACAAGAGAAGGAAAATCAACACAAACACTAATAGACTTAAGGTTGTTATCCATAGTAAGTAAATAACCTTATAGATCCCGAATCACACTAATTACTTTAAGTGACCTGCTCTGATACCAATTGAAAATACCAACAAGGTTATACTAAACAACCTAGAGGGGAGATGAATAGGTTAACACTCTAATTTTAAAAACATTTTCTAATCTTTTGTCAAAACCTTTGTGAGCATACAAATTAACCTTTAAAATGATGGTTATGAGAAAACAATAATCACATGTATGCTTGATTCACCACCCTTAGTCTACGTTACATACAACAAGAGACAATGTATCTTATATATAAGAATGTTGAATGCAAAGCAAATTCCACAAGTTGTACTTAGATTATTACAATGTAAGTTCACAAATAGAACTTTACAACTTGATATAGAATATCACAAGATACAATGTTAAGCACTTACAAAGATACAAAGAACGTGTGTCAAAGATCTTGTCTTACAAAGATATTGTTAATATGAGTACATGCAGGATCAATTTGATTCACATAAACAAATATCAAAGATATAAGGACAAAGAAACTTGACACAATATTTTTACATGGTAAACCTCCGAAGAGGAAACATCCATGGGTTGAATCCACAACCACCGGCAAAATATTTTTCACTAGTTAAACAAGAGTACACCCTCAAATGTGACCAACTCTCATGTATCACAATCTATTGGATATCCCTCCTATCTACTCCCACTAGAGAGAAACTTGCCTAATCTCTAACCGAGACACATCGTATGCCTCTAGAGAATATCCTTGCTCAGACTTACTAGAGGCCTCACACCTCACGCCAAGACTTCCCTTGCTCTATGTTAAAGAATCACTCAACAACAAGAGATTTTTCTTGCTTGGACCTATAGGAGTCTCACACCGCTTGCCAAGACTTCCACGCTTGTCTAACCGGAGCCTCACACTTCTAGACAAGACTTCGCTCGAACTTACTTAGAGGCCTCGTGATCGTGCCAAATATGTTGTATATTTCGGCCCTCATTTCCGTATCCTTTGTTTCGTTCTCTTGCGTTTTAGCGTCTCTTATGGGATTTTTGTGCGTAATTATAGGCATTCATACATTTCCGGTGTTAGAAGCGTATTGCGGGACTTTCGGGTGAAAAGGGACCAAAAGAGGCAGAAAGAAGGACAAAAGGCATCAGCAACTCCATAAAGTGCAGGTGAGTGTGGGTCCCAACCGCACTTTACCTGCACTTTTGCCTAGACCCGAGGACCTGATATTTGAAGACCTGATAAAGTGCGGGTGAGTATGGGTCCTATCCGCACTTCACCCACACTCTTGCCCAGACCCGGGAGCTGCACAGTTGAAGAAATCAGGCAAAAGTGTGCTGGTCCCTTACCCGCGCACTACCAACACACTACGTGACCAAATTAGTGCAAAAATGTGATAAAGTGCGGGTCCTTGAACCGCACTCCGCACGCGACAAAGTCAGTTTTTAGGCATTTTATGACCTATTTTTGCATCCGCTATAAATAGAACCTTATATGTTTCTACCAAAATATTCCCACAGCCTCCAACACTTAGATAATTTCTTTCTTTACTTGCTTTCTAGCCTAGGAATACTTTCCCACTCATCCAAACCCATCTCTACTCATCCAAAGACAACTAAGGAGATTTGGATTCAAGCTTCAAGGAAGGAGAGCTCTTCAAGGGTTTCCTCTCAATCTCTCTCTTAGTTTTGTATTTGTTATTTAGAACCATGAGTAGCTAAATCCCCCACTAAGGGGTTGATGTGATTAGCTGATGGATATTGGGTTTTTGTAATTAAACTCTATTATTTTATATTCAATCTATCTCTATGTTCTATTCTATTGCTTTAATTGCTTTCCAATATTGATTTGCTTGGATACACCCTCTTAGCATGTTTATTTAGATTACTTGAGTAGGCAACTAGGTGTACACCCTATTTCATTGTCTATTGCTCTTTTAAATGGAAGGGATTTCTGGAATCCTGGCTCCTTAACCGCGCTCTTCATCTAACCTCGAACGGGTGTCAGTCGCTATACACCTTAGGACGGCTCTTATGTGGGGATTAGAAGCCTTCTCTATACACCCTAGGTTGGCTAAATTAGTAAAGGTTGAGCCCTAGATAGATATACATGCATTCATTGTTAGAGTCCTAATCGAGCAACTAACACTATACATCCTAGGTTGGTTGCTTGAGAGGGATCAATCACTAGTAAGAGGCCTTCTTTATACACCCTAGGTTGGCCCCTTGCTAGGGATAGATAGCCAACTCTATACACCCTAGGTTGGCTACATTCGTTACAATACGCGTATTTTCGAGTTTATTGCATTGTTTAGTGTTTGCTTACGAGTCCATCAACACCTTAGTCATATCACTCCATACGCATCCATTTTTAATCATTGCATTCCTAGTTTGCTTTAGTTACTTCACATTTCACACCACTAATAATTTCCTTTTACTTTTATACACACTAGTGTTATTAATCTTAATCTAGTCACCGCTACCCCGATCCTTGTGGACGACACCCGTGCTTACCACTGTTAGGATTATGCTCAATAGCAAGAGTGTAATATTGTTTTTGACAATCTTTTCATATTAATAAAGTGATTTCTGATTTAAACAAATCTTATAGCATTTATAGATTGAATATTATAATTGTCAAAAGTAAATAATCATAAGGTCAAAAGACTATGAGAAAAGAAGAATTGTTCATACATCTGGATATGTATGAGGTAGACACAATTCTTTAGTTAGTCTTGAATAATGTTCACAACTTAAGTTAAAGGTTGGGCACCTTTATCTTGTTAAAGTTGTAGAATTCTTTTACTAGCATTTGAGTGGGATCAAATGTGTTATGATGAGTCTAAAATCATCGGAGGGTCTTCGAGTAAAAGAATCTAGTGCACTGGGTGCATTGAACTGGATCACAATGAAATACTTTATCTAGAACCGTCAATAAATAATAGTCTTTTCATTATAAGGACAATCGGAGAGTCTATCTTAATCTTGAGATAAATGATGGACTTATGGTTGCAAGTGGTATCATTTGAGTTATCAATGATTACGATTATATAGCATAGTCTATCCTCGATAGTTTGGTGATATTCATTTGTTAATCGATAGAGGACTTCATTTATAGTTATGGACATCGTGGCTCCATTTATTAAATGTGAGTAGAATATCAACATATGGATGTTTTGAGGTAATTGGATATTAAATCTTAACGTTGAGTTTTCAATAGTGACTATTGAAAGATGACTTCTGGACAAGTCATAATATATATCCAAGTTCAAAGTGTGGTCATATGAGTAAATATGGTAACTTGGAGAGCTATAGGCAGTCTATGAGCTCTTGGCGATTACTGATATTCTTCACGAGGATTCACTATCTCCTATAAGATTGTCTAGGGTATGAATGAGAATCATTTACTTATTCCATCTTTATTTAAGAGTGCAATTTTAGTTCTTTAGTGGAATGAACTAAAATTAATAGATTGAACCTAAGTGAATCATTTGTTGATTGTGATTGGGTTATGTCTATTAGAGCTTAAATTTAGATAGGCCCGCCAAGATTCCCAATCCACACGGACTTGCATGAATCACTTGATATATTCTACCGGACTAATTTATGGGTCCATCTAGAATTGTATTAAGGCATGTGGACTTGTTTCTTTTAGTAAGAATGGGCCTAGTTCACATGTGGGCCTTTTATTAAGGGCCAATGGATTTAATAAAATAGAAAACAAATATATAGATATATTAATATATATGGCACATGGCCGAGATATATATATGATATTATATTGTTTTATTTTTATTATTTGATTAAATGGAAATTAATTAATTGATTAATTAATTATTTAATTAAATATCAAAATCTTTTTCTGACTAGGAAATATGTTTCTTAGTAGTATACTATTGTGGTAATATAATAAATATAAAAGACTTTATTTGGTAAGTAGATAAATAAGGGATTTATTTATCTAGTCAAATTAGGAAGTCTTTGATATAGTCACAAATACACTAAAAAGTTGGATTAGGGTTTGTATATAATATACATGCATGCGGAATATATAGATAATATATGCATGAATGCATGCGGAAATATATGTATACATATATGCATGCGGAATGGAAATATATATATGCATGAATACATGCACGAGAGATATATATAAAATTGAATTCGTGCAATGATGTATATTGTGCAAGTAAATGCACTAGATATATATATATAATGTATATTGAGCAAAGATATCGCAATACATATATATAATATATTGTGCAAGTAAATAGCACTAGAGATATATATAATATATATCGTGCAAGGATATCACGAGAGATATATACAATATATTAGGTGTTAGGTTGATAATTAGTGTTGGCATTAATTCCATATCAAAACGTGTTTTACTTGTAATGTTTAGTGGTTAGTAAATGAAGGATTTCGAAGACGAAGGACGTCTCAACCATTATTCGTTCAAGTTGCCGGCTTTTAAGAGTTTCGGACATTATCGGTCTACAAAGGTATACATGACCTCTTATCTCTTACAAGGCTAGGCACACACTCACACATATCATTCTTGTGTGTCCCTTCATGATTTTATTTCATTTACATTTCACTTTCACACACTTGGCAAAATATGCTCATGCATTCACATTTAGTTAATAAACTTTGTGTTTTGCATTTTCTAGGACTATGTCCGGAAACTAGCATATGTGTGTGTATTTGTGTTTGTATGTTTCCGTATTTTGTGTTTAGGACTTGAACATGTTCTTATTCAATGCCTTATTGAGTTCCGGTCGTTTTGGTTACTCATTCATAAGGTTTCGAGTCCAAACGTGTTGACTATGCCACTTTACGTTCTCTTACGTTGTGTTGACTTCATCGATGATTTCTGAGATGATTTCTCAACCGTTTTTCAAAGTTGTATAGTCGTTTTCGTGCATGAGAGAGTCACGGTTTGTAATCCGAAAACGGATTCGAATTCGGAGTTCGGACGCTCGAGATACGGGCCGACGAACCGAGAGTGCGCGGGAGAGGACAGCCCAGGCCGTGGGCCACATGGGCTGGCCGTGGGCCCCACGGCCTGGAGCCCCTTCTGCTCCCGTGTGGGCCACGCGCCCCCCACGGCCTGGGGGTGACGTGGCACCACGTGATTGGTCGAAAACTCTCTTCTCTCTCCTCCTATTTCTTCCCTCTCTCTCTCATTTTTGAATTTCCAAGAAGAAAAATCAGATTTCCCGTCAGCCCTCTCCTCTGAAATTTCAGATTTTCGAAACACCATATCTTCCTCATCCGGAGTCGGATTTGAGTGATTCAAGTTGGAGAGTGTTCGTATTTGAGTCCTCTAACATCTCCAAGTGGTTTGGTAGCTGTTTGATCATGATTTCCAGTGGTTGACCACTGAATTCCGAACCAGCATCATAATCCGAGATAATGGTCTCATCTTAGGGATTTCTTGTTATTTGACCTTCCAAATGCTTGGGGTTTCTTCTTCTATATCTTTGTTATTGTTTTATGAAAGCTATTTGAAAAGGTAGCTTGATTATCATTCCAATTGAAATTCAATTTATGGACTTATGTTGACTAGATTTCATGATTCTAGGTTTTACATTTGTTTGTGAGTTGTATTGTGATTAGAATGGCATCTTAGGTTGTTTGATACTTAATTGAATTAATTTTGTGTTAAAATGACTTTGAGATTTGATTTGGTCCTTTGATTGAAGAAATCAAGGATTTGTGTATTTGTTTGTGATTTAGAGAATATAGGTTTTGATTGATGTAAATCTCAAAACCTTGCTTTATATTTTTTGTCTAGTATATTGATTGATTTTAATCTCATATATCTAGACTTTGATTGTATATTGATAGCATCTTGAATTAGGACTTAATGAACATTTTGTGATTCAAGTGTTATGTGTGTGAATGAGACTTTGAGTATATGTGTTAGGTGTTTCACATGCTTAGGTTTCTATTCATGGATTTTTGCATCTAGACTTGATTAATTGTGTTTTCACATGTTTAGGTCTATGTGTGCCATAGAATGTATTGATCACATGTTCTATGTTGAAATGAATGTTTGCATCATTTGCATTCACATGATCACACTAGGAAGTCCTTGTAAAAGGCATGAAGTCTTGGTTAGAGTCGGGATGACTCGGATAGCCAAGCAAGAAGTCTTGCCTAGAGTCGGGATGACTCGGATAGGTAAGCAAGAAGTCATGGCTAGAGTCGGGAGGACTCGGATAGTCATGCATGGGAGGCTCCCTAGAGGCAAGAGTGCCTTGGATAGGGAGTTGGCTAACATATTGGTAGGCCTAGGCGTATGGTTAGACATAGACTCCGATAGAGCGGGGTACACGGGATGTGTATGCACTCTTGAGGAATTTCTAATCTACCATCGATGTTGGTTGAGTGTGTTGTCCAATATATGGTGGTTCCGCATCATTGAGGGATTTCATACTTTCCAATAGGGTTGGGTAGGCTTAGACTTCACTAGGTTGGGTGAGCTAAAGATTGGTCACTTTGTGAATGTTCTATGTTTACTTTCCAATAATATAGTACCCAATGGTTGTAATTCAACCCGTGGATGTTTCCTCCTTGGAGGTTTTACCACGTTAAAAAATCCCTTGTGTTAATTCTTTCTATCTCTTCTCTTATATTTTAATTGTATATTTTATTGTCTTGATTCATAATATTCACTTGTGATGTATTGTGAACCAAGTCTTTGTATAGTGTGATTAGAGTATTCATTCTATAGATCAATTTGTATCTTTGATTCTTTTGTATATTGTAATATTTGTTTAGTGACATTTTGCTCACTCTTGTAACACATTGAACATCTTATGAAATACAAGCTTATTTTGTTGTTATGTTTATTTGATGTTTTACCTCACATGACTTGTTGATATACTTAGACATTTCTCTTATGATTGTATCATTGTATTGTCTATGTATGTCTACCTTGGCTTATTGTGTTGTGTGTAAGGCTACCTTGAGGGACAAACGGATGTTTGTTCAAGGGTTTGAAAAAAGGTGTAAAAACCTATTCACCCCCCCCCCCCCCCCCCCCCCCCCTCTAGGTATGCTTTAAGCAATTTAACTTCGTTTGTGTACATTCATTAGGCTAACCCTAATGTCTTGGTTTTGAGAGTTTTTTCTTTTGCTAGAGAAAAATAGAATCTAACTCTTAGACTAGGGTGATTTTCAGCCAAGAGGAATAGAGAGAAAAGTTTGTTCTTATTTCGATAGTGCACTAGTTACTTTTACATCAAAAGGTTTTGTGCACAATTTCGAATAAGGTTCACGCGAGTTTCAATCTAAAGATTATAACAACAAGTCTTGAACTTCATCTTGGTCTTCTCTTGATATCACCTAAAAAGAACTTGAAAGCACAAGAATATCCAAGAGACAACAAGTATGGCAATATCCAATCTTAGGCAAGAAAATAGTAACATATAAGTTCAAATGGATAAGTTCAAATGGATCAAGTATGCTCCCCCTTAATACATACTATCCATCAATATATTCTAAGCCAAGATTCAACAAAAAATATTACATGCCATATAGTTCAAGCTAGATACCAAATATACAAAAATATAAAACAACTAACATAAGACTAAGTAAGCTAGATTTCTCCCATGTGTTTCTCATATTTCTCCCCCTTTTTGACATGATATGAAGCCAAAGGGAAAGAGTAAGAAAATATACCTCATGAAGCTCTCTAGCCACTTGTACCACCAAGGAAAGAAGAACGGTGTGCAGATCTCACATATTGCCTTGTTGGAGTTGATTTTCCTTCCAACTCTTTGATCCTCTCATCTTGAGCAACAAGCTTTGCACTAAGGTCTTCAATCTTCCTTTGTGACGCCTCAATCAACCTATGAGATTCTTCAACCTCTTTCCTCAATTTTAAAGCCCAACTAGGAAGAGCGGGTGAGTTAGGGACAAGGTTAGAATCAAGAGAATCACCAAAAAGCCTAAGTACATCATTAGACTTTCCCTTGTCCTTGTACGACATGGTTGCCATACGTTTCTCACTTAACTTCTCTAAGGGAGGAAGCATAACATCACCATCAAGATTCCTCACACCTTTAGCTAAGCACAATTGAGTTATAAACCCCGGAAAAGCCAATTTCTTGTCCAAACGACTAGTACAAGCCGCAATTTCAATTTGCTCCACAAGCAATTCACCAAGGTTTATAGGTTGGTTAGTTACCAAGGCATATACAATCTTAATCTTGTCTCTATTAAGCTCCGAAGCATTAGTAGAAACAACAAGATTGGAGCATACAAATAAATGCCAAAATGCACTAATTTTTGTTAGCTCACCTTGCCTAATAAAAGCACGTTTCCCCCACACAAAATCATTATCATCACATAGAGTCTTATCCATTAAATCAAGGTTTTCCAAGATATCAACATCAAGGAATTCCGATTCAATATCATCGGGCAAGTTAAGAAATTCATTAACCTTCCTAGGGCAAACTCTAAAGACAACTTTCCTTATGCTTAGAGTAGCACTAGTCACAGTAGAACCGGATTTGTAAGCATGATAAAACTCTCTAACAACGGTCTCATTGGAGATTCCTAACATGTTCACCCATGAAATCCAACTTCTACTCTTAAGCACATCATAAACATAAGATCCAACACAAGAGTCCAAGTCAATACCTCTTTCTTGAATTATCTTTTTGCAACCAAAAATTCCCAATTCATCAACTTTGTTACCTTTGGAAATTTTGGAAGAGATGGTAGGTTTGGACTTGGCAATAGGAGTTGAAGAAGTGTTTCCACCAACCTTCTTTGCTTTACCCATAATCTTGCAACACAAAACAAACTAAAAACCAAAGTGAGAGGAAACAAAGAAACAAATAAGAAACCAATAAACATATACAAAGGCAAAACACTATATTTAATAAATCACCATGCAAGTAAGAATTTATCATTAGCATCTTCATGATTTATCAAAAATAAGAATAATGCCAACAAATAACAACCTTGAAGAACATGTGAACATGTCATAAAAGAGAACAAGAATTTAGCATATCATGCTCCCCCTTGACAAGTGCCTCATCTAAAATCAAGATAGACAAATGTTCACAAAAATCACCACACAATCACATCACAAGCAATTTTTATTAGATTTGCAAATAAGCTTCACATATCTAAGAGAGTTACATCAAGATTTTCAATCACTCTCATATGTCATCAAAAATTGCTAAAGTATCACAAATACTAATTAAGCAAAAGTGAGTGTGTGAAGATTTTGCTTCAAGTATATGAAAAGAAGTAGTTTGATAATCAAGCATGCATACAATTTCAACATCTATTCATCTTAGGCCTTTCCATAAAAAGGTCAAACCGGTTATCATTCGAAATTTTGCTTATAAAGAGAATAGATTTCAACATGTGAGCGTGTGTGTGCATGTGGCTCGTCAACCCATTTCTATTTGTCAACCCGAGCTCATTTGATTATTCAACTATACTCCAAAAGCCTTTTATTTTTTTTTATTTATTTATTTTTTTATTAAGGCTTGAATCAAAGATTTTTTTTTTTTTTTTTTTTATGATTCAATTCAACCCTTCTTTGATTTTTCTAACATAAACATATACACCTCATGGCGGCTTTCACTCATCACAATGACGTAGCCCTTTCCTACATTGGGTGGCTTCACAACCAAGGTGTGTAGCCCTTTCCATGAGGGTGCTCATTGAGTTCTATGTTGTCGAAGCAAATGGATACCAACCATTGGTCATTTTTAAATGTACTAGTCCTTAGGACTTCAAGGTGTATCCAAAGCGAACATCAATCAAGCTCAACATACTTAACAAAACATACAAGAGAAGCAAAGTGCATTTTTGAAACCAATTTCAAGGCTTAAAAGCACATGATCTAGAAGCAAGTAAAGAGACTTACTTAAGATCTCTACTTCTCAAGAGAGTAGCTATCAAAGAATATGAAGCTCACATTATTCAAAAATTAGCCACTCAACAATCATACAAATAACAACACACTTCATGAAATAAGATCAATGTGAACACTTATCAACAAAAGATCTTAAACTAGCAAATGTCAAAGAGTACCATATAAACACTATATTAGTTCTCAATTATGACATGCTTCATGAATGTGATACAAACAATGAGTTGATAGATGAAAAAATCAAGTAAGCAAGCAATATGATATAGAGATACCTTCGCAAGCTATTTTCACCAAATACAAAGCCTTCACCCTTTTTATGAGTCCTCTTGGCTTGTAAGTCCTCATGACTACAAGTTATAGGTGTGTCGATTCCAAGAGACTAAAGACAATGTAATCCAACTTAAACAAACAAAAAAAAATGACTTTCTCTAAAAGCCATAACAACAATGTTACCATATAGATTCCAAAAAAAAACTTCTCAAAAGTTAATCAACAAATTTTGACTATCATAACAAACAAAGTGAGATAGTTAAGTTCATGTCAAGTTGTAAAGATACGAAGCAAAAAGCTAAGCTTCTTATCAACGACACTAGTCTTAAAGCTAACTCACATGTGCAACTTACACTAATGGTAAGAGCACTCACCCTTGACAAATTTTGTCTTGGGTGGACATACACGAACATCATCAAAATTCTCTTTGACCACAATGTTGAACCTAGAGTAAAGTTCTTCCACAACTTGATTCACAATAATATCATTAATACTCTTTTTCTCAACATTGTTAGCAACACATGCATGGTCAAATTTTGTAGGATATGCATTATTCACCTTCCGGACATTCTTAACATGCTTTGACAAATTATCATGCTTTCCATATTCAAAAGCTTTAGCATGCATAGAATTAGGTCCAATCTCTCTATTCCTAGATGCATTTTCTAAGTTGCAATATTCAATGAATTTATAGCACTTGGGCTTGATATGGCCTAAGGTATTGCAAAAATGACATATGGGAACAAAAGGAGAGATTTTACCTTCCGGTGGTGGTGGAGGACAAATGGGAGTTTCAAGGGGTACCTTATTCTTCAATTTGTTCTTCTTCTTGGAACATCTCTTCTTAGGAGCTTTCTCTTCAATGATAGCTTCACTAGTAGGAAGTGATGCTTCTATGAGCTTCTCTTCAACCACCGCTACACTTGAGCTCTCTAAGTTCATATTAGAGATGATCCTATCCTTTTCAAGCAAAATACCCTCAACTTCGCAAAGCTTCTTTTCAATAGCATTCTTTTCACGCAAGAGCCTACGAGTTGTAGCAACAAACTCATCCACTTGAATCTTGATCAAGTCCTCCTTCTCATCAATCTCACTCAAGGCTAATTTCAACTTCTCCTCAAGAAACTTCACCTTAGCCAAAAGATCAATGTAGGATGGATTATCACTTAAACACTCTTGATGACTTTGATCAATCTCCTTATCCAACGAATCTTGATTAACATCCTCTAGAGTAGAGTGAGAAGCCATGAATGCAACAAAGTTGCTTACTAGCTCTTCTTCACTAGAAGACTCATCACTTGAGCTCTCCTCATCACTAGAGGCATCATCTTCACTCCATGTAGCCTCCATAGCCTTTCCCTTCTTGTCCTTCTTAGAATCACCACTAGGACAATCCGAAGCATAATGTCCAAGCTTCTTGCACTTAAAGCATTGAACCTTCCTATTGCTCTTAGCATGGCCACTCCTCTCATGAGGTGGAGTAAAGGACTTCTTGACTTCCTTGTCCCTTGAGTACTTGCCACTTGACTTGGCACCTTTCCTCATGAACTTCCTAAACTTCTTAACCAATAAAGCCATCTCCTCATCATCATCGCTACTACTAGCTTCCTTGACAACCTTGAGAGCTAAACCCTTGTTCTTAGCCTTTGGTTTCATGCACGCCTCAAAAGTTTGAAGAGATCCTAGCAACTCATCTATGCTTATGACGTCAACGTCTTTGCTCTCTTCAATGGCGGTAACCTTGGCTTTGAACCTCTTTGGAAGTGATCTAAGAATCTTCCAATTTAGCCTCTCACCGGAGATAGGAGTACCAAGTGCTTGGCATTGGTTGGCGATGTCTAGGAGCTTATCTTGGAAGTCAACAAACTTGTCTTCCTCACCCATTTGCAAAACCTCAAATTGGGAAGTGAGCAATTGAAGACGAGATTTCTTCACCGCTTTAGTCCCATCATTGGTGACTTGGAGAGCCTCCCATGCCTCCTTAGCAGTTTCTAGATTTTGAATGTAGGAAAATTGCCTACTATCAACACCTCTAAAAATAGCATTCACCGCCCGATGATGCCATTTTGCTAACTCAAACTCATTAGTAGACCACTCACTCCTAGGCTTGGAAACGGTCACTCCATCCTCAATCTTGTTAGGAGCAAGGTAACCTTCTTCAACGGTCATCCAAGCTCTCTCATCAATAGATCGGATGTAAGCCTTCATCCTCAATTTCCAAAACCCATAGTTGTGACCCTTGAGAAGAGAAGGCCTAGAATTCGAAGCCCCTTCCGTCATCACATCATCTTGGAAAACCATTCTAGCAAAAACCTAAGCAATCCACTCGTAAGTATAAACCGGATCTCGTCGAGTGCCGTCCGACGACCCGCTCTGATACCAATTGAATGTACACAAACGAAGTTAAATTGCTTAAAGCATACCTAGAGGGGGGTTGAATAGGTTTTTACACCTTTTTTTCAAACCCTTGAACAAACATTCGTTTGTCCCTCAAGGTAGCCTTACACACAACATAATAAGCCAAGGAAGACATACATAGACAATACGATGATACAATCATAAGAGCAACGTCTAAGTATATCAACAAGTTATGTGAGGTAAAATAGCAAATAAACATAATAACAAAATAAGCTTGTATTTCATAAGATGTTCAATGAGTTACAAGAGTGAATAAAATGTCACTAAACAAAAATTACAATATACAAAAGAATCAAAGATACAAATTGATCTAAGGAATGAATATACTAATCACACTATACAATGTCTTGCTTCACAATACATCACATGTGAATATTATGAATCAAGACAATAAAATATACAATTAAAATATAAGAGAAAGAGATAGGAAGAATTAACACAAGGGATTTTTTAACGTGGTAAAACCTCCAAGGAGGAAACATCCACGGGTTGAACTACAACCATTGGGTACTATATTATTGGAAAGCAAACATAGAACATTCACAAAGTGACCAATCTTTAGCTCACCCAACCTAGTGAAGTCTAAGCCTACCCAACCCTATTGGAAAGTGTGAAATCCCTCAATGATGCGGAACCACCATATATTGGACAACACATACAACCAACATCGATGGTAGATTAGAAATTCCTCAAGAGTGCATACACCTCCCGTGTACCCCGCTCTATCGGACTCTATGTCTAACCATACGCCTAGGCCTACCAATACAATAGCCAACTCCCTGTCCAAGGCACTCTTGCCTCTAGGGAGCCTCCCATGCATGACTATCCGAGTCCTCCTGACTCTAGCCATGACTCCTTGCTTACCTATCCGAGTCATCCCGACTCTAGGCAAGACTTCTTGCTTGGCTATCCGAGTCATCCCGACTCTAACCAAGACTTCATGCCTTTTACAAGGACTTCCTAGTGTGATCATGTGAATGCAAATGATGCAAACATTCAATACAACATAGAACATGTGATCAATACATTCTATGGCACAAATAGACCTAAACATGTGAAATCACAAATAATCAAGTCTAGATGCAAAAATACATGAATAGAAACCTAAGCATGTGAAACACCTAACACATATACTCAAAGTCTCATTCACACACATAACACTTGAATCACAAAATGTTCATGAAGTACAAATTCAAGATGCTATCAATATACAATTAAAAGCTAGATATATGAGATTAAAATCAATCAATATAGTAGACAAAAATATAGAGCAAGGTTTTGAGATTTACATCAATCAAAACCTATATTCTCTAAATCACAAACAAAAACACAAATCCTAGATTTTAATAATCAAAGGATCAAATCAAATCTCAAAGTCATTTTAACACAAAATTAATTCAATTAAGTATCAAACAACCTAAGATGCCATTCTAATCACAATACAACTCACAAACATATGTAAAACCTAGAATCATAGAATCTAGTCAACATTAGTCCACAAATTGAGTTTCAATTAGAATGATAATCAAGCTATCTTTCCAAATAGCTTTTACCAAACAATAACATAGATATAGAAGAAGAAACCCCAAGCAAATGGAAGGTCAAATAACAAGAAATCCCAAAGTTGAGACTCAAACCTCGGATTCTGCAGCTGGTGCGAAATTCAGTGTTCAACCACTTGAAATCACGATCGAATAGCCACCAAATCACTTGGAGATGTTAGAGGACTCAAATACAAACACTCTCCAACTTGAATCACTCAAATCCGACTCCGGATGAGGAAGATATGGTGTTTTGAAGTTTGGAAAAATTGGAGAGGATGTATTACGGGAAACTGAAATTTTTCTTCTTGGATTTTCAAAAATGGAGAGAGAGAGGGAAGAAATAGGAGAGAGAGAGGGAAGATTCCGGCCAACCAGGTGGTGCCACGTCACCCCCTGGCCGTGGGGGGCGCGTGGCCCACACGGGAGCAGAGGCTGCTCCAGGCCATGGGGCCCACGGCCTCAACCACGGCCAGCCCTTGTGGCCCACGGCCTGGGCTGTCCTCTCGCGCGCTCCCTCGGTTCGTCGGCCCGTATCTCGGGCGTCCGAACTCCAAATTTGAATCCGTTTTTGGATTACGAACCGTGACTCTCTCACGCACAGCGAAGACTATACAACTTTGAAAAATGGTTGAGAAATCATCGATGAAGTCAACTCAACGAAAGAGAACGTAAAGTGGCATAGTCAACTTGTTTGGACTCGAAACCTTATGAATGAGTAACCGAAACGACCGGAACTCACTAAGGCATTTAATAAGAACATGTTCAAGTCCTAAACACAAAATATGGAAACATACAAATGCAAAGACACACACATATGCTAGTTTCCGAACATAGTCCTAGAAAATGCAAAACACAAAGTTTATTAACTAAATATGAATGCATGAGCATATTTTGCCAAGTGTGTGAAAGTGAAATGTAAATGAAATTAAATCATGAAGGGACACACAAGAATGATATGTGTGAGTGTGTGCCTAGCCTTGTAAGAGATAAGAGGTCTTTGAATACCTTTGTAGACCGATAATGCCCGAATCTCTTAAAAGCCGGCAACTTGAACGAATTGCGGTTGAGACGTCCTTCGTCTTCGAAATTCTTCAATTACTAACCACTAAACATTACAAGTTAAACACGTTTTGATATGGAATTAATGCCAACACTAATTATCAACCTAACAAGCACACAATGTATGATATTCTGGTTTAATAATCCAAGTGATGCAATCACATAAGATGATGCATGAACATATGAGATGTATGGATCAAGTAAAAATCATGTAGACATAGACTTAATCATGTGAGCACACAAATCAAATATTTTCTAGTCATAAAAACAATGAATCAAAACCTAGAATATGTGAAACACCTAACACATGTAATTTCTAGTTTCATTCACAAAGCTAACTCTTGAATAAATCATATTCATGAAGCACAAATTCAAGATATTAGAAACAAACACCAAAAATGCTAGAATCACAATATATTATTTATGAATGTTCTAGCAAGGCTATTGATCTTAGATTGAGTCAATCAAGTCACGAATAACCCTAGATATCAAGCTAAGCACAATGCAACTATCAAACATGTGATATACTATGATTGTAGAAAACTAGTTCACATTTGTCTCTAATTAGACTTGATTAGCTTTGATATGAAGCTATCTTTCTCAATAGCTTTCAATATACATACACATACATATGTAAGAAGAAAACCCAAGGCAATTGAGAATCATAAAAGATAAAATAACAAAGTTTGATTCAATACCTTGAAATCCCGAGCTGGTTCGGTTTTGACAGTGGAACTGCTCTAAAACTCGATCAAATAGCTACAAACTCTTTTGGAAAAGGTTGGGGACTTGATTACGAAGATTCTCCAACTTGAATCACTCAATTCGGAGTCCGAATAAGAAAGTGATGGTGTTTGGAAGGTAGGAAAGTTGGAGAGAAAATTCTGCTCTTATTTTTTCAATTTTCTTCAACTTATGAACAAATGAGAGAGGGAAGATATTTAAAAGAGAATAGGAGGGAAAGTTTAAGTTAGGTGGGACCCACTTGGGAGGCCAGCCATAGGCTGTCCCCATGGAGGCATGTGGCCACCACGGGGAGGCCGAGAGGCCTCCTTCCCGTGGTGGCCATGCGTCTCCGCGGGAAGCCTCCCAAGTGAGGCCTTCTCACTTAGGCTCTTCTCCTCGCGCTTCCCTCACGTTCTTATACCATCCTTTGGCCTCCGAACTCGGAATTAGAATCCATTTCTAGATTACAAACCATAACTCACTTACACATGAGGAAGACTATGAAACTTTGACAATTGGATGTGAACTCGACTCGATATACGAAGACGAAGACAATGCATTGTTAAGAAACGTAAAGTTTCGTAACTTCCTAGTTTGAACTCGAAAACTAATGAGTGTGTATCCGAAACAACCGGAACTCAACAAGGAATCATTTAAGAACATATTCAAGTTCAAATCACTTACACTTAAACAAATAAACACAATATCACACAAGCATGCATTTTCCTAGGCATAGTCCTAGTATATGCATTTCTACAATGTATGACAATATGAGAACAATGCATGAGCATACTTAAGCATGTGAATGTGTTATACTAAATTGGCATAATTATGTAGGGACACTTATGAATGAATTGTGTGTGTGTGCGCCTAAGCCTTGTAAGATGAAAAAGGTCTTATTACCTTTGTAGTCAATAACGCTTTCTTCACACAAAGGCTTCACTTTGCTTGAATTGTTATCCATCTTCTTTGAAGCTTGATAAACCGAATCCTAGACAACTAAACAATACAAAGGAAATAACGTTTTGATATAGAATGATGCCAACACAAACCAAAATCCTAACAACTTTCTTCAGTGTTTCATGCATTTTGTTACCATGTGCTCAAGGCGACACCACCAAAGGGCGACAATGCCCTGTTTTGCCACTTTGTGCACAATGTGCAAGTGTAAAAAGTGAAGAGAATGCTCACAAGTGTAATGAATACATATGCAAGCATGATAAGTGTGTGTGTGCAACGAAGTCTCTTCAATGAAAACTAAGCACAAGAGAGATACCTTTGGAGTGCGTATCATTTTGAGGTCTTGAGAGGGCCTTTGAGCTTGATCATCAAAACCTAAGCTACCCTTACATGTCAAACCCCAATTGTGGTTTGTCATCGAAATAAGCCAATCAAGCTTAAGGAACTTACAATCTCCCTCTTTGGCTATTTCGTGACAAAACCACCACTCACATTGATCCTCACAAAAAAAGAAACTAAAGGTCAACAATGATTTTCTACATTACAAAGAGATAATTAAAAGCTAGCTCTTCAAGTCTTCAATCTCCTGTAGAACAACCAATCTTTTAAAATAAAATCTACACTTTCCACGACAAGTGCAATGTGAGATGATCAAGTGATATCAAAACAAGTATTTGCATTTAAAGAAAACAAGCAACATCATGCAATGAATGTGCTATGCAATGCTCCCCCTCAACGGGTTACTCCCCCTCAATTAAGCATCTCCCCAATATGAGAATTTGCTACTCTCAATAAGCACCCTCCCTTATCACATACTACTCCCCTTTTTTGTCATGATATAGGCAAAGGAGTATCCCCAGCTAGGTCATTTTAACAAAGAGAGATAATAGCATACGAGACATTTGTATAATCATATAAGCCACTTTATGCAACTTAATTAATTGGAGAGAAACAAGGATATTTAGTTTATGAAAATGTGTGATTAAGATGCTTTGCATACAAGACATGTTGCATTCAAGTCCAAAATACAATAGTATTTGGCAAAGCAAATGACAAAGGTTTCTAATAGTGAAAGTATACAAACGTAGTTAAATTGCTTAAGGCATACCTAGAGGGGGGGTGAATAGGTTTTTACGCCTTTTTCAATCCCTTGAACAAACTTTCGTTTGTCCCTCAAGGTTGCCTTACATACAACAAATATACTAAGAAGAGACAACATACATAGACAATATGAATAAGTAATCATATAAGCATGGTCTACATACATCACCAAGTTATATGAGGTAAACAAACAAATAAGTACAATAACAAAGAATACTTGTATTTCACTCTATGTTCAATGAGTTACAAGAGTGATCAAATATCACTATACACAAATACAATATACAAAAGAATCATAGAAATAAAATTGATCAATAAAATGAGTTCACAAATCACACTATACAAAGTCTTGCTTCACAATACATCATAAGTGAATATTATGAAACAAGATAATAAAATGTACAAATAAAATATAAGAGATAGAGAGAGGAAGAATTAACACAAGAGATTTTTTAACGTGGTAAAACCTCCAAGGAGGAAACATCCACGGGTTGAACTACAACCATTGGGTACTATATTATTGGAAAGTAAACATAGAACATTCACAAAGTGACCAGTCTTTAGCTCACCCAACCTAGTGAAGTCTAAGCCTACCCAACCCTATTGGAAAGTGTGAAATCCCTCAATGATGCGAAACCACCATATATTGGACACCACACAAAACCAACATCGATGATAGATTAGAAATTCCTCAAGAGTGCATACACCTCCCGTGTACCCCGCTTTATCGGAGTCTATGTCTAACCATACGCTTAGGCCTACCAATACAATAGCCAACTCCCTATCCGAGACACTCATGCCTCTAGGGAGCCTCCTATGCATGACTACCCGAGTCCTCCCGACTCTAACCATGACTCCTTGCTTACCTATCCGAGTCATCCGGACTCTAGGCAAGTCTTCTTGCTTGGCTATCCGAGTCACCCCGACTCTAACCAAGACTTCATGCCTTTTACATGGACTTCCTAGTGTGATCATGTGAATGCAAATAATGCAAACAATCAAATCAACATAGAACATGTGATCAATACATTCTATGGCACAAATAGACCTAAACATGTGATATCACAAGTAATCAAGTCTAAATGCAAAAATATAAGAATAAAACCTAAAGCATGTGAAACATCAAACACATAAGCTCAAAGTCTCATTCACACATACAACACTTGAATCAAAATATATTCATGAAGAACAAGTTCAAGATGCTATCAATATACAATAAAATGCTAGATATATGAGATTTAAATCAATCAATATTCTAGCCAAAAATATAGAGCAAGGATTCAAGATATAAATCAATCAAATCTTAGATTGCTCTAACATACAAACAAAATTCAATAATCCTAGATTTCATTAATCAAAGAATCAAATCAAATCTCAAGGTCAATTATCACAAAATTGATTCAATCAAGTTCCAAACAACCTAAGATGTCATTCTAATCACAATACAACTCACAAACATATGTAAAACCTAGAATCATAGAAACTAGTCAACATTAGTCTATAAATTGATTTTCAATTAGAATGATAATCAAGCTATCTTTCTCAATAGCTTTTACCAAACATAAACATAGATATAGAAGAAGAAACCCCAAGCAAATTGAAGGTTAAAAAGAAAGAAATCCCAAAGATTAGTCCAATACCTTAGACTCAACAGCTGGTTCGGTTTTCAGTGTCCAACCACCAGAAAACTTGATCAATCAGCTACCAAACCACTCAGAAATGATAAAGGACTTAATTACGAACGTTCTCTAATTCAAATCACTCAAATCCAACTCCGGATGAGGGAGATATGATGTTTGGAAGATGAGAAAATCTGTTGGAGAGGGCTGACGGGATTTTACAAAATTTTCTTCTTGAAAAATCAAATGGAGAGAGAGGAGGGAAGATAAAGGAGGAGAGAGAGAAGCATTCCGGGCCAATCAAGTGAGGCCACGTCACCCCTGGCCGTGGGGGGCGCATGGGCCTCACGGGGGCAGAGAGCCCCCTTGGCCGTGGGGCCCACGGCCTCCCTCACGGCCAGGCCAAGTGGCCTCACAGCCTGCACTGACTTCTCGCGCGCTTCCTCAGTTCTTCAGCGCGTATCTTGGGCATCCGAACTTCGATTTCAAATCCGTTTAGAATTACGAACCGTGACTCTCTTACGCACGACAACGACTACACAACTTTGAAAAACGGTTGAGAAATCATCTCAGAAAACGTCGATGAAATCAACTCAACGAATGAGAACGAAAAATAGCGTAGCTACATCGTTTGGACTCGAAATTAAATGAATGAGTAACCGAAACGACCGAAACTCAATAAGGAATCATAATAGATCATATTCAAGTCCAAATACAAAAATACAGAAACATACAATCACAAAGACACACACATATGCTAGTTTCCGAACATAGTCCTAGAAAATGCAATAAACAAAGTTTTACCAATATAGTAGAATGCATGAGCATATTTTGTCATGTGTGTGAAAGTGAAACATAAGTGATGTTTAATCATGAAGGAACACACAAGAATGCCATGTGTGTGTGTGTGCCTAGCCTTGTAAGAGATATGAGGTCCTTTATTACCTTTGTTGAACAATGGTGCACAAATCTCTTAAAAGCCGGCTTCTTGAATGATTTGTGGTTGAGACATCCTTCGTCTTCTTAATTCTTCAAAATACGAACCACCAAACATTACAAGAGAAACACGTTTTGATATGGAATTAATGCCAACACAAACTATAAACCTAACAAATAGGATTCAAACAAATTTCACCATTTGTCATGAATCAAAGCAAGGATATAGAATTCATTGATTTTGATTTAAGAGGCAATTATATCCAACTTTATAAGCAAAACATGGGATAAGTGACTTTTGCACCCTATTCGATTTTTCCGGGTAACATACTTGTATGATAGTAGCCATGTTTTAACAAATAAAGAAAGAGAAACATTGGATTTTAACATCCTTAGAATGGATACAAGATCATTTATTTATTTGAAGTCTCATTATTGCTTTTCACACAAGTTTTGCATTTAAGAATTTGCAATCATAATTCATTCTTTTCATTTTTAAGCATGCCATAAGAATATCATGTTTTTTTCATTTTCAACATGTCACTTTGAATTTCATGCTTTTTCATTTTGAGCATGTTATTTAAAGAACCATCATGTCATGGACATAACTATAGGTCATTCAAAGAGTACTTCCTAAGTAAATCTCTTAGTCCAAAAATATATGTTTGAACATAAATATGACATGGATTGCAATTAAAGCAATGGTTCACACTTATTGAAAAAAAAAAACATATAAGCATATGTGCAACCAAGATACTCAAGCAATTAATAAAGAAGCATTAGATTTTTTAAATTTTTGCATGTGACAAGTATGCAATTGCTCTCTTTGCTTGAGTTCCCTATTATGGGGTCAATCACCAAAACACATCACTTCACGAGACATATCCTAATAGATCTACTAAGTGTTTTAAACCTAGTTGCATCTAAGGGTTTAGTAAATAAATCCGCTAGTTGATCATTTGTACCTACATGTTAAAGTACAATGCATTTGTTCTCAACTAGTTCTCTTATGAAATGATGCCGGATGTCAATATGCTTAGTCCTAGAATGTTACACTAGATTCTTAGAAATGTTAACAGCACTCATGTTATCACAAAAGAGGGTTAGAGTACCTTGATTAAATTCGTAATCGACTAGCATTTGCTTCATCCAAAGGAGTTGTGTGCATCCACTCCCTGCGGCTATGTACTCGGCTTCGGCCGTGGACAAGGAAATCAAAATTTGCTTCTTGCAAAACCATGACACCAAGTTGTTGCCTAGGAAGAAGCAACCGCCCGATGTGCTTTTCCGATCATCATAATTTCCTGCCCAATCCGCATCACTACAGCCAACTAAACTAGCATTAGTGTCAAAAGAGTACCAAATCCTATAGTTGGATGTCTCATTCACATAACGAATAATTCTCTTAACGGAAGAGAGATGGGACTCCTTAGGATCCGATTGATACCTAGCACACACACCCACACTAAAAGATATATCGGGCTTACTTGCGGTCAAATAAAGCAAGCTACCAATCATGCCTCGATATAGAGTTTGTTCCACACTTTTTCCACTAGCATCATTGCTTAGCTTTAAAGTGGTACTCATGGGTGTATCATAATGTTTGGCATTTTCAAGACCAAACTTCTTCACTAGGTTCTTAGCATATTTAGCTTAGGTTATAAATATCCCACCATTTAATTGCTTAATTTGCAAACCTAGGAAGTAACTTAGCTCACCAACAAGACTTATCTCAAACTCATGAGACATAACATCAACAAATTGTTGGACTTTGATGTTGTCGGTGGAGCCAAACACTATATCATCAATATGTATTTGAGCTATGAAAAGCTTATCATTTTTTTTTTCTTGATGAATAGTGTCTTGTCAACACTACCTCTTGTGTAGTCATTGTCAACAAGAAATTGAGTGAGACGCTCATACCAAGCCCTTGGTGCTTGTTTCAACCCATACAAAGCCTTTTTAAGGCGATAGACATGGTTGGGGTGGTGTGCAGTTCAACAAACACTTCCTCTTGCAATAAGCCATTGAGGAAGGCACTGTTCAAGTCCATTTGGTGCAATTTGAACTTTTGCACACACGATATGGATAAAAGAAGCCTAATGGACTCTAATCAGGCAACGGGAGCAAATGTCTCCTCAAAGTCGATACACTTAATTTGAGAGTACCTTTATGCAACAAGTCTTACCTTGTTACACACAATGTTGCCATCCTCATCGGATTTGTTCCTATATATCCATTTGGTGCCTATAACATTTGTGCTTTTAGGCCTAGGAACTAGAGTCCAAACCTCATTCCTTTCGAATTGGTTTAGCTTTTCTTGTATGGAAAAAACCCAAAATTCATTATTTAAGGCTGCATTAACATTTTTGGGTTCAATTTGAGAGGTGTGGCATATGTAGCTAATAAGATTAGCTATTTGACGCCTGGTCCTAACACCCTCATTCACATCTCCAATAACATCATCTTTGTTATGGAGATGTCTAACCCATGAAGCGGGTTCTTTAGAGTTCAAGAGAGGAACTCTATCAAAAGGTTGTATGTCCTTTTCATCAAGGTTAGAAGTCACAACAATAGGAGTCTCCACAACTTTCTCCAAAGGAGAGTCATCAACTATAGCAACCTCCCCCTCATGGTCAATAGACTTTAGCCTACAATCATCAATGACAACATTGGATGATTCCATAACGCTTCGAGTCTTCAAGTTAAAAACTATATAGACTCTACTATTCAAGGTATAGCCAATAAAGATACCCTCATCACTCTTAGCATCAAACTTGCCAAGTTGATTACGGTCATTTAGAATATAGCATTTGCTTCCAAAAGAGTGGAAGTAGCTAACATTCGACTTTCTACCTCTCCATAACTCATAGGAGGTTTGCCTAATGTTGGGCCTTAGGAAGACTCTATTTCCTATATAGCAAGCCATATTGACAGCTTTGGCCCATAGATTCCTAAGGACATTGCTACAAAGCAACATCACACGGGCTATCTCTTGAAGGACCCTATTCTTCCTCTGAACAACTCCATTTTGTTGAGGTGTCCTAGGAGCCGAAAACTCATGGGAGATGCCTAAACTATTGCAATAGCTTTCAAAGTATGCATTCTCAAACTCTCTCCCATGGTCACTTCTAATCTGTTTAATGCTTTTAATGTTAAAGTCTTTTTCATTTTGAAGTTTAGTACAAAGCATTTTAAATTTATCAAAAGTTTATGTAAGGTTTATGATTTGTATTGGCTTGATTCCATTGCAAAACGCTCTATATTTGTATTAGTTATTGCTTAAGATGTTCTTTGAAGAAAGGAAGCTTAAAAGATGAAGAGCAATGTCTAGTGCAAAAGTCGTCTTCAAGAGGTGAAAAACGTCAAAGGTATATCTTGACTTCCATCCTCTTGCAAGGCGTTAGCGCACACACACACAATTCATACATGTGTATCCCTACATCATGGTTCAAACATTTGGTATAACACATTCACACACTTCATAGTATGCTCATGCATTGATCTTGTATTAACAAACATTGTAGAATTGCATGTTTTGTGACTATCTCTTTGATATGGCATGCTTGCGTGAATATGGGTTTATTTGTTTGTGTATTTTGTGTTTTGGACTTGAACATGTTCTTATTTGATGCCTTATTGAGTTCCGATCGTTTCGGTTACTCATTCATAAGGTTTCGAGTCCAAACGATGTAGCTACGCAACTTTTCGTTCTCATTCGTTGAGTTGACTTCATCGTAGTTTTCCGAGATGATTTCTCAACCATTTTTCAAAGTTGTTAGTCTTTGTTGTGCGTGAGGGAGTCACGGTTTGTAATCTAAAAACAGATTCGAAATCGGAGTTCGGATGCCTAAGATATGGCTGAAGAACCGGAGAGCACCCGAGAGAAGGGCCTGGCCGTGGAGGAGGCCGTGGGGCCCACGGCCAGAGATGCTCTCTGCCCCCGTGAGGCCCACGCGCCCCCCACGGGGAGGTGATGTGGTACATGCTGATTTGCCCAAAAATCTCCTCTCTCTCCTCCTTTTAAACACCTCTCATTCCCTCCAAACATTTGTGAGTTTTGAAGAACATTCTCCATGAATTTCTGCAGAATTCTTCATTTTTTAGTGTTAGTATTTTGATCATATCTCTCTCATACGAACTCGAAATCAATCGATTCAAAAGCCAAAATTATTGGTCTTGAAGAGAGCTACAAACCCTAAGCATTTCCAGAGGTAGCTAATTTCATCATTGTTCTCAGTTGATCAATTTCCAGTACGTGGTCAGGTTGTGTGTTTCAACTTCTTTTTTTTTTTTCAATTTCATCTTTGATTATCTCTTGATTCTTACTATTTGATTGATGAAATTTGTTGAGAAGTATGTTAGATCATATGCTAGGGGTGTTTGATCATTTGTCAATTGAGTTTTAGCTTTGTGATTTTTCTTGAACATATATGTGCTAAACTTGATTTTGTTTGAAATTGATTCTAGAAAATTTATATATGATAGGTCTCATATTATTTTCTAGGTTTTATTTCATGATCTAAGAACTAGGTTTTTAGTGTGATATATTGAATATTCATACATTTGTTCTTATTGATTTACATGTCTTGATTTCTAGATAATCTTGTGATTGTGTGTTGGAAGCATATTCTAGATTGTCATTGAACATGTACGTTTTGCTTGATTGATCATCTAGCTTAATTTGTTTGTGTTTGCATCACTTGCATCACGTAGATCATAGCCTTGCATTAGGTTGAAGTCTCTAGCAAAGTGAGTGAAGCTTTGTGGATAGAGCAATGAAGTCTTGATTAGAGTCGGGAGGACTCGGATAATCAAGCAGGAAGTCTTGTCTAGGGTCGGGAGGATCCGGATAGGCAAGCAAGAAATCTTCCTAGAGACGTGAGCGTCTTGGATAGGAAGTTGCTTTCTAGAGGTGTAGGATACATCTCGGATAGGAAGTAGGCTTCGTGATTCACTAGCCCGAGGGTAGATTAGGAGTTGATAGCTTGAGCGGATATCATGAGTGATAGCTTGAGTGTGTAAGTCATTTTTCACATAGTGGATTGCTTTGCCGGTGGTTGTGGTATCAACCCGTGGATGTTTCCTCTTTGAGGTTTTACCACGTAAAAAATACTTGTGTTCATTTTTGTTTTTACTTTTCTTTATCTTCCATATCTTTCATTGATTGCATATCTTGTAAATTGATTAACTCTTGTATAAGTGAAATCAATTAATTTTGTTAAATATAATCAAGTGTGCATTTTCTTTGATATATTCCGCATTATTTTTAAATTGGAAGAATTTGGAGCCTATACCTATTCACCCCCCCCCCCCCCCCCCCCCCCTCCTAGGTATATTTACACTACTACTTAAGGGAAATTTCATTTGGTATCAGAGCGGGTGTCTAGACGCACTTAGATAGATCCTTTCTTTGTAGTGTTTTGTGTTTTTGTTTGTGATAATCATGATTAAGGAAGTGTGTTCCTATGTGGCTTCTTTTGTTGAAGATATTGACTTAGATGAGAAAAAGATCGATGATCTTATTTTTGAAAATGAACGTTTGTCCAAAGTCAATATGTCCCTCAACAAGAAGTTAGAGAATCATGATCTTGGCTCAAAGGAGTTCAATGAACTTAAAGACAAGATCCTAAGTCTAGAATTGAATCTAAAAGATAGCAATGATAGACTTGGTATCTTGAAGCAAGAAATTGAACAAAGAGATTGTTCTCTTGTTAATGCTAAGAAACTTGAAAATGTGCTTAAATCCAAACTTAATGAGCATTTAAATCAAGAGAAGAAGTATGAACAATTGCTTGATAAATCACGTAAAGATGTTATATTTAGTGATGACATAGCGGAAAAATATACCATTGAAATTAGGATGCTTTGTGAGAAACTTGATGAGGCTAATAGGGTGATTAGCAAGATGTCATCTAGTTCTAATAAAGTTGAAACCCTCATTAAAAGTGGAAAGCATCCATGTGACAAAAGAGGTTTGGGTTATATCGATGAGAAGGAGACTCCTTCATCTAACAAATCTATTTTTGTCAAAGCAAGCATTGAATCAAATTTAGGTACACTCTCTCAAGGTAAAGCTATGAAAGCTACCGGAGGTGCCTCTTCATCAACAAGGATGTTTAATGGAAGAACACAACAACATAAACATCAAAGAGCATCAACCTCAAATGCAAGAGGTGGAGCATCAAGGTTTGCACATCAAAGAGGAAAAATTATGAGAAGTCCAAAGGAGTTGGAAGCAAATGCAAATGGTAAAATTCTCAAATTTATTCCTATTTGTCATCATTGTAATATGATAGGACATATTCGACCTAGATGCTTTAAGTATATTCGGAAATGCAAACTTGATAATGCTTTTCATGATATGTCTTTGAATGGACCTAGGCAATCATCCATGTATGGATATAGAAATAAACCTAGAAAGACCTTGGAAAAGCATGTTATTGAAAAAGTTGTTGATGACTTGCTTGCTAAATCTTGTGTTGTGCCTCACTCTACTATGCATAAGAAAGTTGATAATGCTTTGTTTGATATTTTTGAAAAAGTGACCAATGAGGTCAAGGTGCATGTTAAAAAGCCTAACATTGAGTCAAAGCATGTTAGAAGTAAGAGTGAGAGGCATGTTGTGAAAAATGTGTGGATTAGAAAAGACACATCTAAATGTCATGTTGCACAATATGCTTTATGTGCCAACTCCTCCTATTCCTGGTACCTAGATAGCGGTTGCTCTAGGAACATGACCGGGAACAAAGAGTTCTTTAAGAATCTTGTTTTAAAGGATGGAGGTTGGGTTACTTTTGGTGATGGTACCAAAAAGCAAGTTCTTGGCAAGGGAACAATTTGTATCCCCAGATTGCCTAAACTTCGCAATACTTTGTATGTTGATGGGTTACAAGCTAACTTGATAAGCATTACTCACTTGTGTGAAATTTTTAAAGAAGTTAGCTTTAACAAAGATGTGTGCACTATAATTGATAAAAAGGGCAATGTTGTCCTAAGTGTCAAAAAGTCTATAGACAATTGCTATTGTCTTGAGATAGATCCTCTAACTTGCAACATGGCACATGAGTGCAACAAGCTTGATTTGTGGCATCAACGTTTGGGTCACATGAATTTTAAAGATTTGAAAAAGCTTGAAAAACATGGCATTGTTAGAGGTCTTCCTAATCTTGGTAAAAAGCTTGAGGTGGTTTGTGAACCTTGCCAATTAGGTAAGCAAACCTTCGCAAACCAAAGTGTCTCATAAGAAAAATTCTTACATAGCTACCAAGAGACCTTTAGAACTTGTGCATATGGACCTAATGGGGCCAATTCAAACTGAGAGCATTAATGGCAAAAAATACATTTTTGTATGCGTTGATGACTTCTCTAGGTTTACTTGGGTTTATTTTCTTAGAAACAAGACCGAGGCTTTTGATTACTTTAAAAAGTTTTGTAATCAAGTTCAAAATGAAAAAGGTCTTGGTATCAAGAAAATATGTCGCATTAGGAGTGATCATGGGACGGAATTTGAAAATGTAAAATTTAGTGAGTTTTGTGATGGTTTAGGGATTTCTCATGAGTTCTCCGCACCTAGAACTCCTCAACAAAATGGTGTTGTTGAGAGGAAAAACCGTGTCTTGCAAGAGATGGCTAGGGTCATGCTCAATAGCAAGAAAGTCCCTAGAAACCTATGGGCTGAGGTGGTCAATACCGCTTGTTATGTGTCTAATCGTGTTTTTAAGAGGCCCGGCACAAAACAAACATCCTATGAGTTATGGAAGGGCAAGAAGCCCAATGTGAGTTACTTCCACACTTTTGGGAGTAAATGTTATATTTTGAATGATAGAGATCACTTAGGAAAGTTTGATGCTAAAAGTGATGTTGGTCTCTTTCTTGGGTATGCTATTAATAGTCGTGCATATAGAGTCTTTAACTTGACTACTAAGACTATCATGGGGTCTATCAATGTGAAGATAGATGATCTTAGCATGCTAAATTTGTGTGATGATAATGGTGTCAATGAACCTAAAGAAAACATGTTGAATGACATTAAAACACCTATTGATATGGCTAGTAGTGTTTCTAGTCAAGATGATGAAAATGATAGTCATGTTGAAGTTGTAAGTCAAGGGTTGGAAAATGCTTTAAATGATAATCAACAAAATGACCAAGTTGTTGAACATTCTCACCCAAGACTTAGAAACTTACACTATCAAGAAGACATCATAGGTGATTTAAATGAAGGGGTTAGAACAAGAAATCAAATTGCTAACCAAATATCCTATGCTTGCTACACTTCTCAAATTGAACCCAAAAATATTAATGAAGCAATTGTTGATGAATATTGGGTTGGGGCTATGCAAGATGAACTTAATCAATTTGAGAGGAATGAAGTGTGGTCCTTGGTTCCTAGACTCAAAGATATAAATGTAATTGGCACTAAATGGGTGTTTAGGAATAAGACCGATGAAAGTGGCAAGATTGTGAGGAATAAAGCTAGACTAGTGGCTCAAGGTTACACTCAAGTGGAGAGTGTTGACTTTGATGAGACGTTTGCCCTGGTTGCTCGTCTCGAGTCCATTAGACTTTTGTTGTCCATTGCATGCATTAAAAAGTTCAAATTATTTCAAATGGATGTCAAAAGTGTTTTCCTCAATGGATACCTTCAAGAAGAAGTGTATGTTGAACAACCTAAGGGTTTTGTAGACCCACACTCTCCTAATCATGTGATTAAATTGAAAAAGGCTCTCTATGGCCTTAAACAAGCTCCAAGAGCTTGGTATGATAGGTTGACTCAATATCTTATTGACAACCAATATAGGAGAGGTGGCATTGATAGAACTTTGTTTATCAAACATCATGATCATGATATTTTTGTTGCACAAATATATGTTGATGACATTGTTTTTGGGTCTACTAATAAAACCAAGGTTGATGAATTTGTAAGTGTTATGTCAAGTGAATTTGAAATGAGCATGGTGGGTGAGTTGAATTATTTTCTAGGAATGCAAGTAAAGCAAACTAGCATGGGCATAATGTTGAACCAATCTAAATATGCTAAAAATCTAGTTAAGAGATTTGGCCTAGAAAATGGAAAAGATTTTGAAACTCCCATGAGCACCACTTTAAAACTTGACAAAGATGAAAAAGGGAAAAGTGTTGACCAAAGCCTTTATAGAAGCATGATAGGTAGTCTACTTTACCTAATGGCTAGTAGACCCGACATTTGCTTTAGTGTAGGCTTGTGTGCTGGATTCCAAGCAAATCCCAAGGAATCTCACTTAAAAGCCGTCAAGAGGATCATTAGGTACATCAAAGGAACTCATAGTCTTGGTCTATTCTATTCATTTGATACCAATGATATCCTTGTAGGCTATTGTGATGCGGATTGGGCGGGAAACATAGATGACCGTAAAAGCACATCGGGCGGTTGCTTTTATGTTGGTAATAACTTGGTGTCTTGGTCAAGTAAGAAACAAAATTCGGTTTCCCTTTCCTCTTCCGAAGCCGAATACATTGCGGCCGGAAGTGCTTGCACATAATTACTTTGGATGAAACAAATCTTTAAGGATTATGAGATAGAACAAGGAAAAATGTCACTTTATTGTGATAACTTAAGTGCCATTAACATCTTTAAAAATCCGGTTCAACACTCCCGCACAAAACACATAGACATTAGGCATCATTTCATTAGAGACCTAGTTGAACATTCTATTGTTACTCTAGAGCATTTGCCTACTAAAAATCAACTTGCGGACTTATTCACTAAGCCCTTGGACAAAGAGAGGTTTAAAACTCTTAGAATGTCCATTGGCATGATTTGTGTTGATTGATGTCTTTGTGTGATTGTGAGTGGCTTGATGAGCAAAACTTTAATTGAATATTATTGTCTCTAAGAGCTACTCACTTGAGAAGTAATGATCTTTAACAAGTATCTTTTATTGTTTCTAGATCATGCACTTGAGCTTGAAAATCTTATTTTTGAAAAGTGCACTAATGCTTCTCTTGTATGTTTTAGTTTTGAGTTTTTTGTGGTTGAATATGTGTAGATAATGGATGCATCTAGAAGTTTATTGTTAAGTACATGATAGATGACCTATGGTATGTATCCATTTTGCTTCGGCACTACATAGTAATCAACGAGCACCCTCATGGAAAGGGCTACACACCTTGGTTGTGAAGCCACCCAATGTAGGAAAGGGCTACGCCATTGTGATGAGTGAAAGCCGCCATGAGGAGTATATGTTTTTGTTAGTAAAATCAAAGAAGTGTTGAAATGAATCATAAAAAAAAAAAATTCTTTGATTCAAGCCTAAAACAAAACAAAAAGGCTTATGGTGTATAGTTAAGAATTGTGAAAAAGCTCGGGTTGACAAATAGAAACGGGAAAACGAGCCACATGCACACACACACGCTCATATGTTGATATCTATTCATTTTAAAAGCAAACATCTGGATGAATATCGGTTTGACCTATTTTTGGAAAGACTTTAGATGGATAGGTGTGGATAGAGTTTGCATGTTGATATCACAATTACTCCTACTATATATTTGAGAAGCATTCACACACACACACATTTTGCTTATGTGCTTGATTCATTAGCAATGTGAGAATATTTTTGAGAGATTAATGAAAATCTATGATTCTCTCTTGGACTTTGACAAGTTATGATATATTTTCTCTTATTGCTTGATTGTGTGATTGTGTGATGTCCCTTGTGAACAAATCTACTTGGTGATAATATGTGGAGCATATGTTAAGGGGGAGCTTTAGTTTATTCAACTTTCGCTTTCTATACGATTTGTTTGCTTAATATCTCGCTCTTTATCTCTTATGTCCCTTGTCTATTCCTTAACAAAAAGGGGGAGAAAATGTATACCTCACCATGTTTGATATTGGGGAGATTTTGTATACTTCACACTTTGTGTGGAAAAATGTTCCAATTGTGTGATCATATTCCTCTTTGTACTTAATTGTGACTTTGTCTTAAGGGGGAGAATTCTTGTCTTAAGGGGGAGAAAGAATTCTTTCTTGATAATGTTAAGGATAGTTGGTCCTTGGGAATTGAGAAATTAAGGGAATGCTTTAATATGAAAATATTTTATTCACTTGAGATAATGCATTTTTTGTATGAGATAAGGGATGTCTTATATATTTGTTTTTGGTTAATAACTCACCATTCTTCTTTAGAGAAGATCTCTTGTTTGGTTGCTATTTTCTCTCATAGGTACTTTGAAGACCAAAAGAGGAATTCTTGAAGACTTGAAGACTTTTTAGTCTAGGATTTTCTTTGTGATGTGAGATTGAGAGTATGCTATAATCTTGAGTTTATTTGAGTGAAACATTGTATGGTGAGGTTGAGGTTTTGCCAATGGAATAGCCAAAGGGGGAGATTGTAAGGTTTATGATTTGTATTAGCTTGATTCCATTGCAAAACGCTCTATATTTGTATTAGTTATTGCTTAAGATGTTCTTTGAAGAAAGGAAGCTTAAAAGATGAAGAGCAATGTCTAGTGCAAAAGTCGTATTCAAGAGGTGAAAAACGTCAAAGGTATATCTTGACTTCCATCCTCTTGCAAGGCGTTAGCGCACACACACACAATTCATACATGTGTGTCCCTGCATCGTGGTTCAAACATTTGGTATAACACATTCACACACTTCATAGTATGCTCATGCATTGATCTTGTATTAACAAACATTGTAGAATTGCATGCTTTGTGACTATCTCTTTGATATGGCATGCTTGTGTGAATATGTGTTTATTTGTTTGTGTATTTTGTGTTTTGGACTTGAACATGTTCTTATTTGATGCCTTATTGAGTTCCGGTCGTTTCGGTTACTCATTCATAAGGTTTCGAGTCCAAACGATGTAGCTACGCTACTTTTCGTTCTCATTCGTTGAGTTGACTTCATCGTAGTTTTCCGAGATGATTTCTCAACCAATTTTCAAAGTTGTGTAGTCTTTGTTGTGCATGAGGGAGTCACGGTTCGTAATCTGAAAACGGATTCGAAATCGGAGTTCGGATGCCCAAGATATGGCTGAAGAACCGGAGAGCGCGCGAGAGAAGGGCCTGGCCGTGGAGGAGGCCGTGGGGCCCACGGCCAGAGATGCTCTCTGCCCCCATGAGGCCCACGTGCCCCCCACGGGGAGGTGATGTGGCACATGTTGATTTGCCCAAAAATCTCCTCTCTCTCCTCCTTTTAAACACCTCTCATTCCCTCCAAACATTTGTGAGTTTTGAAGAACATTCTCCACGAATTTCTGCAGAATTCTTCATTTTTTAATGTTAGTATTTTGATCATATCTCTCTCATACGAACTCGAAATCAATCGATTCAAAAGCCAAAATTATTGGTCTTGAAGAGAGGTACAAACCCCAAGCATTTCCAGAGGCAGCTGATTTCGTCATTGTTCTCAGTTGATCAATTTCCAGTACGTGGTCAGGTTGTGTGTTTCAACTTCTTTTTTTTTTTTCAATTTCATCTTTGATCATCTCTTGATTCTTACTATTTAATTGATGAAATTTTTTGAGAAGTATGTTAGATCATATGCTAGGGTTGTTTGATCATTTGTCAATTGAGTTTTAGCTTTGTGATTTTTCTTGAACATATATGTGCTAAACTTGATTTTGTTTGAAATTGATTCTAGAAAATTTATATATGATATGTCTCATATTATTTTCTAGGTTTTATTTCATGATCTAAGAACTAGGTTTTTAGTGTGATATATTGAATATTCATACCTTTGTTCTTATTGATTTACATGTCTTGATTTCTAGATAATCTTGTGATTGTGTGTTGGAAGCATATTCTAGATTGTCATTGAACATGTACGTTTTGCTTGATTGATCATCTAGCTTAATTTGTTTGTGTTTTCATCACTTGCATCATGTAGATCATAGCCTTGCATTAGGTTGAAGTCTCTAGCAAAGTGAGTGAAGCTTTGTGGATAGAGCAAGGAAGTCTTGATTAGAGTCGGGAGGACTCGGATAATCAAGCAAGGAAGTCTTGTCTAGGGTCGGGAGGATCCGGATAGGCAAGCAAGAAATCTTCCTAGAGACGTGAGCATCTTGGATAGGAAGTTGCTTTCTAGAGGTGTAGGATACATCTCGGATAGGAAGTAGGCTTCGTGATTCACTAGCCCGAGGGTAGATTAGGAGTTGATAGCTTGAGCGGATATCATGAGTGATAGCTTGAGTGTGTAAGTCCTTTTTCACATAGTGGATTGCTTTGCCGGTGGTTGTGGTATCAACCCGTGGATGTTTCCTCTTTGAGGTTTTACCACGTAAAAAATACTTGTGTTCATTTTTGTTTTTACTTTTCTTTTATCTTTCATATCTTTCATTGATTGCATATCTTGTAAATGGATTAACTCTTGTATAAGTGAAATCAATTAATTTTGTTAAATATAATCAAGTGTGCATTTTCTTTGATATATTCCGCATTATTTTTAAATTGGAAGAATTTGGAGCCTATACCTATTCACCCCCCCTCTAGGTATATTTACACTACTACTTAAGGGAAATTTCAGTTTCGGATTTTTCTCTAAGAAAATATGTTCATGAGTACTTAGAGAAATCATCACCGCAAACAAAAATGTATCTCTTTCCATCTAAACTCTCGGTTTGCATGGGACCCATAAGATCCATGAGGAGAAGCTCTAGGGGCTCCTTGGTAGAGAGATACTTGCCCTTCTTGTGCATGCTTTTGGTTTGTTTTCCTTGTTAGCAAGGTCCACAAACAACATTGACTTTCTTCCCAAACTTGGGAAGGCCACGCACGACATTGAACTTATCTAAGATTCATAAATCCCGATAGTTCATATGGCTAAGACTTTCATGCCACAACTCAATTTGCTCATCGTTGGACTCATTACAAGAGACAACTCTACCCTTAAGATAATAGCAATTGTCGCTGGATCTCTTCCCTTTCAATAAGGTTTGTCCATCGGGCTTTAGGATAGAGTAATCATCTTTACTAAACAAGACCAAGAATCCTTCATCACTAAGATAAGAAATGCTTATTAGATTGGCTTTCAAGCCATCCACATATAAAGCATTAGATAAGGAGGGTAAACCGGGAATGAAGATGGTTCTTTTCCCTACAACTCTATTTTTAGATCCATTACCAAAAGTGACAAATCCCCCTTCCTTCATGACAAGAGTCTCGAAAAAACTCTTGTTTCCCATCATGTGCCTAGAGCACCCACTATTTAAGTACCAAAAATTAGAAGAATTTGCCTTTAAGGCAATTTGTGCAACATGGCAAAAATAAGCATCTCTTTTAATCCACCTAGGTGAAACACTTTCTTTCTTAGTGGTCAATGGTACATGGGCTCTAGATGTCCTAGGATCATTCAAATTGGCTCTATTTTTCCTAGGGACATGCATCTTGGCTCTAGCCTTTTTCTTTCCTATCATGCTTTCAACTCTACGCATTTTGATATAATGAAAGTAATTTGGTCTAATGTGACCATCAATACCATAAAAATGACATGTAGGAATAAAGTTAGGAATCATACCATAATCTTGAGTATGCATTTGAGCCTTCCCATGTCTTTGTGGTTGTCTTGGTTGTTGGAATGGATCTCTCATTCTTTGTTGTTGACTAAGACTTGGTTGCTTCCTCGGTTGAGCTTACATGATAGGTCTCTTCCCTTGATGGACTTTAGGTTAAGGGAAGTTAGCTTGATGAGCTCTTCTAAGTTGAGCTTGAGGTGGACTTCTTGGTGCCACCTTCACTTAAGCACTTCTTGAACATTTTTCTAAGTTCATTTTCTTCCTAGGTAATTGAGGAGGAGGAGACTCCTTAAAGTTCATGCTCTTGACAAATACAGTCTTGCTTGGAGTGGAGGACACTTTGTCATCTTCAAACCCAAGACCTCTCTTGTCACTTGGCCTTTTTCCAACATCTAACATGTGGTCAAGTTTTTAAGTGCTAGAGCCTATCTTGGCCATCAATTCTCTAGCATCTTCAAGCTCCCTCTTCATCCTTTCTTCACTCCTCTTAGATAAGTCTAACTCCTTTCTTAGCTTATTTTCATTCTCTATGGATCTCACCACTTCTTCACTTAAGTGGTCAATTTGGGTTGATAGCTCAAGGTTTTCTTTTTTCAACCTTCGAATTTCTCTCTTGTTTTTCACCCTTGAGCTCTCAAACATGACTATATAGTCATGAACATCCATTTTCTCCACATTTCCATTTATGGAGTTAGATGAGGAGTCATCTTCACTTGAGTCATTTTCCTCTTGACTCTCTTCCTTTTCTTCATTAGTACCTTTGCTCTTGTGGGAGGAGGCAAAGGCTATGAAGTTAGCCATTTCATCTTCATCATTCAAAGATTCCTCTCTCTCATTGGAGTCATCACTTCCACTCCAAGTGGCGGCCATCACTTTTCCCTTCTTGTTTTTCAAATTTCCATAATCGGAAGCAATGTATCTTATACCGCCACACTCATAGCATTGGATCCCTTTCCTTTCATTCTTCTCTTGCATAGGCTCAAACTTCTTGAAGGTAGCCTTTTTCTTCAAGTCTTAGCCTTTGGATCCAAAGCCCTTCTTCTCAAACTTGACGAACTTCTTAAACCTTCTCAACAACAAAGCCATGTCTTCGCCCGAGTCATCCTTACCCTCCTTTTCAACTTTGGAGGCCTTCAAAGCAATTCCCTTTTGCTTTTTAGGAGGTGTGGAGATAGGACCCTTTCTAGACTCATAAGCTAGAAGTCTCCCAATCACCTTACTCGGCTTCATATACTTGTAACCACTATTCTCCTCTAAAGCCATTACCTTGGACTCAAATCTTTCGAAGAGAGATCTCATAATTTTCTGCTTGATTCTCCCATCCGAATACGGGTCACCAAGTTAATGACTTTGGTTGACTATGTCCATCAACTTGATCTCAAAGTGTAAGGATTCCCGTAGTTTTTAATTGGCTTATTTCGTGATCAAACCATATGTGGGGATTCGTTGTAAGGGTAGCTTAGATGTTGTTGTTATTGCTTAGGCCCTTTGAAGACCTCACTATTGACAAGCACCAAAGGTAATACTCTAAGTGCTTACTTGTCTTGAAGAGATAGTTGCACACACTCACAACTCATGCATATGTTTTATCCTTGTATGTTGTGTGTCTTATTTGTGTGCTTTAATGCTCATTAACATCTCTTCTTGCATGTTAGGTTGATTGCATCTTACATTGCCCATTACCTTGTCATGCATAATCTTGGGATTCTTTCTTTGCAAAGGGCGCTGTTCAAAGCGCTCTACAAAGCGCTGTTGTGAACAGCGCCCATGAGACCTGATGCAAAAATGCCATTTAAATGCATCAGGTCTGATGCATTTTAGACGAGCGCTGTACGAGCGCTGTACAGAGGCGCTGTACGAGCGCTGTACAGAAGCGCTGTTCGTACAGCGCCCCTCTGTTTTTCCGTGAGAACAGAGTAGGGGCGCTGTACAGGCGCTGTACAGAGGCGCTCTACGTACAGCGCCCAAGGCAAATTTCAGGCCAACTTATCAAAACGACCACACTTTGATTTGGCCCCCTATATATATGCCACTTTGACTTTAGGTCAATAACAAGAGTTCATATTCAGATTTCATACTTAGGATATTTTTCAAAGAGAAGAAAAATTCCAAGAACTCATTTTTAATCACTCAAACACTTTTTCCATGATCATCAATCATCATCTAGCATCATCTTAGATCATCTAGATGTCATCTAGCATGGATTCTTCATCATACTTTGCTTGGTAAGCTTTTCACTAATATCTTACATATTTTGTGTTTCTCTTATCTAGCAATCTCAATTAATTACTTGTATGTTATTTTATATATTTTGAATACAAGATTGAGATTAGTATGATGTATGTTTGAGAAGTTGTATTGTGCTAGCATATTAGGTTTTGTGCTTAATATTGATTAGCTAAACTAATTGACATGTCATTTAGTTTTGATATCTAGGATTGTTCTTAATTGCATATTAATCATCTTAGATAAGCATATAGGGTTTCCCTTGCTCTATGTTACATTTTGGATATTCACATATATTCACTTAGGGTTGTATTCTCTTCACAGAGAAAGTAAGTCTTGTGTGTAGCATCCGGGATTAGGTTGCTTAGATCACAAGCAAAATTGGACTAGGTTCACTCATACCGGGATTAGGTAGGTGTGTGATTACTTCCGGGATTAGGTTGTAATCGTTTGCACATTTAGTGGATTCGAGGTTCGAGTGTGGCTTACTTACATAGCCCGTGGTTTTTCCCGTGAGGGTTTCCACGTAAAAATCAAGTGTTGTTTTAATTTCCGCACCATATTACACTTGCTTGTTTATATTATCTTGAGGGCATTTTCGTAATTTTAACTAACACGAAAAATTGGGTAAAAAGCGTAAAATCTATTCACCCCCCCCCCCCCCCCCCTCTAGATAGTTTTATACACACCGTGCTATAATTAGTCTCACAAAGTCGTTGAAGCACTCGTTCTCCTCCATCTTAAGCATCTCGAATTGAGGTTGGGGGACTTGAAGCTCAGAGTCTTTAACCACTTCGGTTATCTCATGTGCAACTTCTAGGATGTCCCACGCCTCCTTAGCGATCCTAGTGTTTTGAATCAATTTATATTGATTTTCATCCATTGCACATAGGATGGCATACATCGCTTTCCTATTCCACATAGATGTTTCAAACTCTTGTGCGTTCCATTGCACCTTAGGCTTGAGTACATCCTTTCCTCCACCTGTAGGAGTCATCATCGGTGGAGAATAGCTGTCTTCATCCACCATCCAAGCCCGGTCATGGATTTGGCATATGTACGACTCCATCTTGCCTTTCTAAGAGGCATAATTAATCCCGGTGAGTAGAGGAGGCCTTGTGCTAGAAACACCTTTGTTACCACCACCGTTTTCACCGTTTCCACTTATAGTGTTTATGAATGAATGCAAATGTATGTGAAACAAATATTGCACGGTGTGTATAAAACTATCTAGAGGAGGGTGAATAGATTTTAAACAATATTACCCAATTTTCGTCTATAGTCAATATTACGAAATTACCCCAAACTAGATGAAGCAATAAATCAAGTATAAAATGCAAAAATTAAATAACACTTGATTTTTACGTGGAAACCCTCACGGGAAAAACCACGGGCTAATAAGTGTGCCACACTCGAACCTCGAATCCACTAAATGTGTTAAAGATTACAACCTAATCCTGGTAAGTAATCACACACCTACCTAATCCCAGTATAAGTGGACCTAGTCCAATTGCTTGCGGTTTAAGCAACCTAATCCCGGTCACAACGCAAGACTTAATTCTCTAAGAAGAGATAACAAAACCTATGTGAATATGTGAGATATTCAAAATGCAATTTAGAGCTAGGTAACCCTATATGCTTATCTAGGATGATGATTTTACAATTAATTCAATCCTAGATATTAAAAGCTAGATGACATGTCAAATAGCTTAGCTAAACATAGATTAAGAAAACCTAGATAGCTATCACAATACAACACTCAATCATATCAACACAATAATTTCTATCTTGAATATTGGAATTTAATCTAAGAACATGCAAGTAATAAAAGAGATGCCTTAATAAATAAAATACTAATTATATATGATAATAGTGAAGAACTTACCAAAGCAAGCGTGTTGATGAAAGACCCATGCAAGCAAGCATCCTAGATATGCTAGAAGATGCTAGATGAAGTTTAATGCATATGGAAATGGTTTTTAGTATTTAAATGAGCAATCTTGATTGCCTTTTCTCTCACAAATCTCTCTTTAGACTTTAGGGTTCTTATGTTGAAAGAGCTAGGTTCAGAGAGATGAGAAAGTGATTTATTTATACGCACCAAAAACAGAGCATGTGAAAAGACAAGTTTGCCCCTGAAAACGCACGATCGGCGGTTTCATTCAGCGACCAGGCCGCCATTTATAACTGCCAAATGGCTCCTGAAAAAGGCAGGGGAACAACGGCGGTTTCAATCGGTGGTTTCGAAACCGTCGATACAACTGCAGAATCAACTCGAGAGATTAAATCAATCAAGTATGATTGGCAGTTTCGAATGGCCGATCATAACCGTAGAATTGCTCTAGAAGCCTCTAGACATAAACGGCGGTTTCATTTGGCGGTCAGGGCCGCCGATCAAACCACCGATTCACCAAAAATGGTGAATCCAAAGGAGAAGCCAAGGGCATTCTCCGTAGGCAGTCTTCGCACTAAACCAAGCACACATTCGTGCAAGCACGGACATTTCCGAACATGTTCGTGAAATGAATTACATGACACAAAAACACATAACAAGATACATCAATCAAAGTGCAAGTGTGAAATGTGACATGTGAAGAGTATGCACACAAATGCAAGTATGCTAAGTGTGTGTGTGCAATCTAAGTCTCTTCAAAGAAAACTAAGTACTAGAGATGATACCTTTGGCGTGCTTGTCCCTTGAGGTCTTGAAAGGGCCTTTGAGCTTGATCCTCAATCACTTAAACTACCCTTACACAATAAACCCTAACATGTGGTTTGTCCACGAAATAAGCCAATCAATAAACGGGAACCTTACGCTATGAATGTTCAAAAAACACACAAAATGCAAAACACACCAAAATAAGCAAAGATCACCTAAGTATATCTAGGAACCCGCTCTGATACCAATTAAAACTAATTATTCCGGTGTGTATAAAACTATCTAGAGAGGGGGTGAATAGATATTAATCCAGTTATTACCAAATTTTCCGAATTAGTCAATATTACGAAAATAACCCCAACCACTCAAAAAAGCAAATCAAGTGTAACGTGCGGAATTTAAATAACACTTGATTTTTACGTGGAAACCTTCAACAAGGAAAAACCACGGGCCGATATGTGCGCCACACATGATCCTCGAATCCACTAATTATAATGGTGTCCACAACCTAGGTTGACAACGTCAAACCCTATATAGTCACTAACCCACCACCACTACCCTCCGAAACCAACTATAGCAAGACCACATCTAGCTACCTGAATCCTTCTCTTCCTTATGTCACTAGAATAGAGACTTAAAGGAAGCAACAATCGAATGTAAGCTGAAGAAGGTTTGGACTCTCTCTTTTAGACCACCCCCAGGTCGGGACAAGACTTTATTTGAGCTACTAGGGAGCTACTTTCTACCCTAGATCTTCTAAAGTGAACTTAGATCAATTTGCTTACGGCCTAAGCAACCTTAGCCACAAGACTTACTTCCCAATAAAGAGATTAAACAACCTATGTGAATATGCAAAGATATCCAAATATGCAATTAATGCTAGGTTATACTAAATGCTTATCTAGGATTATAAGATATTAATTAAATCAATCTTAGATATTAATTGCTATATGTCATGGCATAAAGCATAGCTAACATAGATTAAGCAATCCTAGGTATAGCTATCACAATACAACACTCAATCAAAACAACACAACAATCTCTATCTTGTATAATAGAATATGATCTAAGAACATACAAATAATTAAAGAGATTTCTTGTTAAGTAAAACACTAAGATTAGATGAAATTAGTGAAAAACTTACCTGTAAGTAACTAAATACTCGAGGCGTGTTATCAATATATTAATCTAGAGGGGGGGTGAATAGATTTTAGCTATTATTACCCAATTTTCGCATACAAGTCAATATTACGAAAATGCCCCTACTAGTCAAAAATACAAGTGTAATATAGTGCGGAATTAAAAATGACACTTGATGTATACGTGGAAACCCAACCACTGGGAAAAACCACGGGCTGTATAGTGCGCCACACTCGGAACTCGAAATCACTAATTGAAATGAAGTTTACAACCTATGTAGACCTCGTCTAACAATCCGGTCTGTAACCCCTCACTTCTACCCTGCAGGCCTTTATTAGCAACCCTATTCCAATTTGCTTGAGGCCTAAGCACTCTTAGCCTCAAGTCTTAATTCTCTAAGAAGAGATTATGCAACCTATGTGAATATGTATGAATATTCAAATAACAAACAAGGCTAGGGAACCTTAGATGCTTATCTAGGATGATGAGATAATCAATTAAAATCAATCCTAGATATCAAGTGCTAAATGACATGTCATAATAGCTTAGATAAACATAGATTATAAAAACCTAGATATCTATCACAATACAACACTCAATCAATTCATCACAATTAATTCTCTAATCTTGTATTTATCATATGATCAAAACATACAAGTAAATTAAAGAGAATAGCTTGATAATAAAAATAATCAAATAAGATGAACTTAATCAAAATCTTACCAAGCAAGTTGTGATGATGCAAATCCAATCATGGATGCATTCTATATAGTAATAGAAGATGCAATATGAAATATGATGCAAAAGGGATTTGATTTGAGTGGTTAAAGGAGAGTTCTTTAAAGATTTTTCACTTGAAAAAATGTTCTAAGGAAAATATATGATATTTTGACTCTCTTGGACGACCTAAAATTATAGAAGACTATATATAGGCAACTCTAGTAGAGTGAGGTCATTTTGAAAAATCACACCAGTTTGTGCGTTGTGCGCTGGTCAGCTACCAGCGACAGACCACTGGGCTATCTGCGCTGGTGGGTTGTGCTGGTCCGGCGCATGACGTCCAGCGCACAGCAGAGCCCACTCCTTTGAACCCAAAAACACATGCAAGGGTAAAAAGGTAAAACAAGATGCATCCTAAAAGCCTATCATGGTATGACATTAAAGACACAAGATGCAATCAATACTTATGCAAGAAGAGATGATATATGATCATGAATGCTCATAATAACAACACATACACAACATACAAGAAAATAAATTAAGCATGAGATGTGAGTGTGTGTGTGCAACTAATCTCTTCAAAGCAAATTAAGCACAATAGAAATTTACCTTTGGTGCTTATCAACCTTGAGGACATGAGAGGGTCTTGAGCTTGAATATCAATCACTTAATCTACCCTTACATATAATCCCCAACACGTGGTTTGTCCACGAAATAAGCCAATTAAAATATGGGAATCCTTACATTACCAATGCATGTGTGTTGAGTAAAACCCATGCAAGAAAGCATCCTAGATAAGTTAGATGATGCTAGATGAAGTTTGATGCATATGAAAATGGTTTTGAGTGTTTAAATGTGAGTTCTTGAATTTTTTTCTTTCTTGAAAAATGTTCTAAGTAAGAAAACTGATTTTGAACTCACTGCTAAACCTAAGCACAACGTGATATATATATATATATATATATATATATAGGTGGCTAAAATGATGCAACACCGTTTTTGACAAAGCAGTTGTCGCCTTTTGATCTCGGAGCGACACTTCACAGCAACGCCATTTAATCTTCTCTGTCTCCTTTTGTTTTTGGAGCGACACTTCATGGTGACGCCATACCTGGTTGATTTTTAGGAATTAATCTCTCTGTCGCTTCTTGGTCGCCACAACGACGATACAGCGACAACACTTTCAGTGCTTCATGCATTCTGTTGCCATGTGTTCAAGGTGACACCACCAAAGGGCGACAATGCCCTGTTTTCCCACTTTGTGCACAATGTGCAAGTGTGAAAAGTGAAGAGAATGCACACAAGTGTAATTAATACATATGCAAGCATGATAAATGTGTGTGTGCAACTAAGTCTCTTCAATGAAAACTAAGCATAAGAGATATACCTTTGAAGTGCTTATCATCTTGAGGTCTTGAGAGGGCCTTTGAGCTTGATCATCAATGCCTAAGCTACCCTTACATGTCAAATCCCAATTGTGGTTTGTCACCAAAATAAGCCAATCAAACTTAAGGAACTTACATCAAGTTTGGTTGGAGGATTATCCTTCTTGTATTAAGCATTATTTAATGGCTGATTGCCTAGGTAGTTTGTAATTGCTTTGTTTCCGGAATAAAATTTGCACTTTATCAAAAAAAAAAAAAAATTGTCTTGATTGTAGAACAAGTAATGCTAAGGCAACATCCTACAAACAACAATAAATACAAGGGTTATACTCCAAAAAAGGTACGCAATATACACAGTCTATTACATGCAAAAACTCTGTCGAATTCTCTTGTGAATTATTGATTTATTTCTTGAGATCATTGGCAGACTTAAGCGTCAGAGTGTAAACACCGATCACCAACTGACGCTCCTAACATTTTAAGTTTTGCATGCTTGATTATTGCAGGATTAAGTACGAACGATTCCATTTGCCAAATCGACTACTTGTAAGATCCTAGATCTTTGTTGGCTTGATTCCATTGCAAAACACTCTTTATTTGTAATGATTAGTTGCTCAGGTTGTTCTTGGTGAAAAGAAGCTTCAAAGAAGAAAAGCAACGTCTCATGCAAATATCATCTTCAAGAGGAAAATCGCGTACTTGGATGCTAAGGTATCAAGATTCTTCTTCCTCTTGCAAGGCGTAAGTGCACACACACAATTCATTCATGTGTGTCCCTGCATCATTGTGCTACATTTGGTATAACACATTCACACACCATTGAAGTATGCTCATGCATTGAACTCATATTGTCAGACATTGTAGAGTTGCATGTTTTAAGACTATGTCTAGGAAATGGTATACTTATGTGATCTTGTATTTGTATGTTTGTGTTTTATTGTATTTGGACTTGAACATGATCTTATTTGATTCTGTTAGGTTGATAATTAGTGTTGGCATTAATTCCATATCAAAACGTGTTTTACTTGTAATGTTTAGTGGTTAGTAAAAGAAGGATTTCGAAGACAAAGGACGTCTCAACCATTATTCGTTCAAGTTGCCGGCTTTTAAGAGTTTCGGGCATTATCGGTCTACAAAGGTATTCTAAGACCTCTTATCTCTTACAAGGCTAGGCACACACTCACACATATCATTCTTGTGTGTCCCTTCATGATTTTATTTCATTTACATTTCACTTTCACACACTTGGCAAAATATGCTCATGCATTCACATTTAGTTAATAAACTTTGTGTTTTGCATTTTCTAGGACTATGTTCGGAAACTAGCATATGTGTGTGTATTTGTGTTTGTATGTTTCAGTATTTTGTGTTTAGGACTTGCAAATGTTCTTATTCAATGCCTTATTGAGTTCCGGTCGTTTCGGTTACTCATTCATAAGGTTTCGAGTCCAAACGTGTTGACTATGCCACTTTACGTTCTCTTACGTTGTGTTGACTTCATCGATGATTTCCGAGATGATTTCTCAACCGTTTTTCAAAGTTGTATAGTCATTATCGTGCGTGAGAGAGTCACGGTTCGTAATCCAAAAATGGATTCGAATTCGGAGTTCGAACGCCCGAGATACGGGCCGATGAACCGAGGGAGCGCACGAGAGGACAGCCCAGGCCGTGGGCCACAAGGGCTGGCCGTGGTTGAGGCCGTGGGCCCCACTGCCTAGAGCAGCCTCTGCTCCCGTGTGGGCCACGCGCCCCCCACGGCCAGGGGGTGACGTGGCACCACATGGTTGGCCGGTTCCCTCCTTCTCTCTCCTCCTATTTCTTCCCTCTCTCTCTCCATTTGAATTTTTCAAGAAGAACATTTCAGTTTTCCCGTCTAGAATTCTCTCCAATTTTTCCAAACTTCAAAACACCATATCTTCCTCATCCGGAGTCGGATTTGAGTGATTCAGTTGGAGAGTATTCGTATTTGAGTCCTCTAACATCTCCAAGTGGTTTGGTGGCTGTTTGATCGTGATTTCAAGTGGTTGGACACTGAATTTCGCACTAGCTGCAGAATCCGAGGTTTGAGTCTCAACTTTGGGATTTCTTGTTATTTCACCTTCCATTTGCTTGGGGTTTCTTCTTCTATATCTATGTTGTTGACGGTGAAATTTGGATTGCCACGCACTCAACAATTAAATCAATTTAATATAAAGCAAGAAAATTAAGAACACATGCAAAAGACAAGTTTTACGTGGAAAACCCTTGAATGGGAAAAAACCACGGCGCCCCTGATGGCAGAAGAATAATACTAGGCTTTCGTTGCTTTGTTACACACTCAAATCTCTCACAATTGCTCTCTTTTCTCTCTCTATATTTCTGAACCCCCTCCTCGTGGGATAGGTGGTTCTATTTATACATGTTTACTTAGGGTTTCCCCTTGTTGATTTGTACTAGGATCCTTCTTTGTCGCGGATTGGGTCTTCTTTCCTTTTTATGATTCCTTGTTGCTTTGGGTCTTCTAAAAGTGTAGGGTTTACTTCTGTATTTTTACCGAGTTGGTTCAAGCCCAGTGTGCTGGTCCAGCGAGTACCTTTAGTTTCTGGGTATTGCGTTTCTGGCGAGCACACTTCTATATTCGGCGAGTAGGTTTTTGGGAATCGGCAGCCATGCCTTTAACTTCCTTCTGGGTTTTATCCTTCTGACTTGTCAGACTCCTTCCCTTGACCTGGTCAATGAATGACGTGGCAGTCTTTTGTTAGCTCTCTTGATGACGTGTCAAGTTGGCGAACTTATATATACAACAATACCCCCATAAATACTTCGAGCTGGGCGAATGACTTGTTCTTCCCACTTCGTTTGCCTCTGCGAGTAGTATTTATAAGACTTCAGCGCTTTTGTGTAACAACTCACTTTTTTTTTTTTATATATATCCCGCGTTGTTTCACTTAATCGATTCTTCTGGTGCAAGCTTTCAATTTGAGCCACACGATTTTAGTGCTTTCATTTGTTTTGTCAGACGAAGGGACATTCTGACTGCTTGGTTGTCCCCGAGATGCCACGTGTCCCTTACTTGGTGGTGGCTGTTGTGGCTGGTCACTGTAGCCGTCATTCTCATTAATTGCATATCATTTACTTGATTTTTTTTGTTTTTGAATTTCGAATTCCCCCTTTTGACGCCTAAACGTTTCTTCTTCTCCTTTATCTCTTCATATTTCCATTTAATTTATTTCCCTACCGTCTTCTCATAACAGAAAGAACAGCTTGGTTTTCTTTGCTTTTGTCTGCCACATTTCTTCGAGTACCTGCTACAGTCCTTTCCGTGTGTTTAATTCCTTTTATTGCCGGACGGTCTCACCGGAATCGACTATTCCCGCTTCTCTGCGTATCCTTCGTGAATCTAGGGTTTTCTGGTGAGTTCCCATGGACCCTTCTTTACGTTCCTCTCTTTTTAATCGGATGATGCAAGCCATGGAGCTTGGTGACAAAAGCACTGCGGACAAAATCGAATCTCTGATTCGTAATTTTCGTCCGGGTTCTCCGGTGCCAATTTCTGTTTATGTTCCGTCCTCTGAGGATGCTTTTATCCCTAATATTTCTCCTCCGTCTTCTGACAGTGATTTTCCCACGATGCCGAGATCTTCTAAGCCAAGCGGGAGCAGACGACGTGCCTCTAGGGCTCCTCGTGGATCCCTTCTGGATGCCCAAACAACCGTTGATTCAGATGTCGATGACCATCAACGGGACAGGCTGAATTTTTCGTTTGATCGCCCGTGCTCCTTTGATACTGAAGTCAACGTGGTTGGCGAGGCGGAGCTCGGCAAGTTCAAGAGTCGCTTCGGGATCCCAGATTCTGTGACTTTGATACTGCCTGGTGACCGAGCGGCGTGGAATCCTCCTGAGAACGCAGTCGCCATTTATGGCGCCATGCTTAGCTGTGGGATCACCCTTCCTCTGCAACCTTTTATTGCTCGGTTCCTCGCGGAGGCAAAAATTGCGCCCGCTCAACTTGCCCCGAACAGTTATAGGATCCTCATGTGCCTGGGTTTAATGTGGAAATTGAAGGGTTTCGGATCCCCTACGCCCCGCGAGATTCGCCATTTCTACACCTTGAGGCAGGCTGGCAACAGCGGGACATATTTTTTGCTTTCTTCGCCCGTGGAGAACTGGATTCCAGAGGGTGTATCGAACCCTGGGCAAGTGGAGGTCTCCAGCGATGAGAAGAAGAAAGGCTTTATTTGGGGCTTTCCTTCTTCAAACAAAAGATGGAAAAACAGTTGGTTTTTCGTCGGCGGCGAATAGGGTAGAAATGTGTCCGCAAATAGTCGCCTGAGTCTTGCAGCGAGGAAAGTTCCTAGGCATTTTACTTCTCCTGATGCCTGGTCAAAAACGGTCCCTGTTTTGTTGGATGCAGAGATATCTCACCTCGTTGCTGTAGCCGTCCTTCCTCTAGATGAAAGGGGCCGATCATTTCTTCTGGACGAGGACAAGATGATCGCAAAAGGGCTATTCCCTCGTCTACCAGCCAGACTTCCTCGCCGTAAGTTTTACTTGCTTTCTTTATGGTTTTCTTGTGTCCATTCGCTAATATTTGGTAGGTTTTTGCAGTGTATGATTTTGACAGAGTTTGTGATCTGCAAGCTCGGGCGGTCAAAAATTCCGAGGCTGCCAGCAAGAGACGCGCCGCTGGTTTGGCCAAGGAAGGTGTCGCTAGTCCGGATGGCGGTGACCCTTCGGATGATGAGAATACTGGCGATGTCGATGGGGAGCGGGTCGAGTTGGGGCCATCTCCTGTTTGTCCGAATGCTGCTGCGAGTACCCCCGCTGTTACGGATAGTACTGCTGCGAGTACTGCTGCGAGTACTGCTGCGACAGCTCCAAGCCGTAAGGGAAAGGAGAAAGTGGGGGTTTCGGGGGTGGCTAGTGAGATCCCTATTTTTGACGCGAACGTCCCTGAGACTCCCCTGGATCCTTCAAGCGACCTAAACCCCAGAACTGGTAGAGGTAAGCGTCCAGCGGAGGGCACGCCTGATCGCACTGCCCGGCCTGTAAAGCGGGCGTCAAGGGTCGTGCAATACGTGGTTTCTTCAGATGAAGAGGTCGCCGAGGAACCTGTGCTCGTCGAGGTTCCTTCTGCTGAGACGACCGTCCCTGGGGCTTCTGTTGAGGGACCAAATTTGGCGGAGTCTTCCTTCCCGGAAGGGGCAAGTAATTTTGGTGCCTCCGCCATTCCCACAACCAGTGCAACTCCTCCTCCAGTAGCTGCGGAAAAACCGAGTACTTCTTTTGCTGGTCATCCTAGGTCACCTGGTCGGCAAGGGCCAACTGATAAACCTGGGTCGTCCAGACAGGATTGGGCTGCTGCATCTGGTTCTGGCGTTGCTCACGGAGCTCCTCCCGTTGATCCAGCCGAGGCTGGTGAGAGGGATGAATCTGTCTCTCTCTCGGATTTTACGGCTGCCGAGATTTGTTCTTATATAATGAATAATAATGTCTACGTCGGTGAGAGTTGGGAGCAGATAAAGAAAGGATCCTGCAACAAGAAAATGGAATTCTTTTTCAACTGCTATTCTCTGGTGAGCCTCTCGCTGTACTTACGTATCTCTGTTTAGCGCGTTTCCTGACTTCTGTTTCTCTTCTTTTCTTTTCAGATGCTGTCTGAGTTGACTGATAACTACAGACGAGGAAATTTTTTGTCGAGGGATTTGAAGCGCCTTCGGGAGCAGTCCTCTCTTTTGGAGGCTAAGAAGCTTGAGGCTGAGGAAAACCACGCTCAGCAGCTTGCACAACTGAGGGAATCGGCAGATGGGCACCTTTCAGCCCGATTGGCTGCTGAGGAGAAGCTGGGTGTCACTGAGGAAGAGATTCGCTTACTGCGAGAGCAACTCTCTGCTAGTCAGGAATCGCTCGCTGCACGTTTAGAGGTTGAGCGACTAACTGAGGATGCGAAGGAGAAAGCCGAGCGTGAGGCTGCAGATTTGCGCAACCAGTTGGCTTCGCATGAAGTCATTTTGACTGATCTTAAGGCTGTTTTGGAGGTTGAAGAGGTTGATCGATTCAAAAGATCCCCTGCCTATGACGCGCTTTTGCTGCGTGAGTTTGAAAAGGGCATGAGGCAGGCGAAAAAGGTTTTTGCCATGAAGGATCATTCAACCGATAAAGCTCTGCGGCGTTTTGACAAGTCTCTTCAGCAGCACATGGCCAGTGGTGTGGACTCGATAAAAGAGCAAATAAAACGATGGCGAGCCCACTGCCGTTATAATAGGACTGACCCTCATCCCATGCATTTGGAGATCCCCAGCAAACGCGCCTTCAACACATACTACTCGGGTCAGAAAGGCAGTTTTTCTGGTTCGGGTGCTGAGCCAGATTTGGGCCCTGTTGCTGGAAGGGATTATGAGCCATTCATGCCAGAAGTGGATGAGGAAGTCACCTGGCCTTCAGAGGAAGAGATGGAAGATGAGGAGGACAGCGAGGGCCCCCCTACAGCTGGTTGAGGACTGTAAATTTTATCTTTGCTTCATTGTTTGTAATTCTTTATTTGTAAATAACCTTTTTTCAAGTTATAAACTCTCCTTCGCTCTTTTGTGTTCAGCTGCCTTTTGCTGATTTGTTGGCTTCGTTTAACTTTTTTTTCACCAAGTTCTTTTTAGCATATTTTATAGCTTTGTCCAGCTGCCTTTGCTGTGTTTTCGGCATACTCAGTGTTTGTCAGGACGTATCCGACCATGCACCAAGTTTTTTTAGCATTTCTTATATCTTTTATTCAGCTGCCGTTGCTGTATTTTGGCGTACTCAGTGCTTTGGCAGCATTTATTCGACCATGCACCGAGTTTTTAACATGCTTTTTGTTTGTTCAGCTGCCATTGCTGATTTTCGGCTTTTATTTCTCGCTAGTCATCGCTGCAGCGAGCATAAAGCTCGTTTTTATGTGATGATAGCTATGTGTGATGGCGAATGCCTTTTGCGTTTGGCGAGTCAGAATCGAGAATCTCTTAGTAATAAATTACTCTTTATTGAATACTTCCTGCATCTTTGTTAACATAGTCATAAAGAAAAAATACTAAAATGAACAACTGCTCTAAGTTAGAAAGAAGAAAAATAAAAGGAATTCAAAAGAATCTGACTTGTCCTTTAAGGATAATATATCTTCAAGTACTGTGCATTGCATGGACGGGGTAGCTCGCCAAATCCTTCCCGAGTAATGCGATATGCCCCATGGCCAGCTATCCCCGTAATCTTATAAGGCCCTTCCCATTTGTCTGCGAGTGATCCTGCAGCCTTGTCTCTTGTTCCTGGATTCACCCTCTTCAGTACTAAGTCACCAAGTGTGAACCTCCTTTCACGCACATGCGAGTTGTAATATCTGGCTACCCTCTGTTGGTACGCCGCATTCCTTATTTGTGCGCGCTCCCTTCTCTCTTCTAATTCATCTAGGCCGCACTTTAGCATATCAATGTTGATTTCTGGCTGGAAAAGTTGTACCCTTGGTGAAGAGAATGATGTTTCCACGGGAATAACAGCTTCTGCTCCGTAAGCCATGGAATACGGGGTTTCGCCTGTTGAACCCCTTTCTGTTGTTCGATATGCCCAGAGCACTTATGGTAACTTATCCGCCCAGCTCCCCTTTTTGGTTGCCAATTTAGCTTTCAGGTTGTGCTTGATGATCTTGTTCACTGCTTCAGTTTGGCCATTCGTCTGTGGATGTGCTGGAGAAGCGTAGTAGTTGTTGATGCCGTACTTATCACACAATTCCCTGAATTTCCTGCCATCAAATTGGGTCCCATTGTCTGTGATGATGGTGTTTGGTATCCCGAATCTGTACAAGATATTTTTCTTCACAAAGCTAATGGTGTTTGCTTCTGTTATATGTACCAATGGCTCGGCTTCTACCCATTTTGTAAAATAATCCACGGCTACTATGGCATGCTTTGCTCCTCCAGTTGCTGTTGGTATTGGGCCGATCAAGTCTATTCCCTACATGGCGAATGGCCAAGGCGAGGTAATACTTTACAGGAGCTCAGGTGGTTGTCGGATGTTATTGGCGATTTTCTGACATGCTTCACATCTCGCTGCCACCCTTTTGGAGTCGGCGAACAGAGTTGGCTAGTAAAAACCCTGTCTCAATGTTTTGTGGGCTAGGCTGGCACCCCAGCGTGGTTCCCACAATTTCCACTGTGTATGCTTCTTAGGATACCTTCTGCTTCTTCAGGCCCGACACATCTCTGCAGTGCCCTCGAGTATCCCCTCTTGTATAGTTCTCCATTGAGTACCGAGTATCTTGTTGCTCTGTATTTTAGCCGCTTTGCTTCCAATGGGTCACTCGGAAGTATATCGTTGACGAGATATTCTTTAATTGGTGTGATCCAGCTGTTCCTTTCGCCAAAGATTGCCCCGACTTCCTTTGTTTTAACTATACTCGGCTGCAATAGGCGGATCATAGAGATATTGTTGGGCCAGATGTTGATCGTGGCAGATGCCAATTTGGCCAAGGCATCAGCCTTTTCATTTTCTTCTCTGGGGACATGAACAATTCTGTACTCTTTGAATCTTTCTAACAGCTCCCTTGCCAATTCCAGGTAAGTGATCATGCTTTCCTCTCTCGCCTGGTATTCATCTAGCACCTGATTGACAACAACTTGAGAGTCGCTGAAAATTTCCACCTCGTCTGCTCCTAAGACTGTGCTGATCTTTAAACCTGCTATGAGTGCCTCGTACTCAGCTTGATTGTTGGTGGCTTTGAAGTCAAAACGCAAGGCACATTCGATTGAGTCTCCTTCCGGTGTTGTCAGCACTACACCTGCCCCGCTGCCGTGCGTGTTTGATGAGCCATCAACGCGAAGTTGCCATTTGAATATTTTCTTATTTTGCTCCACCATCATTCTCGCCACCTCTATGCTTGGTTCAGTGAACTCTGCTACGAAGTCTGCCACTGCCTGGGCTTTAATTGCTGTCCTTGGGAGGTATTCCACATCGAATTCACTTAATTCGATCGCCCACTTTGTTAACCGACCGGATACCTCTGGTTTCTGTAGGATTAACTTCAGTGGGCAGTTGGTGTATACCCTGATTATATGAGCCTGGAAATACGGTCTTAGCTTCCTCGCTGCTATTATTAGGGCGAGTGCCATTTTTTCTGCCGGCGAGTACCTTGTTTCGGCTGGTAATAGTGCTTTGCTGGTGTAGTATACTGGCTTTTGGATTCCATCTTCCTGTCGTACTAGCACGGAACTTGTGGCTGCTTCAGATACGGACAAGTACATGTACAATGTCTCTGCTGTTTCTGGCTTTGATAGCAGTGGTGCCCGTCCAAGGTAATCTTTCAAGGCCTGGAAGGCTCTTTCGCAATCCTCATTCCATTCGATTCCCTTTCCCTTTTTTAAAGCTTTGAAAAACGGTAGGCATCGGTCTGTTGACTTGGCTATGAATCTGCTCAGCGATGCTAGGCACCCTGTGAGTTTTTGGACATCTTTCAGAGTCTTTGGCGAGACCATTCTTGCTAGTGGTTGGATTTTTTCAGGGTTCACCTCTATTCCTCTTTGGTGTACCTGATATCCGAGAAACCTCCCAGATGGTACGCCGAATACACATTTTGCCGGATTCAACTTCATTCCATACTTGACCAGTACATCGAACGTTTCCCTCAGGTCATCTGCATGTCTATCTGCGGTGACACTTTTTGTCAGCATATCATCAACATAAACCTCCATATTTCTCCCTATTTGCCTGGCGAACATCTTGTTGACCAAGCGTTGATAAGTTGCCCCCGCGTTCTTCAGGCCGAATGGCATGACCGTGTAACAATACAACCCCTGATCTGTGGTGAATGCTGTCTTCTCTTCGTCAGGCCTGTGCATCTTTATCTGGTTGTATCCTGAATATGCATCCATGAAACTCAACGTCTCATGTCCGGCTGTTGCATCTACTAACTGGTCAATCCTTGGTAACGGGAAGCTGTCCTTGGGGCAGGCTTTGTTCAGGTCGGTGAAGTCGACGCACATCCTCCATTGATTGTTTTTCTTTTTCACTAAGACTACATTCGCCACCTATTCCGGGTACTTAACTTCTCTAATTGACCCTGCGGCGAGCAACTTTGACACTTCCTCTTTTATCGCTGCACTTCTTTCTGGGTTGAAGCTTCTCCTTTTCTGTACTACCGGTTTGCATTTCTCATTCACAGCCAGATTGTGAGAAATTGTGCTTCTATCAATCCCTGGCATGTCTTCGTGGCACCAAGCGAAAATCCCCCTATATTCTTTCAACAAGTTCGTCACATCTTTTTTAACTTGTTCAGCCAGCCTTGCTCCGATCTTTACTGTTTTATCTGGTTCCGCTTCATCTAGAATAACCGACTCAGTCGGTTCTTCCTTCTCTCTGCTTGTTTTGTCCCTTGGATCCAGTTCGAAGTTTTCCGGATTATCTTCCTGCACTTCCATGTCTACTTCGAATATGTTCAAGGTTTCCATCCCTGTTTTATCTTTGAAGATTGATAGGTTGGCGCGGCGAGCCATCTCCTGCGACCCTTTCAATTCTCCGACGCCGAACTCTGTAGGGAACTTTATTTTCAGTGCATGGGTTGAAGTAATAGCTCGAGCTTTGTTAAGAAACGGTCGGCCAAGTAGAGCATTATACGGCCAATTATGGATGTCAACCACGACAAAGTCCAACAGGATTGTTCGCCGGCATGGTGCTGTTCCAAATCTTACAGGTAGTTTCACTGTTCCTAATGACCTAACCTCTGCGCCACCAAATCCTTTTAATGGTACATGGAATGGTTCAAGATCTTTCCTGTCCAGCCGCAACTCATCATACACTCTGGCACTTAAAATATCAGCCGAACTCCCATTGTCAATCATCACTCGAAGGACATCCCTATGGGCTATTCGAACTCCCACGACAATTGCATCATTAGGCTTTGCATCAATCCCGTCTGAGTCTTCTGCTGTAAATGTGATGGGATCATGTCCTTCTCTCCCTTTCTTGGGGTTTCTCTGCACAGAATTGACTTCCATGTTCCTGCCCTCGTACATTACTTCTCGAACCTCCGACATCCTTTCTCGATTGCTCCTCCCCGTGTGAGGTCCGCCGAAAATAGTGTTTATGGCTGTGCTAGGACTGTTCCTCCTTGGACTCTTCCTCTCTTGCCCGTTTCCTTGGCGGCTATCTTGGCGACCCCCGTGCTTGTCCCCTTTCAAGGCAAAGTCCTTCAGGTGCCCATCTCTGATCAGGCTTTCGATGTGATCGCGCAACTGAAAACACTTTGAAGTTTCATGTCCATGATCTTTATGGAATCGACAGTACTTAGTTGTATCTCTCCTTGGATTCGCTGATTGCTGTCGGGGGTATTTGGCGAGTCCCTTGTCTTCTACCACAGACAATATCTCCTCCTGGTCGCCAGTTAAAGGGGTGTAATGGTTGTACCTTCCTCGAAACTTATTGGCTCGAGTGTTTCCCCTACTCTCTCTTGAATATCCCTTTTGGCCCTTCTCATCCTTCTGGCGATCACGTGATTGCATCTTTTTGTCATCCTTATGGTCTGTTTTCAAGTTAGGCTTGTGCCCATGCACGTAGCTACCCCCTTGTGCTACTTCTTCTTCCTCTGCCAGTGCATAGTCGCCAGCTATTTCCATCATCTCCTCGTAAGTTTTAGGTCTATCCCTTCGCAGGTCGAAGGATAATCGTCCACTCTGTAGCCCATTGGTGAAAGCGGCGATTACAGCTACATCACTGGCATCCTCAATTTGAGCTACTTCCTTCCCGAACCTGGCCAGATACTTCTTGATTGACTCGTTATGTTCCTGTTTCAAGTTTGACAGATGGGCGAGTGACTTTCTTCTTTGGACACTTCCCATGAACTGCCTTATGAATGCCTTACTGAGGTTTGAGAAGCTGCTTATGGTTCCGGGCGGAAGCCTTCCGAACCATCTAGAGGCGAGGTCGCCGAATGTTTACGGGAAGGTGAGACACAACAACCCGTCATTGGATGAATACTGGGCCATGATATTGCGGAATCGGCGAACATGTTCCTTTGGATCCCTGTTCTCCTTATACTGCTCAATAGTTGGCATTCTAAATCTGTCTGGAAATTGGGTGCGAGCAATAGTTTCGATGAATGGGCTATCTGACTCATCATCCGAGGATACATTACGACCATACCTTCGCGCCATTGCTGAAACCTTTCTTGATAGCTCTTGTAAGGTGACATCTCGCTGACCAGTTGGTTCTCCTACTGGATCGAGCCTACTCTTGATTGTCATTCTACCATGATTGCCTCTCTCATCTGGGCTTCTTCGATCTTCAGTGCTCTCGGATCTTCTCCGCTTCGTTCTTTTAGATCGCAACTCCCTTCGCGGACGAGGACTCTTGTCCTCAGATGAGATGGACCGGTGTCTCCGCCGGTTTCGCTGGTATGTGTCGCTGGAATTGACCCCATGTGTTCGCACCTGGTCTCGTTCCTCCCTGGATTCTTCATTCATCACACCTTTTCCCTTCCTTTGTTTTCTCCCCTCGAAATCCTCAGTGTGGTCCTGGGGGGTCTCCTCGGTGGATTGTCTTGCTTGAGTGTCGGGAATCGTGATGTGAACTTCTGACCGCAGCCTTCCGGGTGGATGGGTTCCAGGGGTGGTTAACTCGTAAGGAGATGAGACTCCTAACCCTATGGGAAGCGAAAGTCCTATTTTGCTGGCTTCGCTGATTAGGTTTACCAATGCGGCTTGGAAGTGCTGCAAAATCCCGGGATCAGCCGCCCTAGTTCCTGGCGTTGCTGCTGACTGCTCCCCAACTGTCACTGCCTTGTCTCCAGTTGGCGCAGCTGGTTCAACAACTAAATCTCCGCTGGAGTTACCATCTCTGTCGCTGTCGTTGTTCATGCTGTCTGATTCGCAAGGGTCCCTCGAAGTTTTCTGTTCAAAAGCCCCCCTCCTTCTAGCGCCAATTGTTGACGGTGAAATTTGGATTGCCACGCACTCAACAATTAAATCAATTTAATATAAAGCAAGAAAATTAAGAACACATGCAAAAGACAAGTTTTACGTGGAAAACCCTTGAATGGGAAAAAACCACGGCGCCCCTGAGGGCAGAAGAATAATACTAGGCTTTCGTTGCTTTGTTACACACTCAAATCTCTCACAATTGCTCTCTTTTCTCTCTCTATATTTCTGAAACCCCTCCTCGTGGGATAGGTGGTTCTATTTATACATGTTTACTTAGGGTTTCCCCTTGTTGATTTGTACTAGGATCCTTCTTTGTCGCGGATTGGGTCTTCTTTCCTTTTTATGATTCCTTGTTGCTTTGGGTCTTCTAAAAGTGTAGGGTTTACTTCTGTATTTTTACCGAGTTGGTTCAAGCCCAGTGTGCTGGTCCAGCGAGTACCTTTAGTTTCTGGGTATTGCGTTTCTGGCGAGCACACTTCTATATTCGGCGAGTAGGTTTTTGGGAATCGGCAGCCATGCCTTTAACTTCCTTCTGGGTTTTATCCTTCTGACTTGTCAGACTCCTTCCCTTGACCTGGTCAATGAATGACGTGGCAGTCTTTTGTTAGCTCTCTTGATGACGTGTCAAGTTGGCGAACTTATATATACAACATATGTTATTGTTTTATAAAAGCTATTTGAAAAGGTAGCTTGATTATCATTCTAATTGAAACTCAATTTGTGGACTTATGTTGACTAGATTTTATGATTCTAGGTTTTACATTTGTTTGTGAGTTGTATTGTGATTAGAATGGCATCTTAGGTTGTTTGATACTTAATTGAATTAATTTTGTGTTAAAATGACTTTGAGATTTGATTTGATTCTTTGATTAGTGAAATCTAGGATTTGTGTATTTTTATGTGATTTAGAGAATATAGGTTTTGATTGATGTAAATCTCAAAACCTTGCTCTATATTTTTGTCTAGTATATTGATTGATTTTAATCTCATATATCTAGCTTTTAATTGTATATTGATAGCATCTTGAATTTGTACTTAATGAACATTTTGTGATTCAAGTGTTATGTGTGTGAATGAGACTTTGAGTATATGTGTTAGGTGTTTCACATGCTTAGGTTTCTATTCATGTATTTTTGCATCTAGACTTGATTAATTGTGATTTCACATGTTTAGGTCTATTTGTGCCATAGAATGTATTGATCACATGTTCTATGTTGTATTGTATGTTTGCATCATTTGCATTCACATGATCACACTAGGAAGTCCTTGTAAAAGGCATGAAGTCTTGGTTAGAGTCGGGATGACTCGGATAGCCAAGCAAGAAGTCTTGCCTAGAGTCGGGATGACTCGGATAGGTAAGCAAGGAGTCATGGCTAGAGTCGGGAGGACTTGGATAGTCATGCATGGGAGGCTCCCTAGAGGCAAGAGTGCCTTGGATAGGGAGTTGGCTATTGTATTGGTAGGCCTAGGCGTATGGTTAGACATAGAGTCCGATAGAGCGGGGTACACAGGAGGTGTACGCACTCTTGAGGAATTTCTAATCTACCATCGATGTTGGTTGAGTGTGTTGTCCAATATATGGTGGTTCCGCATCATTGAGGGATTTCATACTTTCCAATAGGGTTGGGTAGGCTTAGACTTCACTAGGTTGGGTGAGCTAAAGATTGGTCACTTTGTGAATGTTCTATGTTTGCTTTCCAATAATATAGTACCCAATGGTTGTAGTTCAACCCGTGGATGTTTCCTCCTTGGAGGTTTTACCACGTTAAAAAATCCCTTGTGTTAATTCTTCCTATCTCTTTCTCTTATATTTTAATTGTATATTTTATTGTCTTGATTCATAATATTCACTTGTGATGAATTGTGAACCAAGTCTTTGTATAGTGTGATTAGTGTATTCATTCTTAGATCAATTTGTATCTTTGATTCTTTTGTATATTGTAATATTTGTTTAGTGACATTTTGATCACTCTTGTAATACATTGAACATCTTATGAAATACAAGCTTATTTTGTTGTTATGTTTATTTGCTATTTTTACCTCACATGACTTGTTGATATACTTAGACATTTCTCTTATGATTGTAACATCGTATTGTATATGTATGTCTTCCTTGGCTTACTGTGTTGTGTGTAAGGCTACCTTGAGGGACAAACGAATGTTTGTTCAAGGGTTTGAAAAAAGGTGTAAAAACTGTAAGGATTCCCTTTTATTGATTGGCTTATTTCGTGGTCAAACCACAAGTTGGGGTTTGGTTGTAAGGGTAGTCTAGGTGATTAGTTGAAGATCAAGACCCTTTCCAAGACCTCAAGAGGACAAGCACCAAAGGTATATATCTAGTGTTTACATTGTCTTGAAGAGATATAGTTGCACACACACACAACATGCATAACTTTTATTCTTGAATGTTGTGTTTATATTTTGTGTGCATTGTGCTTTATTGATTTATTTAATATCTCTTCTTGCATTTAATTGATTGCATCTTGTTCTATGAAATGCCATGACATGATAGGCATTATGATGCATTCAATACCCACACTTGCACTTCATGATTAGTCTTAAGTGTGGTGTAATTCGTTTCCATTTGTGTGATCGGAAACGTCCGCGCTTGCACGATGGTGTGCTTGTCTTAGCGCGATGGTTGACCACTTGAGAAGATCTCATTCTTCTCTTGGATAAGTGGTAGCTTTAGTTTGGTTGGGTTGATTGGAGTAAGGTGTCTAGTTTCAAAAGATTGGATTTCAATGTTTTAAGTGTTTTCAAAACTGACCTTTGCATGGTCGTGTGACCATAGCTTTTTACACAAAGCTTCAAAATGAGTTTTGAAAATTTCTGTACAAACTAGACACCCATACCTTTCCAACGGTATATTATTCGTAATATTTCATGACCGTTTGGATTGGTTTTGAAATTTCCAAAGTGACCACTAAAACAGGGCATCACAGCTGTTATCCGAATCTGACCTTTGGTCACTCAAATGACCATAACTTTTTCTACAGTTATCCAAATCATGTTTTGTTAATTGGAGTAGAAAGTAGACTTCCATACCTTTCCAACGGTATATTATATGAAAGGTTTCGATGTCGTTTGGTCATGTTTTGAGTCGCTTGAAAATCAAGCTTTGTGCTGTGACGCCCGCCGCGGTTTCAGTGCCGCGGTTTTTGCAACCGCGGCAGTCGAGCCACAGAGCAACCACGATAGTGTGATTCAGGGGCAAAATTATCTTTTCACTTGCCCTATTCTTGATGTCTATAAATATCACACTTTCTCATTATCTGAACAAGTTCTTGACTCTTAAGAGCCCTAAACTTCAAAGTTAGATTTTGAGAGAAAATCAAATCAAGAATTCACCTTTAACCACTCAAATCAAACCCCTTTTGCATCAAATTTCATATTGCATCTCCTATGTCTATATAGAGTGCATCCATGTATGGGTTTGCATCATCACAACTTGCTTGGTAAGATTTTGATTAATTTCATCTTATTTTAGTATTTTAAATACCAAGCCATCTCTTTTAAATTACTTGTATGTTTTAGATCATATGCTAAATACAAGAAAAGAGATTATTTGTGATGTATTGATTGAGTGTTGTTTGTGATAGCTTTGTATCTAGGATTGGTTATCCTTTACTTAGCTAAAGTTATATGCCATGTCATATAGCTACATGTGATATCTAGGATTGATTATATTGTCATCTTATAATCCTAGGTAAGCATTTAGAGTACCCTAGCTCTTATTGCAATATTTGGATATCATTGCATATTCACATAGGGTTGTTTGATCTCTTAGGAGATTGTAAGTCTTGTGTGATAGACCGGGATTAGGTCGGACACCGGGATTAGGTGGTCACATGAGCAAATTGGACTAGGTCCACTTTTACAGGCCTGCGGGTAGTGGTAGCGGGATATTGGCCGGGATTAGGCCGTCAAACCTGGATTAGGTTGTATACGTTATCACAATTAGTGGATTCGAGGTTCGAGTGTGGCGCACTTACCAGCCCGTGGTTTTTCCCGTGAGGGTTTCCACGTAAAAATCAAGTGTCGTTTATATTTCCGCACCATATTACACTTGATTATTATATTGTCTAGTTTGGGGCATTTTCGTAAATTTGACTAAAAACGAAAATTGGGTAAAAAGCGTAAAATCTATTCACCCCCCTCTAGATAGTTTTATACACACCGTGCATTAATTTGTTTCAAAAACCTATTCACCCCCCCCCCCCCCCCCTCTAGGTATGCTTTAAGCAATTTAACTTCGTTTGTGTACATTCAGATTCTTTATTGAGTCCCGGTCATTTCGGTTACTCATTCATTAGATTTTGAGTCCAAACGATAAAGCTACGCTACTTTGCGTTCTCATTCGTTGAGTTGTCTTCGACGTCATTTTCTGAGATGATTTCTCAACCTTTTGTCAAATTTTTGTAGTCTTCGTTGTGTGTGGGGAAGTCACGGTTTGTAATCTGAAAATGGATTCAAATTCGAAGTTCGGATGCCTGATTACAGCTAAAGAACGGGAGAGGAGCGCGAGAGGAGCTTGCTCGGCCAAACGCCAAGCAAGGTGTCCACGTGTGCCACATAGCCAGCATGTCTCTCTGCCCACATGTGCCACACACGGTCCACACATGGCTGGTGACATGGCTTTTTTTGATTGGCCACCGAATCCCTCTCTTCTCCATCTCTTTTCCCTCCATTTATATTCGAAAGTTCTGCAGAATTCTTTACAACTTTTGATTTCTTATTTTGATCATATCTCTCTCATTTCAACTCCAAATCAAGTGATTCAAAATCCAAAAATGTTGGTCTTGAAGAGAGGAACAAGTCACAAGCATTTTTAGAGTCAAAAGATGTCCAAGTTTAATGCAGTCATCTGATTTCAGTTCGTGGATCTACTTTATTGATTGATGATAAATGTTTAGGATGTCTTTGATTCCATTTTTAGACTTGTTTAATTGATTTTCGAGTTTATCCTTTATGATTTCATATGAACATCTTTTTGATAAACTTGAAGAACATGAACTTGATCCTAGAAATATTTTTTGTTCTTGAGCTTGATTGTTGATTTCTAGGTTTTTGTCACATGTTCATGAACTATGATTTTTGATTGTGATATCTATCATTTAAATCTAGTTCTTGTTTGGATTGAATATGTTGTAGATTTCAAGTGTTAACTTGTTCACTTGATTTCAAAGCTAGTTTTGTGATTTCTATTGAAAACTTGTTACTCTAGCTTTGATTGACATGTTTAGGTTTCTAGATATTTTTGTGAATGACTTCGAATGTTTAATCTAGATTTCTAATCACATGTTCATAAGAATTAGTTACATTTGCTTGTGAGCTTGATTTGTGCAAATCTAATTCTTCATAGAGTGTGTTTGATCTACTTGCTCTGTTTGCATGTGTTTGCATCATTTGCATCACTTAGATCATTACCTTGTGGAAAGGTTGAAGTCTTTTATTAAGGTGAGTGAAGCCTTAATTTGAGTAAGAAGACTTGGCTAGGAAAGTGTTCCGGATAGCCAAGCTAAAGACTTAGCTGAGTGTTGTACTCCGGATGGTTGAGCTAAAGAAGCTTGACTAAGATCTTTGTGATCTAGATAGCTAAGCAAGGAAATCTTCCTAGAGGCTTTTTAGTCTTGGATAGGGAGTTGCTCTCTAGAGGTGTAGGACACACCTTGGATAGAGAGTAGGCTAGGTGGTTCACTTGGCCTTGAGGGTAGATTAGGTGTTGATAGCTTAGGGTGGATATCTCGTGTTGATAACCTTGAGTGTGTAAGACCTTTTCATATAGTGGATTGCTTTGCTGGTGGTTGTGGTATCAACCCGTGGACGTTTCCTCTTTGAGGTTTTACCACGTAAAAATACTTGTGCCTCATTTCTCTTTACGTTTCATTATCTTCCATATCATGTATTGATTGTATCTTTTGTGTATTGATTTTCACATGTATTGACTCATACTATACAATTGTTATATCATATCAAGTGTACATTTCATTCTTGTAATCCACATATTTTGAATTTGGAAGAAATTAGACCTATACCTATTCACCCCCCCCTCTAGGTATATTATACACTATATTGCTTAAGGGAATTTCACTACTCGATGGGAAACTATTCAACAACAGTGCAGAACCACATGGCAGTCAAACTTTGACTATTCAACTCTTTAACTAGCCTGCATGGCCTTTGACTGGTTGACTTTTTTGATATCCAGATTTTCCCATCAACGATAGTAAATAAGAGTTTAATAAAATTTATATATAAAAGAAAAACCAACATATTTTCTAAAAGACAATTTCATTAATTTGTTGAACAAAATCCACTAGGATTAACTTAACTAGATGCGAGTCAGATTTGAATTGAAGATTGTTTACCCGAATGTAAAAAATTTACAAGTTTTTTGTTTTTTATTTTTTTCTTAAAGTAAAAAAATAAAAAATAAAAAATATAAAAAATTTACAAGTTATACAAACTCTTTGATAAATAAAATAGAATTATTTAATGTTTAAAAATTATAATGGGCTCTTATTTCTGAAATTTCATAATAATAATAATAATAATAATATTTTTTGATAAGCTGAAATTTCATATTCTTGTTGAAGAAATTTTGTATACTTTATTGAACTAAAAATCCTCTTGTAATTAGATCAAGAGTGGTGTTATTGGCACACCCTCTACTGATCTATTTATGTCCCATTTTTTTTATTATTTAGTTTTTTTTTTTTTTTCCTTTATCAAAATCATTAAAAGAGGCATACAATTTAAGAAAAAATCTATTCTATAAAGTAAATCTAATAAAACACCACATTCCTTTTTTTTTTTTTTTTTTTTAAAAAAAAAAACCGAACATTCTTTTAATCCTTTTCTTGAATTTTTTTTTTTTTTTTTTCATAACCTTAAACCTTAAAAATATTTGTATTAGATCTTATTTAAACAATAAATCAAATGCTTAGGTGTTGTTTGGAACCATTTTTAAAAATGGTTTTCTGTTTTTAAAAATAAAAAACAACTTTAATGTTATTTGTTTACATGTTTTAAAAAATTGTTTTTGAAAACAAAAAACTACTTTTTGAAATGTATAACTAAAAAGTTAAAAACAACTTTTTATTGCTTTTCACCATTTTCAAAAACATTATTTCAAAATAAATCAACTTTTCTCTCTAAATAACTACTTTACCCATTTTAAAAACAACAACCAAACACTTTTACATTGTTTTCCGTTTCAAAAAACTACTTTTAAAAAACACTACCAAACACATTACATTTTTAAAAATATCATTTTTAAAACATGATTTCTATTTAAAAAAAAAAAAATGTTTTCAAAAACACCATTTTAAAAACAATACCAAACGCGTCCTTAGGGTGCATTAGACAAATGAGATATTGATTATTATTTAATCTCATTAATCTTTTAGAATCTGAAAGTGAAATGATGATAACCAAAACAAATACTTGCTCTTTGCTTCTTGCTTCTTGTTTCGTTTTGTTTGTGGGTTGTTTTTTTTTTTTTTTCTCTCTATGTGTTTTGTCTTGGGTTGCTCTGTTCTTTGTTCTTTTCTTGGGGCTATTTGCTTGTTTTTTATCTTGTGACTCCTTGACCTTTTCTATAAAATTTGATGTTAAAAAAAAAAAAAAAAACACACTTAAAAAAGAAAAAAAAAGAAAAAAAAAATTTGTTCATGAGAAGTGAGAGAAAGACAAGACCAGAGATAAAGAGATCTGAGATAGATAGAGACATTAGAGATGGGTTTATTAAGTTTGAAAAATAATTAAAAGGGTAATTTTCAAAATAAATAAAATATATTAGAAAAAACATTTAACTTCATTTAATTAAATCAAACGTGAAGATTTTTTTTTTGTGTTTTTTTTTTTTCGGTTAAAAGAAGTTTTTGCTATATATATATTCAAACATACTTTTGGAATTATCCTGAATATGTCATTATCATATTTCATATTACAAAACATATACTTTTTATTTTTCTTTTTTTAAGAAATAAAAATGTTATTTGCAATATATTTTTAACCTTGGGACCCACTTAAAAGAATAAAATTAAAAGAGGTCTACCCTACTAAGAACAGTTAAAACGGTCATAGGTACTCTACATGGCAGTTGAGACAGCTTTTCCTCTCCTCACACGTCATTTCAGCGAGTGTGAAATACCTACCATTTTATAAAACTGCCAAGTGGCTTCGCCAAGCATCAACATCTTTCTACGCGCGTGGCTTTTACATTTCGAGCTCTCACACCTGTTGCATTTTCTTCTCTCTTTTTTGAGAAGAGATTTCGGTTGAGATCTCGACATGTAACAAAAAGTAAACGACACGTAGTAAAAAGTAAAATTTAACACAATAAGTTTGCAGTGCAATAGATTTACTTGAGTACCATGAAAATGCTTAATCTGGGTTTATGTAAACAACAATTTGAACAATCAAATCTCTCGTATAAATACAGATAACTATACTCAATTTTAACGCAATCAATTAAACTTGTCACGTGGGTGGATATATAGATACTATTAAAAAAAAAAAATGTGTCATGTGCTCATGTTTATGAGACAAACTACAATGCAATAACACGAATTGATATTCTAAGAATGGTTTCAAGCACTCGTACATTCTTGAGTCACGGTCACCATCGAGCATTTTCCCTCTTCGAGTTCCTTCTTAGAATCGTGGTCCACGAGCCAAAAACCAAATAAGTACTTGGGCCCACGTCACAAGATCTTGCCACGTATAAAGAGTAAGTCCATGTGTTCTTCTCCACCTCTCTCCTTCACTCGTGTCAATTCCATACGTGTGGTCCAATTGAAAATAAAATGAATCTAAATCCTTTCCTCGTATCGTTCTCATCTTTATAATCTATTGTCACGTGTTTAACATAGTAAATCAATTATCTGGATCATTTATATTAATTTTTATATTTTTACTTTATCAAAGATAGAATTAACCAATACCATTAATTTACGTGAAGCCAAGATGATAAAAAGGTGAAGAAAAGATGAGAAAAAAGGCGATGAAAAAATGAGGTAAGATCCAAGTCCAAAATTAAAATAACAAAAAGTTTATTTTTTTTTTTTGTTATATTTCTCATCTCCATATTTTTGCATGGCCAAGTGATTGTAGGTGGTCGATCGACTTGGTACGTCAAGTAGGTCGAATTTTATCAGGCCCAAAGCAACTAGGTTGAAAGTTGGTAGGTCGACGTCGACCGTTGTCTGGATATGGTCGTCTGAACTTCGTTGAACCTGCAAAAGAACTCAAGACAAAAATATAAAATAGAAAGAACAGAATGGTGGGGGTTGGATTCTTAGCCTTAGATATGCTTGGGCTGAGCAATGTGATTAGGTAACTGATGAGGGAATTCCGGTGGTCGGAATATTTAAGAATCAGAGTTTCGGTATGCCTCTCGATTAGCTTTTTTGTTTAGAAATCAGAGAGCTTTTTAGTGAGAAGAGGTTCTTATTTATACCCGAAGCCTCTTCTCCAACGTTCACTATCAGTCTTTGATAGTGGGCGTGATTCTTGGAGATCTTTTCTCTTGAATGGGGCGTTTGTAACTGACTATATTGTAACTAAAGGTTTTGAATAAGTTTTTTAACGGCAATTTTTAACTGACATCTGTGTTGGGTCGACCCAGCACGATGGGCTTAAGGCCGACCCAACATAGTGGACTCAAATAGGGCCCACTATGAAAAATATACTTGTACTTGGTTTGGGCTGGGTCAATGAGCCATTTTTGACTACCACAGTGATATACTCCGGTGGGGTCACACACACTCACATCCCGCCACGTGTAGCTCCAAACTAGCGGTTTCTCTATATATACTTATCCCCAGCGCAGGTTTGTAGAGCACACACGTTTGAGAGATTTACTGAGAGAAAGAAGAGGACTAGAGGAGTTTTTTTTTTTTTTTTTTTTTTTTTTTTTAGGTTAAAAGAAAAAAAAAAAAAAAAAATTACCCAACATAGAAAAACTCTTCTTCTTCTTCTTTGAAAAAAAAAAAAAAAAATTGGTTTGAATTTTCTTTTCTTTCACATTTTCTCGCAAAAAAAATGTTTATTGAGAGTTTCAAGGTTGAGAGCCCAAATGTCAAGTACATAGAAGGTGAGATTCAGTCTGTGTACAACTATGAAACCACAGAGCTTGTTCATGAAAACCGAAATGGTACCTATCAATGGGTTGTGAAGCCCAAGACAGTCAAATATGAGTTCAAAACAGATACCCATGTCCCCAAATTAGGGTTTGAATCTGAAACACCAACCACCATTTTTTATTTTTTGATGATTATTTATTTTTTGGGAAAATAATTTTTAATTTTTTTGGTTGATTTTGTGAAGGGTGTTGCTCGTTGGGTGGGGAGGAAACAATGGCTCAACACTCACCGGTGGTGTCATTGCAAATCGAGAGTGAGTTTCTGATTAATTTTGTTGTTGTTTTTTGTCTGGTTTATTCAATATTGTGATGATTTTGCATGTAAAATTTTTAAGACTTTTTAATTTGATTTTGAGATTGTGGTTTGTGGGGTATGTTACAATTTTTTTGTTTGTTGCAGAGGAATCTCCTGGGCCACCAAAGACAAGGTTCAACAAGCCAATTATTTTGGTTCACTGACTCAAGCATCATCAATCCGGGTCGGATCTTACAATGGAGAAGAGATTTATGCTCCATTCAAGAGCCTCCTCCCTATGGTAAATCCATTTCTCTGAAGTGGGATGTCTTTCAAATCTGGAAATAATTTCAATTTTATTTGATATTAAAGTGATTTTTTTGTTAAATTCTTTTTATTTATTTGTTAATATAGGTGAACCCAGATGACATTGTGTTTGGTGGATGGGACATAAGTGACATGAACTTAGCAGATGCCATGGCAAGGGCCAGAGTTATGGAAATTGATCTCCAGAAGCAATTGAGGCCCTACATGGAGTCTATGATCCCACTACCTGGAATCTACAACCCTGATTTCATTGCTGCCAATCAAGGCTCTCGTGCCAACAACGTGATCAAGGGGACCAAGAAAGAGCAGGTTCAACAAATTATCAAAGACATCAGGTACAAAAACATTTGATTAATTAATGACTAAAAGGGTTTGTTTGTGGAAAAATTTGTGAGTGATAATTGATTGATTGATTAATTTGTGGTTGTGTTGATTAGAGAATTCAAGGAGAAGAGCAAGGTTGAAAGGATTGTTGTACTGTGGACAGCAAACACAGAGAGGTACAGCAATGTTGTTGTGGGTTTAAATGACACCATGGAGAATCTGATGGCTTCAGTGGATAAGAATGAAGCTGAGATTTCTCCATCTACCTTGTATGCTATTGCATGTGTTCTTGAAAATGTTCCTTTCATCAATGGAAGCCCCCAGAACACTTTTGTTCCAGGTCCTTAATCTCTCTCTTTATGTGAAAACAAGCCATGGAATTGTGTACAAAAGTGTGTGATGATTGTGCTTGAACTTGAATTTTGTACTTGTGTGCAGGGTTGATTGAGTTGGCTATACAGAGGAATAGCTTGATTGGTGGGGATGACTTCAAGAGTGGTCAGACCAAGATGAAGTCTGTTTTGGTTGATTTCCTTGTTGGGGCTGGAATCAAGGTATGAAATTTGAATTAGATATGTATGATATAGTTTTTGAATTTGAAAAAAAAGTACTGGAGATGTTTGAGTTGGTTGTTTATGTGATTTAACTGATGGAAAATGAACACACAGCCAACATCAATAGTGAGCTACAACCACCTTGGAAACAATGATGGCATGAATCTCTCTGCCCCACAAACCTTCAGATCCAAAGAAATCTCCAAAAGCAATGTTGTTGATGATATGGTCTCTAGCAATGGTATTCTCTATGAGCCTGGTGAACACCCTGACCATGTTGTGGTCATCAAGGTAACTTCCTCTCTCTCTCTCTCTCTCTCTCACTCTCTCACTACATGTGTGTTTGTGACATGGACATGCAACATAATTGAAGAGGTTGTGTTTGTTTTGGTTTGGTCTGACATGTTTGGTGGTGTGTTGTTTTATAGTACGTGCCATATGTAGCAGACAGCAAGAGAGCCATGGATGAGTACACATCAGAGATCTTCATGGGTGGTAAGAACACAATAGTGTTGCACAACACTTGTGAAGACTCACTTTTGGCTGCTCCCATCATCTTGGATTTGGTTCTTCTTGCTGAGCTCAGCACCAGGATCCAACTCAAAGCTGAAGGAGAGGTGATGATCTCTGTTTGCACTTTACATGATTTAGTAATTTATTATTTTGTTTGATTCTTTGGACTTGTTTTTGTTGGGCACTCTATAACAATAAATTAATGAAGAAATTAATAATACTAATTTTGCACTTGTTGTATTTTGCAGGGCAAGTTCCACTCATTCCACCCTGTAGCTACCATTCTCAGTTACCTCACCAAGGCCCCACTTGTAAGTTCTTTTTCTTATAGCAAGATGTAGGACTATATCACTCGAATGATAACCAAAATTTCTAAATTGTTGATTTGGGTATGAGAGATCTCATCGATTAAGTTAGCCAATACCTGCCTGTTAGCCGTTATACGAACGTGAACGTTAATTAGGTTCACAAGCATTTTGTGTCTTGTGCAAGTGATAATGGGAAATTTTTTTACAGGTTCCACCAGGTACACCAGTGGTAAATGCATTGTCAAAGCAGAGAGCAATGCTTGAGAACATAATGAGGGCTTGTATTGGGTTGGCTCCTGAGAACAACATGATTTTGGAGTACAAGTGAAGCAGTGTATGATGATTGATGAAGAGGAATAAAAGTTGTGGCTGGTTTTTGTGAAGTTTGAGGACATACCCATTTTCCCTTTCTCTTTCCTCTGAATCTCTGTGGTTTTAATTAATAAGTTTGATCAAATGTTTCTATAGATTATTGTAATGTTGGTGTTCACGAATTTGTGATTTTTCTTGTTTTCTTTTCGAATGGTGGTGCTCCTGTTTGCCTTTGCTTGGTCTGGAACAGACCTCTTATCTCCTTTGTGTTGGAAATAGATTATATAATGAAAGTTCATAAATATGTTGTTCATGGTTGCTTTATTTATTGGATTTTTCTTTATTTAATTTTGAGGAGTGCTTGGTACACTCGCTGATGTGTACAAGTCACTGCTCCCAAATGGACACTTATGCATTTCGGTGGCATTTATGTAGTTAAATGTTTTGAATGACTTCTATTAATGGTAGTTTCATAACAAAATGAAAACAAAAGGATACATGTTAAGTTTTTATATGGCAACAGAATCACTCACAACTAACAAGTGATTCTAGCTTCTAGCATTTCTAGCATTATCATTTAATTTAGGGCAATAACCAGTAGGTCCTTGACTTTTTTTTTTTAATTCTAAGTTGTTTGTGATTTTTATAAAAATGATCAAATTGTTCTTTACATTTTTTCCCATTGTCAAATTAGTTCCTTTAACTAAGTTCTATCAATCAACTTTAACTATGTAGGGGTAAAATTATATTTTACTCCTAAGCAATATAATAATGACACATGCACAGTTTTTTTTTTTTTATAAAAAAAAAACACATGATTATTTTTGTTTATTTTATTTGTTGGTTTTGATTTTTGAATAATTTTGACAACACTACTTGTATAATATTAACAAAAAAGAAAAAAATAATTATATAAAAATGGTAAAAGACTAAATTGGAAATGAATGGTAATTTTGTTTATAAAATAAATTTATAATTGACATTTTCTTATTAAAAAAAAATAGATTTTTTTAGAAAATTTTAGTTAAAAAAAGGCAAAAATAGTGTTTCATTAATAATATTTTTAGATTTTGTTGTAATTATAATGGTGAATTTAATGCACGAAAGACAAAATAACTTTACTTTAAAATGACAAATAAAAGGTATTTACATACTTCAATCTTTCTATTATCAGTTCGAACCAATATAAAATATATCAGTTCCTTGCATATGGGCCATTAGATTTAAAAGATGCTTTGATAAGTGCATACAGCCAAGTCAAAGTATTTAAATCCAATGGCCTATATACAAGGAACTGATATATCTTTTATCAGTTCGAACTGATAATAGAAAAATTGTTACATACTTTAACTAAAATTGTTAAAGTCAACTTGTTATATTTAATACCGTTAAACCGTTGGAGGGACTTATTTGGTCACTTCTGAAGAGTGAGGGACTAATTTGGCACTTGGAAAAAATGTGATGACCAATTTAGTCACTTTTGTAAAAGTCCCAAAAAACTTAGAAATTTTCACAAATTACTAGTGATATAAAACATACAATTTTACAATTACTATAACGATACAATCTCAACAGATGATCAAGATTTGTACAATTTGTTTCTCTCTCGGGCAAGTAAAAGTTTGTTTCTGTAAAAATTGTTCATCTCATGTTTATTTTTAATTTTTTTTTTTTTTTTTTTGACAATATCTATTAATTCGGGACTAAGTATTTTTTTAAAAGCTTTCACCATTGGTAGGATTCGAGCCCCTGACAAGGAAGTCATTTACCCAAACCCGAATTTCGTTCATCTACCAGCTAAGCTACGCCCATGTTGACTTTATTATACCTTTATAAGTGGTATATAAAAATAAAATAAAAACAAACATTCGGTTATGTAAACATGAGACATTAAAAAGGATGAAAGAAACACCACGATAGAACCTTTGCATGCATTTCCATTCAACGATGCACCCAATCGCTTAAGATACAACATTTGGTTGTAGAAAAATGTTACATTTGATTTTTTTTTTTATCGTATATTTTCTTTTCGGTTACCAAATGTACCATTCAACAATATACTGGATACATAGAAAATTTTCTCCACCAGCATTTTAGTTTTTCACAGTGTTTATAATGTTCATCTATCATTTGACATGACAACTCTCGTGTTGATTGATGCACTTTTTTGATGTGCCTCACAAAAGGAGTTAGAATAATGGAATGGTCCCAGATTTCACCACTTGTCTTGAAGATGAGACATGTGTCTAGCTCTATGAATTTTAAAAATGGACATATCAGAGAGGAGGGGACCTAAGTGGGTTCACAACAAGTGCATTAATTCATGAATAATTTAGGATAGTGCCCGTCCATAATTTCCACTATGTGACTGTGGTTCCATGGCTCTTCAATTTTGCCCTTTGATGTTGAAACTTTGGAACTCATAATAATTACCTTTTGGGCAAGTCAAGGTTGCACACACTTCCTAATCTAAATTTTCAGCCATTTGTTTTGGTATTGGGGTGTATAACAGCATCTCCTACTCAAACTCTATCTCTATATTTAAAATAGTGTTTCAAAAGAGAATATTACTTTCAGGTTCCATCTGTAAAAAAAATTCACTCCCACCACACTCTCTATCCTTATCTCTATCTCTATCTCTATCTCTATCCTTATCCTTTTTTCTATTTATATCTTTAAATAACTTATATTTTCATTATTATTTTTTACTTTCTTTAATATATTATTGTTCATCTAAATTTTAACAAATATTATTTTTAATAACATTTGTAATTATTTTTTTTTACTCTTTGTAAAAATATAATATTTTATTAGTGTATGAATTTATAATAACTAATTTTTAGGTTCTAACATTTTTCAACTAATGAATAACAATAATAGGATAGTTATTAATATGTAATTTTTAATTATTAATATGTAATAAGAGATTTTTTTTATAACATAATAATTTTTTTAGAGAAAATTATAACAAAATAATAAAATGAATAACAATAAAATGAAAATATTTTTTTTTTACACGGTTTGGTTGGTCAATGAGCAACTTTTTTTTTTTTTTTTTTTTTTAATTACAACTACTTATTAATAATTATAACCATAATCTAGTTGAGAATTAAAATCGGATTATTTATGCAAAATCTAAAAAAAAAATTAAAAAAAATGAGGAAAGCATAATAGAATACTTGAACATGAGAAAGAAATCAAAACACACAAATGATAAAGTATGGTAAGAATGAGTAAATAAAAAATTATTAATTAATATTCAATATTGGACTCATTTTAAATTTCAGATGAGACATTTCTAATGGTAATAAAATTTATAAATTAAAATCTATTATACATTAATTGAATTTAATTAAAAGGTAAGGATATAAATGGAATATAAAATGTTGGAAAGTAAATTTAGAGTTTGAGATTTGGTACTCTAAATTTAGAGTAGCAATCTTGGAAACTCTAAATTTTTTTCTTGGAAAGAAAAATTTGGAGTAAGGTGGGAACAACTCATACTCTATTTTGGAGTTTATACTCTATTTTAGATGCTCTTATACTATTAGAAAAATCTCATCTAGATATTTAAAATCAAACTGTAAGGATTCCCATTTATTGATTGGCTTGTTTCGTGGATAAACCACATGTGGGGTTTATTGTAAGGGTAGCTTAGGTATTGGTATTCAAGCTCAAGGCCCTTTCAAGACCTCATCTTGATAAGCACCAAAGGTAAATTTCTAGTGCTTACGTGCTTTGAAGAGATCTAGTTGCACATACACACAACTCATGCATAAATGTTATTCTTATATGTTGTGTGTTTTCATATGTATGCATTCATAATTGTTGAATATCTCTTCATGCATGTTTATTTAATTGCATCTAGTTTATTGAAATGCCATGACATGTTTAGGCATTAGGATGCAAAGTCATGAATTTTATTCATGCATGTTTGAATTGAGTGCATCTTGTTCAATGATAATGCCATGACATGTTAGGCATTAGGATGCATTCAATACCCACACTTGCACTTCATGATTAGTCTTAAGTGTGGTGTAATTCGTTTCCGTTTGTGTGATCAGAAACGTCCGCGCTTGCACGATGGTGTGCATGTCTAAGCGCGATGGTTAACCACTTGAGAAGGTCTTATTCTTCTCTTGGATAAGTGGTAGTTTTGGTTTGGTTTTTTGGAATAGAGTGTCTAGTTTCAAAAGATTGGATTTCAATGTTTAAATGATTTTTAAAACTGACCTATGTATGGTCTTGTGGCCATAACTTTTTACACAAAACTTCAAAATGAGTTTTGAAACTTTCTGTACAAACTAGACACCCATACATTTCCAACGGTATATTATTCGTAATATTTCATGACCGTTTGGATTGGTTTTAAAATCTCCAAAGTTCAAACCAAAACAGGGCAACTCTGTTGTTGTCCGTTTCTGACCTTTGGTCACTCAATTGACCATAACTCTTTCTACAGATATCGAAATGTTATTCTGTAAAAACGAGATGAAAATATACATCCATACCTTTCCAACAATATATCATATGAAAGGTTTCAATATCGTTTGGTCATGTTTCGAAGCGCTTGAATCTTGAGTCGCTGCACTGACGCGAGTACCGCGAAAATGCCCATATTTTTTCCATTTCTTCCAAAACGACATAGTTTCACTTGGGCATTATAAATACATATCTTTCTCATCATTTTGAGGGGAGAGCCACAAAATCAAACCCTAGAGAGAGAGGCTCCTTATTCTTGAGAGAGAGGCTCCTTATTCTTGAGAGAGAAAGAGAGACTTGAGAGAAAAAGCTTAAAGATTACATCTTTATCTCTCTAAACCCATTCCCACATGCACAAATCATTATCTAAGCATCATCTAGGAACATCTAGTATGTGCTAATGCATGGGTCTTCTTCAACACACATGGTATGATTTGCTGAACACTAATTTCATTTAATCTTAGTGTTTTTACTTATCAATTTTATCTCATTCATTACTTGTATATGTTTAGATTAATTTCTACATACATGATTGAGATTATGTGTTGATTGGGTTATTTTTGATAGCTAGGATTTTACATGTTTATCTAACATCTAGCTAATTAATCTCATTATATGATTGAGATTATTTTGATAGCTATTGTATTTAGGATTGGTCATCCTTAACATAGCTAAAGTTGTATGCCATGTCATATAGCTATTTTGATATCTAGGATTGATTTTATTGTCATCATATAATCCTAGATAAGCATCTAAGGTTCCCTAGCTTTATTTGCTCTTTGAATATTCATTGCATATTCACATAGGGTGTTTCATCTCTTCGGAGAAATAAGTCTTGTGTGATAGACCGGGATTAGGTCGGACACCGGGATTAGGTGGTCACATGAGCAAATTGGACTAGGTCCACTTTTACAGGCCTGCGGGTAGTGGTAGCGGGATATTGGCCGGGATTAGGCCGTCAAACCTGGATTAGGTTGTATACGTTATCACAATTAGTGGATTCGAGGTTCGAGTGTGGCGCACTTACCAGCCGGTGGTTTTTCCCGTGAGGGTTTCCACGTAAAAATAAAGTGTCGTTTATATTTCCGCACCATATTACACTTGATTATTATATTGTCTAGTTTGGGGCATTTTCGTAAATTTGACTAAACGCAAAAATTGGGTAATACGTTTAAAATCTATTCACCCCCCCTCTAACACCCCAAAACTCAAAGAGAAATAAAGTACTTTGATATGGAATGTTCTATCATAAACCATGAATTAATTCTCCAAAGAAAGTTGATAATTAAAAAAATGCCTCCAAATAAATCTTTCACCAACTAAAATATATCTCCAAATAAAAACCAATAAAAGGGTCCAAATCGACCTAAAGGAAAAACAATTCCGAGAAACCTAAATTCAAATTCTAAGTAACAAAATAAAAGGGAATCGTTACATAAAATCTCAATCACTTCCAATTCCAAGTCTATCGCCCTAGCGGTAAGCTCTTAAGAATCTCTATCTGCAAAATGTTAAATGACAAGGGGTGAGCTGTCAACTCAATAAGCATTGCATAATACGCAATCGAAAACATTTATAACAAATACCAAAAGCTTTTAAAGAGTACATAAAAGCAAAAATCAAATATTCATATACAAGTAAACTTGTAAAATTAAAGTAACATTTTCATATACAAAAATACATTTGCAAAAGTAACATTTTCATTGTACGATAGCGATAAGTAATATTTCATAAAAATAAGCTCAAGTCAAGTAGTGTCACCGATACCCCTGGTGACCCGGCCATTTACATTTCAGAAATTGGTACAAGACCAAAATCATAACATTTCATTTAGAAATTGGTATAAGACCAAAATCATAACATTTCATTTGTCGCGCGCGCTGCATTTACATTTTCACTAGTGATCACCATTTCATTACATTACATTTCATTTACTACTGACATTGAGCTAAAACATTACTTTCAAAATATTTATATAATAATACATTTGCATTACTAAAGCACAAAAGAATGGAACATATAAAATTGTAAAGAAGAGTTCAAGTAAAGGCAAAACTTATTTAAAGAATTGGATAAATAAAAGTAACGAATCTATAAGTAGAAAATTATGAGTTTACATAAGTATAAGCATATATATATATATATATATAATATAAATCATTTTAGAACATAATAGTATAATAATAAAATTTATTTCATTAGAAAAATATATTTCTTTTTGCAATCACATACTACACAATAGTTTTATACACATCGTGCATTAATTTGTTTCACAAACTAATATTGCATATTTATTAATGATTTTTTATTTATCAATAATTACTCATTTTTACCATACTTTATATTATTTACATATTAATAGTTATAAGTTAGTAATAAAATAAAGACCGAAACATAATGACAATAAAACTTCGAAATGAAAATTACAATAACATAAACATTTTAAAATAAGGATTGCAAAAAGAAGAAAAAGAAAAAGAAAAAACTTAAATAATAGCAGCATAACATAAGATAATGCCCAAAGACATTAATATTTCAGAAGGTTATCCAAATGACTTTGATATCCACCTAAAAATGATTCAACTTGTATTTAGAACCTAAAAATTAGGTAGAAAATTATTTGATGAAAAAAATTAGATAAAAGTATATGAGAGAATATTTTGTTTTTATTAGTGCATGAATGTGAGAAAATTAGTCTAAATTTAAGTGATAAAACTAAAGTAAAAAATTATAATAAATTAATGCACTAAATAAAACGTTTTATTTTTACAATTTTTTTTAATAAAAAAATTACAAATGTTATTAAAAATAATTGTTAACTGCCAAATATGGCAAGGGTCCAAAGAAGAATTTTCCATTCATATTTGAAGTAGAAAGACATCATATAAAAACATCCCAGTATCCCCCGCCACTAAATTGACCTAATACACTTTCTGCCAGTCCAGATCATGATCAAGGAACGCCTGAATCCCAAGATACCAGGAGACACAAAAATCAAGGTCCTAAAGACCCCGCTACTACATAGTCTGGGTACCTAGCTACAACATTAACTTGATATCCTAATACCCCAACATATTAGTACCGTGGTCCAGTAGGAGGCGGGGTACCTAGGTAACTCAATCCCTCCTAGAACCAGCCTACCAAGCGTTAAGAGCATTAGATTAACAGACTATCAAGGTAAGACCAAGTATACTAAGATCAAGCTACAAAGGGAGACAGTATACGCCGATGTTTAAATTAGCAAAGAGAATGCTTTTTTTCCCACCACTCAAGAGTTCCATTAAAAAAAGGAGTCAACTCTTTCAGTTCCGATAAAAAAAGGGATCACTTGATTCAGGGGCAAATCCCACGATCCTCTCGCCTATCGTCGCGGAACATCTCGTAAATTTCTAAACCACTGGACCAAATTTAGAGGAGTGCACAACAAGAAATGGGACTATATAGAGAACATGACTCTCGACAGAAAAGGGACGGGAAAAACTTGAATAAAAAAACCCTACGGCTTTCTGTTAACCGGCTTTTTTGGCAAGGGTCCAAAGAAGAATTTTCCATCCATACCAAGGTTATTTAATTGTTGAAAGAATGAATCCTGGTACCTCGGATCCCGCTATCACACTAGCCCGGTACCTCACTACCGCATGATTCATGATACATAGTATCCCGATGTCGCGCCACGTCGGTATCCCGTACTCGGTACCTCGTACCTCGTACCCCGCACCTAGTACCCAGTACCCTGCACCTGGTACCCCGTACCCCGTACTCAGTACGCCATACCCCGCACTTGGACCGATCCTCCAAGCACCTCTCGACCTCCTAGCATAGAAGGCATCAGCAAGGGAGGTCTTAATTCACCATCTGCCAGATTACCAAGGAAGAGCTAGACCACGCCATAATGAGAGCAGCATGCAGTAACAGACAATTAATAATAAGACAGTTAACTCTCTAATGGCCATTCACAACGCCATTAATGAGAGATCAGTCAACTCTTTAATGGCCATTCACAATGCCATTAATGAGAAATCAGTCAACTCTTTAATGGCCATTCACAACGCCATTCATGAGAGAATATTCAACTCAATCAATGCCAAATCATTGTTCCTATAATTGTGGATTGATTGACTAAATTGATGGAGTGGGCAACAAGAATTAGAACCTATAAATATGACAAAGTTCTCTATTGATGGGGATCTTCCTTTTCTTCTTCTTTTCTATTGATTAGAGAAAAGGGCCTTCGCCCACCTATTATTGTAAGCTCTCTAGAGCATTTATGTTGTATTATTCTCCTACTTGTGTAAGCTCCCCGGAGCATGCCTTATGGATAAATATATAAAGGATCTCTCTCCACCGGATACTACCTAGGGGTTTTTCAGCATATGATCATACGTGATGCTTTTTCCCTCTAGGCCAGTCCACCTTCTACCAAAAGAATTGTCGTTCTCTGTTCTATCTCTTTTATTATGCATATATGTGAGCTAGATTCCGACCTCGCTAGTCCAATCTCTCTTGTCCGCCTATTTGCATGACATGCTACAATCAAGCCCGACAGGCGGGGTGATTCTTCTCCTACCTACTGCACCCTACTCCAGATATTTCACGCGTACAAAACATGGTACTTAGAGGTACCTACCCCGCTGCAGCCTACCAGGTAGCAGTTTGAGGGTGTTAATTGAAATTCCTCACCCAGAGCGAATTTTCGGTTAACACTTTCTTTTCCACTTATCGACTAGCATGAGATCGCTATCGCCAACTGTGTCTAAAATCCTCCTATTGAAACAATTGAAAGCCTTTATTGTACTCATATTACATGTTTATCAATAAAACGAGTTCTATTTGATCTTTATTGATATTATATATTGATTCCCCATCGTTTGCAATCACTATTGTATTTAACTTGTTTTATTGAGAATGCACAGGTATCGAACTATGTGGTACCTCTCCGACCGTGGTCTACCCCGATCGCGGTTTTAAAAGTTGTTAATTAGAATTCCACCCCGTTGGCAATTTTCCGTTAACACTTTTTGGCATCGTCTGTGGGAAACTCCTCTCATATCATTTACAAAAAAGTCGCCTGGCTCTACCTAGAAGACACCAAAGATGAGACTCCGATCCTCTTAAGGGCAGCCCGACCCATCAGGACCCCATTCCCTCGCTTCCACTCAGAGAAACCAAAGGAAGGGAAGGGGATCAAGAATTCATATCTCGGCACCGATTCCTCCACCCAATGCAAGCTCCGCACCCCATGACCCAACGATTTAGGAGACAAATCGAGATACTATGGAACAGCATGCTACTGCCTTTGTGGAAAGCATCCGCCTTCGAATAATCGCCTAGGGGATATCCTTCGAAGCACCCAGGATCGTAGGAGAGGTTGGACCGAGTACCCGTGTACCAGTTTTCGATAGACTCGGACCACCACTTTTAGTTCCAAGTTATCCTGTAGATTTCAAACCCCGACAGGTGAAATCAGTAGTTGACATCCCTTCCAGAAGGAACCTGCCAACAACTAAACCAGCAGCAGAGGAGAGGGCTTCACAACCTGATGTTGATGGCAGTATCGGGCCTAAGAGAAACCTGTGAGGTAGCCGATCTCAGAAGGAGGAGCGTAGGGAGACAACCGTGGTATCTGAAACTTCGGATAATGAAGGCTCAGCAGCCCGATCTAGGCACGATTGGTCCAAGCGCCTTGAAGACCAAATGACCAAAATGGTAAAGGAACTCGAGGAGCTGAGGAAAGGGAAGCACTGGGGCACTCGAAAGAATCCCCTAGGGGAGATGAATGCACCTTTCTCCAGAAGAATCAGAGAAGCAGAGTTACCCTCCAAATTCAAAATGCCCTTTGAAAAATATTTTGGATCAGAGGGCCCCGTGAGCCACATGGAGAGCTTTGTCCACTAGATGGAGATCCAGAACTCTACCTAGTCAGCAATGTGCAGGATGTTCCCCTCAACCCCAACAGACTATGCCAAGACTTGGTTCAGAAAGTTACCTCCAAGTAGTGTGGATTCTTTTACAAAGCTTATTACAGACTTTTGTGCTCAGTTTCAGGGGATCAATCCTCGTCCCAAGGACCCTGTCTTACTCCAATACGTGATCCAGGAGTGAGGTGAGAAGCTGAGATCCTATGTAGAAAAGTTCCACAAAGAAGTGATCCAAATGGGAGTGTTTACCAAGAAGGAGACCTTGGCTAACTTCAGAAACGACCTGTGGGCTAGCAGATTATTCCGGTCATTTGCCAAGCACCCACCTGAAACTTACCAGGAGGCCTATGACAGGGCATTGGAACAGGTGGACATAGACCAACAACTCTGAGTCAAGGTCGAACACGATGAAGCCCGATCAGCCAAGCATCCGAAGAAAGAGGCTCCAAAGCTCGCACCTGTAAAGAAGTTCCAGAATCACCCTCCAAATTGGTCTGCCTATTAGCCACCACCTCTTTCCTAACATCGGGATCGATATCCCGTAAGGAGGACCCCTCCTAGAACAACGCCTCTACCAAGGGAGGTAGCACAGGTAGTAAGAGAAGAGGACTAGTACAACCATTACACCCCTCTCAATGCATCCTGAGAGACCGTATACCTCACCCTCCGCAACAGGGGTTTGCTTAGGAAGCCCGGTCCTATGAAGGTCCCAGCTGACCAGAGGAATTGATACAAGTACTGTGACTTCCACGAGGACATGGGACATAACACCTCATAATTCTACAGCTCCGCAACCAGATCGAAGGATTAGTAAGGGGAGGACTCTTGGTTGAATTTTTGCAACAGGTACGGGATAGCATCAAAGAGAGGAATGAGGTATAAAGGGGGATACGGGATACGGAGGAAAGAATAAAGGATAAGGGAAAAGACCTGATGTAGTATATCCAAGTCATTCATACCATTAGTGGAGGCCCAACACTAGTAGGAACCTACAACAACTCAAGGAAGAACCATGCTAGGAAGATCTCGAGGCTTACTACCGGTCATGATGTACTCTAGGTCTCCAGGGGATCCCAAGACTATCCTCACACTGCCCAGATCATTTTCACGGAGGAGGATGTCTATAACACAGTTAGACCATGTAAGGTTGATAATTAGTGTTGGCATTAATTCCATATCAAAACGTGTTTTACTTGTAATGTTTAGTGGTTAGTAAATGAAGGATTTCGAAGACGAAGGACGTCTCAACCATTATTCATTCAAGTTGCCGGCTTTTAAGAGTTTCGGACATTATCGGTCTACGAAGGTATTCAAAGACCTCTTATCTCTTACAAGGCTAGGCGCACACACACACAATTCATACATGTGTGTCCCTGCATCGTGGTTCAAACATTTGGTATAACACATTCACACACTTCATAGCATGCTCATGCATTGATCTTGTATTGACAAACATTGTGAAATTGCATGCTTTGTGACTATCTCTTTGATATGGCATGTTTGTGTGAATATGTGTTTATTTGTTTTCGTATTTTATGTTTAGGACTTGAACATGTTCTTATTTAATGCCTTATCGAGTTTCGGTCGTTTCGGGTACTCATTCATAAGGTTTCGAGTCCAAACAAGTTGACTATGCTACTTTTCGTTCTCATTTGTTGTGTTGATTTCATCATCGGATTCTGAGATGATTTCTCAACCATTTTTCAAAGTTGAGTAGTCGTAGTCGTGCGTGAGGGAGTCACGATTCGTAATCCAAAAATGGATTTGAAATCGGAGTTCGGATGCCCAAGATACCGGCTGAAGAACCAAGGGAGCGCGCGAGGGCGTAAGTGGCCAAGAGGCCACGTGTGGCCCACGCCGTGGGTGGAGCCGTGGGCCCCACGGCCAGAGGGGCTCTCTACCCCCGTGTGGCCCACGCGCCCCCCACGGGGCTGGGCTGGGCTGAGGTGGCCCTCTTTGATTGGCCAAAAATTGCCTCCTCTCTCCTCTTTTTAAAACCCCTCCATTCCCTCCATTTGTTTTCAAGAAGAAAAAGTTAGAATTCCTGTCAGAATTTTTCTCCCAAATTTTCCCAACTTCCAAACACCATAACTTTCTCATACGAAGTCGGATTTGAGTGATTCAAGTTGGAGAACGTTCGTAATCGAGGCCTCTACCTTTTCCAAGTGATTTGGTAGCTGTTTGATCGACTTTTCTGGTGGTTGTACACAGAAAACCGAACCAGCTCGAAAATCCAAGGTAGTGTTCATATCTTTGGGATTTCTTCTTTTATAACCTTCAATTTGCTTGGGGTTTCTTCTTCTATATGTATGTTTATGTATTATGAATGCTATAGAGAAAGATAGCTTCATAATCAATTTTAATCAAAAGTCTAATTAGAGACATATGTGAACTAGTTTCTTAGATTCTAGGTTTTTCACATGTTTGAGAGTTGTATTGTGATTAGATTGATATCTAGGATTATTTGTGGATTGATTGATGTATTTTATGATTAATAATCCTCACATGTGCTTAGATCCTCTTATTGAACAAATCTAAGATTAGCACATTTGATTTTGTATTTAGAGCTAATTAGGATTTAATTGATTATTCATTATATCCTTGCTCTAAATACTTGCTAGAATATTCATTGTATACATTTTGTGATTCTAGCATTTTTTTGTTGTTTGTGTTCTAAAGTCTTGATTATGTGCTTAATGAACATGCTTTGTTTTCAAGCTTTAGAAACATGAATAGAATCTAGGCTTGGCATGTTTTAGGTGTTTTGCATGCTCTAGATTTTTGTTCATGTTTAAGATCTAGACTACTTTGTTTTGTGAACTTTGTTGCCTATGTCTAGATCTTCATGAAGTGTACCTTATCCATACATTTCATATGCTCATGCATCATTTTGTATGGTGTCATGTTTTGGATCATAAACTAGAAAAATGTACATTGTGTGCTCATTGATTATTTCTAGTTTCCATAGGATGTATTGATCATATATTCTATGTTGCATGTGTTTGCATCATTTGCATCACTTAGATCATTGCCTTGTAAAAGGTGGAAGTCTCTTGCAAAGTGAGTGAAGCTTTGTGGAAAGAGCAAGGAGTCTTGACTAGGACATGTGGTCCGGATAGTCAAGCAAAAGTCTTAGCTAGGAGTGTGGTACTTCGGATGGTTGAGCTAGGAGAGCTTAACTAGGATCTTTGTGATCCGGATAGCTAAGCACGAAATCTTCCTAGAGACGTGAGCGTCTTGGATAGGAAGTTGCTTCCTAGAGGTGTAGGACACATCTCGGATAGGAAGTAGGCTTGGTGATTCACTAGCCCGAGGGTAGATTAGGAGTTGATAGCTTGAGCGGATATCATGAGTGATAGCTTGAGTGTGTAAGTCCTTTTTACATAGTGGATTGCTTTGCCGGTGGTTGTGGATTCAACCCGTGGATGTTTCCTCTTCGGAGGTTTACCACGTAAAAATCAATGTGTCAAATGTCTCTATCTCTATCTCTTTATATTTGTATGTATGATCTATATAACTTGTTTAAGCTCTTCATTTCCTCACATCCTTGTAAACAAGTTATTGATAAAGGAAGAGTTGTGCACATTGTTGGTTGAATCAACATTTGTTTCTTGTATCTTGTAAGTGCTTGAACATTGTATCTTGTGATTCTATATCAAGTTGTAAAGCTCAACTTGGTGAGTTTGCATTGTAATATTCAAAGTACAACTTGTGGAATTTAAATTTGCTCATTATTGAATATACTTGTAAAAGAGATACATTGTTTATTGATATATGTTTTGTAGACTAAGGGTGGTGAATTGAGCATACTTGTGATAATTGTTTTCTCATAACAATCTTGTTTAAGGTTAATATGTATGCTCACTGAGGTTTTGACATAAGTCACGAAAAAGTTTTTAAAACTAGTGCGTCAACCTATTCACCCCCCCTCTAGGTTGTTTAGCATAACCTTGTAGGTATTTTCAATTGGTATCAGAGTGGGTCACTTAAAGCAATTAGTGTGATTCGGGATCTACAAGGTTATTTACTATGATAACAACCTTTAGTCTACTTTTGTTTGTAATGGTTGTCCTCCTTTGTTGATTGGGAAAATGTTTGTTTTGATGAAAATGCTCATGATAGACTTTGCTATGTCTAGTGATGAGCAAGCTTGGTTGGATTGTCATGAAAGGTTTCTCTTCTCCGTGTTTTATATTTGATGGAGTAGTTTCTCCAAACCAATATGTTCATAAAGTATGGATGAGGTTTATTTTTGAGAAGTTGAAACTTTTAGACCTTTTTGCCATTTATAGTTATGTATGTTTTTAAACATCTTGATCTTAATAAAGATTCAAATATGGCAAAAGAGGCATGGAATAGATTTCAAGCTACTTGTGAAAAAGGTTCTTCTTGTTTTATATTTCATTTGTCTTCTAACAATTTTGTTGATAAGCTTGAAAAGCATGTTAGTGACAAAAGCAAAGAAGAAGAAGTTTTCCCGGAGGATAATCATGCTAGACATGATCTCTAGAGTTCAATCTCTTGACAAGGAAAGAGATAAAGCTTTGACGGAAGTTGAAGTGAAGAATGAAGTGATCAAATGTCTAGAAGAAAAGACGGTTGAAGCCGCTCTTGTGTTAGATAGTTTAATAAATGTTTTTGCTAATAATTTGTTCTCTTTCTTGTAGAAAACAAACAAAGACAAGGAAGAGGAGTTGGCAATCATGAAGGCCAAAAAGCTTGGTGATCTTCATGAAGATTCAAGTGACTTGTGCTTTGTAGTTGAGCAAGTTGAGTCTCCTACAACTAAAGGCAATTCACTAAGGAACAAAAGGACTTCAAAGGCCAATCTTCCAAGGTCAAGTGCAAAATCAAGAAGAGTAAGGAGCCTTCACCGTCGGTACACTCTAACCCAAATAGTATCATCTCCTTATGTATTCCGGTTTGCCATTTTTTTTGAAATGTTGTAGTGCATACTATATATATATGCCATGAGTATGTTAGACATTGCAAACTAGGAAATGAGATGCATGTTAGTGAGATGAGAAAATCTTCTATGTATATTTCTTGCATGATAACTCTTTGAATTTTGTGTGTGTTAATGATAATCATGTAAGGAATATTGTTAAGAAGATTTGGGTGAATATGAGTGTTTCACATGATCATATGTATAGTCTTGATAATATCTTTGTTGTTGGCAATAATGTTGTGTATAGCATGAGAATATCTTTATAGAGAAGATGGTTGATGTTTATCTTCTAGATATTATATTGCCATAAGAAATGATCATGATGGTTTTTGTGTTTGTGCACTGATACTCACTTTTTCCGTCGTTAAGAAATCGCAAGGATCAAAAGATAATTTCATTTAAAAAAGGGGTTTCCTACGCAATGTGCTCTAAACTAGCAAAAGACTAGTAAAGCGGCAAGCGAGGGTATCGTTCTGCAGGGAGGTGTTATTTGTCAACCATTTCAAGTTCTAGAGTTTATTGTAAGCATGTAAATAGAATGCGGAAAGGTGAGAATGGTGTGTGTGAAATGTATGTACAATGCGGTGTGTGTGTGTAGAAAATGAAAATGAAAATGAAAATAAATAAAAACAAAGAGAATATGGAAGGGTGAGAATGGTGTTTAAAGTGATAAATAAAATGGTGGATAGAAGAGATGCATGAAAATGGTCACACAAGGTTCAACAAGTTCACCATACATAAGTGCACAAATAGTTGGTTGTTAGACATTAAGGACATCCAATTTTTAGTTAAGGGTTCGTTCTTGCCTCAATCCGATTTATACCCATTCATAGAGCTACCGGTTGAAGAGTGTGTTGAGAACCTCTCAAACACGAAACCGCAACCAACATATGTGAACCGATTCTACAAACAAAACTACATTGAGCCCCAATAATAGCTTCGTAATGTAAAATGGCAACGTGAAAGTCTAATGAATGTGGAAAGAGTGATTGTATCTCCAACCATAACTCACCTAGAGCCCCTAGCGTGAAAGATAGCCAAAAACCAATAATTGTAACTCTAACCATGACTCACCTAGAGCCCCTAGAGTGAGAAATAGCTAAAGTCCAATTGTTAACAAGAACATTAAACCAAACCCTTCTAATATGGCAATTTATAGGTTCACCCACTCTTCTTAGCTAATTAGCCAAAACTATGCCCGGAGAGCCCCTCCAAAGGCACAATCCTAACTCTAAGTCACTCAAACCCATTCATGACATGCAATTTTGACCTTCCATCAACATACAAACACAAAATGGGATATTTGATTACAACTACTCCTAATTTACATTAATCTACTCCTAATCCCATCCATGAATACATATTAATTTCCAATCATCCATAAACATACATTTCAAGATAAGAGACATATCAATAACAATCAAGAATGAATCAAAACACAAATTGGATATAAAAACAACCATATATATATTGAGCACAAAATAGGTTCACAAATATTCCCAAGTGGGGATTACACATTCAAGAAAACAAGAAATACATAGAGAGTGAGAAATAGATACAACCCTTGAAGAAAACCTCCTCCAAGAGCTCCTTCCCTTGCTAGCTCGAAATTGGCCAAAGCCCACTCCTATCTCTATGCAATCTACTCCTAAATGTGGTGGAGGATGTGTAGAAGGTGAGATGGGGAGCATCCATGGAGGAAAAACCTCCATGGATGCTCTTGGAAGCTCCTCTCTCTCTTATTTGGTGAAGAAAATGAAGAAGAAGATGAAGAGGAAGTGTGTGGGGAGTGTGTTCTGGTGGGAGAGAAGAGAATAAGGGGTTTATATAGTGTTGGGAGGTTAGGGCTGAAGGTTGGGGTGAATGGACGAAACTGTCTCTGAAATTCGCCCAAAAAACGACTTTCTGGAGTGATTCGGCGGTTTGTATCGGCGGCCTGGCCGCCGTTTGAAGTAGCCGTTTAGACCTGACAACGTTTCAGCGTTTTCAGCATCGCGCACCGTTACGGAAATGGCCATAACTTCCTGTAGAAAGCTCGGAATCGCAATCCGTAAAATGTTCTGGAAACTAGACTTCTGGGGATTTCCGAATATATAAAGATATCCATGTGGTTATATCTGAGGAGGATGATATGATCTCCGCAAGTTGTACGTTCTGCACGCGTATATATAATTTCAGCTCTTTTTGCTCCATTTTGCCTCCCAAACTAATCTTTAAGCTCAAAAACTTATTATAAGGAATATGTACCTACACAAGGCTCAAACAAAACATTATATACAAAAATATGCTCGAAAACGAGACAAACGATCGGAAATGGGGGACCTCAAATAGGTATAAAATAGTCCGATCATGCACCCTAGACCAAATGGGTCAAGGGTGAGTGCTCTTACCATTAGTGTAAGTTGCACATGTGAGTTGGCTTTAAGATTAGTGTCTAGTTTTGAGTAACTTAGCTAGCTAGCTTTGTTTCTCTATGACTTTGACATGAACTTAGCTATCTCACAAATTTCATTATGATAGTCAAAATCCGTTGATTAACTTTTGAGAAGTTGCATATCATGAAATCTATTTGGTGATAATCATGTTAAGACTTTTGGAGAAAGTCATTTTTGTTGTTGATTGAGTTGAAATGCTTAGTCTTTATTCTCTTGGGATGAAACACCAACAACTTGGTGTCATGAGGACAAACAAGCCAAGAGAGCTCATAAAAAGAGCGAAGGCTTTGCATATGATGAAAAAAGCTTGCTTTGGTATTTCTATATCCTAATGCTTGCTTTCTAGCTTTTCATCTTTCAACTCTATGTTTGCATTACATCATGTAGCATGTCATATTATAGAACTAGTATAGCATTCATATGGTTCTTGTTGACATTTGCTCTCTAAAGATCTTTTAGTGATGTGTTCACAATGATCTTATACATGATGCTTGAAATGCTTGTGTGATTGTTGAGTGGCTTGATGAGCAAAACTTAATTTGAATATCATTGTCTTTAAGAGTTACTCACTTGAGAAGTAATGATCTTTAACAAGTATCTTTTATTGTTTTTAGATCATGCACTTGAGCTTGAAAATCTTATTTTTGAAAAGTGCACTAATGCTTCTCTTGTATGTTTTAGTTTTGAGTTTTTGTGGTTGAATATGTGTAGATAATGGATGCATCTAGAAGTTTATTGTTAAGTACATGATAGATGACTTTTGGTATGTCTCCATTTTGCTTCGGCACTATATAGTAATCAACGAGCACCCTCATGGAAAGGGCTACACACCTTGGTTGTGAAGCCACCCAATGTAGGAAAGGGCTACGCCATTGTGATGAGTGAAAGCCGCCATGAGGAGTATATGTTTTTGTTAGTAAAATCAAAGAAGTGTTGAAATGAATCATAAAAAAAAAAAATCTTTGATTCTAAGCCTAAAAGAAATGAAAAATAAAAGGCTTATTGATGTATAGTTGAGAATTGTGAAAAAGCTCGGGTTGACAAATAGAAACGGGAAAACGAGCCACATGCACACACACGCTCATATGTTGATATCTATTCATTTTAAAAGCAAAAAACCGGATGAATATCGGTTTGACCTATTTTTGGAAATGCTTTAGATGGATAGGTGTGGAAATTATTTGCATGTTGATGTCACAATTACTCCTATTATATATGTGAGAAGCATTCACACACACACACACATATTTTGCTTATGTGCTTGATTCATTAGCAATGTGAGAATATTTTTAAGAGATTAATGAAAATCTATGATTCTCTCTTGAACTTTGAAAAGTGATGAAATATTTTCTCTAATTGCTTGAATGTGTGATTGTGTGGATTTCGTTGTGAACAATACTCTATCTTGATCTTAGATAGAGCACTTATCAAGGGGGAGCATAGTATGCTAGACTTTGTTCTCTTTTATGATATGTTCACATGCTTCGAGTTGATTCATAATCCCTTGTGAACAAATCTACTTTGTGATAATATGTGAAGCATATGTTTAGGGGGAGATTAGTTTATTCAACTTCGCTTTCTATACGATTTGTTTGCTTAATATTTCGTTCTTTATCTCTTGTATCCCTTGTCTATTCCTTGACAAAAAGGGGGAGAAAATGTATACCTCACCATGTTTGATATTGGGGAGTCTTTGTATACTTCACACCTTGTGTGGAAATTGTTCCAATTGTGTGAATCTTATTCCTCTTTGTGCTTAATTGTGACTTTGTCTTAAGGGGGAGAATTCTTGTCTTAAGGGGGAGAATTCTTGTCTTAAAGGGGAGAAAAGAATTCTTGCTTAATAAGGTTAAGGAGCTTAGGAAAAGCTTTTAATATAACATTTATTTGAGATAAAGCATTTGTTTGAGATAAGGGAAGTTATTGTTTGTTTGGCATATTTTTTTTAATATGATGAATCTTGAAGATGTTATTTCATATGTCTTGATATGCATGATGATTCTTCATAATGATATATGCCTTTGTATGTTTGATCACAATTAATGCATGAATCTTTTTGTAATAATTGTATGATTGTGTTTGCAATCACCTTCTCCTTGTTTGGGGTTGTATAGTAGTTGAGATTGCAATCAATTTCTTCATTTTTGAGGTTGATAAGAGAGTAGTTGCAATGAGTTCCTCTTTGTTTTAGGGTCGATAGTAATTGTGGTTGTAATCAATTCAATTGGTTATGGTTGCAAAAAATTCCTCCTTGCTTAGAGTGATAGTAATTGTGGTTGTAATCAATTATATTGCTTGTAGTTGCAAAAAATTCCTCCTTGCTTAGAGTGTTAGTAGTTGTTGTTATAATCAAATCTCTTCTTGAATGGGGTCGAGATGATTGTTGTTGATACCAATTCCTTCATATTTGGGGTTGATATGATTGTTTATGCAATTGTTGAATTTGGTAGAAATGACCAATGTGCTTATGAGTAAAATTTATGCATTTGTGATTCATTTTACCTTGATGAGTTTGTTGTGTTGTCTAGATTTGTATAACCTTGCTAGGTTAACATCGATAACAACAAGAATCAAGGGAGAAGATATAAGAGCTAAACACAAAGGTGGTTCAATAAGATGCAAAAAAATCAAGAACTTGGAAGAAATCATTTCTTCAAGCAAAGTATCCACCTCCAAATATGAGGTCATCAAATCGTTCAACGTTCTTTGGTGGCATAAGTTGCTAGCAAAGCTTTTGTGATCTCAAGGTATCTTTTCTCTTTTCCCTTTGGCTTCATTTTATGTCAAAAAAGGGGAGAAATATGATATTGTTTTAGCATATCTTCTTTATGTATGTGTTAAGTATTGAACTTCATATGACGTGTAACATCTTGGATTTGATATCTTTGTTGGATGCATGTATTTAGGGGGAGCATACATGATCCATTTGAACTTTAAATGTGTTATTTTCTTGCCTAAGATTGTATATTGCCATATGTGTTGTCTCTTGGATATTCTTGTGCTTTCAAGTTCTTTTTAGGTGATATCAAGAGAAGACCAAGTTGAAGTTCAAGACTTGTTTGGTTGTTAATTTGTGTCTATATGTGTAACTCATTGTACTCATTGTGACCAAATTTTCTTTGTAATTGTTTTAGTGTTTGTTTAGGGGTTTTGACATGGAATTTGCCAAAGGGGGAGATTGTAAGGTTGATAATTAGTGTTGGCATTAATTCCATATCAAAACGTGTTTTACTTGTAATGTTTAGTGGTTAGTAAATGAAGGATTTCGAAGACGAAGGACGTCTCAACCATTATTCATTCAAGTTGCCGGCTTTTAAGAGTTTCGGACATTATCGGTCTACGAAGGTATTCAAAGACCTCTTATCTCTTACAAGGCTAGGCGCACACACACACAATTCATACATGTGTGTCCCTGCATCGTGGTTCAAACATTTGGTATAACACATTCACACACTTCATAGCATGCTCATGCATTGATCTTGTATTGACAAACATTGTGAAATTGCATGCTTTGTGACTATCTCTTTGACATGGCATGTTTGTGTGAATATGTGTTTATTTGTTTTCGTATTTTATGTTTAGGACTTGAACATGTTCTTATTTAATGCCTTATCGAGTTCCGGTCGTTTCGGGTACTCATTCATAAGGTTTCGAGTCCAAACAAGTTGACTATGCTACTTTTCGTTCTCATTTGTTGTGTTGATTTCATCATCGGATTCCGAGATGATTTCTCAACCATTTTTCAAACTTGAGTAGTCGTAGTCATGCGTGAGGGAGTCACGGTTCGTAATCCGAAAACGGATTAGTTCGGATGCCCAAGATACGGGCTGAAGATCCAAGGGAGCGCGCGAGGGCGTAAGTGGCCAAGAGGCCACGTGTGGCCCACGCCGTGGGTGGAGCCGTGGGCCCCATGGCCAGAGGGGCTCTCTGCCCCCGTGTGGCCCACGCGCCCCCCACGGGGCTGGGCTGAGGTGGCCCTCTTTGATTGGCCAAAAATTGCCTCCTCTCTCCTCTTTTTAAAACCCCTCCATTCCCTCCATTTGTTTTCAAGAAGAAAAAGTTAGAATTCCCGTCAGAATTTTTCTCCCAAATTTTCCCAACTTCCAAACACCATAACTTTCTCATACGAAGTCGGATTTGAGTGATTCAAGTTGGAGAACGTTCGTAATCGAGTCCTCTACCTTTTCCAAGTGATTTGGTAGCTTTTTGATCGACTTTTCTGGTGGTTGCACACAGAAAACCGAACCAGCTCGAAAATCCAAGGTAGTGTTCATATCTTTAGGATTTCTTCTTTTATAACCTTCAATTTGCTTGGGGTTTCTTCTTCTATATGTATGTTTATGTATTATGAATGCTATAGAGAAAGATAGCTTCATAATCAATTTTAATCAAAAGTCTAATTAGAGACATATGTGAACTAGTTTCTTAGATTCTAGGTTTTTCACATGTTTGAGAGTTGTATTGTGATTAGATTGATATCTAGGATTATTTGTGGATTGATTGATGTATTTTATGATTAATAATCCTCACATGTGCTTAGATCCTCTTATTGAACAAATCTAAGATTAGCACATTTGATTTTGTATTTAGAGCTAATTAGGATTTAATTGATTATTCATTATATCCTTGCTCTAAATACTTGCTAGAATATTCATTGTATACATTTTGTGATTCTAGCATTTTTTTGTTGTTTGTGTTCTAAAGTCTTGATTATGTGCTTAATGAACATGCTTTGTTTTCAAGCTTTAGAAACATGAATAGAATCTAGGCTTGGCATGTTTTAGGTGTTTTGCATGCTCTAGATTTTTGTTCATGTTTAAGATCTAGACTACTTTGTTTTGTGAACTTTGTTGCCTATGTCTAGATCTTCATGAAGTGTACCTTATCCATACATTTCATATGCTCATGCATCATTTTGTATGGTGTCATGTTTTGGATCATAAACTAGAAAAATGTACATTGTGTGCTCATTGATTATTTCTAGTTTCCATAGGATGTATTGATCATATATTCTATGTTGCATGTGTTTGCATCATTTGCATCACTTAGATCATTGTTTTGTAAAAGGTGGAAGTCTCTTGCAAAGTGAGTGAAGCTTTGTGGAAAGAGCAAGGAGTCTTGACTAGGACATGTGGTCCGGATAGTCAAGCAAAAGTCTTAGCTAGGAGTGTGGTACTCCGGATGGTTGAGCTAGGAGAGCTTAACTAGGATCTTTGTGATCCGGATAGCTAAGCACGAAATCTTCCTAGAGACGTGAGCGTCTTGGATAGGAAGTTGCTTCCTAGAGGTGTAGGACACATCTCGGATAGGAAGTAGGCTTGGTGATTCACTAGCCCGAGGGTAGATTAGGAGTTGATAGCTTGAGCGGATATCATGAGTGATAGCTTGAGTGTGTAAGTCCTTTTTACATAGTGGATTGCTTTGCCGGTGGTTGTGGATTTAACCCGTGGATGTTTCCTCTTCGGAGGTTTACCACGTAAAAATCAATGTGTCAAATGTCTCTATCTCTATCTCTTTATATTTGTATGTATGATCTATATAACTTGTTTAAGCTCTTCATTTCCTCACATCCTTGTAAACAAGTTATTGATAAAGGAAGAGTTGTGCACATTGTTGGTTGAATCAACATTTGTTTCTTGTATCTTGTAAGTGCTTGAACATTGTATCTTGTGATTCTATATCAAGTTGTAAAGCTCAACTTGGTGAGTTTGCATTGTAATATTCAAAGTACAACTTGTGGAATTTAAATTTGCTCATTATTGAATATACTTGTAAAAGAGATACATTATTTATTGATATATGTTTTGTAGACTAAGGGTGGTGAATTGAGCATACTTGTGATAATTGTTTTCTCATAACAATCTTGTTTAAGGTTAATATGTATGCTCACTGAGGTTTTGACATAAGTCACGAAAAAGTTTTTAAAACTAGTGCGTCAACCTATTCACCCCCCCTCTAGGTTGTTTAGCATAACCTTGTAGGTATTTTCAGACCATATGACGATCCGATGGTGATCACGGTATAGATAGCCAATTGTAAGGTCCACCACGTCTTGATCGATACTGGGAGCAGTTTAGACATCCTGTTCAGAGGAGCCCTCGAGAAGTTTAACCTGAAGAACTCATTCTATAACAGTTGTAACACGCCCTTGTATGGTGCCGGACAACCCTAAACAATATCCAATGATGTCAAACACACTTATGGACGCCCATGCACAAGAGAAACAAACAAACCAGTCCGTCTCACACAAGAACAAATAAAGATAGATTAACTAATTTTCCAAGGGATACATATATCACCACCCTTAGTAAAGTAGCATAAACGGCTCACCACCAAGACTAATCTAAAGGGATACAGTAACACCACCCTCTCAATCAGCCAAGGATTCAGAACCAATGAAAATCTCACCATTCTAAAGGAATCCACCTAAGAGATACAGAGTTTGGAGAATAAAACTCAAAGAGTTCTAGCTTTCATTAAAATTGTTCAAAGGTTTTTCCATCTGACTAACAAGAAACTTTAAATAGAAAGACATGACTTGGAACAGCCCTTCAAGCATGGGAAACATAAAATATAAAAGCTTACAGCTGATAACAAGAAGAAATAAAAGCTAAAGTTGATTAAGAAACTTGGAAACAAGGAAAGACTCTTCAGACCCCGAGATCAGTTGAATCTGAGCACCAAAACAAATTCAGTCATAACTTTCTCTTGGGACCTTCAAATGACTTATTTCAAAATACGAAATTGAAGTTAAAAGGCTGATCTTTCCAATGACATCAGGCACGTCAGCTAATTCATCTGGAATCAAAAGTTATGAAGTCACGAAACTGCCCCTCGAACATGACCTGATGCTTAACAAATTAAAGTGAGAATTTGAAGTCCCTTTGTGTATTAAACCGAGGTCATACAATGGGACACTCCTGTGTCAATCTCCCTAGGTTGGAAAAGACTTGACCGCAAGTCTGAAATGCTAGCATCACCATGATAAGGAGCCAAATCAGCTACATTGAAAGTTGGTGACACACCATAAGAATCTAGTAGCTCGATCTTGTATGCATTCTCCCTAATGCGTTGAAGTACTTTGAAAGGACCATTAGCTCTAGGCTTTAGCTTACCATATTTTCCTTTTATGAAATGATCTTTACTAAGATAAATCCACACCAAATCTCCTTCCTTGAACTCTATATGCTTGAAGTGCTTGTTCTTAGTTTTTTTGTACTTCTCATTCTGCTTCACAATCTTCTCTCGAACTTAAGCATGCAACTTCTTGATCTCACCAGCTCTAGCATCAGCATCTCCACTGAAATCTTTGTTAGAACCAATGGGAACCAAATCCAAAGGGCTGATAGGATTCTTACCATACACCACCTCAAACGGGCTATGATTGGTGCTTTGGCTTTTTAAGCAATTGTAAGCAAATTCGATTTGAGGTAAGATCAAATCCCATTGCCTAATATTCTTCCCCACATAACACCTCAAAAGATTTCCCAAGCTGCGATTAACAACCTCTGTTTGGTCATTGGATTGTGGATGGTAAGATGGGCTGAAATTGAGGCTAGTACCAAGCTTCCTCCAAAGTGTTCGCCAAAAATGACTCAAAAACTTTAAATCGCGATCTGAAACAATTGTCTTTGGAACAACATGAAGCTTTACAATCTCTTTGAAGTACAAATCTGAAATATAAGAAGCATCGTTAGTCTTGTTGCGAGTAACAAAATGAGCCATCTTCGAAAATCGATCAACAACCACCATGATAGAGTCTTTGTTCCTTTGAGTTCTAGGTAAATGATCGGGGTATAAAAGTACCTATTTTATACCCTTAATTCCTATTACTTTATGCTTGTTTCTCATGTAAAACTGGGTATTTAATGGATTAAATAAGTGTTTTAGGTAAATAGGGAAGTTCAGGGGCATTATTGTCATTTTGGACATTTTAGGGGCAAAAGTGCAATATTCAGGTTATTATTGAATATTCTGTGAATAGTGAAGAGTTGAGGGGAGTAAATTGTAATTTTCCAGCCATGCACAACGCAGCCTGCCACGTCACCAAGTGGGACGACGCCGTTTTGGGGGAGCTCGCGTCACGCTGACGTCAGCATGACGTCACCCTTTCTTCAAGCTTTAACCAGGCGCGATCGACTTGACCTAAAGACCCGTCGACCCAGTTCAAACCCGAGTGACCTGGCATCTTACTTGACGATTTCCAGTCATGTTGCAGCCATTTTTCCGATGCCGTTCAGCCCAGATTGACTCCCCAAGTCCTGGCGGTCACGATGGACCCATTTTGAGGCTCCCATGAACATGAGTTTCCTCACCTCCTAGTCTACCAACTTCCATGGAAATGCAAGCTTTCAAGCTCACTTCCAGCGGGATCTTTCACGCCTAAATACATCCAAACTCGCTGGAAGACCGCGGTTTCATGCTGTGGGAAAGATGCCGCAGTCCAGAAGGAAGAAACTCGTAGTCAACTTCCATTTTCCACCGTGAGTTCTGACAGCGGGAACAAACCCGCGAGCCTGGTGGATTGAACCCGCGAACTCGACTGACTCAAGCTTCTTTCATGCCCAAAACACTCCCCTCTATAAATATACAACTTTCCCTAACCCTAAACACTATCCCTAGTATCCAAATAACCCTACAATCACATAAATTAGTCACACAAATACCTTATAATAGCTTAGACTCTCACCAAAGACACTCAACCCACCTTAGTTAGTTAGTAAACTTTGGTTGCATGTGGATTCCAAGCTTTGGAAAGCAAGAGGAGCTTGTTTTATTGTGAAGACTCTCCAAGATATTGGGTTGTCTCTCTTTCTCTCTTATTTCCTTTAGCTTGTAATTATATGTGTAACTAAACTATTGATGTTGGGATTTGGTGTACTTGTAATATTATCTATGATATTTGTTGATTATCTATGTTGAGCTTCATTTTATGTATGTGTTGATTTAATTAACCAATTGATTAACATGTAATACAATTTAGATAATACATGAATGACTATTTATGTGTTGGTCTTTATTCAAGGTTTAAGACCACCTATGTGCTTAATTGAAATCAACTTATTAATTAGGTGATTGAACTTGTATACCAATATCCTAACATCTCATTTCCTATACCAACTCACTCTCATTATCACTCTTGCATGACCATAGCATTAGTGGTAATTAGTTAAGCTAGTTAGTTAATTTAGTTAATTGTAGTTGGTAAGCTTAGTGATAGGTTAGTTAATTGCCTAAGGAATTGACAAACCTTAGTTGTAGTTAATTTAGTTAACTTAGTTGTATTTCCATTCTTGCTATCTTAGTGTAATCATTAGCCATTAGCTAGTTAACTTGCTTGCCACCATCCTCTCTTTACTTTTCATGTATGTAATTAGTGTATATAGTGTAAATAATTTAAGACCTAGAACCGATTAAAGGTACCTTACCTCCCTGTGGAACAAACCGTACTTGCTCCTACGTGATCGTAACGATCCGTACACTTGCGGATAAACCACCACGCTCACATATTTTAGGGAACCGTCCCGAGTCGCGTCAGTAAACCCATCACAAAATCCAAACTAACATCTTCCCAAAGAGCATGAGCTACTGGTAGTGGTGTGTACAACCCCGTATTTTGTCCATGAGTTTTCGCCACATGACATACCCTACACTGCTGCACATGTCTAGCTATATCTCTCATCATCTTAGGCCAATAAAACTTTTCTTCCATAAGAGCAAGAGTCTTGTCTCTCCCGAAATGACCACCTATCCCATTGTCATGAGCTTTGTAAGGATTCCCTTTTGTTGATTGGCTTATTTCGTGGTCAAACCACAAGTTGGGGTTTGGTTGTAAGGGTAGTCTAGGTGATTAGTTGAAGATCAAAGACCCTTTCCAAGACCTCAAGAGGACAAGCACCAAAGGTATATATCTTGTGCTTACTTTGCCTTGAAGAGATATAGTTGCACACACACACAACATGCATAACTCTTATTCTTGAATGTTGTGTTTATATTTTGTGTGCATTGTGCTTTATTGATTATTCAATATCTCTTCTTGCATTAAATTGATTGCATCTTGTTCTATGAAATGCCATGACATGTTTAGGCATTAGGATGCAAAGTCATGAATTTTATTCATGCATGTTTGAATTGAGTGCATCTTGTTCAATGATAATGTCATGACATGTTAGGCATTAGGATGCATTCAATACCCACACTTGCACTTCATGATTAGTCTTAAGTGTGGTGTAATTCGTTTCCGTTTGTGTGATCGGAAACGTCCGCGCTTGCACGATGGTGTGCATGTCTTAGCGCGATGGTTGACCACTTGAGAAGGTCTCATTCTTCTCTTGGATAAGTGGTAGTTTTGGTTTGGTTGATTGGAGTAAGGTGTCTAGTTTTAAAAGATTGGATTTCAATGTTTTAAGTGTTTTCAAAACTGACCTTTGCATGGTCTTGTGACCATAACTTTTTACACAAAGTTTCAAAATGAGTTTTAAAAATTTCTGTACAAACTAGACACCCATACCTTTCCAACGGTATATTATTCGTAATATTTCATGACCGTTTGGATTGGTTTTAAAATCTCCAAAGTTACAACCAAAACAGGGCAACTCTGTTGTTATCCGTTTCTGACCTTTGGTCACTCAATTGACCATAAAGTTTTATACAGACATCAAAATTCCATTCTGTAAAAACAAGTAGAAAGTAGACATCCATACCTTTCCAACGATATATCATATGAAAGGTTTCGATATCGTTTGGTCATGTTTCGAAGTGCTCGAATATTGAGTCGCTGCACTGACGCGAGTACCGCGAAAATGCCCATACTTTTTCCATTTCTTCCAAAACGACGTAGTTTCATTTGGGCATTATAAATACATATCTTTCTCATCATTTTGAGAGGAGAGCCACAAAATCAAACCCTAGAGAGAGAGGCTCCTTATTCTTGAGAGAGAAAGAGAGACTTGAGAGAAAAAGCTTAAAGATTACAGCTTTATCTCTCTAAACCCATTCCCACATGCACAAATCATCATCTAGGCATCATCTAGGTTCATCTAGCATATGCTAATGCATGGGTCTTCTTCAACACACATGGTATGATTTGTTGAACACTTTTATCTTACATAATTAGTGTTTCTACTTATCAATTTTATCTCATTTATTACTTGTATGTGTTTAGATTAATTTCTACATACATGATTGAGATTATGTGTTGATTGGGTTATTTATGTTAGCTAGGTTTTCATGCCTATTTTATATCTAGCTAATTAATCTCATTATATGATTGAGATTATTTTTGATAGCTTAATTGATTAGGTCATTATTGCCTAAAAGCTATGCCATAAACATTCTTGTGTGATTTATTTATAACTAGGTTGATAGATTGTTTTTTAATCAACTAGTTAATCTTTTGAATGTTTGTGGGTTTTTTTGTGATAGCTTTGTATCTAGGATTGGTTATCCTTTACTTAGCTAAAGTTGTATGCCATGACATATAGCTATTTTCATATCTAGGATTGATTTTATTGTCATCATATAATCCTAGGTAAGCATCTAGAGTACCCTAGCTCTATATTGCATTTTTGGATATCATTGCATATTCACATAGGGTTGTGCATCTCTTTTGAGAGATTTAAGTCTTGTGTGATTGACCGGGATTAGGTCGGACACCGGGAATAGGTGGTCACATAAGCAATTGGACTAGAGCCACTTTTAAAGGCCCGCGTGGTAGAAGTGGGGGGTTATTGACCGGAGTGTTAGACGAGGTCTACATAGGTTGTAAACTCCATTTCAATTAGTGGATTTCGAGGTCCGAGTGTGGCGCACTAAACAGCCCGTGGTTTTTCCCAGTGGTTGGGTTTTCCACGTAAACATCAAGTGTCATTTATTATTTCCGCATCTTATTACACTTGTATGTATTGTTGACTTGCTAGGGGTATTTTCGTAAAATTGACATGCACGCAAAAATTGGGTAAAAATTAGATAAAATCTATTCACCCCCCCTCTAGCTTTATATTAAACACGCCTCCAGAACTTTTCAATTGGTATCAGAGCGGGTTCCTAGATATACTTAGGTGATCCTTTGCTCATTGTTGGTGTGTTTTGCATTTTGTATGTTTGTTTGATTTCTTCATACATTTTGCATTCTTCTCTTTTGCATTCATTCAACGCAAACACTATGAGTGATTTTGTGAAAGAAGAAATTGACTCCGATGAGGAGATGTCCCTCTAAGGTGAGAGAGGAGACGAAGATGAAAGGGCGTTGCTCACATCACCAAAGAGCTTCAAGCCCAAGCCTTCCTCAATCTTGGTCTAACCAACCAAGAAGGCTAACTTCCCTCAACCTACGATCCTAAAAGGGAAGTGCTCAATCATGCAAGCTCAACTGAGCAAGCAACATTGTCTTGGTCATCAACAAAGGAGGAGAGATCCTATCCAACTACCAAGACAACCACAACGACAAGGGAAAGCACCTTTGCATGCTTAAGGGAATGGTATAATTCCTAACCTTATCTCCTCTTGTCATTTGTGTGGTATTGATGGTCAGGTTAGACCAAGTTGCTTGTATTACATTAAAATATGTAGATTTTAATGCATGATTGAAAAGAAAAAGGCTAGAGCTAAGATGCATGATCCTTTGACATCTATAACTCTAGAACCTATGACCACTAGAAATGTAATTGAGACATCTATGTGGATTAAAAATGATGAACCCGCTTGCTACGAGACTAACAAGTCTCAAATAGGTTCAACTAAGTCCAAAGGACTTGGTAGGTCCATAGGACCTCATACCCTTCTTTGAAGAGGTATGGAAAATTGACCCCATATGGGGAACTTGAGCAAAGAGAGCTATTTTGCATTCTTGTCACTTGCAAAAAATTTGAAATATCTTATGCTTCTCTTTTTGTTGCTTGAGTAAGCTTGGTTATACTATGTATATATATTTTCTATTCAATAAGTGTGATCAATGCTTGTATTGCAATCCATGTCATATTTATGTTCAAACATGCATTTTTGGACTAGGAGATATATACATAGGATAAAATTTAAATGACCTATAATGATCTCCATGACATGATGATTGTTAAATGACATGCTAAATGCTAATCTTAAAAAGCATGTTTTGATGATTGCATTTCTTAACTGCAAAAAATGTGTGAAAAAGCTTATGAGACTCAAATGAAAAAGGATCTTGTATCCATTCAAGGATTTTACATTCCAAATGTCTCTCTTTCTTTATTGGTTGAACATGTCTACTATCATACGGATATCTTATCCGGAAAAATCAAGTAGGGTGCAAAGTCGCTCATGACATGTTTGGCTTATAAAGTTGGATATAGTTGTTCCTAAATTAAAATCAATGAAAACCTATATCCTTGCTTCTCTCATGACATTGGTGAAATTGGTTTGAATTCATATTAAAAACCTTTGTCATTTGCTTTGCCAAATACCATGGTATTTTGGACTTAAATGCTACATGTCTTGTATGCAAAGCAATTATTTGATTCACACATTTTTCCTTAAATAAATCTCCTTGTTTCTCTCCAATTAATTGAGATTGCATAAAGTGACTTATATTGATTATGCAAATATTTAGAATGCTACTATCTCTCTTTGCCTTGAGTGACCCGATTGGGGACTACTCCTTTGTCTATATCATGACAAAAAGGGGGAGTAGGTTGTGGTAAGGGGAGTTGCAAATTGTAGTAGCAATTGTGCATGTTGGGGAGAATACTTATTGAAGGGGAGTAACCCTTTGAGGGGGAGCATTTGCACATACATACATTGCATGATGTTGTACTTAAATTCTTAAATGCAAATGCTTGTTTTATCTCACTTGATTCATCTCACCTTTTCTTGTATTGGAAAGTATAGAAACCTTGTTTTTCAGGGATTGATTATTCTACAAGAGATTGAAGACTTCAAGTTTATTTTATCTTATCTCTTTGTATTGTAGAATATCATTATAGACCCGTAGTTTCTATTTTGTTGTGAGGAATCATTGTGAGTGGTGGTTTTGTCACGAAATAGCCAAAGGGGGAGATTGTAAGGATTCCCTTTTGTTGATTGGCTTATTTCGTGGTCAAACCACAAGTTGGGGTTTGGTTGTAAGGGTAGTCTAGGTGATTAGTTGAAGATCAAAGACCCTTTCCAAGACCTCAAGAGGACAAGCACCAAAGGTATATATCTTGTGCTTACTTTGCCTTGAAGAGATATAGTTGCACACACATACAACATGCATAACTCTTATTCTTGAATGTTGTGTTTATATTTTGTGTGCATTGTGCTTTATTGATTATTCAATATCTCTTCTTGCATTAAATTGATTGCATCTTGTTCTATGAAATGCCATGACATGTTTAGGCATTAGGATGCAAAGTCATGAATTTTATTCATGCATGTTTGAATTGAGTACATCTTGTTCAATGATAATGTCATGACATGTTAGGCATTAGGATGCATTCAATACCCACACTTGCACTTCATGATTAGTCTTAAGTGTGGTGTAATTCGTTTCCGTTTGTGTGATCGGAAACGTCCGCGCTTGCACGATGGTGTGCATGTCTTAGCGTGATGGTTGACCACTTGAGAAGGTCTCATTCTTCTCTTGGATAAGTGGTAGTTTTGGTTTGGTTGATTGGAGTAAGGTGTCTAGTTTTAAAAGATTGGATTTCAATGTTTTAAGTGTTTTCAAAACTGACCTTTGCATGGTCTTGTGACCATAACTTTTTACACAAAGTTTCAAAATGAGTTTTGAAAATTTCTGTACAAACTAGACACCCATACCTTTCCAACGGTATATTATTCGTAATATTTCATGACCGTTTAGATTGGTTTTAAAATCTCCAAAGTTACAACCAAAACAGGGCAACTCTGTTGTTGTCCGTTTCTGACCTTTGGTCACTCAATTGACCATAACGTTTTATACAGACATCAAAATTCCATTCTATAAAAACAAGTATAAAGTATACATCCATACCTTTCCAACGATATATCATATGAAAGGTTTCGATGTCGTTTGGTCATGTTTCGAAGCGCTCGAATATTGAGTCACTGCATTGACGCGAGTACCGCGAAAATGCCCATACTTTTTCCATTTCTTCCAAAACGACGTAGTTTCATTTGGGCATTATAAATACATATATTTCTCATCATTTTGAGAGGAGAGCCACAAAATCAAACCCTAGAGAGAGAGGCTCCTTATTCTTGAGAGAGAAAGAGAGACTTGAGAGAAAAAGCTTAAAGATTACAGCTTTATCTCTCTAAACCCATTCCCACATGCACAAATCATCATCTAGGCATCATCTAGGTTCATCTAGCATATGCTAATGCATGGGTCTTCTTCAACACACATGGTATGATTTGTTGAACACTTTTATCTTACATAATTAGTGTTTCTACTTATTAATTTTATCTCATTTATTACTTGTATGTGTTTAGATTAATTTCTACATACATGATTGAGATTATGTGTTGATTGGGTTATTTATGTTAGCTAGGTTTTCATGCCTATTTTATATCTAGCTAATTAATCTCATTATATGATTGAGATTATTTTTGATAGCTTAATTGATTAGGTCATTATTGCCTAAAAGCTATGCCATAAACATTCTTGTGTGATTTATTTATAACTAGGTTGATAGATTGTTTTTTAATCAACTAGTTAATCTTTTGAATGTTTGTGGGTTTTTTGTGATAGCTTTGTATCTAGGATTGGTTATCCTTTACTTAGCTAAAGTTGTATGCCATGACATATAGCTATTTTCATATCTAGAATTGATTTTATTGTCATCATATAATCCTAGGTAAGCATCTAGAGTACCCTAGCTCTATATTGCATTTTTGGATATCATTGCATATTCACATAGGGTTGTGCATCTCTTTTGAGAGATTTAAGTCTTGTGTGATTGACCGGGATTAAGTCGGACACCGGGAATAGGTGGTCACATAAGCAATTGGACTAGAGCCACTTTTAAAGGCCCGCGTGGTAGAAGTGGGGGGTTATTGACCGGAGTGTTAGACGAGGTCTACATAGGTTGTAAACTCCATTTCAATTAGTGGATTTCGAGGTCCGAGTGTGGCGCACTAAACAGCCCGTGGTTTTTCCCAGTGGTTGGGTTTTCCACGTAAACATCAAGTGTCATTTATTATTTCCGCATCTTATTACACTTGTATGTATTGTTGACTTGCTAGGGGTATTTTCGTAAAATTGACATGCACGCAAAAATTGGGTAAAAATTAGATAAAATCTATTCACCCCCCCTCTAGCTTTATATTAAACACGCCTCCAGAACTTTCAAGCTTCTATAATAATGGATTGCTGAAGTGAACATTGAGGCACACACAAATGATTGGCCTTGAATAAATACCCATCATGCTTTAAGAACTGCTCAAACGGACCCGTTTCACACTCTTGCCAAATGCTACCAACGTACGGATCAGTTGCATACAATTCTTTCAAGATCTTAAACCCCACCACTTTAACTTCCATTGTGGACAGCAAGGAATGCTTCCTACACAAAGCATTAGCCACTACATTTTGAACACCTGCTTTGTGCTTAATTATGAAGTTGTAAGCTTGAAGAAACTCCACCCATACTGCATGTCTTCGATTGAGCTTGTGTTGGCTGTTGATGAACTTCAAGGCTGCATGATCTAAATAAAGAACAAATGGTTTATCAAGAAGATATTGAATCCAATGACTCAAAGCTCTATACATTGCGTAGAACTCCTTGGCATAGGTGGAGTATTTTTCTTGTGAGAATCATTCAGCTTTTCACTAAAGAATGCAATCGGCTTTCCTTCTTGACTTAGAACAGCACCAATACCCTCATTTGAAGCATCACACTCAACCTCAAACACCTTTGCAAAATCCGGAAGTGAGAGGATTGGAGCTTCTGTCACCTTTCTTTTAATTAGCTCAAAGCTTCTTCTAGCCTCTTCCGTCCACTTAAAACCATTCCCTTTCAAGCACTCAATGATAGGAGCCATAATAGAACTGAACCCCTTGATAAAACATCGATAAAAAGACGCAAGTCCATGAAAGCTACGGATGTCATGGAGTGTCTTTGGCTCAGACCAACTCAGAATAGCCTTCACCTTACTAGGATCCATCTCAATTCCATCTTTTGATACTACATACCCCAAGAAAATTAGGCTCTCCGTAAAGAACTTGCATTTCTTCAAATTTGTATAGAGCTTCTGCTCTCTCAAAATGTCAAAGAGCTATCGCACATGGTTCAAATGCTCTCCCTCATCTCTGCTGTACATAAGAATATCATCAAAATATACAACAATAAAGTGCCCAATGCAAGGTTTAAGGATATGGTTCATGAATCTCATGAAAGTGTTAGGAGCGTTAGATAACCCAAATGGCATCACCATCCACTCATATAGGCCATCTAGTCTTGAAGGCTGCTTTCCACTCATCTTCTTGTCTCATTCTGATTTGATGGTAACCACTCCGTAAATCAATCTTTGAAAAAATTGCTGCCCCATGAAGTTGATCAAGCAAATCATCAAGCCTCGGAATCGGAACGTGATAATCAATTGTTATCTTGTTCACAGCTCTGCTATCAATACACATGCGCCACGAACCATCTTTCTTAGGCACCAAAAAAGTTGGTATTGCACATGGACTCATGCTTTCCCTCACCATTCCCTTGGCTAACAATTCATCCACTTGACGTTGCAACTCTTCATGCTCTTTAGGACTCATTCGATAAGCTGCTTTGTTTGGAAGGGTTGCACCTGGAACAAAGTCAATGCAATGCTGAATGTCTCTCAATGGTGGTAAACCAGGTGGTAACTCATCCGGAACCACATCAAAGAATTCTTCCAGAATAGTCTTCATAATCAGCGGGGGATCATTGTTCCCTTCATTTTCTTCCACCACAAATAGCACATACACTTCACCCCCTTGCATTAACTCTCTCCTACAATCAACTTGAGTAAGCAAGTTATTTCCCTCTCCTTTAGAAGGTTTGGAAACCTCTTCTGGCCTACTAGGACCCAACACAATCTTAACACCAATTTTTATAAAAGAGTACATGTGTTTAAAACCATCATACAACACATGCCTATCATAATGCCAAGGTCTCCCTAACAGTAAATGACATGCATCCATAGGACCCACATCACACCAAACTCCATCTCTATAATTTCTACCAATTGAAAAAGAAACAAGGCAACGTTTATTCACCTTAATCTCGTTGTCCTTTTGAAGCCATGAAAGCTTGTAGGGATGTGGGTGCTGCACTGTTTTGAGGTCTAACTTGTCAACCATATAAGAAGACACTACATTCTCAAAACTGCCACCATCAATAATCATAACACACACCTTGCCATGAGAAGTGCACTTGGTGTGGAACACGTTTTTTCTCACCCAATCTTCCTCTTCCTCTTCTCAAATCACACTCAAACTCCTTTGAACGACCAGAGAAGCACCTTTATCTCTATAAGTCACATCTTCTGCGACCTCTTCATTCTCATACTCATCTTCTTTCAAATCTGTTGCTTAGTCATCTTCATCACTGTCTTCTTCAACCAATGAAACGATCTTGCGATTTGGACACTCATAAGCGATATGCCCAAACCCTTGGCACCTGACACACCTGCGAGAATTTGTATTAGAAGAACTAGGCTGTTGTTGTTGCTTAGACACCACACTTTCTCCTTTTGATGTCGAAACTTTTGTATTGGTTTTGGTTATTGCAGTAGGCTTAGAACTTGAAGTGCTTCCTTTATTAGCAAAGCCTTCCCTTGAAACATACTTAGAACCCCTGCTTCGCATCTCCTTTTATTGCTTCTCCACCTTAAGAGCAAGATTACACACATCATTAAGACTCCAATATGGTTGTAGCTGTACCACATTAGAAATCTCAGAATTTAAACCACAAAGATAACGCGCCATGGATTATTCTTCCGGCTCCGCTACGTCCCCTTTCAACATGAGATTATCGAACTCAGCAGTATATTCTGCCACTGAAAGGTCTCTTTGTCGAAAGTTGTTGATCTTTAAGAAGATGTCCTGCCGATAATTATCTGGAAGGTATTTCCTCTTCAACTCTTTCTTCATCTTCTCCCATGTAACGATGCTACTTCTCCCATCTTATTCTCGCTATCTCTTAAGATTCTCCAACCAAAATGATGCATGCTTCCTAAGCTTGATGGCAACAAGCTTTACCTTCTTGTTCTCAGGCATATCTTGATAATCAAAAGATACGATCTACCGTATTCAACCACTCTACGAACTTGTCCGATTGCATCTTTCCTTCAAACTCTAGAATCTCAACTTTCGCATTGAAAGCACGATGTGTCTCATGATCCCTCAAGACATAATGCCTCAAATCACGTGGATGAGGAGGAGTACTATCATCATAAACATGGTTGCGCATTTGATGGAAAGGATTAACATCAACACCATCATCTTCAAATCCTTCATTCTCATCATGATCATGATTCTCGTAGAGATGCAAACATTGCTGGAGTTGGTGGATTTGCTACCTCAAATCATCCATAATAAGGTTCCGTTAATTCACTTGAGGAGCTGTCTCTTCATCAATAGTTGGCATGCTACGACGACCAGCCGTTGATATTACAAAGTAAACAAAGAGCAACCTGGCTCTGATACTAATCTGGTGCCGGACAGCCCTAAACAATATCCAACGACGTCAAACACACTCACGGACAGCCCACGCACAAGAGAAACAAACAAACTAGTCCGTCTCACACAAGAACAAATAAAGATAGATTAACTAATTTTCCAAGAGATATAGATATCACCACCCTTAATAAACTAGCATAAACGGCTCACCACCAAGAATAATCTAAAGGGATACAGTAACACCACCCTCTCAACCAGCCAAGGATACATAACCAATGAAAAACTCACAACTCTAAAGGAATCCACCTAAGAGATACAAAGTTTGGAGAATAAAACTCAAAGAGTTCTAGCTTTCATTAAAATTGTTCAAAGGTTTTTCAATCTGACTTACAAGACACTTTAAATAGAAAGGCATGACTAGGAACAGCCCTCTAAGCATGGGAAACATAAAACATAAAAGCTTACAGTTGATAACAGGAAGAAATAAAAGCTATAGTTGATTAAGAAACTTGGAAACAAGGAAAGACTCTTCAGACCCCGAGATTAGTGAATCTGAGCACCAAAACGGATTCAGTCATAACTCTCTCTTGGGACCTTCAAATGACTTATTTCAAAATACGAAATTGAAGTTAAGCAGCTGATCTTTCTAATGAAGTCAGGCACGTCAGCTAATTCATCTGGAATCAAAAGTTATAAAGTCACGAAACTGCACTTCGAACATGACCTGATGCTTAACAAATTAAAGTGAGAATTTGAAGTCCCTTTGTGTCTTGAACTGAGGTCATGCAATGGGACACTCCCGTGTCATTGTATGGATTCACCGGGGACTCACTAATGCTGATTGGATCAAAAATCCTACTGGTAATAATCGGAGAGACTCCTCTTCAGCAAAACATAATGACAAAATTCATTGTGGTCGATACCCCGTCCGCCTACAATGCGATCCTAGGAAGGCCGTTCCTGTCAATAATTAGGGATTTTTGTCCATTTATCATAATGTCCTAAAATTCCTGGTCGGAACCGAGGTAGGAAATGTCCGATGGGATCAACAAGCAGCCTACAGCTGTTTTGCAGTATCCACCAACCTTACCACGCTAGCTAAGCAATGCACACATGTGACCTATAAACTAAGCCGAGATGTACTAGCATAAGATCACTACGTCCTAGAAGAAAGGGAGGTGCCATATATAATTATAGATTAGACAAGAGGAAGAGCGGGGGTGGACCAGTGGGCACCCCACAAATTAGTTGGAGGAAATACCTGTTAGAAGGGACGATCCAACCATGGTAGTGAAGATAGGAGGAACGCTAGATTGCAAGGTCAGGAAGAACCTGATAGAGCTCCTCAAAGAATATAATGACATCTTTGCCTGGAGTCATGACGAAACGCCAGGTATCCCTCTCAGCTTAGCTGCCCATAGATTGGCAGTAGATGCCTCCTTCAAGCCAGTCAAATAGAAACGGAGGCACTTCAATGTCGAACGGAATGCCGCGGTATAGGAAGAAGTAGATAAGCTCTTGAAGGCCAGATTCGTTAGGGAGTCTCGCTACCCCGAATGGATCGCTAATGTGGTCATGGTGACCAAACCCAACAGGAAGTGGCGTATGTGTACGGATTACACTAACCTCAACCGAGCCTGCCCAAAGGATAGCTTCCCTCTACCTAAGATAGATCAACTAATTGATTCCATTGTCGGCAACAAGCTCATAAGTTTTATGGATGCCTTTTCGGGGTACAACTAGATCATGATGCACCCTGCCAATCAAGTCAAAACAAGTTTTATCACCGGGTAAGGCCTCTACTGCTACAAGGTAATCCATTCGGTCTTAAACTGGAGCCACTTACCAGCGTTTAATGAACAAGTTGTTCAAGCAACAGATAGGAAGGTCTATGTAGGTGTATATAGACGACATGATCACCAAGTCTCAAGCGACTGACCAGCATCTAGAGGACTTACGCTAGACCTTTTAGGTGATAAGGGAGAACCAAATGAGATTGAATCCCGCTAAATGTGCTTTCGGGGTAGCAACAGGAAAGTTTCTTGGGTTCATGGTACACGAGAGATGGATTGAGGCCAATCCCGAAAAGATCAAAGCCATCCTGGATCTTGAATCCCCTATTACCTTCAAGCAGGCATATGGATTGATTGGCAGGATAACAACACTGAACCGCTTCATATCTCGAAATACAAATAAGTGTCTTCCTTTCTTTAAAATCATTAAGCAAGGTAAGAAGATGAAGTGGGATCAAGAAAGCAAACAAGCCTTCCAGTATTTAAAGAAATACCACCCATAAATATGATAAACACACCTACATTTATAAGTACACCATGTCTAAAATTTAAAATTAAATCATTACTATAAGCACCCATCTTAATGCCAATATTACCCTTATTTAAATGAACGTATTCATTTTAATAGACCTGGCAATGGGTCGTGTTATTGTGAATTCGTGTCGTATCGTGTTCATATCGTGTTAAAATCATCTCACCCGAATATGGCTCATTAGCTTAATGGGTTTAAGTATACAAACCCAAAACCATTTGTTAAATTAATCGGTAACCCGACCCGACCCGACCCGACTCGACCCGTTCCATTGTTGAGGTTTAAATTAATAGGGATGTAGAATTTACTAAGAATTGGCTGTAACTAATTTCAAGACAGTAGAAGACCACTACTTTTAGGGTTAGGGGTTAGAATAAATTGATATAATTAATTTATAAGTTATAGTTTTTAATTTAGAAAATGGAAAAAATTAGGAGTTTTTTTCTCTTTCAATAAAACAGAAATTTATGCATTTTTTCCTCTTTCGAAAAAAGAAAAAATTAGAAGTTTTTTAAAATTAATTATTAAAATATACCCAAACCATAATTATAGAGATACCTGTAAAAAAAAAAAAAAAATCCACAACTTGATTATTAAAATATATTTATTATTGAGTCATTAGATGCAAAGATTTTTTAAAAATAAATTTCATAAATATGTTTTAAAATCTTTATATTAATGGGTGTGAAACAAATTATAGCACGGTGTGTAGAAAACTATCTAGAGGGGGGGGGGGGGGGGGGGGGGGGGGGGGGGGGGGCGGGGGTGTGAATAGATTTTAAACTTATTACCCAATTTTTCGTGTTGAGTCAAAATTACGAAATTACCCCTAAATAGATAAAGCAATAAATCAAGTATAGAATGCGGAAAATAAATAACACTTGATTTTTACGTGGAAACCCTCACGGGAAAAACCACGGGCTAGTAAGTAAGCCACACTTGAACCTCGAATCCACTAAATGTGTAAAACGATTACAACCTAATCCCGGAAGTAATCACACACCTACCTAATCCCGGTATGAGTGAACCTAGTCCAATTTACTTGCGATCTAAGCAACCTAATCCCGGAAGCTACACACAAGACTTACTTTCTCAATGAAGAGAATAACACCCTAAGTGAATATATGAATATCCAAATGCAACATAGAGCAAGGGAAACCCTATATGCTTATCTAAGATGATTAATATGCAATTAGAACAATCCTAGATATTAAAAACTAAATGACATGTCAAATAGTTTAGCTAATCAAGATTAAGCACAAAACCTAATTAGCTATCACAATACAACTTCTCAAACATACATCACACTAATCTCAAACTTGTATCCAAAATATATATAATAACATACAAGTAATTAATTGAGATTGCTTGTTAAGAAAAACACAAAATATGTAAGATATTAGTGAAAAGCTTACCAAGCAAAGTATGATAAAGAATCCATGCAAGATGACATCTAGAAGATCAAAGATGATGCTAGATGATGATTGATGATCATGAAAAAGTGTTTGAGTAATTAAAAATGAGTTCTTAGAATTTTTCTTCTCTTTGAAAAATATCCTAAGTATGAAATCTGAATATGAACTCTCTTAATTGACCTAAAGTCAAAGTGGCATATAAGGCCAAACCAAAGTGTGGTCGTTTTGATAAGTTTGCCTCAAATTTGCCTTGGGCGCTGTACGTAGAGCGCTTCTGTACAGCGCCTATACAGCGCCCATAAACTGACCTCTCGGGTCTGAGAGGGGCGCTGTACGAACAGCGCTTTTGTACATCGCTCGTACAGCTCCCATCCAAAATGCATTAGACCTGATGCATTTAAATGTCCAATTTTGCATTAGGTATGGAGGGCACTGTTCAGAACAGCGCTTTGTAGAGCGCTTTGAACAGCGCCCTTTGCAATGCTAGAATTCCAATGCTATGCAAGACAAGGCAATGGGCAATGCAAGATGCAATCAAACTAACATGCAAGAAGAGATGATAATGAGCATTAAAGCACACAAATAAGACACAACATACAAGGATTAAACATATGCATGAGTTGTGAGTGTGTGCAACTATCTCTTCAAGACAAGTAAACACAAAGAGATTTACCTTCGGTGCTTATCAAGACGAGGTCTTCAAAGGGCTTCAAACAAACCTACCAACACCTAGGCTACCCTTACAAAGAACTCCAACATGTGGTTTGTCCACGAAATGAGCCAATCAACAAATGAGAACCTTACAATCTCCCTCTTTGGCTATTTCGTGACAAAACCACCACTCACATTGATACCTCACAAAGAAATAGAAACTACGGGACTACAATGATATTCTACATTACAAAGAGAAAAGAAAATACAACTTGAAGTCTTCAACCTCTTGTAGAATAATCAATCCCTGAAAATAAAGTTTCTAACATTTCCAATACAAGTAAAGTGTGAGATTAATCAAGTGAGAACAAAAAACAAGCATTTGCATTTTAAAAGTTTAGGCACAACATTATAAAATGTATGTGTATGCAATGCTCCCCCTCAACGGGTTACTCCCCCTCAAAGAATATTCTCCCCAATAAGTACAATTGCTACTACAATATTCAACTCCCCTTACCATTCCTACTCCCCCTTTTTGTCATAATATAGGCAAAGGAGTAGTCCCCAACCAGGTCACTCATAGCAACGAGAGATAGTAGCATGCGAGATATTTGCATAATCAATATAAGTCACTTTATGCATCTCAATTAATTGGAGAGAAACAAGGAGATTTATTTGAGAAAATGTGTGAATCAAACATGCTTTGCATACAAGACATATAGCATTCAAGTCCAAAAAACAATGGTATTTGGCAAAGCAAATGACAAAGGTTTCTAATAAGAATTCAAACCAATTTCACCAATGTCATGAGAAAAGCAAGGATATAGAGATTTTATTGATTTCAATTTAAGAGTAACTATATCCAACTTTATAAGCAAAACATGGCATGAGCGACTTTGCACCCTATTTGATTTTTCCGGATAAGATATCCGTATGATAGTAGCCATGTTCAACCAATAAAGAAAGAGAGACATTTGGAATATAAATTCCTTTGAACGGATACAAGATCCTTTATTCATTTTGAGTCTCATAAGCTTTCACACAAGTTTTGCATTTTAAGAATATGCAATCATCAATTCATGCTTTTCATGTGAGCATGTTATATGAATTTCATGCTTTTTCATTTGTCAGGAGCATGTTATTTAAGAATCATCATGTCATGGAGATAACTATAGGTCATTCAAATCATACTACCTATGAACATCTCCTAGTCCAAAAATGCATGTTTGAACATAAATATGACATGGATTGTAAACAAGCAAGGTTCACACTTATTGAATTGAAAACATATATACATATGTGTAGGGAAAAATACCGTAGTACACGCAGCGGAAGCGAGACTAAAAATAGATTTAGTAACTTTTAAAAATTTTAATTTTTATGAACCTTAAACCCTTTAATCAATTAAACATATATATTATCTAACAAAAGAAGAATACCTTTTGTCGCGTGATCCGATTGACTTACGTCGATGGTAATCCGCAAGATCTTCAATCCTAGCACGAACGTGGATCACCTAGGAGCGTGGTCTCCCTTTTCTTTGAATTGCAAACCTGTGAATGAACAAACAAACTTTTCTTTTCTTTGTTAGTCACAAAAACAATCAAAAGAAGACTAAAATTATTCCGGTCACTTTTGAGTTCTCAATCTAATGATTGAAACTCGCGTGAACTTAAATCGATGTTGTACACACAAGCTTATTGATGAACAAGCAAATAGTGTACCATCAAAGAATAATTTATTCACTCTTTTATGTTTTAGTAGAATAAAAATAATGCTCTCTATGAATTAAGAAGAAGATGAAAATTGTCTCTCAAGCACAATGCATAGGGTGGCCGAATTCTATACATGTGAATATATAGGTGGCCTAAATTTTCTTCCTCTTTCCTATTAGGGTTGCCGAAAATCCTTCTCTAAATCAACTAGGGTTGCCGCAAATCACAAGCCAAAAAGAGTTTGTGTTGCACCCTAATTTCCATCTAGTTTAAGACTTCAAACCCTAATACATTATATAGATATTTTATTTTTTTATTTGACTAAATAAAAAGACTTCTTATTTGATTAAATAAATAAAATTAATTATTTATTTTCTTATCAAACAAGTCTTTTACTTTTACTCTAGGAAATATATTTCCTGATCAGAAAAGATTTGTTTCTTAATTAAACAATTAATTAATAAATTAATTAATTCTTATTTAATTAAAATAATGAAACAAAATAATATATTAGGTTAAACACCACCTTGCCGCCCCACTTAAAATAAATGGGCCAAATATTATTTTCTTATTTCATTTAATCCATTGGACTTTAAATAAAAAGCCCACATGTGAACCAGACCCATTCTTACTAAAAGAAACAAGCCCACATGCCTTTCATTAACATATTAATATAATTGAGCAGCCCATTACATAAATAATGTGCAAATTATATTCTTAATATATTAAATGCAATCCTAGATGGACCCTTAAATTGGTCCGGTAGAATATATCAAGTGATCCATGCAAGTCCGTGTAGATTGGGGATCTTGGCGGGCTATCTAAATTTAAGCTTCAATAGACATAACCTAATCACAATCAACAAATGATTCACTTAGGTCGATCCATTAATTTTAACTCATTCCGCTAAAGAGCTAAAATTGAACTCTTAAATAAAGACAGAAAAGGAAGATGTTCCTCATTCATACCCTAGACAATCATATTGGAGATAGTGTATCCTCGTGATTAATATCAGTAATCGCCAAGAGTTCATAGACTGCCTATAACTCTCCAAGTTACCATATTTACTCTTATGACCACGTTTTGAACTTGGATATTTTGACTTGTCCAGAAGCCATGTTTTCAATAGACACTATCGAAAACTCAACGTTGAGGTTTAATATCCAATTACCTCAAAACATCCATATGATGATATTATACTCTCATTTAATAAATGGAGCCACGATGTCCATATCTATAAATGAAGTCCTCTATCGATTAACAAATGAATATCACCAAACTATCGAGGATAGACTATGCGATATAATCGTACTCATTGATAACTCAAATGATATCACTTGCAACCATAAGTCCATCATTTATCTCAGGATTAAGATAGACTCTCCGATTGTCCTGATAATGAAAAGACTATTATCTATTGACGGTTCTAGATAAAGCTTTTCATTGTGATCCAGTTCAATGCACCCAGTGCACTAAATTCTTTTGCTCGAAGACACTCCGATGATTTTAGACTCATCATATCTCATTTGATCCCACTCAAATGCTAGCAAAAGAATTCTACAACTTTAACAAGATAAAGGTGCCCAACCTTTAACTTAAGTTGTGAACATTATTCAAGACTAACTAAAGAATTGTGTCTACCACATACATATCCAGATGTACGAACAATTCTTCTTTTCTCATAGTCTTTAGACCTTATGATTATTTACTTTGACAATTATAATATTAAACTATAAATGCTATAAGATTTGTTTAGACCAGAAATCACTTTATTAATATGAAAAAGATTGTTAATTACAACATTACACTCTTGCTATTGAGCATAATCCTAACAATCTCCCGCTTGCACTATAGCAAATGTGTCATATCTCTCAAGCCCATGTTCTCTAGATGCCTATCGAAACTCTTTTGAGGTAGAGCCTTTGTGAAGGGATCCGCTAGATTTTCTGCTGACACGATTTTGGTAATCGTCACGTCACCTCTTTGAACAATCTCCCTTAAAAGATGATACTTTCTTTCAATGTGTTTACCTTTCTTGTGACTCTTGGTTCTTTCGAATTAGCCACTGCTCCACTGTTGTCACAGTAGATAGTGATCTGCTTATTCGCACTAGGAACCACTTCCAAGTCAATCAAGAATTGGCGGAGCCAAACAGCCTCTTTGGCAGCCTCGCATGCAGCAACATACTCAGCTTCCATGGTGGAATCAGCAATACAAGATTGCTTGATACTCCTCCATATAACTGCTCCATATATGGATCGAACCTTATGTTCCAGGATCTGGATGCTTGCTTTAATCCATATATGGATTTCTGCAAATTGCATACCTTTTCCATTTGGCCCTTTTCAATGAATCCCTCTGGTTGCATCATGTAGATGCTTTCGTCAAGACTTCCATTAAGGAAAGCTGTCTTGACGTCCATTTGCCAAATCTCTAGATCTAAAGATGCTGCAATGGATAGGAGTATCCTAATGGATTTAAGCATGGCCACAGGAGAGAAGGTTTCCTCGTAATTGATACATTTTTTCTGTGTATACCCTTTAGCTACCAATCTAGCTTTAAAGGTTTCCACCTTTCCATCCATACCTCTTTTCCTCTTGTATACCCACTTGCACCCAATGGGTTTTATCCCTTTAGGCAAGTCTACAAGGGACCAGACTTTGTTATCGAACATAGATTCAATCTCATATTACATTGCCTTTTGCCAATGGCGACTATCAACATCCTCCATAGCTTCCTTGTACGTATAGGGATCATCGTCGTCCGGGAGATTCTCCACTGATTCTCCCAGACTGATGTATCTTTCGGGTTGTGTTCTAACCCTCCCACTACGACGAGGAATGGTAGGTTATTGATCTTGTGTTGGATCGGAACTTCCAATTGGGTTTGGTTGTGTAACCTCTCTTGGAATTGTATCTCCTGACATCTCATTCAGGACAATTCTACTTCTAGGCACAAAATCATTCATATAATCCTTTTCCAGAAATTTAGCATTTGTCGAAACAAATACTTTAAGATCTGAAGGACTATAGAAATAATATCCTTTAGTTTCTTTTGGATACCCTACAAATATACATGTTTCTGAACGGGACTCCATCTTTTCTGTCTTTCCTTTTAACACATGCGCAGGACAACCAAATATCCTTAAGTGTTGTAAACTAGGCTTGCGCCCAGTCCACAACTCATGCGGTGTTTTAGGAACAGACTTAGATGGTACATCGTTTAGAATGTATATAGCAGTTTGTAAAGCATATCCCTAAAAAGAAATAGGAAGTGTTGAATAACTCAACATAGACCTAACCATATCCAAAAGAGTTCTATTTCTCCTTTCTGCTACCCTATTATGTTGAGGTGTACCTGGTGCAGAAAACTGAGAAACTATCCCATTATCAATAAGATATTGCTGAAACTCACCAGATAGATATTCTCCACCACGATCAGATCTCAAGATTTTTATGTGTTTCTCAAGCTGATTTTCCACTTCAACTTTGAATGCTTTGAACATGTCAAAAGCGTCCGACTTATGTCGTATGAGATACACATAACCAAATCTCGAGTAATCATCTGTGAAGGTGATGAAGTACTCATATCCACCTCTAGCTTGAATGCTCATAGGTCCACATACATCAGTGTGTATCAATCCTAAACATTCAGTGGCTTTTGCACCTTTGGCAGAGAACGTCCTTTTAGTCATTTTACCTTCCAAACAAGATTCACAAGTTGGTAGATCATCAACCTTTAAGTCACTTAAAGGTCCGTCACTTACCAATCTTTTAATCCTATTAAGGTTAATATGACCTAAGCGTAAATGCCAAAGGTAGGTTTCATCTATTGATAATTTTACTCTTTTATGATTAGGTTCCGTTAATTCTATGTCTAACGAGTGAGAGATATTTCTATGCAAAAAGTATAGACCGTTTTCCAATGTACCTTTTGTAGGGAAAAATACCAAGAAGTACACGCAGTGGAAGCGATACTAAAAATAAGATTTAGTGACTTTTAAAAATTTTTCCTTTTATGAACCTTAAACCCTTTAATTAATTAAACATACATATACAATAACAAAAAGTAGAATACCTTTTGTCGCGTGATCCGATTGACTTACGTCGATGGTAATCGGCAAGATCTTCAATCCTAGCACGAACGTGGATCACCTAGGAGCGTGGTCTCCCTTTTCTTTGAATTGCAAACCTGTGAATGGACAAAACAAACTTTTCTTTTCTTTGTTAGTCACAAAAACAATCAAAAGAATGACTAAGATTATTCCGGTCACTTTTGAGTTCTCAATCTAATGATCGAAACTCGCGTGAACCTAGATCGATATCGTACACACAAGCTTATTGATGAATAAGCAAATAGTATACTATCAAAGAATAATCTAACACTCCTTTTTGTTTTAGTAGAATAAAATCTTTCTATGAATTGAGAAGAAGAAGAAATTTGTATCAAGAACACATAGAGTGGCCGAATTCTATACTTGTCAATATATATGTGGCCTAAGTTTGCTTCTTCTTTTCTTTTATTATTAGGGTTGCCGAAATCCTAACCTAGAAATAACTAGGGTTGCCGCAAAATACATGCCCACCATAGGCTTATGTTGCACCCTAATTTCCATCTAGTTTTTAAGACCTCAAACCCTAATCCAACTCATAGATCTTTTATTCTTTTATTTTTGACAAAATAAAAAGACTTCTTATTTGATTAAATAAATAAAACTAATTATTTATTTCCTTATCAAACAAGTCTTTTACTTTTACTTTTAGGAAATATATTTCCTGATTAGAAAAGATTTGTTTCTTTAATTAAACAACTAATTAATAAATTAATTAATTCTTATTTAATTAAAACAATGAAACAAAATAATATATCAGGTTAAAAATAACCCTTGCCGCCCCACTTAGAGTAAATGGGCCAAAATATTATTTTCTTATTTCATTTAATCCATTGGACTTTAAATAAAAAGCCCACATGTGAACCAGACCCATTCTTACTAAAAGAAACAAGCCCACATGTCTTTCATTAATATATTAATATAACTGAGCAGCCCATTACTAAAATAATGTGCAAATTATATTCTTAATATATTAAATGCAATTCTAGATGGACCCTTAAATTGGTCCGGTAGAATATATCAAGTGATTCATGCAAGTCCGTGTGGATTGGGGATCTTGGCGGGCCATCTAAATTTAAGCTTCAATAGACATAACCTAATCACAATCAACAAATGATTCACTTAGGTCCGATCCATTAATTTTAACTCATTCCACTAAAGAGCTAAAACTGAACTCTTAAATAAAGATAGAAAAGGAAGATGCTCCTCATTCATACCCTAGACAATCATATTGGAGATAATGTATCATTGTGATTAATATCAGTAATAGCCAAGAGTTCATAGACCGCCTATAATTCTCCAAGTTACCATATTTACTCATATGACCACATTTTGAACTTGGATATTTTGACTTGTCCAGAAGCCATGTTTTCAATAAACACTATCGAAAACTCAACGTTGAGATTTAATATCCAATTACCTCAAAACATCCATATGATGATATTATACTCTCATTTAATAAATGGAGCCACGATGTCCATATCTATAAATGAAGTCCTCTATCGATTAACAAATGAATATCACCAAACTATCGAGGATAGACTATGCGATATAATCGTACTCATTGATAACTCAAATGATATCACTTGCAACCATAAGTCCATCATTTATCTCAAGATTAAGATAGACTCTCCGATTGTCCTGATAATGAAAAGACTATTATCTATTGACGGTTCTAGATAAAGCTTTTCATTGTGATCCAGTTCAATGCACCCAGTGCACTAGATCCTTTTGCTCGAAGACACTCCGATGATTTTAGACTCATCATATCTCATTTGATCCCACTCAAATGCTAGCAAAAGAATTCTACAACTTTAACAAGATAAAGGTGCCCAACCTTTAACTGAAGTTGTGAACATTATTCAAGACTAACTAAAGAATTGTGTCTACCACATACATATCCAGATGTACGAACAATTCTTCTTTTCCCATAGTCTTTAGACCTTATGATTATTTACTTTGACAATTATAATATTAAACTATAAATGCTATACTATTTGTTAAACTAGAAATCACTTTATTAATATAAAAAGATTGTTAATTGCAACATTACACTCTTGCTATTTAGCATAATCCTAACATTGCAAATAATTTTGTCATTCTTACTAATAATAAAAACTTTATTAAAAGTAACCGAATATCCAAATTTATTCAAACAAGAAACTGAAATTAAATTCCTCTTGAATTGAGGTACATAATAAACGTCTATCAAATCTAAATGCCTTCTAGAATCCAAACAAACTCTAATATCTCCCACTGCACTTGCAGACACTAACGTTCCGTTGCCCAAACGCAAGTTGATTTCATTCTTATTCAACTTTCTCCTTTCTTGGAACCCCTGTAAGGAATAGCAAACATGATTTGTGGCTCCAGAGTCTATGATCCAAGAATCTGTAGAATCTGCCAGAAAACATGTTTCAAAATAATTAATATTACCTTGTTCCTTCTTGTTCTAGGACTTTGGGCAATTTCTTTTCCAATGTCCCTTTTCACCACAAAGGAAGCATTTCCCTTTGACCTTGGTTACTTTCTTGGTCTCCATCTTGGTAGGCCCAAGTTGCTTTTTCTTCTGTTGTTCCTTAACCTTTTGACGGGTCTTAACAGTAGCAACTTTACCAGCCATATGAATCTGAGATTCATAAGTAGGAGCAGGCGGTTTAGGAGCAGACAGAATAAACTTATGTTTTTCAGCTTGCAGCAACAACCCAATTTTCCCTTTCCATGTGACATAATTATTTCCGGTTAAAATATTATCTTTTAGGATGTTCATTAGGGATGGGGTCATGATTTCTGAATATAACAAAACATATATAAGTAAATAATCATGATAAAGCACTTTTAAGGAAGATATCGACATTGAGTGTGTTACCAAGATATCGACCCTCAATTTTCTCTCACGAAAATCCCTCCTTGGGGAGTAGATCTCGTTTGAGTCCATTGTCTAGTCTATCCTTGTAAGGAAGTATATTGCTAAATTCCATTCATGGACGCCCCTTGGGGGGATTACCAATAAATAATAAAGCTCAACTAACCTTGGAGGCCATAGGTGTTACAAAAACACCTTCTCCCACTCAATTATTTAAGGCGTGTGATTAAATCCCAAAGAATGATTTACCAAGTTATCTAGATGCCAATTTAGATACCTAAATCATTCAATGCATGTTCATACCAAAAGAGATATATGAGTGGTACTCCTATTCTATATGTCATGTTATCATACAATAACAAATATTGTAATATTTAAGCATAAATTAAATAGCAACAATTTTGGCCCATCCTAGAAAAACAAGTAAATTACAATTGTTTAGGAATACAAGATCTTCAAGTGGCCCATCAACCATACGCTCATCCTTCGGCCTTCTCCCATGGGCGTGCACAGCCCACAACCCCACAAAGGGGCTGCCATGCGCAGCCCATAAGGCCACACAAGGCTGCCGTGCGCAGCCCACCATGTAATGGGCTTGCCATGCGCAGCCCAATCAACTCCTAGGGTGCGCACGGTGCTCGTTCTCGGTTCTGGTTGCTTCGTTTTTCTTCGTGTCTTCGAATCTTCAATACCCGAATACAATACAGTAGTATAAATAATAAAATACTGCAGTATTCAATTTTTTTTTTTTTTTATTCACTGCAGTATTTTTACAAAATAAAAACTGCACACAAAAAATTAAATAAAAAACTGCAGCAGTTAAAAAAAAAATACTGCACCTATATTTAAAAAAAAATAAAATAAAAAACTAGCAACTACCAAGAAGGAATTATGGCGATAATAGACCACCCTTCTTGTTACAATTCCGAAACAAAAATTACATTGAAAATCTAGGACCAAAATCGAGCAACAACAATCCACATAAAACATATATAAATCCATACATCACATGTAATTATATATGCGAATACCTAGAGTGCCATCTCTTTCTAAACATGCATAATTGAAACTAATTATAGCAAGGTGTGTATAAAACTATCTAGAGGGGGGGTGAATAGATTTTACGCTTTTTACCCAATTTTTCGTGTTAGTCAAAATTACGAAATTACCCTCAAGATAAAATAAACAAGCAAGTGTAATATGGTGCGGAAATTAAATTGACACTTGATTTTTACGTGGAAACCCTCACGGGAAAAACCACGGGCTATGTAAGTAAGCCACACTCGAACCTCGAATCCACTAAATGTGCAAACGATTACAACCTAATCCCGGAAGTAATCACACACCTACCTAATCCCGGTATGAGTGAACCTAGTCCGATTTTGCTTGCGATCTAAGCAACCTAATCCCGATTGCTACACACAAGACTTAGCTTCTCTTGAAGAGAATACAACCCTAAGTGAATATGTGAAAATATCCAAAATGCAACATAGAGCAAGGGAAACCCTATATGCTTATCTAAGATGATTAATATGCAATTAAGAACAATCCTAGATATCAAAACTAAATGACATGTCAATTAGTTTAGCTAATCAATATCAAGCACAAAAACCTAATATGCTAGCACAATACAACTTCTCAAACATACATCATACTAATCTCAATCTTGTATTCAACAAATATAAAATCACATACAAGTAATTAAATTGAGATTGCTAGATAAGAGAAACACAAAATATGTAAGATATTAGTGAAAAGCTTACCAAGCAAAGTATGATGAAGAATCCATGCAAGATGTCATCTAGATGATCTAAGATGATGCTAGATGATGATTGATCATCATGGAACAAGTGTTTGAGTGATTAAAAATGAGTTCTTTGGAATTTTTCTTCTCTTTGAAAAATCTCCTAAGTATGAAATCTGAATATGAACTCATGTGATTGACCTAAAGTCAAAGTGGCATATATATAGGGGGGCCAAATTGAAGTGAGGTCGTTTTGATAAGTTGGCCAGAATTTGCCTTGGCCGCTGTTCACCCGCTGTACGTAGGGCGGGTGTACAGCGGTTCACCTGGGATTGTGAAGAACATGTTCTTCGTGACTGTCCTACGTAGGGCGGATTCCAGGCGACCTAGGGGCGGTTGCTCTCGAGTCTGGAGAACCGCCCTTCACCCGCTGTTCGTAGGGCGATATTTGGGCGGACCATCAGGTGTGAAAAAACATCACCAGTGGCACCGCTGTTCGTAGGGCGCCTATAGGGCGATTTGTGGGCGGACCATCAGGTGTGAAAAACATCACCAGTGGCACCGCCGTTCGTAAGGCGCCTGTAGGGCGGTTGAACAGCGCCCATTCTTTTACATAATGCATCCTAGTTCTAAACATGTAAGAAGAGATGTAAATAAGCATTGATGCACAAAAAGAAACACAATATACAAAGATTAAACATATGCATGAGTTGTGAGTGTGTGCAACTATCTCTTCAAGACAAGTAAGCACTTAGAATATTACCTTTGGTGCTTGTCAATAATGAGGTCTTCAAAGGGCCTAATGCACTAATGAACTACCCTTACAAAGGATCCCCATTTATGGTTTGATCACGAAATAAGCCAATTAAAAACAACGGGAATCCTTACAATAATCACAATAAAAAGAAATAGATCCACATATATATACGTTAATTAATTAAAAGGGTTCAACCTAGGCTCTGATACCAATTGTAGGGAAAAATACCGTAGTACACACAGCGGAAGCGAGACTAAAAATAGATTTAGTAACTTTTAAAATTTTTCCTTTTTATGAACCTTAAACCCTTTAATCAATTAAACATATATATTATCTAACAAAAGAAGAATACCTTTTGTCGCGTGATCCGATTGACTTACGTCGATGGTAATCCGCAAGATCTTCAATCCTAGCACGAATGTGGATCACCTAGGAGCGTGGTCTCCCTTTTCTTTGAATTACAAACCTGTGAATGGACAAACAAACTTTTCTTTTCTTTGTTAGTCATAAAAACAATCAAAAGAAGACTAAAATTATTCCGGTCACTTTTGAGTTCTTAATCTAATGATCGAAACTCGCGTGAACCTAAATCGATGTTGTACACACAAGCTTATTGATGAACAAGCAAATAGTGTACCATCAAAGAATAATTTATTTACTCTTTTATGTTTTAGTAGAATAAAAATAATGCTCTCTATGAATTAAGAAGAAGAAGAAAATTATCTCTCAAGCACAATGCATAGGGTGGCCGAATTCTATACATGTGAATATATAGGTGGCCTAAATTTTCTTCCTCTTTCCTATTAGGGTTGCCGAAAATCCTTCTCTAAATCAACTAGGGTTGCCGCAAATCACAAGCCAAAAAGAGTTTGTGTTGCACCCTAATTTCCATCTAGTTTAAGACTTCAAACCCTAATACATTACATAGATATTTTATTCTTTTATTTGACTAAATAAAAAGACTTCTTATTTGATTAAATAAATAAAATTAATTATTTATTTTCTTATCAAACAAGTCTTTTACTTTTACTTTTACTCTAGGAAATATATTTCCTGATCAGAAAAGATTTGTTTCTTAATTAAACAATTAATTAATAAATTAATTAATTCTTATTTAATTAAAACAATGAAACAAAATAATATATTAGGTTAAACACCACCTTGCCGCCCCACTTAAAATAAATGGGCCAAATATTATTTTCTTATTTCATTTAATCCATTGGACTTTAAATAAAAAATCCACATGTGAACCAGACCCATTCTTACTAAAAGAAACAAGCCCACATGCCTTTCATTAATATATTAATATAATTGAGCAGCCCATTACATAAATAATGTGCAAATTATATTCTTAATATATTAAATGCAATTCTAGATGGACCCTTAAATTGGTCCGGTAGAATATATCAAGTGATCCATGCAAGTCCGTGTGGATTGGGGATCTTGGCGGGCTATCTAAATTTAAGCTTCAATAGACATAACCTAATCACAATCAACAAATGATTCACTTAGGTCCGATCCATTAATTTTAACTCATTCCGCTAAAGAGCTAAAATTGAACTCTTAAATAAAGACAGAAAAGGAAGATGTTCCTCATTCATACCCTAAACAATCATATTGGAGATAGTGTATCCTCGTGATTAATATCAGTAATCGCCAAGAGTTCATAGACCGCCTATAACTCTCCAAGTTACCATATTTACTCATATGACCACGTTTTGAACTTGGATATTTTGACTTGTCCAGAAGCCATGTTTTCAATAGACACTATCGAAAACTCAACGTTGAGATTTAATATCCAATTACCTCAAAACATCCAAATGATGATATTATACTCTCATTTAATAAATGGAGCCACGATGTCCATATCTATAAATGAAGTCCTCTATCGATTAACAAATGAATATCACCAAACTATCGAGGATAGACTATGCGATATAATCGTACTCATTGATAACTCAAATGATATCACTTGCAACCATAAGTCCATCATTTATCTCAGGATTAAGATAGACTCTCCGATTGTCCTGATAATGAAAAGACTATTATCTATTGACGGTTCTAGATAAAGATTTTCATTGTGATCCAGTTCAATGCACCCAGTGCACTAGATTCTTTTGCTCGAAGACACTCCGATGATTTTAGACTAATCATATCTCATTTGATCCCACTCAAATGCTAGCAAAAGAATTCTACAACTTTAACAAGATAAAGGTGCCCAACCTTTAACTTAAGTTGTGAACATTATTCAAGACTAACTAAAGAATTGTTTCTACCACATACATATCCAGATGTACGAACAATTCTTCTTTTCTCATAGTCTTTAGACCTTATGATTATTTACTTTGACAATTATAATATTAAACTATAAATGCTATAAGATTTGTTTAGACCAGAAATCACTTTATTAATATGAAAAAGATTGTTAATTACAACATTACACTCTTGCTATTGAGCATAATCCTAACAATATGTGCAACCAAGCTTACTCAAGCAATTAAAAGAAGAGGCATAAGATATTTCAAATTTTTTGCAAGTGACAAGAATGTAAAATAGCTCTCTTTGCTTGAGTTCCCCATATGGGGTCAAACACAAATCACATCACTCCACAAGACATATCCCAATAGATCTACTAAGTGTTTTAAATCGAGTAGCATCTAAGGGTTTAGTAAATAGGTCCGCAAGTTGATCATTAGTACCTACATGTTCAAGTTCAATGCATTTATTTTCAACAAGCTCTCTAATGAAGTGATGGCGGATGTCAATATGCTTAGTTCTAGAATGTTGCACCGGATTCTTGGAAATATTAATTGCACTCATATTATCACAATAGAGAGTGAGAGTACCTTGGTTGAATCCGTAGTCTACTAGCATTTGCTTCATCCATAGGAGTTGTGTGCATCCACTCCCTACGGCTATGTACTCGGCCTCGGCCGTGGATAAGGAAATCGAGTTTTGCTTCTTGCAAAACCAAGACACCAAGTTGTTGCCTAGAAAGAAGCAACCGCCCGATGTGCTCTTTCTATCATCACAATTTCCTGCCCAATCCGCATCACTAAAGCCTACAAGACTAGCATTAGTGTCAAAAGAGTACCAAATCTCATAGTTGGATGTCCCATTCACATAACAAATGATCCTCTTTACGGAAGAGAGGTGGGACTCCTTAGGATCCGCTTGGTACCTAGCACACACACCCACACTAAAGGAGATATCGGGCCTACTTGCGGTCAAATAAAGCAAGCTTCCTATCATGCCACAATATAACGTTTGTTCCACACTTTTACCACTAGCATCCTTGCTTAGTTTCAAAGTGGTACTCATGGGTGTATCACAATGTTTGGCTTTCTCTAAACCAAACTTCTTCACTAGGTTCTTAGCATATTTGGCTTGGGTTATGAAAATCCCATCATTCATTTACCTAATTTGTAAACCTAGGAAGTAACTAAGCTCACCAACAAGACTCATCTCAAATTCATGAGACATGACATCAACAAATTGTTGGACCTTGGTGTTGTTGGTGGAGCCAAACACTATGTCATCAACATATATTTGAGCTATGAAAAGCTCATCATTTTCTTTCTTGATGAATAGTGTCTTGTCAACACTACCCCTTGTGTAGTTATTGTCAACAAGAAATTGAGTGAGGCGCTCATACCAAGCCCTTGGTGCTTATTTCAACCCATATAGTGCCTTCTTGAGGCGATAGACATGGTTGGGGTGGTGTGCATCCACAAACCCCTTGGGTTGTTCAACAAACACTTCCTCTTGCAAGAAGCCATTGAGGAAGGCACTCTTGACGTCAATTTGGTGCAATTTGAACTTGTGCACACAAGAGATGGACAAGAGAAGCCTAATGGACTCTAAACGGGCAATGGGAGCAAAAGTCTCCTCTAAGTCGATACCCTCAATTTGAGAGTACCCTTATGCTACAAGTCTAGCCTTGTTCCGCACTATGTTGCCATTCTCATCGGATTTATTCCTATAAATCAACTTAGTTTCTATCACATGAGAGCTTTTAGGCCTAGTAACTAGAGTCCAAACCTCATTCCTTTCGAATTGGTTTAGCTTTTCTTGCATGGCAAGAACCTAAAATTCATCATTCAAGGCTTCATCAACCTTTTTGGGTTCTATTTGAGAGGTGTAGCATGTAAAGCTAATGAGATTAGCTATTTGACGCCTAGTCCTAACACCCTCATTCACATCTCCAATAACATCCTCTTTGTTATGGAGTCTTCTAACCCATGAAGCGGGTTCATTAGAGTCCAAGAGAGGGACTCTAGTAATAGGTCGTGTGACTTCATTATTGTCATTGGACGTCCCAACATTGGGAGTCACCACAACCCTTTCCAAAGGAGAGTCATCCTCTAAAACTTCCTCCTCCTCATGGTCATTAGACTTGAGCCTTGTATCATCAATGACAACATTTGATGATTCCATGACGGTTCGAGTCTTCAAGTTGAAAACTCTATAGGCTCTACTATTCAAGGCATAGCCAATAAAGATACCCGCATCACTCTTAGCATCAAACTTGCCAAGTTGATCACGGTCATTTAAAATGTAGCATTTGCTTCCAAATGTGTGGAAGTAGCTAACATTTGGCTTCCTACCCTTCCATAACTCATAGGAGGTGTTTCTAGATCCGGGCCTTAGGAACACACGATTCCCTATATAGCAAGCCGTATTGACGGCTTCGGCCCATAGGTTCCTAGGGACATTGTTGCTAAGCAACATCACTCGGGCCATCTCTTGGAGGACCCTATTCTTCCTCTCAACAACTCCATTTTGTTGAGGTGTCCTAGGAGCCGAAAACTCATGGGAGATGCCTAATCTATCACAATAGCTTTCAAAAGAGGCATTCTCAAACTCCCTCCCATGGTCACTTCTAATCCGTTTAATGCTTTTAATATTAGAATTCATTTCATTTTGTAATTTAGTACAAAGCATTTTAAACTTATCAAAAGTTTCGGATTTTTCTCTAAGAAAATATGTCCATGTAAATCTAGAGAAATCATCAACACAAACAAAAATATATCTCTTTCCACCTAAACTCTCGGTTTGCATAGGACCCATGAGATCCATGTGGAGAAGCTCTAAAGGCTCCTTGGTGGAGAGATACTTGCCCTTTTTGTGCATGCTTTTGGTTTGTTTCCCTTGTTGGCAAGGTCCATAAATACCATTGGCTTTCTTCCCAAGCTTAGGGAGGCCACGCACACAATTGAACTTTCCAAGGGTTCTTAAATCCCTAAAGTTCATGTGGCCAAGTCTTTCATGCCACAACTCTATTTGCTCATCCGTGGACACATTGTTTGAGACTATTCTAGCTTCAAGACAATAACAATTGTCACTAGATCTCATACCTTTCAACAAGGTTTGTCCATCGGGCTTTAGGATTGAGCAATCATCTTTGCTAAACAAGACGGAATATCCTTCATCACTTAGATGTGAAATGCTTATTAAATTGGCTTTCAAGCCATCAACAAATAAAGCATCGGATAAGGAGGGTAATTCGGGAACAGAAATGGTTTCTTTCCCTACAACTTTCTTTTTGGATCAATCACCAAAAGTGACATATCCTCCTTCGTCCATAACAAGAGTCTCGAAGAAACTCTTGTTTCCCGTCATGTGCCTAGAGCACCCACTATCTAAATACCAAAAATTAGAAGAATTTGCTTTCAAGGCTATTTGAGCAACATGGCAAACATTTTCATTCTTTCTAATCCACCTAGAAACAATCTTAGTTTTCTTAGTGGTCTTTGGTACATGGGCTCTAGATGTTCTAAGATCATGCATAATAATATTATCATTCCTCGGAACATGCATCATGGCTTTTTTCTTTTTCTTCTCTATCATGTGTCTAGTTTTGCACATTTTAATATATCGAAAGCAATGTGGTCTAATATGACCATCAAATCCACAAAAGTGACATATATGAGTAAAATAAGGAATCATACCTTGTCCTTGTCTTTGTCTTTGTGGATGAATGGATTCAATCCGTCTTCGTTGTTGAATCGGTCTAGATTGCTTCCTAGCTTGAGGTTGCATGATAGGTCTTGAAACTAATACACGGTGTGTTCTAATATAAAGCTAGAGGGGGGGTGAATAGATTTTATCAAATATTCCCCAATTTTCGCAAGCAAGTCAATTTTACGAAAAAGCCCCTAACTAGTCAAAATAATATACTGTAAGGATTCCCGTTGTTTTTAATTGGCTTATTTCGTGATCAAACCATATGTGGGGATTATTTGTAAGGGTAGTTAGATGTTGTTGTTAGTGCATTAGGCCCTTTGAAGACCTCATTATTGACAAGCACCAAAGGTAATATTTTAAGTGCTTACTTGTCTTGAAGAGATAGTTGCACACACTCACAACTCATGCATATGTTAATCTTTGTATGTTGTGTCTCTTTTTGTTGTGCATTAATGCTTATTTACATCTCTTCTTGCTTGTTATTATGATTGCATCTTGTGTTTATAACATCATAGCATTTAGGCTTTAAGGATGCATCTTAGTTTAACTTTGTACCCCTTGCATGATTGCTTATGGGGTACAATTTTATGGGCTGTGCGCTGGTCCCCCAGCACCGGTCGTCCAGCGCCGCTCACCGGCGTAAAACGCCCAGTGGAGCGCCGCTGGTCGTGCGCTGGTGTGGACCAACGCAAGGCCACCAGCACCAATCGCCCAGGTGTGCGCCGCTGGACTGGTGCTGGTGGCAGCGCCTGTCGTCCAGCGCTCAAGCCAAAATGTGCTTGTGCGCTGGTCCTGCGCTGGTCCACCGGCGCAGGTCCACCAGCGCACAGTGCATTTTTTGGGCGAGTTTTCAAAACGACCTCACTTCATTTATGGCCTCTATATATATGCTAACTTGTTTTTAGGTCATTAACAAGAGTTCTTATTCATGCTTCATACTTAGGATATTTTTCAAGAGAAGAAAAATACACAAAGAACTCATTTTTAATTACTCAAACACATTTCCATGATCATCAATCATCATCTAGCATCATCATAGATCATCTAGATGTCATCTAGCATGGAATCTTCATCATACTTTGCTTGGTAAGCTTTTCACTAATATCTTACATATTTTGTGTTTCTCTTATCTAGCAATCTCAATTTAATTACTTGTATGTGATTTTATATTTGTTGAATACAAGATTGAGATTAGTTTGATGTATGTTTGAGAAGTTGTATTGTGCTAGCATATTAGGTTTTGTGCTTAATATTGATTAGCTTAGCTAATTGACATGTCATTTAGTTTTGATATCTAGGATTGCTCTTAATTGCATATTAATCATCTTAGATAAGCATATAGGGTTTCCCTTGCTCTATGTTGCATTTTGGATATTTTCATATATTCACTTAGGGTTGTATTCTCTTCTAGAGAAGGTAAGTCTTGTGTGTAGCAATCGGGATTAGGTTGCTTAGATCACAAGCAAATTGGACTAGGTTCACTCATACCGAGATTAGGTAGGTGTGTGATTACTTCCGGGATTAGGTTGTAATCGTTTGCACATTTAGTGGATTCGAGGTTCGAGTGTGGCTTACTTACATAGCCCGTGGTTTTTCCCGTGAGGGTTTCCACGTAAAAATCAAGTGTTGATTTAATTTCCGCACCATATTACACTTGCTTGTTTATATTATCTTGAGGGTAAATTCGTAATTTTGACTAACACGAAAAATTGGGTAAAAAGCGTAAAATCTATTCACCCCCCCTCTAGATAGGTTTATACACACCGTGCTATATTTAGTTTCATATACCAAGTGTAATATGTGCGGAATTTAAATAACACAAGATATATACGTGGAAACCCAACCACTAGGAAAAACCACAGGCTGTATAGTGCGCCACACTCGGAACTCGAAATCACTAATTGAAATGAAGTTTACAACCTATGTAGACCTCGTCTAACACTCCGGTCTGTAACCCCTCACTTCTACCCAGCGGGCCTTTATTAGCAACCCTATTCCAATTTGCTTGAGGCCTAAGCACTCTTAGCCCCAAGACTTACTTCTCAATGAAGAGAAACAACCTAAGTGAATATGTATGAATATTCAAAATGCAAATTAGATAAAACAATCACGTCATGCTTATCTAGGATAATGATTTTGCAATTAAAACAATCCTAGATATAAATGGCTAGATGACATGTCAAATAGCTTAGCTAATCAAGATTAATCAAAAACCTAATTAGCTATCACAATACAACACCCAATCATTTTCATCACAAATAATCTCTAACTTGTATCTAGCATATAATCAAAAGCATACAAGTAATTAAAGAGATGTATTAATATGAAAAACACTAAAGTAATATGAAATTAGTGAAGAACATACCAAATAAGATGTGATGATTCAAAACCATGCATGGATCAATTCTATGAAGGCATAGAAGATCAAATATGAAATTTGATGCAAAAGTGATTTGATTTGAGTGGTTAAAAATGAGTTCTTGAAATGATTTTCTCTCTTTTAAGTTTAGGGTTCTTAAGCATTGAAGAACTTGTGTTTTAAACCAGAGATAAGGATATATTTATAGAGAGTGAAAAGGTTGGGTGAAAAGACAATTTTGTCCCAACTTTACAGGCCAAATCGGCGGCCTATTCTGCTGCCTGTGACAGCAGAATTGAGGGCGCAGAATTGACCTGACGTTCTGGTCCCTTTTCTGCGCCCTTGTTTTGCAGACACGGCCCGCAGAAATCTGCCACAGCAAAGCTCAATATTTGAGCGCACCGAAACATGACCAAACGATATCGAAACCTTTCATATGATATATTGTTAGAAAGGTATGGAAGTCTATTTTCTACTCCAATTTATGGAATGACATTTTGATGTCTGTAGAAAAAGTTATGATCAATTGAGTGACCAATGGTCAGATTCGGATCACAGCTGTGATGCCCTGTTTTAGTGGTCACTTTGGAATTTTCAAAACCAATCCAAACGGTCATGAAATATTACGAATAATATACCGTTGGAAAGGTATGGGTGTCTAGTTTTCCCAAAATTTTACAAAACTCAATTTCAATCTTTTTATAAAACGTTATGTTCACAAGACCATACAAAGGTCAGTTTTGAAAAACATTTAAAACATTGAAACCCAATCTTTTGAAACTAGACACTTACTCCAAACAACCAAACCAAAACTACCACTTATCCAAGAGAAGAATGAGACCTTCTCAAGTGGTTAACCATTGTGCTAAGACATGCACACCATCGTGCAAGCATGGACGTTTCTGAACATCCTTCGGGAAACGAATTATACCACACATATACACACAACAAGATATCATTCAAAGTGCTAGTGTGTAAAGTGACATGTGAAGAGTATGCACACAAGAGCAAGTATGCTAAGTGTGTGTGTGCTAACTAAATCTCTTCAACGAAAATCAAGCACTAGAAATTATACCTTTGGCGTGCTTGTCCCTTGAGGTCTTGGAAGGGCCTTCGAGCTTGAAGATCAACCACCTAAACTACCCTTACACAATCAACCCCATCATGTGGTTTGTCCATGAAATAAGCCAATCAAGATATGAGAATCCTAACAGGTCTCTTTCCTTTGTGAGCCAAGTGTGGAGGAATGTTGGCTTGAGGGACCCTAGGGGGTTGAGCTTGAGGTTTCCTTCTTGGCCCCATCTTCACTTGTGCATTTGAACATTGTCCTACTTCTAACTTTTTCCTAGGAATTTGCACATGTGAAGTTTCTTCGTTCCTCAAACTCTTGACAAACACGGTCTTGTTAGAGGTAGAGATCTTCTTACCATCTTCATACCCAAGACCCCTCTTGTCACATGGACTCTTTCCAACACCAAGCATATGGTCAAGCTTCTTGGTGCTAGAGTCCATCCTAGTCATAGACTCTCTTACTTCTTCAAGCTCCCTCTTTAGACTTTCTTCATTCCTCCTAGATAAGACTAACTCCTCTCTTAGCTTATCTTCCATCTTCTTGAAATTTTCCACTTGTTCACTTAAGTGGTCATTATTAGATAAGAGCTCAAGATTTTCTTCTCTCAACATCTTGATCTTTCTAGTGCTCTTGATTGCTAAATTATTAAACTCAGCATGATATTTAGCAAGCACCTTTTTCTCCACAAAACCATTTATGGAGTTAGAAGAGGAATCACTTTGTTCTCCACTTGAGTCATTTTCCTCTTGACTCATTTCCTCTTTCTTACTAGCACTTTTGCTTTTATGGGAGGAGGCAAAAGCTAGGAGATTAGCCATGAGCTCTTCATCATCCGAAGACTCATCTCCCTCATAGGAGTCATCACTACTTCCACTCCAAGTGGCGGCCATCACTTTTCCCTTTTTCTTCTCATTGTGATTTGCACATTCGGGGGTAAAGTGACCTATGCCACCACACTCGAAACATCGGACCCCTTTCCTTTCGGTCCTTTTTTGCCTAGGTTCAAATTTCTTGAAAGAGCCCTTTTTCTTCAAATCTTGACCTTTTGATCCACATCCCTTTCTTCTAAACTTCAAAACCTTGTTGAACCTAATCACACTCCAAATGTTCACATTTAGCGCTCCCTTTTCCTATATTTTTGTATTTGTTTCTCGGGTAAAACCGAGTATTTAATGGAATAAATAAGTATTTCAGGTAATTAGGGAAGTTTAGGGGCATTGTTGTCAATATGGAGAAATCAGGGGCAAAAGTGTAAGATTCGGGACTTTATTGAATATTCTGTGATTTGGCGAGAGTTCAGGGGAGCTAAGTGTAATTCGCCAGCAAAGGTCATAGTCAGCGCCATGTCACCCCCTGGAAACGACACCGTTTTAGATTGGTGCGCGTCACGCCTGACGTCATGCTGACGACAGGTCGTCTTCTTCAGCAAACCGGGTTGACCCGCGACCCGGTTGACCTGACCCGGCGATAGACCCGCCATTTTCTTCGATGTTTTTCGGCCTCTTTTCGACCGATTTTTCGACGGTTTTCTACCCAGAATTGCAGCCCACATCCCGACGGTCCCATTACACCCATTTTGAGGCTCCCATGCAAACATTTTCCCAACCCTCCAAATCCACCAACTTCCATGGATGAGCAAGCTTGCAAGCTTGGTTCGGCGGCTTCTTGCCCGCATTCCAGATGGTCCAAGCTCGCCGGAAGACCGTGGGTTCATGCGGCGGCTTCTTTCCCACCATTTATAAATATACAACTTTCCCTAACCCTAAACACTATCCCTAATATCCAAACTCACATAAAAATCACCTACTTACACCAAAATATCACATACAGCCTAACTTACACTCACAATCACATAAATTACTCATACAATAGCTTAGAAGTCAGAGCAAGGAGAAGCTAGCTTGAAGACCTCTCCAACACCTTGGGTTGTCTTCTCTCTCTCTTTTACTTGTTTAGCTTATTGTTGTATGTGGGACTACATGTTTATGATGGGATATTTGTGAAATTGTAATAATATTCATATTTTTGTTGATGTGTTTATTTGCTTGAGCTTGAGTTATACATGTTGATTTAATAACCATTGATTAGCATGTAATGGATTTAGACTTATTGAGACCTCAATATCTTGCATGAATAATCATTTATGCATGTGTCTTAATCCTAGGTTAGTGAGCTTATTTACCATCAATTATGAATTGGATTAATTGCATGATCATCAAATCCTAACATTTCCATTCCCATACCACCTCACTCTCATTATCACTCTTGCATGACCAATATTGCATTAGTGGTAATTAGTTAAATTAGTTAGTTTAATTTAGATAATTGTTGGTAACTTAGTTGATTAGGTAATTAATTACTAAGGAATGACAACCCTTAGTTGTAGTTAAATTTAGTATAATTTAGTTGTAATTCAATTCATAGCAATCTTAGTGTAAACTTAGTTTTAGCTTACTTGCCACCATCTACCATGCTTTACATTTCATGCATGTAATTAGTGTTTATAGTGTAAATAGCTTGACTATCACATAAGTCGTAGAACCGACTTAAGTGTACTGTACTTCCTCCGTGGGAACGATACCCTTACTCGTAACCACTATACGTGGCGAACGATTCGTACACTTGCAAAGGGGTATAAACTCGCACGCCATTGTAGGGAAAAATACCGTAGTACACGCAGCGGAAGCGAGACTAAAATAGATTTAGTAGTTTTAAAAATTTTTCCTTTTTATGAACCTTAACCCTTTAATTAATTAAGCATACATATAATCAACAAAAGAAGAATACCTTTTGTCGTGTGATCCGATTGACTTACGTCGATGGTAATCCGCAAGATCTTCAATCCTAGCACGAACGTGAATCACCTAGGAGCGTGGTCTCCCTTTTCTTTGAATTGCAAACCTGAGAATGGACAAACAAACTTTTCTTTTTTTCTTTTGTTAGTCACAAAACAATCAAAAGAAAACTAAGATTATTCCGGTCACTTTTGAGTTCTCAATCTAATGATCGAAACTCGCGTGAACCTAAATCGATGTTGTACACACAAGCTTATTGATGAACAAACAATTAGTGTACCATCAAAGAATAATCTATTCACTCTTTTATGTTTTAGTAGAATAAAAATAATACTTTCTATGAATTGAGAAGAAGAAGAAAATTGTATCAATGAACAACTTGGGGTGGCCGAATTCTATAAGTGGAAATATATAGGTGGCCGAAATTTGCTTCATCTTGTCTTTAGGGTTGCCGAAATCCTTCTATAAGATGGACTAGGGTTGCCGCAAATCACAAGCCAAAAAGGGTTTGTGTTGCACCCTAATTTCCATCATACTTTAGACTTCAAACCCTAATCCAACTCATAGATATTTTTATTCTTTTATTGACTAAAAAAAACTTCTTATTTGATTAAATAAATAAAATTAATTATTTAATTTCTTATCAAACAAGTCTTTTACTTTTAGTATACTACTACCAATAGTATAACTTTAGGAAATATATTTCCTGATCAGAAAAAGATTTGTTTCTTAATTAAACAATTAATTAATAAATTAATTAATTCTTATTTAATTAAAACAATGAAACAAAATAATATATTAGGTTAATATTTACACCTTGCCGCCCCACTCATACAAATGGGCCATATATTATTTTCTTATTTCATTTAATCCATTGGACTTTAAATAAAAAGCCCACATGTGAACCATACCCATTCTTACTAAAAGAAACAAGCCTACATGTCTTTCATTAATATATTAATATAATTGAGCAGCCCATTAAATAAATAATGTGCAAATTATATTCTTAATATATTAAATGCAATTCTAAATGGACCCATAAATTGGTCCGGTAGAATATATCAAGTGATCCATGCAAGTCCATGTGGATTGGGGATCTTGGCGGGCTATCTAAATTTAAGCTTCAATAGACATAACCTAATCACAATCAACAAATGATTCACTTAGGTCCGATCCATTAATTTTAACTCATTCCACTAAAGAGCTAAAATTGAACTCTTAAATAAAGATAGAATAAGAAGATGTTCCTCATTCATACCCTAGACAATCATGTTGGAGATAGTGTATCTTCGTGATTAATATCAGTAATCGCCAAGAGTTCATAGACCGCCTATAACTCTCCAAGTTACCATATTTACTCATATGACCACGTTTTGAACTTGGATATTTTGACTTGTCCAGAAGCCATGTTTTCAATAGTCACTATCGAAAACTCAACGTTGAGATTTAATATCCAATTACCTCAAAACATCCATATGATGATATTATACTCTCATTTAATAAATGGAGCCACGATGTCCATATCTATAAATGAGGTCCTCTATCGATTAACAAATGAATATCACCAAACTATCGAGGATAGACTATGCTATATAATCGTACTCATTGATAACTCAAATGATATCACTTGCAGCCATAAGTCAATCATTTATCTTAGGATTAAGATAGACTCTCCGATTGTCCTGATAATGAAAAGACTATTATCTATTGACGGTTCTAGATAAAGCTTTTCATTGTGATCCAGTTCAATGCACCTAGTGCACTAGATTCTTTTACTCGAAGACACTCCGATGATTTTAGACTCATCATATCTCATTTGATCCCACTCAAATGCTAGCAAAAGAATTCTACAACTTTAACAAGATAAAGGTGCCCAACCTTTAACTTAAGTTGTGAACGTTATTCAAGACTAACTAAAGAATTGTGTCTACCACATACTGAATGTACACAAACGAAGTTAAATTGCTTAAAGCATACCTAGAGGGCGGGGTGAATAGGTTTTTACACCCTTTTTCAAACCCTTGAACAAACATTCGTTTGTCCCTCAAGGTAGCCTTACACACAACACAATAAGCCAAGGAAGACATACATAGACAATACGATGTTACAATCCTAAGAGAAATGTCTAAGTATATCAACAAGTCATGTGAGGTAAAAATAGCAAATAAACATAACAACAAAATAAGCTTGTATTTCATAAGATGTTCAATGTATTACAAGAGTGATCAAAATATCACTAAACAAATATTACAATATACAAAAGAATCAAAGATACAAATTGATCTAAGAATGAATACACTAATCACACTATACAAAGACTTGGTTCACAATTCATAACAAGTGAATATTATGAATCAAGACAATAAAATATGCAATTAAAATATAAGAGAAAGAGATAGAAAGAATTAACACAAGGGATTTTTTAACGTGGTAAAACCTCCAAGGAGGAAACATCCACGGGTTGAACTACAACCATTGGGTACTATATTATTGGAAAGTAAACATAGAACATTCACAAAGTGACCAATCTTTAGCTCACCCAACCTAGTGAAGTCTAAGCCTACCCAACCCTATTGGAAAGTATGAAATCCCTCAATGATGCGGAACCACCATATATTGGACAACACACTCAACCAACATCGATGGTAGATTAGAAATTCCTCAAGAGTGCATACACCTCCCGTGTACCTCGCTCTATCGGACTCTATGTCTAACCATACGCCTAGGCCTACCAATACAATAGCCAACTCCCTATCCAAGGCACTCTTGCCTCTAGGGAGCCTCCTATGCATGACTATCCGAGTCCTCCCGACTCTAGCCATGACTCCTTGCTTACCTATCCGAGTCATCCCGACTCTAGGCAAGACTTCTTGCTTGGCTATCCGAGTCATCCCGACTCTAACCAAGACTTCATGCCTTTTACAAGGACTTCCTAGTGTGATCATGTGAATGCAAATGATGCAAACATTCAATACAACATAGAACATGTGATCAATACATTCTATGGCACAAATAGACCTAAACATGTGATATCACAATTAATCAAGTCTAGATGCAAAAATACATGAATAGAAACCTAAGCATGTGAAACACCTAACACATATACTCAAAGTCTCATTCACACACATAACACTTGAATCACAAAATGTTCATTAAGTACAAATTCAAGATGCTATCAATATACAATTAAAAGCTAGATATATGAGATTAAAATCAATCATTATACTAGACAAAAATATAGAGCAAGGTTTTGAGATTTACATCAATCAAAACCTATATTCTCTAAATCACATAAAAATACACAAATCCTAGATTTCACTAATCAAAGGACCAAATCAAATCTCAAAGTCATTTTAACACAAAATTAATTCAATTAAGTATCAAACAACCTAAGATGCCATTATAATCACAATACAACTCACAAACAAATGAAAAACCTAGAATCATAAAATCTAGTCAACATAAGTCCACAAATTGAGTTTCAATAAGAATGATAATCAAGCTACCTTTTCAAATAGCTTTTATAAAACAATAACATAGATATAGAAGAAGAAACCCCAAGCAAATGGAAGGTGAAATAACAAGAAATCCCAAAGTTGAGACTCAAACCTCGGATTCTGCAGCTGGTGCGAATTTCAGTGTCCAACCACTTGAAATAACAATCAATCAGCCACCAAACCACTTGGAGATGTTAGAGGACTCAAATACAAACACTCTCCAACTTGAATCACTCAAATCCGACTCCGGATGAGGAAGATATGGTGTTTTGAAGTTTGGAAAAATTGGAGAGAACTCTAGACGGGAATTCTGAAATTTTCTTCTTGGAAATTCAAATGGAGAGAGAGAGGGAAGAAATAGGAGGAGAGAGAAGGAGGGAACCGGCCAACCATGTGGTGCCACATCACCCCCTGGCCGTGGGGGGCGCGTGGCCCACACGGGAGCAGAGGCTGCTCCAGGCCGTGGGGCCCACGGCCTCAACCACGGCCAGCCCTTGTGGCCCACGGCCTGGGCTGTCCTCTAGAGCGCTCCCTCGGTTCGTCGGCCCGTATCTCGGGCGTCCGAACTCTGAATTTGAATCCGTTTTCGGATTACAAACCATGACTCTCTCACGCACGATAACGACTATACAACTTTGAAAAACGGTTGAGAAATCATCTCGGAAATCATCGATGAAGTCAACACAACGTAAGAGAACGTAAAGTGGCATAGTCAACACGTTTGGACTCGAAACCTTATGAATGAGTAACCGAAACGACCGGAACTCAATAAGGCATTGAATAAGAACATGTTCAAGTCCTAAACACAAAATACAGAAACATACAAATGCAAATACACACACATATGCTAGTTTCCGGACATAGTCCTAGAAAATACAAAACACAAAGTTTATTAACTAAATGTGAATGCATGAGCATATTTTGCCAAGTGTGTGAAAGTGAAATGTAAATGAAATAAAATCATGAAGGGACACACAAGAATGATATGTGTGAGTGTTTGCCTAGCCTTGTAAGAGATAAGAGGACTTAGAATACCTTTGTAGACCGATAATGCCCGAAACTCTTAAAAGCCGGCAACTTGAACGAATAATGGTTGAGACGTCCTTCGTCTTCGAAATCCTTCATTTACTAACCACTAAACATTACAAGTAAAACACGTTTTGATATGGAATTAATGCCAACACTAATTATCAACCTAACACATACATATCCAGATGTACGAACAATTCTTCTTTTCTCATAGTCTTTAGACCTTATGATTATTTACTTTGACAATTATAATATTAAACTATAAATGCTATAAGATTTGTTAAACCAGAAATCACTTTATTAATATGAAAAAGATTGTTAATTACAATATTACACTCTTGCTATTGAGCATAATCCTAACAGCCATATCATTTACCGGTAGTTTATAGAACTATCGCGTACCACATTTGTGGCGATCAAGTTTTTGGCGCCGCTACCGGGGATTGCATAGCATACATTTTGTAGGTCTAGTCTTTGTTTTAGTCATTTTTAGTCATTTTTGTTATTTTTTATTTTTATTGTTCATAATCTATCTTGTTCGATTTGATTTTGTTTTGTTTGTTGGTTGTTTCATATTTTAGATCAATATGGAAAGTGGTAATTTGGCATTGATTAGTCAATTGGCTGAATTGAATGGGAAAGTGGCAACTTTCGTGTCACACTCTAGGCAGGCACCGGCACCAGTTTATCCATCTTTGGGGTGGAATGGACACACGGACTTTGTTCCACAAGGAGAGCCATGGTCGGGAATGCCAGAGGTACCGTCCACGTATCCATATGAACACCACAACCATCAAGCTAGATGGGATCAAGAGAAACAAGACCACCAATGGGGTAACTTTGATGGAGAGGCATACCAACATGCCATTGACCAACGATTTCTTGAAGTTGAAAAACACGTAGAGATGTGTACAAACTGGTTGGCTCAATGTGTTTAAGACTCCCAAGGGCAAGCCAAGGAAGTCCATGACCAAGAACAAGCTTACCGACAAATCATTAATCAACGGTTGCTTGACTTTGAAGAAACCATAGAATGGTTGGGAGCTTGGCTGGCACAATATTTGGTCGGGTTCTTAGAAAGAAAAGAAATAGAAGAACCTCCAAAACTCCACAAATCAACAAGCCCGTTCTTTTGTCTCACTCTTGGAGGAATCAAACCGGTGGATTCCTCAAGCAGCTCAGAATGTGACCTTGGCGATGTTTTGCTAAGGGGTGAAGAAGAGCCAAGGGTAGAAAAGGAAAGAAAAGAGGTTGAAAAATCGGTGGAATCCTCAAGGAGTATAGATGATTACTTGGATAAGCTTCTGCTTGTAAGGATTCCCGTTTTGTTGATTGGCTTATTTCGTGGACAAACCACATGTTGGGGTTTTGAATGTAAGGGTAGTCAAGTGTTTAAGGTTGAAGATCAAAGGCCCTTCCATGACCTCAAGATACAAGCACGCCAAAGGTATAATCTCTTGTGCTTGGTTTTCTTTGAAGAGAATTAGTAGCACACACACACTTAGCATTCTTGCTATGATTGCATATATGCTTACTCTTGTGTGCATACTCTTCACATGTCACTTTACACACTAGCACTTTGTTTGATATCTTGTTGTGTGTATATGTGCTTAGTAATTCGTTTCCCGATAGTGTTCGGAAACGTCCGCGCACGCACTAGAATGTACTTGGTTTTACGCGAAGACCGCCTATGGAGATGCACTTGGCATTTCCTTGGTTTTCACCTCTGTTGGTGATCGGCGGCCTGGCCGCCGAATTAAACCGCCGTTTGAATTCAGTAGTTGAATCGGCAGTTGGGTGGTCACCGATCTGAACCGCTGTTTCAGACCTGATTGATTTTATTCTCGGGTTTATTTCGGCGGTTGAAACGGCGGCCACGAAACCGCCGTTTCAACCGCCGAATGGAACCGCCGTTTTTCCCCTGTTTCTCTCGGGACAAATTTGGCGGTCTAGAACGGCGGCCTGGCCGCCGATTGAAACCGCTGAATGGTGCGTTTCAAGGGCAAACATGTCTTTTCACATGCCCAATTCTTGATGTCTATAAATATTGAAACTAATTATAGCACGGTGTGTATAAAGCTATCTAGAGGGGGGGGGGGGGGGGGTGAATAGATTTTACGCTTTTTACCCAATTTTTCGTGTTAGTCAAAACTATGAAATTACCCCTAAATAGATAAAGCAATAAATCAAGTAAAATATGCGGAAATTAAATAAGACTTGATTTTTACGTGGAAACCCTCACGGGAAAAACCACGGGCTATGTAAGTAAGCCACACTCGAACCTCGAATCCACTAAATGTGCAAGTGATTACAACCTAATCCCGGAAGTAATCACACACCTACCTAATCCCGGTATGAGTGAACCTAGTCCAATTTTGCTTGCGATCTAAGCAACCTAATCCCGGATGCTACACACAAGACTTACTTTCTCTATGAAGAGAATACAACCCTAAGTGAATATATGTGAATATCCAAAATGCAACATAGAGCAAGGGAAACCCTATATGCTTATCTAAGATGATTAATATGCAATTAAGAACAATCCTAGATATCAAAACTAAATGACATGTCAATTAGTTTAGCTAATCAATATTAAGCACACAACCTAATATGCTAGCACAATACAACTTCTCAAACATACATCATACTAATCTCAAACTTGTATTCAAAGAATATAAAATCATTTACAAGTAATTAATTGAGATTGCTAAATAAGAGAAACACAAAATATGTAAGATATTAGTGAAAAGCTTACCAAGCAAAGTATGATGAAGAATCCATGCTAGATGACATCTAGATGATCTAAGATGATGCTAGATGATGATTGATGATCATGGAACAAGTGTTTGAGTGATTAAAAATGAGTTCTTGGAATTTTTCTTCTCTTTGAAAAATATCCTAAGTATGAAATCTGAATATGAACTCTTGTAATTGACCTAAAGTCAAAGAGGCATATATATAGGGGGCCAAATCAAAGTGGGGTTGTTTTGATAAGTTGGCCTCATATTGCCTTGGGCGCTGTACGTAGAGTGCCCTTGTACAGCGCCTGTACAGCGCCCTTGCTCTGTTTTCACGAGGAAACAGAGGGGCGCTGTACGAACAGCGCTTTGTACAGCGCTCGTACAGCGCCCATGAAAATTGCATCAGACCTGATGCATTTAAATGACATTTTTTGCATCAGGTGTGATGGGCGCTGTTCGAACAGCGCTTTGTAGAGCGCTTTGAACAGCGCCCTTTACAATGCTTGAATTCTAAGAATGTGCATGAAGAGGCAATGGGCAATGCAAGATGCAATCAACCTAACATGCAAGAAGAGATGTTAATGAGCATTAAAGCACACATAAAAGACACACAACATACAAGGATTAAACATATGCATGAGTTGTGAGTGTGTGCAACTATCTCTTCAAGACAAGTAAGCACTTAGAGTATTACCTTTGGTGCTTGTCAATAGTGAGGTCTTCAAAAGGGCCTAAGCAATAACAACAACATCTAAGCTACCCTTACAAAGCATCCCCACATAAGGTTTGATCACGAAATAAGCCAATTAAAAACAACGGGAATCCTAACAATCTCCCCCTTTGGCTATTTCGTGACAAAACCACCACTCACATTGATTCCTCACAAAGAATTAGAAACTACGGGACTACAATGATTATCTACATTACAAAGAGATAAGAAAATACAACTTCAAGTCTTCAATCTCTTGTAGAACAATCAAGCCCTGAAAATAAAGTTTCTAGCATTTCCAATACAAGTAAAGTGTGAGATTAATCATGTGAGAACAATAACAAGCATTTGCATTTACAATTTAGGCACAACATTATGAAATGTATGTTTATGCAATGCTCCCCCTCAACGGGTTACTCCCCCTCAATGTATGTTCTCCCTAAAGTGCACAATAGCTTCTATATTTTGCAACTCCCCTTACCATATCCTACTCCCCCTTTTGTCATGACATAGGCAAAGGAGTAGTCCCCAACCGGATCACTCATAGCAACGAGAGATAGAAGCATGCAAGATATTTGCATATACATATAAGTCACTTTATGCACCTCAATTAATTGGAAAGAAACAAGGAGATTTATTTGTAGAAAATGTTTGAATCCAACATGCTTTGCATACAAGACATATAGCATTCAAGTCCAAAATACAATGGTATTTGGCAAAGCAAATGACAAGGGTTTCTAATTAGAATTCAAACCAATTTCACCAATGTCATGAGAAAAGCAAGGATATAGAGTTTTTTGATTTTAATTTATGAACAATTATATCCAACTTTATAAGCGAAACATGGCATGAGCAACTTTGCACCCTATTTGATTTTTCCGGATAAGATATCCGTATGATAGTAGCCATGTTCAACCAATAAAGAAAGAGAGACATTTGGAATAAGAATTCCTTTGAACAGATACAAGATCCTTTATTCATTTTGAGTCTCATAAGCTTTCACACAAGTTTTGTATTTTAAGAATATACAATCATCAATTCATGCTTTTCATGAGAGAATGTTGTATGAATTTCATGCTTTTTCATTAGACATTAGCATGTTAATAAAGAATCATCATATCATGGAGATAATTATAGGTCATTCACATTATACTTCCTATGTAAATCTCCTAGTCCAAAAATGCATGTTTGAGCATAAATATGACATGGATTGTAAACAAGCAAGGTTCACACTTATAGAATGAAAAACATATATACATATGTACAACCAAGCTTACTCAAGCAATCAAAAGAAGAGGCATAAGTTATTTCAAATTTTTTGCAAGTTACAAGAATGCAAAATAGCTTTCTTTTCTTGAGTTCCCCATATGGGGTCAATCATAGAACACATCACTCCACAAGACATATCCCAATAGATCTACTAAGTGTTTTAAATCGAGTAGCATCTAAGGGTTTAGTAAATAGGTCCGCAAGTTGATCATTAGTACCTACATGTTCAAGTACTACGCATTTATTTTCAACAAGCTCTCTAATGAAGTGATGGCGGATGTCAATATGCTTAGTTTTAGAATGTTGAACCGGATTCTTGGAAATATTAATAGCACTCATGTTATCACAAAAGAGAGTGAGAGTACCTTGGTTGAATCCGTAGTCTACTAGCATTTGCTTCATCCATATAAGTTGAGTGCATCCACTCCTTGCGGCTATGTACTCGGCCTCGGCCGTGGACAAGGAAATTGAGTTTTGCTTCTTGCAAAACCAAGACACCAAGTTGTTGCCTAAAAAGAAGCAACCGCCCGATGTGCTCTTCCTATCATCACAATTTCCTGCCCAATCCGCATCACTATATCCTACAAGACTAGGATTAGTGTCAAATGAGTACCAAATCCCATAATTAGAAGTCCCATTCACAAAGCGAATGACTCTCTTAACCGAAGAGAGATAGGACTCCTTGGGATCGGATTGGTACCTAGCACAAACTCCTACACTAAATGATATATTGGGCCTACTTGCGATCAAATAGAGCAAGCTCCCTATCATGCCATGATATAAGGTTTGGTTCACACTTTTACTGCTAGCATCCTTGCTTAGCTTCAAAGTGGTGCTCATAGGAGTGTCACAATGTTTGGCTTTTTCAAGACCAAACTTCTTCACTAGGTTTTTGGCATATTTGGCTTGGGATATGAAAATCCCATCATCTAGTTGCCTAATTTGCAAACCTAGGAAGTAACTAAGCTCACCAACAAGACTCATCTCAAATTCATGAGACATGACATCAACAAATTGTTGGACCTTGGTGTTGTTGGTGGAGCCAAAAACTATATCATCAACATATATTTGAGCTATGAAAAGCTCATCATTGTCTCTCTTGATGAATAGTGTCTTGTCAACACTACCTCTTGTGTAGTTATTGTCAACAAGAAATTGAGTGAGGCGCTCATACCAAGCCCTCGGTGCTTGTTTCAACCCATATAGTGCCTTCTTGAGGCGATAGACATGGTTGGGGTGGTGTGCATCCACAAACCCCTTAGGTTGTTCAACAAACACTTCCTCTTGCAAGAAGCCATTGAGGAAGGCACTCTTGATGTCCATTTGGTGCAATTTGAACTTGTGCACACAAGAGATGGACAAGAGAAGCCTAATGGACTCTAAGCGGGCAACGGGAGCAAAAGTCTCCTCAAAGTCGATACCCTCAATTTGAGAGTACCCTTGTGCTACAAGTCTAGCCTTGTTCCGCACTATGTTGCCATCCTCATCGGATTTGTTCCTAAATATCCATTTTGTGCCTATGACATTAGTGGTCTTAGGCCTAGGAACTAGAGTCCAAACGTCATTCCTTTCGAATTGGTTTAGCTCTTCTTGCATGGCAAGAACCCAAAATTCATCAATCAAGGCTTCATCAACCTTTTTGGGTTCTATTTGAGAGGTGTAGCATGTATAGCTAATAAGATTAGCAAGTTGGCGTCTAGTTCTAACACCCTCATTTACCTCTCCAATGGTATCTTCTTTATCATGGAGTTTCCTAACCCATGGAGTGGGTTCTTTAGAGTCCAAGAGAAGAACTCTATCAATAGGTTGTGTGTCATCATTGTTGACATTAGATGTCCCAACATTAGGAGACACCACAACCTCCTCCAAAGAAGAACCATCACTAAAAATAACCTCCTCCTCATGATCATTTGACTTGAGCCTAGTATCATCAAATACGACATTGGATGATTCCATAACACTTAGAGTCTTTAAATTGAAAACTCTATAGGCTCTACTATTTAAGGCATAGCCAATAAAATACCCTCATCACTCTTAGCATCGAATTTGCCAAGTTGATCACGGTCATTCAAAATGTAGCATTTGCTTCCAAAAGTGTGGAAGTAGCTAACATTTGGCCTCTTGCCTTTCCATAATTCATAGGAGGTGTTTCTAGTACCGGGCCTTAGGAAAACTCTATTTCCTATATAGCAAGCCGTATTGATGGCTTCGGCCTATAGGTTCCTAGGGACATTGTTGCTAAGCAACATCACACGGGCCATCTCTTGAAGGACCCTATTTTTCCTCTCAACAACTCCATTTTGTTGAGGTGTCCTAGGAGCGGAAAACTCATGGGAGATGCCTAAACCATTACAAAAGGTTTCAAAGGTGGCATTCTCAAATTCCCTCCCATGGTCACTTCTAATCCGTTTAATGCTTTTAATATTAGAGTTCATTTCATTTTGAATTTTGTTACAAAGCATTTTAAACTTATCAAAAGTTTCGGATTTTTCTCTAAGAAAATATGTCTATGTGAACCTAGAGAAATCATCAACACAAACAAAAATGTATCTCTTTCCACCCAAACTTTCGGTTTGCATGGGACCCATGAGGTCCATGTGGAGAAGCTCAAGAGGCTCCTTGGTGGTGAGATACTTACCCTTTTTGTGCATGCTTTTAGTTTGCTTTCCTTGTTGGCAAGGTCTATGTAAGGTTCACTATTTGTATTGGCTTGATTCCATTGCAAAACACTCTATGATTGTATTAGTTGTTGCTTAGGACATTCTTTGAAGAAAGGAAGCTCAAAGAGTGAAGAGCAACATCTAGTGCAAAAGTCGTCTTCAAGAAGTGAAAATCGTCAAAGGTAAAACTTGACTTCTACCCTCTTGCAAGGCGTTAGCGCACACACACACAATTCATACATGTGTGTCCCTGCATCGTGGTTCAAACATTTGGTATAACACATTCACACACTTCATAGCATGCTCATGCATTGATCTTGTATTGACAAACATTGTGAAATTGCATGCTTTGTGACTATCTCTTTGATATGGCATGTTTGTGTGAATATGTGTTTATTTGTTTTCATATTTTGTGTTTAGGACTTGAACATGTTCTTATTTAATGCCTTATCGAGTTCCGGTCGTTTCGGTTACTCACTCATAAGGTTTCGAGTCCAAACAAGTTGACTATGCTACTTTTCGTTCTCATTTGTTGTGTTGATTTCATCATCGGATTCCGAGATGATTTCTCAACCATTTTTCAAAGTTGAGTAGTCGTAGTCGTGCGTGAGGGAGTCACGGTTCGTAATCTGAAAACGGATTCAAAATCAGAGGTCGGATGCTCAAGATATGGGGCAACGAACCGAGGGAGCGCGCGAGAGGTGGGCAAACCACGTGTGGCCACTTGGCCAGCCCGTGTGGGAGGCCGTGGGCCCCACGGGCAAGGGAGCCTTCTGCTCCCGTGGACCCCACGCGCCCCCCACGGGGTGCTGATGTGGCAGCACGTGATTTGCTCGGAAATCTTCTCCTTTTCCCTCCTTTTAATCAAACCTCCTTCCCTCCATCACTTAATGCAATTTTTTAAAGAACACAAAAATCCCGCATCAGTTTTTCAACATTTTTTGTTTACTTGTTTTGATCATATCTCTCTCATACGAACTCGAAATCATTCGATTCAAAAACCAAAATTGTTGGTCTCGAAGAGAGCTACAAACCCCAAGCATTTCCAGAGGCAGTTGACTTCGGCATTTTTCTCAGCTGGTCAATTTTCAGTCCGTGGTCAGTACTTGATTTTCAACTTCTTCTTTTTCAATTTCATTTTTGATCAACTATTGATTCTTTCCATTTGATTGATGAAATTTGTTAAGAAGTATGTTAGATCACATGCTAGGGTTATTTGATCATTTGTTAATTGAGTTTTTAGCTTTGTAATTAGTCTTGAACATTTATGTGCTAAACTTGAACTATCATGAAATTGATTCTAGAAAATGTATGAGTGATGTGCTTCATGTTATTTTCTATGTTTTATTTCATGATCTAAGAACTAGGTTTTTAGTGTGCTATATTGAATATTGATACCTTTGTTCTTATTGTTTTGCATGTTTTGATTTCTAGATAACTTTTGTGATTGAGTGTTGAAATCATATTCTAGACTATCATTGAACATGTACATTTTGCTTGATTGATCATCTAGCTTAATTTGTTTGTGCTTGCATCATTTGCATCACTTTAGATCATAGCCTTGCATTAGGTTGAAGTCTCTTGCAAAGTGAGTGAAGCTTTGTGTAGAGCAAGGAAGTCTTGGCTAGGAAAGTGTTCCGGATAGCCAAGCAAGAAGTCTTGATTAGAGTCAGGAGGACTCGGATAGTCAAGCAAGAAATCTTCCTAGAGACGTGAGCGTCTTGGATAGGAAGTTGCTTTCTAGAGGTGTAGGATACATCTCGGATAGGAAGTAGGCTTAGTGATTCACTAGCCCGAGGGTAGATTAGGAGTTGATAGCTTGAGCGGATATCATGTGTTGATAGCTTGATTGTGTAAGTCCTTTTCATATAGTGGATTGCTTTGCCGGTGGTTGTGGTATCAACCCGTGGATGTTTCCTCTTTGAGGTTTTACCACGTAAAAAATACTTGTGTTCTTTTTTGTTTTTACTTTTCTTTATCTTCCATATCTTACATTGATTGCATATCTTGTAAATTGATTAACTCTTGTATTAGTGAAATCAATTCATTTGCTAAATCTAATCAAGTGTGCATTTTCTTTGTTGTATTCCGCATCATTTTTAATATTGGAAGAATTTGAGTAAATACCTATTCACCCCCCCTCTAGGTATATTTTACACTATATTGCTTAAGGGAATTTCAGTCTACAAATACCATTGGCTTTCTTCCCAAGCTTAGGGAGGCCACGCACACAATTGAACTTTCCAAGGGTCCGTAGATCCCTAAAGTTCATATGGCCAAGTCTTTCATGCCACAACTCAATTTGCTCATCCATGGACACATGATTAGATACAATACTAGCTTCAAGACAATAACAATTGTCGCTAGATCTCATGCCCTTTAACAAGGTTTGTCCATCGGGTTTTAGGATAGAGCAATAATCTTTAGAAAACAAGACGGAATATCCTTCATCACTAAGATGTGAAATGCTTATTAAATTGGCTTTCAAGCCATCAACAAATAAAGCATTGGATAAGGAGGGTAATCCGGGAACGGAAATGGTTCATTTCCCTACAACATTTCTTTTGGATCCATCACCAAAAGTGACATTTCCACCTTCCTCCATAACAAAAGTCTCGAAGAAACTCTTGTTTCCCATCATATGCCTAGAGCACCCACTATCCAAATACCAAAAATTAGAAGAATTTGCCTTTAAGGCTGTTTGTGCAACATGGCAAACATTTTCATTCTTTCTAATCCACTTAGCAACAATTTTAGCTTTCTTAGTGGCCTTTGGTACATGTGCTCTACTATTTCTAGGATCATGCAAATTAATATTATCATTCCTAGAAACATGCATCTTGGCTCTATTCTTTCTCTTTTCAATCATGTTTTGTTTTCTACACAATTTAATATATTGAAAGCAATTTGGTCTAATGTGACCATCACAACCACAAAAGTGACAAATAGGGATGAAAAAAGGAATCATACCTTGTCTTTGTGCACGTATGGGAGCTCGTCCATGTCTTTGTGGATAAGTGGGTTCAATCCATCTTCGTTGTTGAACCGGTCTAGGTTGCTTCCAAGCTTGAGGTTGCATGATTGGTCTCTTTCCTTTGTGAGCCAATTTTGGAGGAGTGTTGGCTTGAGGGACCCTAGGGGGTTGAGCTTGAGATTTCCTTCTTGGCCCCATTTTCACTTGTGCATTAGAACATTGTCCTACTTCTAACTTCTTCCTAGGAGGTTGCACAAATGAAGTTTCTTCGTTCTTCAAGCTCTTGACAAACACGGTCTTGTTAGAGGTTGAGATTTTCTTGCCATCTTCATACCCAAGACCTCTCTTGTCACTTGGACTCTTTCCAACACCAAGTAAATGATCAAGCTTCTTGGTGCTAGAATCTATCCTAGCCAAGGACCCTTTAACTTCTACAAGTTCCCTCTTCAAGCCTTCTTCACTTCTCTTGGATAAGTCTAACTCCTCAATTAACTTATCCTCTCTCCTCTTCAGTCTTTCCACTTGTTCACTTAAATGGTCATTGTGAGCCGAAAGTTCAAGGTTTTCTTCTCTCAACCTCTCAATCTTTCTTGTGCTTTTAAGTGCTAAATCATTGAACTCGGCATGGTATTTAGCAAGCACCTTTTGCTCCACAAATTTCTTTTTGGAACTAGAAGAGGAGTCACTTTCTACTTCACTAGAGTCAATTTCCTCTTGACTCATCTCCTCTTTTTCACTAGCATTTTTGCTCTTGTGAGAAGAGGCAAAAGCTAGGAAGTTAGCCATGAGCTCTTCTTCACTTGAAGACTCATCTTCCTCATTGGAGTCATCACTACTCCCACTCCAAGTGGCGGCCATCACTTTACCCTTCTTCCTTTCATTGTGATTAGCACATTCGGGGGCAAAGTGACCAATCCCACCACATTAAAAGCATCGGACCCCTTTTCTTTCGGTCCTCTCTTGTCTAGGCTCAAACTTCTTGAAGGAACCTTTTTTCTTCAAATCTTGTCCTCTTGACCCAAATCCCTTCTTCTTCTTGAACCCCATAACCTTATTAAACCTTTTCACAAATAAGGCAAGGTCTTCATCCGATTCATGCTTTGCCTCCTTTGCATCCTTAGATGCTTTCAAAGCTATTCCTTTAGACTTCTTAGGAGGAGTAGTGGTGCAGGAGCCTTCCTAGACTCATATGCAAGGAGACATCCAATCACCTCACTTGGCTTCATATCCATGTAGCCACTATTTTCTTCTATGGCCGTCACCTTTGATTCAAACCTATCGGGGAGAGATCTCATTATTTTTTGCTTGACTCTCCTATCCGAATACGGGTCTCCGAGTTGATGGCTTTGATTTACGATGTCCATCAATTTGATTTCGAAGTCATTGAAGCATTCATCCTCTCCCATCCTAAGTAACTCAAATTGAGTTTGGAGGACTTGAAGCTTGGACTCCTTCACCACCTCGGTTCCCTCATGTGCAACTTGAAGGATGTCCCATGCCACTTTGGCAATCTGAGTATTCTGAATAAGCTTATACTGATTCTCATCCATTGCACACATGATGGCATGCATAGCCTTCCTATTCCACTTTGAAGCCTCAAACTCTTGCGCGTTCCATTGCGCCTTAGGCTTCAAAACATCTTGTCCTCCACCCGTGGGAGTCATCATAGGGAGATCATATCCGTCTTCCACCGCCATCCATGCACGGTCATGAATTTGGCATATGTAGGATTCCATCTTCCCTTTCCATTGGGAATAGTTCAAACCGGTAAGAAGTGGAGGCCTTGTGCTAGAAGCACCTTCGTTGCCACCACCATTTCCACCGTTTCCACTCATAGTGTTTATGAATGAATGAAATGAATGCAAATGTATGAATGATCAAAAATCACACAAAATGCAAAACACACCAAAATAAGCAAGGATCACCTATGTATGTCTAGGAACCCGCTCTGATACCAATTGAAACTAATTATAGCACGGTGTGTATAAAGCTATCTAGAGGGGGGGTGAATAGATTTTACGCTTTTTACCCAATTTTTTGTGTTAGTTAAAATTACGAAATTACCCCTAAATAGATAAAGCAATAAATCAAGTAAAATATGCGGAAATTAAATAAGACTTGATTTTTACGTGGAAACCCTCACGGGAAAAACCACGGGCCATGTAAGTAAGCCACACTCGAACCTCGAATCCACTAAATGTGCAAATGATTACAACCTAATCCCGGAAGTAATCACACACCTACCTAATCCCGGTATGAGTGAACCTAGTCCAATTTTGCTTGCGATCTAAGCAACCTAATCCCAGATGCTACACACAAGACTTACTTTCTCTATGAAGAGAATACAACCCTAAGTGAATATATGTGAATATCCAAAATGCAACATAGAGCAAGGGAAACCCTATATGCTTATCTAAGATGATTAATATGCAATTAAGAACAATCCTAGATATCAAAACTAAATGACATGTCAATTAGTTTAGCTAATCCATATTAAGCACACAACCTAATATGCTAGCACAATACAACTTCTCAAACATACATCATACTAATCTCAAACTTGTATTCAAAGAATATAAAATCACATACAAGTAATTAATTGAGATTGCTAAATAAGAGAAACACAAAATATGTAAGATATTAGTGAAAAGCTTACCAAGCAAAGTATGATGAAGAATCCATGCTAGATGACATCTAGATGATCTAAGATGATGCTAGATGATGATTGATGATCATGGAACAAGTGTTTGAGTGATTAAAAATGAGTTTTTGGAATTTTTCTTCTCTTTGAAAAATATCCTAAGTATGAAATCTGAATATGAACTCTTGTAATTGACCTAAAGTCAAAGAGGCATATATATAGGGGGCCAAATCAAAGTGGGGTCATTTTGATAAGTTGGCCTCATATTGCCTTGGGCGCTGTACGTAGAGCGCCCTTGTACAGCGCCTGTACAGCGCCCTTGCTTTGTTTTCACGAGGAAACAGAGGGGCGCTGTACGAACAGCGCTTTGTACATCGCTCGTACAGCGCCCAACAAAAATGCATCAGACCTGATGCATTTAAATGACATTTTTTGCATCAGGTGTGATGGGCGCTGTTCAAACAGCGCTTTGTAGAGCGCTTTGAACAGCGCCCTTTGCAATGCTTGAATTCTAAGAATGTGCATGAAGAGGCAATGGGCAATGCAAGATGCAATCAACCTAACATGCAAGAAGAGATGTTAATGAGCATTAAAGCACACATAAAAGACACACAACATACAAGGATTAAACATATGCATGAGTTGTGAGTGTGTGCAACTATCTCTTCAAGACAAGTAAGCACTTAGAGTATTACCTTTGGTGCTTGTCAATAGTGAGGTCTTCAAAAGGGCCTAAGCAATAACAACAACATCTAAGCTACCCTTACAAAGCATCCCCACATAAGGTTTGATCACGAAATAAGCCAATTAAAAACAACGGGAATCCTAACAAATATCTTACTTTCTCATGATCTGAATAAGTTCTTTGATCACTTAGAACCCTAAACTTAAAAGAGAGATTTTTGAGAAAAAATCAAATCAAGACTTCATTTTTAAACACTCAAATCAAACCAATTTTGCATCAAATTTCATATTTGATCTTCTATGCCTCCATAGAATTGATCCATTCATGGTTTTGAATCATCACATCTTATTTGGTATGTTCTTCACTAATTTCATATTTCTTTAGTGTTTTCCATATTAATACATCTCTTTAATTACTTGTATGCTTTTGAATATATGCTAGATACAAGTTAGAGATTATTTGTGATGAAAATGATTGGGTGTTGTATTGTGATAGTTAATTAGGTTTTTAATTAATCTTGATTAGCTAAGCTATTTGACATGTCATCTAGCCATTTATATCTAGGATTGTTTTAATTGCAAAATCATTATCCTAGATAAGCATATAGAGTAGCCTAGCTCTAATTTGCATTTTGAATATTCATACTGTTGACGGTGATTTTTGGTGATCACCAAGTCAATGATTCGTTCTCGAGTTACTGCAATTTATATGTGAGTGTGGTCAAAGATTGTAAAGAAATAACAGGTGATTTACGTGGTAAAACTCCAAAAGATCGGAGAAACATCCACGGGATCGTTGCCTCTAGCAACAAAGCCAAATCCACTATGAATCACGATTACAAGATGAAGAATGATAGAATGATTACAAGCTCTTCAATACAATTCTCTCTTTTTCTCTCTCGTTCTACTTTTCACGTACCCCCCTGTTTGTGTATAGAGGGGGTATTTATACATGTTGTTTTTAGGGTTTTAAGGTGGCCGCTAGGGTTTGGTATTGTGGTGCCCAAGTCTCAAGCGGTTTTCTAGTCCTAATTAGATTATGTTTCCTCTTTTGGCTGAGTCTGATTCTGGACGAGATTCTTTCTCCTTTATTCGCGGGAGAACTGCTTGTTTCCTTGTTAAACTCTAATAGTCCACATCGTTGCTTATCATGGATGTGCGGGTCGCTGATTATGATCGGCATACGAATGTTGGTGACTATCTCATTGATTCCCGAGTATGTATGCCCGAGTATGTCCGAATGTGCCCGAGTGAGATTTGCTGCCCGAGTTGATCGTCTTCGTTCGTGGTCGGACTACTTACTCTTTTTTCCGAGTAGGTTATCGTGGGAGGTTTCTGCTCCATAAGTTGACTTATCTTGACCCTTGCTTTCCTGGCCTTTCGTGCTGATGACGTGTCCTTCACCACTAATTTTTACCTATAACAATACCCCCTTAAATATTTGAGCCGATCATGTTGAGTCAGGTCCTCTCGGGACAAATATTTAACTTCAATGATTTCTCACAACTGGTCCTCGCTTGTCGTTTTCCGCATTAATGTATCCTCGTTTGATTCGAAGCTTTAAATGACGTGTCTTAATTACGACCGCACGCATTCGATTTACCACTCATTTCAGAAATCCCTTGATGGTGACGTTTCTACTCTCTGGCGGCTCAAGGTGCTCTCCGGTTGCCACTTGTCTTTTCTTTGTTTGGCTGGGGCACGACTCATTTATGAGACACGACCTCTCTGTTTGCCTGCGTGTAGCCCACGTCATAGCCCACGCCCCTCTATTTTCCCGCTTTACTGTGCTTCTCCTAGGGTTTCGTTCGTTTTTGAAATCAATGTGCCGCCTATATATGTTGGTTATGATCTCTTCTCTTATACCTTTTTCTTCCATTTTTTCGCTTTTATCTTCCAGTATCTCTGCGTGTTCATCGAAGGAGGTTTCATCTGTGCCTCTTGATCCTCTGTTTTCTGTTTGGTTTACTAGCCCGTTTCTTCTAACCCTGCCATCTTTGAGTTTACCTGCTTCAATCCCCAGATTTTTCCTCGGAGGCTTTTTCTTCTGCGATCTGCACCGTCTTCATTCTTCACTTCATCGAGGTTAGTCTTTATGGATTCCGGAGCTAGATATCGTCTTTTTACTGTTGGTATGATTGCTATTGAGCGAAATGATGCTTTCACTGCGTCGGTTGTTCACAGGTTATTAGACGAGCCCCGTTTCGATCAGCCGCGCTATACCGACGTTGATATTTCTGGACTTTTTCCAGAAAGGCCTGCGACTTCTGAGGTTCCTCCTGCTTCAGAGATCCCTTCTGCTTCTGCCAGTTCATCACCACCTTACTCATACCAACCTGAAGCTTGGTCGGATTCTTCTGCTTGTACTGATATTCGCCCGAGCAGAAGACCAGGAAAGAGGATGACCACTCGCAAAGTTTACAAAGACTCGCATTCTCGGGAAAGCCGAGTGGCGGCCCAAAGGATTATTGAAGACGATATTGAAGAGGAGCACAGGGCCGCTCGCATTCCCTTTTCCCCCGAGCGTATTTGCGTCTATGATGTTGAGCCGAACGTGGTCGGCCCTGACGAGATAATGCGATATATGCGGCGGTTTGATCTGGACAGCAATGAGGTTTCGCTGATTCCAGCCGAAGGTCGGGCTGCATGGAACCCACCCCCCGGCCACGTAGCAATTTACGGGTCCATGCTCACCTGCGGCGTCACTCTTCCTCTTCAGCCTTTCATTACTTGGTTCTTGGCTGAAGCCCGACTCGCTCCGGCCCAGCTAACGCCGAACAGTTATCGCATCCTGATGTGCATGTGGCACATGTGGCATAGAATGAAGCGGCCACCTCCCACTCCTCGCGAGGTTCGCCATTTTTATTCGCTGAGGCCAGTGGGGAAAACCGGGGTTTATTTTCTCCAGTCGAACCAGCCCGAGTTCTGGATTCCAAAGGATGTCGTGGTCAAGGGCTGTGTCGAACCGACCACGGACGAGAAGATGAAAGGGTTTGTTTGGGGCTTCCCGACCTCGAACAAGTTTTGGAAGAACAGCTGGTTCTTCGTGGGCAAAGACTGGGGCCAATCGATTAGTTTCGATTTGGACGGCACTCAGATGACCTGCCGGGTTCCTCGGTACTTCTGCACGCCGCAGTGGAACCATCTAACTTCAGCTTTTACTGATGAGGAGCTGAAGACCTTGGCTCGGGCAGCAGTCCGCCCCCTAGAGAAAAGGGGAAAACCCTATCTCTATAGAGAGGGGAAAATGATCAAGGCCCGTCTCTTCCCTCAGATTTCCGCGTGCCGCCGACGCCGTAAGTTTACTTGTATGCATTTTTATTTGTAACCTGACTTCTAAGCTTGCTTGCTAACTCGGATTCTTCTCTCTTTTTTTTTTTTTTTAAAGTGTTTGACGTAGATATAGTCAGTGATGGTTTGGCACGCCGGATGAAAGGCATCGTCGAGGCGAGTCGAAAGGCAGTCCTTCGTCAACGAGACGCTGGGATAGCCCCTCCTGAAGACGAATCTGACGAGGGTACTCCCGGGAACGTTCCCGAGGGAGATGATGAAGAGGGAGTACCCGATTATGTGCCCGAGGAGGCTCACGATCAAGAACCGACCGAGTGTTCGGCTGGAGCTGAGGGTACCTCGGGCAACTTTGGAGTAAGTAGGACCTCTGCTGACTCGGGCAATCCCGCAGGTCCTTCCTCCAAGGGGAAAGAAAAAGTAGGGGATCTCCCTGAGCCCGAGCAGGCAAATCCCCCCAGCGGATCTGGTTCTCCCCACTCTGCTGCTGATATGCAAAACGTTCCTTTTGAAGCAGTTGGGGGGCCTTCAGGTGCGGTAGCTCCGGAGTTTCCGACTTCAGTTGAACCGAACCGTTCTTCTTCGGAGATTCCTGCCTCTGTTGATCCGATTTCTACTCCAGGGGACAGCAACATTGAAGCTGGGCCGACTGGGAAAAGGAAGGCTTCGTTTTCTTCTGGTCGCCCTTTCCCAAAGATTCCCCGAGTAGTTGCGTATGTTAATTCCTCTTCGGAGGATGAGGGGGAGGATGATGCGAGCGTGACCCCGACGCGGGAGCAGGTCAGAGAGAGTGCTGGTGGCTCAGCCGGCCTTCCTCGGGCGGCCCCGTCCGCTGAACTCCCCGAAGGTGATGTGGGTGATATGGGCTCCTCTCCCCAAATCGATGATCCCACCCCCGAGACTATTTTCAGGGCCATGGCTTCAGGCCGAGCCTATATTGGGGAGGATCGTTGGAGTCGTCTCAGGACCGGGACTGTGTCTGACCGACTCCACAATTTTTTCAACAGCGCTTCCTACGTGAGTGACTCTCATATGCATCATTCCGCATTATCCCCTTTTTTTATTTATATTTGTTGATTTGTTTGTTGCAGATGGTGGCCGAGATGTCTGGGGCTTGCGAAGCTGGTGAAGCCCAAGCGGAAAAAATAAGAAGGCTAGAAGCCCAATTGAAGGAGAGCGAAGATCACTGTTCTCGGGCTGAGTTAGCTCGTCAGGAGGAGGCCAGGTCGAGTGAGATGCTCGTAAATCAGTGCTTAGCACGGCAAATGGAAGCCGAGCAACGGGCATCTTCTGCTGCGGAGGAGTTCAGGACTCTGCAGGATCAACTGTCATCCACCCGGGAAGCCTTGCTTCGAGCCGAACAGAACGCCGAAGACGCCAAGTCTGCTTATGAACGTCGAATCAATGACTTGGAGTGTCAGGCCCTGACGGCCAAGGAACTGTCGAAGGGATCTAGGCTGGAAATGGAGCTACAAAGCGTTGACCGTTTTAAGAGATCTCCAGCCTATGATGCTCTGCTTCTTCGGGAGTTCCAGCGTGGAATGGTCTCGGCCGGCGAATTTTTTAAGCAAAGGAACAGGGCGACTGATCGGGCTCGGGCCAACTGGAGCCTGTCAATTAGGAAGCATGTGGATACATCCTTGGAGTCTCTCCGGATCCAAATGAAGGAGTGGCGGGCGTATTGTAGAAGTAAAGGAAAAACGCCACATCCCATGCACCTTGAGGTTCCGACCGCCGAGTCGTTCTCTACCTTTTACGCCAGTGAAAGGGCGAGTTTTAGCAACGAGATACCCGACTTGGGGCCCGTTCCTGGTACCGACTACAGCCACTGGATGGATGACGAAGAAGATGTGATCATATGGCCATCGGACGACAGTCTTCTGAGCGAGTATGTGATGGAGCCTGACCCTGATGTTGGCAGAAGCAGCTCACCACCCCCGGCGCCTTCCTCTTGATCTTCAAGCCTTTTTGTAACTATACTTGTACATCTTTCACATATACATCGTACACTGTATCTTTCTATACACTATGAATATAAGACCAAATTTTACTCACTTTTTGCCGAGTATCTTCTGTAACTGGCTTATCAGTTTAGACCGAGTATCTTATTTAACCGGTAACCAATTTTCGGCCGAGTATCTTATGTAACTGGCTTATTGATTTAGACCGAGTATCTTATTAAACTGGTAACTAATTTTGTGCCGAGTATCTTATGTAACTGGCTTATCAGTTTAGACCGAGTATCTTATTTAACCGGTAACTAATTTTTGGGGTTGTTTAACCTTCACGTTGCGTCGGGGCTCGCCGCGACCATACGTTGAGGTCCTTGCACAAGTCACCTAGGACGTCTCCTGGTTTTATCTGCGCAAGGGTTCGTCGAATCGTTGGGGTACTTTGTACCGGCCAACACGACTGCGCATCTCACTAGTCTTTCTAGCGGCGCTCCGAGCATTTTGCCAGTTATCCTGGTGCCTCGGTTTTGCCTTTTTGCTAAGGGACGCGTTTGCATCACTTTAACCAGGCGGGCATGCTACTACAGCTTTTCCGCCCTTCGAGCACCACTCGTCCGCTCTTTCGCGGCCTTATAGCGCTCGACTTTTTCGGCATTTATTCGGTCGCCTTGAGTGACCTCCATTGAAATATTGCTCATGGATTTTATTGATTCCGCCACATCGTATTTGCAACTGAACTTTATTAGATGATCATGAATATGAAATTAATAAATAAATCTGAAATTTCAACGCAGAAACTAAAAACTGAGCTAAAGCAGAATAAATAAACTGTAGAACCATAACCGGATTCTTTTAGGGATAGAAGATCTTCAGATATTGTGCGTTGCATGGTCGGGGTACCAGGCCACCTTCTGGTCGGGCTATCATGTAGGCCCCGTGCCCTACGATTCTCTTGATGATATATGGTCCTTCCCATTTGTCGGCGAGGGATCCTGATGATTTGTCCTTGGTATTCGGTGATACTCTCCTCAGCACTAGATCCCCGAGTTGGAATCTCCGCTCCCGAACATGGGAGTTGTAGTACCTAGCGGCCCTTTGCTGGTATGCGGAATTTCTTACTTGTGCTGCGTCTCTGATTTCTTCAAGCTCGTCTAGGTTCTGCTGCAGCATGTCTATATTGTGCTCGGGACTGTATAGCTGGACCCTGGGGGATGTGAAAGTAGTTTCTGCTGGGATAACAGCTTCTGTCCCGAATGCCAGCGCGAAAGGAGTTTCCCCTGTGGAAGACCTCACAGTTGTTCGGTATGCCCATAGCACCTCAGGCAGTTTGTCTGCCCAGCCACCTTTCTTTGCCTCTAGCTTTGCCTTCAATGTGTGCTTGATTACTTTATTCACGGCCTCTGTTTGGCCATTGGTTTGAGGATGAGCAGGCGATGCGTAGTAGTTTGCGATCTTGAACTCTTCACACATTTCTCTGAACTTCTTATTATCGAATTGAGTCCCATTATCTGTTATGATGATGCTCGGGATCCCAAACCGATATATTATATTCTTTTTAACGAAGCTGGTAGTGTTTGCCTCGGTGATGTGTACAAGTGCTTCTGCCTCTGCCCATTTGGTAAAATAATCTACTGCCACAATAGCATGTTTGGCTCCTCCCTTCGTTCCTGTGGGCATTGGTCCTATCAGGTCGAGTCCCCACATGGCAAAGGGCCAAGGCGAGGTTAAGCTTCTGAGCAACTCTGGGGGTCGCCGAATGTCATTTGCTACTCTTTGGCATGTTTCGCAACTTTCTGCGAATTGCTGCGCTTCCGCGAACAGAGTCGGCCAGTAGAACCCTTGCCGGAGTATCTTGTGTGCTAAGCTTTTACCCCCAGTGTGGTTCCCACATACTCCACTGTGGATACTTCTCAGGATCTCTCCAGTTTTCTCACCGGAAATGCATCTCTGCAATACCTTCGAGAATCCTCTCCTATATAATTCTCCTCTTAGAATCGTGTACCGGGCTGACCTGTATCTAATGCGTTTAGCTTCCACAGCATCCTCCGGTAGTATGTTCTCCTCCAAGTACTTTCTGAGTTGGTATGTCCAGTCGCCCGGGCTAGGTCGGATCTCTGCTATTATGATTTCCTCGGGTTCCGCTGTACTTGGTTTAGTCAGGTGTGCCACTGGTATTGCTTTGGATCTGATGCTTGTGGTGGCTGAAGCTAATTTGGACAAAGCATCTGCCTTTTCGTTCTCTTCCCGAGGGATCTGAGAGATTCTGTACGCTTTGAACTTTTTAAGTAGTCTTTTTGCAATGTCCAAATAAGCTATCATGTGCTCTTCTCTGGCCTGGTATTCATTCAGTACCTGATGGACCACTACCTGTGAATCACTGTAAACTTCCAGCTCATCTGCCCCTAGCGCTATGCAGACTCTCAGACCGGCCAGCAAGGCTTCATATTCTGCTTGGTTGTTGGTTGCCTTGAAATCGAACCTCATGGCACATTCTACAGTATCCCCCTCGGGGGTCGTTATGACTATTCCTGCCCCGCTGCCATGCGTGTTCGATGACCCATCTACATGTAATTTCCACTGGAATTTAGTAGTCTGTTCATCTTCCATTGCCCTCCTTACCTCGGCGTCTGGCTCGGTGAATTCTGCTATAAAGTCGGATACCGCCTGCCCTTTGATGGCCGTTTTTGGTGTGTATCTGATGTCGTATTCGCTGAGCTCTACCGCCCACTTGGTCAGCCTTCCTGACACTTCTGGCTTTTGAAGAATGAGTTTCAGCGGGCAGTCTGTATACACCTCTATTGTATGTGCTTGGAAATATGGCCTTAGCTTCCTGGCCGATGTGATCAGAGCTAACGCTATTTTTTCTGCCGGCGAGTATCTGGTTTCCGCCGCTAACAACGCTTTACTTGTATAGTACACTGGCTTTTGTATTCCTTCCTCCAGTCGGATCAACACCGAACTCGTCGCCACCTCGGTGACCGAGAGGTATAAGTATAATGTTTCTCCCACCACCGGTTTTGAAAGGATTGGTGCTCTCCCCAGATATTCTTTTAATTTTTGAAAGGCTTCTTCACACTCTGTACTCCATTCGAGCCCTTTCCCCTTTTTTATTGCTTTAAAGAAGGGGGCGCATTTGTCTGTTGACTTGGCTATAAACCGGTTGAGTGACGCGAGGCATCCCGTTAGCCTCTGCACATCTTTTAGCGTCCTGGGTGAAGCCATTCCTTCTAGTGCTTTGATCTTCTCAGGATTTACTTCGATTCCCCTCTGGTGCACCTGAAAACCTAGAAACCTTCCCGAAGGTACTCCGAACACACACTTGCTTGGGTTGAGCTTCATCTGATACTTTCTTAGGACGTCGAAGGTTTCCTTCAAATCCTCCGCGTGTTTTTCTGCAGTGGTGCTCTTAGTCAGCATATCATCCACATAGACCTCCATATTTTTTCCAATCTGCCGAGCAAACATCCTGTTTACTAGCCTCTGGTATGTTGCCCCGGCGTTTTTCAATCCGAATGGCATTACTTTGTAGCAATATAAACCCTGGTCCGTGGTAAACGACGTCTTTTCCTCATCTGCCTTATTCATCCGGATCTGATTGTATCCCGAGTAGGCGTCCATGAAGCTTAACAATTCATGTCCCGCTGTCGCATCTACCAACTGGTCGATCCTCGGTAGTGGGAAACTATCTTTTGGGCAAGCTTTGTTCAAGTCTGTAAAGTCTACACACATCCTCCATTGCTTGTTCTTTTTCTTGACCAACACCACATTGGCCACCCACTCCGGATACTTGACTTCCCTTATCGACCCCGCGGAAAGTAGCTTTTCTACTTCCTTCTTGATTGCGACGCTTCTTTCTGGATTGAATAGTCTTCTTTTTTGTACCACGGGTCGGAACTCGGGGTCGGTGGAAAGATGATGTGAAATCACCTTCGGGTCTACCCCCAGCATATCTTCATGGCTCCAAGCGAAAACATCCTTGTAATTTCTCAGTAGCGCAATAAGTGCGGTTTTGACATGTACGCTCAAACTTGCCCCTACCTTCACTGTTCTACCTGGATCCTCCGGGTCTAGTGCCACCTCTTGGGTCGGCTCGTCTTCCCTATCATCCAGTCCTTCTCTGGGATCCAACTCAAAATCTTTCGGCACTTCTGCCTGTTCTTCTGGTTCTCTATCCTCTTGCTGGACTGTTACCATGTATACCTGGCGTACCTCCCTATCTCTATATACTGATAAGTTTGCTCTACGGGCCATCTCTTGTGACCCTTTGACCACTCCCACGCCATATTCGGTCGGGAATTTCATCATGAGGGCATAAGTTGCTGTCACCGCCTTGGCTTTATTCAAAAATGGTCGGCCCAGTAAAGCATTATATGGCCAGTTCTCCGTATCTACCACCACAAAGTCGAGCAGCACTGTTTTCTGGCAAGGGGCTTTCCCGATCTTCACAGGTAGCTTAACCGTGCCGAGTGACCTCACTTCGACCCCTCCAAATCCTCTAAGGGGTGTGGGAAAAGGCTGTAGGTCTTTCCTGTCTAGCCTCAGCTGGTCATATACTTCTGCACTAAGAATGTCTGCCGAACTCCCATTGTCGATCAGAATTCGATGAACTTCTCTATGGCCGATCCGAGCGCTGACTACTAGTGCGTCATTTGGCCTAACATCCACTCCGTGTGAGTCGGCCTCTGTGAACACGATCGGGTCCCAGCCCTCCTTGATTCTTTTCGGGTCGGGCTCAATAGAATTAACGTCCAGGTCTCTCCGTGCCTCCATAGCTTCCCGAATCTCCTGGGTTCTTTCCCTGTTACTCTTGCCCGTTGCTGGACCTCCGAAGATGGTGTTAATTGCTCCTTCATCCTCAGCTTTCTTGGGACTAAGTTTTCTTGCCCGTCCGTCCTGTCGGCTATCTTTCTGTCCATCTGCCCTGTCCGTCTTTTTGAAAACAATGTCCTTCAAATGCCCTTCCCTAATAAGAGTCTCGATATGATCCCTTAGCTGGAAACACTTGGATGTCTCGTGCCCATTCTCTTTGTGGAAACGGCAATATTTGGTGGTGTCCCTCCGAGCATATGTCGATTGCTTAGGTGGTTCTTTGGACATGTTCTTCTCTTCTAGGATTGCCAGGACTTCTTCTTGATCTTTCTTCAACGGGGTATAATTTGTATATCGGCCCTGGAACCTCTGCCGTGGTTGATCGGTTTTTGGGTCGTATGCTCGTCGTCCATCCCGACCATCCCGTGCTTTATTCTTCTGCTTATCACCTTTGGTATCGGGCATCCTGGTCTGGTCCTTGGTTTTGGATCCCTCTGGGCGACCGCCATGTACGAAGTAACCTCCTGTGGCAATTTCCTCTTCTTCGGCCAAGGCGTAACCTCCTGCCATGTCCATCATATCGGCATAGCTGGTTAGTCGGGCTCTTCTGAGGTCAAAGGACAATTGGCCATTCTGAAGGTTGTTAATGAACGCGGCAATTATTGCTTCGTCGTTTGCACTTCCGATCTCGGACACTTCCTGACCGAACCTTCCCAGATATTTCTTCAGCGACTCGTCTTTTCCCTGTTTGAGTTGGGATAAATGAGCCACTGACTTTTTCCTGTGTACATTCCCGAGGAACTGCCTTGAGAAAGCCTTGCTCAGTTCGCCGAAGCTACTTATGCTTGCTGCTGGCAACCTTCCAAACCACCGGGAGCCTAGATCCCCAAGAGTTTGAGGAAAATTCAAACATAGTAGTGCATCATTATGGACATACTGCGCCATAGCGCTCCTATACCTCCGGACATGCTCTTTTGGGTCTGTATCCTTCTTGAACAGCTCGATGTGGGGCATTCTGAATCTTTCTGGGAAAGGCATCCTCAAAACCCCATTGGTAAAAGGGCTTCCGGATTCATCGTCTGACAGCTCATTACGCCCATACCGCCTGACCAAAGCATCCATTTGCCGACGATTATTTTGAACTTCCCGAGTGAGGCTCTGTATAAGTATGTCTCTGTCCCCTTCAGGCTCTCCTGACGCATTGAAGTTCTGGTTTATGGTCAGTTTTTGGCCCCTCTCCTCGGGATTCAACTCTCTATGATCTCGGTTTAGGCCATGCAGTCGGACTGTGCCCCTTTGGCGCTTGCGATGATGGTTTTGCTCACTTTCTTCCGAGGATGACCGGTCTCTCCGGTGGCCACGCCTCCTGGGGCGGTCTCGATCTCCGGTTACCCGATCTTGATAGTACTCTTTGTCGGAATCATTCCCCTCTCTGTGCTCCCTGCTTCTCCTGGCTACTCTTTTAGATAGCATCTCTGGTCTGCCTGTAGGATCTTGCCTCGCCTTTGGGGGTGCATCAGGGGTTGGTATCACCACCGCGGAGCGCAGTCTTGCTGTCTGCTGGCTTGGGGCGGACAGTTCATGAGGTGACATCAATCCTTCCGTAACAGAGAGATCAATTCCCTGCCTTGCTGCGTCTGATATGAGTTGTTGTAGAGAAGCACGGAGCCGCTGCGTGATTTCTTCATTCGCTGTAGGTAAATGTTGAATTCCAGCCAGGGCAGCTGACTGGTTTACCGTCGTCAGAGTTGCATCCGCCGTATTGAGCGCGGTGTCATCTTCTAACTCGTTACTTGGCACGCCCTGACTGTACCTGGAATCGCTACCATCTCCGTCGCCAGCCATTGTTGTCACAAAGTTCTGGGTCCCCCTCCTTCTAGCGCCAATTGTTGACGGTGATTTTTGGTGATCACCAAGTCAATGATTCGTTCTCGAGTTACTGCAATTTATATGTGAGTGTGGTCAAAGATTGTAAAGAAATAACAGGTGATTTACGTGGTAAAACTCCAAAAGATCGGAGAAACATCCACGGGATCGTTGCCTCTAGCAACAAAGCCAAATCCACTATGAATCACGATTACAAGATGAAGAATGATAGAATGATTACAAGCTCTTCAATACAATTCTCTCTTTTTCTCTCTCGTTCTACTTTTCACGTACCCCCCTGTTTGTGTATAGAGGGGGTATTTATACATGTTGTTTTTAGGGTTTTAAGGTGGCCGCTAGGGTTTGGTATTGTGGTGCCCAAGTCTCAAGCGGTTTTCTAGTCCTAATTAGATTATGTTTCCTCTTTTGGCTGAGTCTGATTCTGGACGAGATTCTTTCTCCTTTATTCGCGGGAGAACTGCTTGTTTCCTTGTTAAACTCTAATAGTCCACATCGTTGCTTATCATGGATGTGCGGGTCGCTGATTATGATCGGCATACGAATGTTGGTGACTATCTCATTGATTCCCGAGTATGTATGCCCGAGTATGTCCGAATGTGCCCGAGTGAGATTTGCTGCCCGAGTTGATCGTCTTCGTTCGTGGTCGGACTACTTACTCTTTTTTCCGAGTAGGTTATCGTGGGAGGTTTCTGCTCCATAAGTTGACTTATCTTGACCCTTGCTTTCCTGGCCTTTCGTGCTGATGACGTGTCCTTCACCACTAATTTTTACCTATAACACATACATATTCACTTAGGTTGTTTCTCTTCATTGAGAAGTAAGTCTTGGGGCTAAGGGTGCTTAGGCCTCAAGTAAATTGGAATAGGGTTGCTAATAAAGGCCCGCGGGGTAGAAGTGAGGGGTTACAGACCGGAGTGTTAGACGAGGTCTACATAGGTTGTAAACTTCATTTCAATTAGTGATTTTGAGTTCCGAGTGTGGCGCACTTAACAGCCCGTGGTTTTTCCCAGTGGTTGGGTTTCCACGTATATATCTTGTGTTATTTAAATTCCGCACATATTACACTTGATATATTATTTTGACTAGTTAGGGGCTTTTTCGTCAAATTGACTTGCATACGAAAATTGGGTAATATTTGATAAAATCTATTCACCCCCCCTCTAGCTTTATATTAGAACACACCGCGTATTTAGTTTCACTACAAAGCAAGGGATTGATAAGTCAAAACAATGACTTAGTCTTGAAGGTCAATTTTGTAAGGTTCCCATTTGTTGATTGGCTCATTTCATGGACAAACCACATGAAGGATTACAGCAGGCCAGTTGTGAGCAACCATCCCTTGTGCATTGTGCTGGAACCTACAGCAAGGAATTATGAACTGAGAAATAGCCACTACAACCAGCTACCTGTGTTCCGAGGTTTACCAGATGAAGATGTGCTTCTGTTCTTTAGAGAGTTCTACGTAGCAATACAATCTTTACCTAATCATAGGATTACATAAGATCAGCTGCGCATGAGATGCATCCCATATGCATTAAAAGATGAGGCGAAGACATGGCTGTTGACATTGCCTCCAGCATCTTTGAGAACATGGGATGAAGTAAGGGAAAAGCTCACTGATCAGTATTATGCACCTCAGAAAACCAGTGAGATTCGAGCCAAAATTTTAAGTTTCTATCAACAAGACAACGAGACTTTTTATGAGGCATAGGAGCGATTCAAGAAAAATACTAGAGATTGTCCTCAGCACGGATTTCTTACAAATCATCTATGTCAGTGGTTTTATGATGGTCTGATTGAAGTATCGGGTCTTTTGGTGAACAATGCTTGTTGAGGATCCATGTATGACAAACAACTTGAGGAGGTATACTCTATCTTTGAAAAGCTGTCACAAAACTCTCGTCACAAAAATTCCAGGAGGAAGAAGGGAATTTATAGAGTAGATGCCAGCACAGAAACCTCTATTCAGATGGCACAAATAATAAAGAAGATGGATACTCTTACTACTGATATAGGACAAATGAAGAGCTGGCAACAAAAAGTGTTTATAGGAGAACACCAAGTTGGAGGTCCTGGACCTAGAGAAGAAGAAGAAGAAGAGGTTCAAGCTATGCACAACTTTAATTCTAGACCACGGAATGATCCATATTCCAACATTTACAATCCAGGTTGGAGGAACCACCCAAATTTTTCGTGGTCCAACAACAATCAGAGTTCAGGAAACCAATGGGGAAACAATAATCAAGCCACTGGAAACCAATAGGCCAACAACAATAGCAATCAAAGGCAATTTAACACCAGTGCCCAACAAAACTCTGAATCCCAACCCAAGAAGCCATCAATAGAAGATATGCTCCAACAAATGCAGCAACAAATTCAGTAACAAATGCAGCAAATGAACCAACGTAATGAGGTATAATTTTAGAACATTCATGCTTCATTGAAGAAGTCAGAAACTCAAGTTGGGCAATTAGTAGAGGCTCAACAAAAGATGGAACATGGAAAATTTCCAGGTTTCACTGAGCAAGCAAAGGCTATGACAATTTTTCGAAATGGTAAGATTCTAACTGACAATAGACCTGCTGAACTTTTTGATAAATCTGCTACTGTTCCAGGTCCTTCTAGAGATAACATCATTCCCTAGGAGAAAGAGATAGTGGTGGAAAAATCCAAAGTTTCACCACTCCTACACAAATCAACCAATCCATATATTCCTCCAATTCCATTCCTAAGAAGACTGCAAAAAGGCAAGTTAGAAAAATCATACAAAGACATATATGACATTCTCTCGAAAGTTAATGTCAACTTGCCCTTACTAGAGATGATTCAGAAGATGCCAGCATATGCAAAGTTTTTCAAGAGCCTTCATACCTAAAAAACAAGATTTGTGGAGAATCATCAAGAATTCATGACCGGAAGTGCTAATGCAGTCCTTCAAAAGTCGTTGCAGCCAAAATTTCAAGATCCAGGTAGTTTTTACATCAACATCACTATAAGAGGTACAACTTTGGAGAGAGCCATGTTAGATTTAGGAGCCAATATTAATTTAATGCCTTTCTATATCTATGAGCAACTGGGATTGAATGACCTGAAGAAGACAACTATGTCACTTGTGTTGGCTGATGGTTCTGTTAGATAACCTAGGGGTTATGTTGAAGAGTGTTTGTGCAGGTAGATAATCTCATCATTCCTGCTGATTTTGTTGTCCTAGACATGGATGAAGGAGCTAAAGAGAGAAATTGCAAACCTATTCTTTTAGGAAGACCTTTTATGGCAACTGCAAAGAATTTTATAGATGTCTAGAATGGAAAGCTAACGATGACTGTGTTAGATGAAATGGTAGAGTTTAAAGTCTTTGAGTCTATTATGTTCCCTGAAGCAGCAGATGATTGTTACTCAACTTAGTGTAGTTCAATTGAAGTGGTGAATTCGGCAGTACAAGATGAATTGACAGAAGAAATATCTGAAGAACTACTAGATTGGGTTTGTGATGCACTAGAAGATGATGAAGAATTTCAACATGATGGAGTTTCAGAAGAAGAATCTGATATTGAGGTAGTAAGTGCTGAAATAGGAGATGATATCAACAAGTCGTTAATCCCTTCTATGAGTTCTCCCCCTGTATTAGAGCTCAAACAACTTCCATCTAACCTCAAATATGCCTTCCTAGGGGTTAATAATACTCTCCCAGTGATTATAGCCTCTGACTTAGAGTCGGAAAAAGAAGAGAGACTGTTGAAGGTGCTACAAGAACATAAGGCCGCCATTGGATGGACCATAACGGACATTAAGGGAATAAGCCCCGCCACCTGCATGCATCACATTCTTTTAGAAGAAGGTATGAAGTCGTCTAGAGAGGCTCAATGAAGACTTAACCCGAACTTGAAAGAGGTCGTGAAGGAAGAGGTCCTAAAGCTACTTAAAGTGGGTATCATATACCTTATATCTGATAGTAAATGGGTGAGTCCGGTCCATGTTGTGCCAAAGAAGTCTGGGATCATGGTGGTAGCTAACAAGAACAATGAGTTGATTCCTACAAGGAAGACAACGGGATGGAGAGTGTGCATGGATTACCGCAAGCTCAACACGGCAACTAAAAAGGATCACTTTCCTTTACCGTTCATTGATCAGATGCTCGAGCGATTGGCGGGACATGCTTATTATTGCTTCCTGGATGGGTTTTCAGGATACAATCAAATTGCCATAGCTCCGGAGGACCAAGAGAAGACGACGTTCACATGCCCCTTCGGGACCTTTGCTTATCGAAGAATGCCTTTTGGGCTATGCAACGCCCCTACCACCTTCCAAAGATGCATGATGTCAATCTTTTCCAACATGATAGAGAAGTATATTGAGGTATTTATGGATGATTTTTTTGTTTTTGGTAATTCTTTTGACCACTGCCTTGATAACTTAACTAGTGTTTTGAAAAGATGCACTGAGACCAATTTAACTCTTAGTTGGGGGAAAAGTCACTTTATGGTGAAATCTAGAATAGTGCTAGGACATGTGATATCTGATAAAGGCATAGAAGTAGATAGAGCTAAAATTGAAGTAATTGCTAAACTCCTACCTCCCACTTCGGTGAAAGGTGTGAGGAGTTTCTTGGTCATGCAGGTTTTTATAGGCGCTTTATAAAAGATTTTTCAAAAATTAGTTGTCCCCTATGTAACCTTTTGACCAAGGAGTCTACATTTGTTTTTAATAATGAATGTTAGCATGCTTTTGAATCTCTAAAGGATAAACTGACATCTACTCCTGCAATCATACCTCCCAATTGGTCTCTTCCATTTGAATTAATGTGTGATGCATTAGACTATGCTGTAGGTGCTATTTTAGGACAACGGATAGATAAAGTTCCACATGTTATTTACTACACTAGTCGCACTTTGAATGATGCACAATTAAATTACTCCACTACTGAAAAAGAATTGCTTACCGTTGTTAGTGCCTTGGAAAAATTTCGTCATTATCTGATTGGATCCAAGGTTATTGTGTATTCTAATCATGCTGCTTTGAAATATTTACTAACAAAGAAGGAAGCGAAACCAAGATTACTCCGATGGATCCTTTTGTTGCACGAGTTTGATTTGGAAATTAGGGATAAAAATGGCAACGAGAATGCGGTAGCTGATCACCTTTCTCGATTAGTGGAGGATGAGAACGTGGAAGAAAGCACTAAACTTGTGCCAATAAATGAGAATTTTCCAAATGAACAGCTGATGGCTGTGGGAGTCAATGATCCTTGGTATGCGGACATCATGAATTACCTTGCAAATGGCATAATACCAGTTGATCTGAACTCACAAGTAAAAAGAAGATTCATCTCCATCACTAGGCAATACTTTTGGGACGAGCCATACCTGTTCAAATATGGCGCTGATCAGATCATTCGAAGACATGTCCTTGAAGAAGAGCAATAAGATGTGCTGAAATTATGCCACAACCTTAGTTGTAGAGAGCACTTTAGTGCCAAGAAGACTGCTCTGAAAGTTCTCCAATCAGGTTTCTTCTGGACCTTTTATTTAAAGATGCTTACACCTTTTGTATTTCTTATGACAGGTGCCAGAGAACGGGGAACATTGGCAAAAGAGATGAGATGCCTCTTGTTATAGGTAAAAATTAGTGGTGAAGGACACGTCATCAGCACGAAAGGCCAGGAAAGCAAGGGTCAAGATAAGTCAACTTATGGAGCAGAAACCTCCCACGATAACCTACTCGGAAAAAAGAGTAAGTAGTCCGACCACAAACGAAGACGATCAACTCGGGCAGCAAATCTCACTCGGGCACATTCGGACATACTCGGGCATACATACTCGGGAATCAATGAGATAGTCACCAACATTCGTATGCCAATCATAATCAGCGACCCGCACATCCATGATAAGCAACGATGTGGACTATTAGAGTTTAACAAGGAAACAAGCAGTTCTCCCGCGAATAAAGGAGAAAGAATCTCGTCCAGAATCAGACTCAGCCAAAAGAGGAAACATAATCTAATTAGGACTAGAAAACCGCTTGAGACTTGGGCACCACAATACCAAACCCTAGCGGCCACCTTAAAACCCTAAAAACAACATGTATAAATACCCCCTCTATACACAAACAGGGGGGTACGTGAAAAGTAGAACGAGAGAGAAAAAGAGAGAGAATTGTATTGAAGAGCTTGTAATCATTCTGTCATTCTTCATCTTGTAATCGTGATTCATAGTGGATTTGGCTTTGTTGCTAGAGGCAACGATCCCGTGGATGTTTCTCCGATCTTTTGGAGTTTTACCACGTAAATCACCTGTTATTTCTTTACAATCTTTGACCACACTCACATATAAATTGCAGTAACTCGAGAACGAATCATTGACTTGGTGATCACCAAAAATCACCGTCAACAATTGGCGCTAGAAGGAGGGGGACCCAGAACTTTGTGACAACAATGGCTGGCGACGGAGATGGTAGCGATTCCAGGTACAGTCAGGGCGTGCCAAGTAACGAGTTGGAAGATGACACCGCGCTCAATACGGCGGATGCAACTCTGACGACGGTAAACCAGTCAGCTGCCCTGGCTGGAATTCAACATTTACCTACAGCGAATGAAGAAATCACGCAGCGGCTCCGTGCTTCTCTACAACAACTCATATCAGACGCAGCAAGGCAGGGAATTGATCTCTCTGTTACGGAAGGATTGATGTCACCTCATGAACTGTCCACCCCAAGCCAGCAGACAGCAAGACTGCGCTCCGCGGTGGTGATACCAACCCCTGATGCACCCCCAAAGGCGAGGCAAGATCCTACAGGCAGACCAGAGATGCTATCTGAAAGAGTAGCCAGGAGAAGCAGGGAGCACAGAGAGGGGAATGATTCCGACAAAGAGTACTATCAAGATCGGGTAGCCGGAGATCGAGACCGCCCCAGGAGGCGTGGCCACCGGAGAGATCGGTCATCCTCGGAAGAAAGTGAGCAGAACCATCATCGCAAGCGCCAAAGGGGCACAGTCCGACTGCATGGCCTAAACCGAGATCATAGAGAGTTGAATCCCGAGGAGAGGGGCCAAAAACTGACCATAAACCAGAACTTCAATGCGTCAGGAGAGCCTGAAGGGGACAGAGACATACTTATACAGAGCCTCACTCGGGAAGTTCAAAATAATCGTCGGCAAATGGATGCTTTGGTCAGGCGGTATGGGCGTAATGAGCTGTCAGACGATGAATCCGGAAGCCCTTTTACCAATGGGGTTTTGAGGATGCCTTTCCCAGAAAGATTCAGAATGCCCCACATCGAGCTGTTCAAGAAGGATACAGACCCAAAAGAGCATGTCCGGAGGTATAGGAGCGCTATGGCGCAATATGTCCATAATGATGCACTACTATGTTTGAATTTTCCTCAAACTCTTGGGGATCTAGGCTCCCGGTGGTTTGGAAGGTTGCCAGCAGCAAGCATAAGTAGCTTCGGCGAACTGAGCAAGGCTTTCTCAAGGCAGTTCCTCGGGAATGTACACAGGAAAAAGTCAGTGGCTCATTTATCCCAACTCAAACAGGGAAAAGACGAGTCGCTGAAGAAATATCTGGGAAGGTTCGGTCAGGAAGTGTCCGAGATCGGAAGTGCAAACGACGAAGCAATAATTGCCGCGTTCATTAACAACCTTCAGAATGGCCAATTGTCCTTTGACCTCAGAAGAGCCCGACTAACCAGCTATGCCGATATGATGGACATGGCAGGAGGTTACGCCTTGGCCGAAGAAGAGGAAATTGCCACAGGAGGTTACTTCGTACATGGCGGTCGCCCAGAGGGATCCAAAACCAAGGACCAGACCAGGATGCCCGATACCAAAGGTGATAAGCAGAAGAATAAAGCACGGGATGGTCGGGATGGACGACGAGCATACGACCCAAAAACCGATCAACCACGGCAGAGGTTCCAGGGCCGATATACAAATTATACCCCGTTGAAGAAAGATCAAGAAGAAGTCCTGGCAATCCTAGAAGAGAAGAACATGTCCAAAGAACCACCTAAGCAATCGACATATGCTCGGAGGGACACCACCAAATATTGCCGTTTCCACAAAGAGAATGGGCACGAGACATCCAAGTGTTTCCAGCTAAGGGATCATATCGAGACTCTTATTAGGGAAGGGCATTTGAAGGACATTGTTTTCAAAAAGACGGACAGGGCAGATGGACAGAAAGATAGCCGACAGGACGGACGGGCAAGAAAACTTAGTCCCAAGAAAGCTGAGGATGAAGGAGCAATTAACACCATCTTCGGAGGTCCAGCAACGGGCAAGAGTAACAGGGAAAGAACCCAGGAGATTCGGGAAGCTATGGAGGCACGGAGAGACCTGGACGTTAATTCTATTGAGCCCGACCCGAAAAGAATCAAGGAGGGCTGGGACCCGATCGTGTTCACAGAGGCCGACTCACACGGAGTGGATGTTAGGCCAAATGACGCACTAGTAGTCAGCGCTCGGATCGGCCATAGAGAAGTTCATCGAATTCTGATCGACAATGGGAGTTCGGCAGACATTCTTAGTGCAGAAGTATATGACCAGCTGAGGCTAGACAGGAAAGACCTACAGCCTTTTCCCACACCCCTTAGAGGATTTGGAGGGGTCGAAGTGAGGTCACTCGGCACGGTTAAGCTACCTGTGAAGATCGGGAAAGCCCCTTGCCAGAAAACAGTGCTGCTCGACTTTGTGGTGGTAGATACGGAGAACTGGCCATATAATGCTTTACTGGGCCGACCATTTTTGAATAAAGCCAAGGCGGTGACAGCAACTTATGCCCTCATGATGAAATTCCCGACCGAATATGGCGTGGGAGTGGTCAAAGGGTCACAAGAGATGGCCCGTAGAGCAAACTTATCAGTATATAGAGATAGGGAGGTACGCCAGGTATACATGGTAACAGTCCAGCAAGAGGATAGAGAACCAGAAGAACAGGCAGAAGTGCCGAAAGATTTTGAGTTGGATCCCAGAGAAGGACCGGAGGATAGGGAAGACGAGCCGACCCAAGAGGTGGCACTAGACCCGGAGGATCCAGGTAGAACAGTGAAGGTAGGGGCAAGTTTGAGCGTACATGTCAAAACCGCACTTATTGCGCTACTGAGAAATTACAAGGATGTTTTCGCTTGGAGCCATGAAGATATGCTGGGGGTAGACCCGAAGGTGATTTCACATCATCTTTCCACCGACCCCGAGTTCCGACCCGTGGTACAAAAAAGAAGACTATTCAATCCAGAAAGAAGCGTCGCAATCAAGAAGGAAGTAGAAAAGCTACTTTCCGCGGGGTCGATAAGGGAAGTCAAGTATCCGGAGTGGGTGGCCAATGTGGTGTTGGTCAAGAAAAAGAACAAGCAATGGAGGATGTGTGTAGACTTTACAGACTTGAACAAAGCTTGCCCAAAAGATAGTTTCCCACTACCGAGGATCGACCAGTTGGTAGATGCGACAGCGGGACATGAATTGTTAAGCTTCATGGACGCCTACTCGGGATACAATCAGATCCGGATGAATAAGGCAGATGAGGAAAAGACGTCGTTTACCACGGACCAGGGTTTATATTGCTACAAAGTAATGCCATTCGGATTGAAAAACGCCGGGGCAACATACCAGAGGCTAGTAAACAGGATGTTTGCTCGGCAGATTGGAAAAAATATGGAGGTCTATGTGGATGATATGCTGACTAAGAGCACCACTGCAGAAAAACACGCGGAGGATTTGAAGGAAACCTTCGACGTCCTAAGAAAGTATCAGATGAAGCTCAACCCAAGCAAGTGTGTGTTCGGAGTACCTTCGGGAAGGTTTCTAGGTTTTCAGGTGCACCAGAGGGGAATCGAAGTAAATCCTGAGAAGATCAAAGCACTAGAAGGAATGGCTTCACCCAGGACGCTAAAAGATGTGCAGAGGCTAACGGGATGCCTCGCGTCACTCAACCGGTTTATAGCCAAGTCAACAGACAAATGCGCCCCCTTCTTTAAAGCAATAAAAAAGGGGAAAGGGCTCGAATGGAGTACAGAGTGTGAAGAAGCCTTTCAAAAATTAAAAGAATATCTGGGGAGAGCACCAATCCTTTCAAAACCGGTGGTGGGAGAAACATTATACTTATACCTCTCGGTCACCGAGGTGGCGACGAGTTCGGTGTTGATCCGACTGGAGGAAGGAATACAAAAGCCAGTGTACTATACAAGTAAAGCGTTGTTAGCGGCGGAAACCAGATACTCGCCGGCAGAAAAAATAGCGTTAGCTCTGATCACATCGGCCAGGAAGCTAAGGCCATATTTCCAAGCACATACAATAGAGGTATATACAGACTGCCCGCTGAAACTCATTCTTCAAAAGCCAGAAGTGTCAGGAAGGCTGACCAAGTGGGCGGTAGAGCTCAGCGAATACGACATCAGATACACACCAAAAACGGCCATCAAAGGGCAGGCGGTATCCGACTTTATAGCAGAATTCACCGAGCCAGACGCCGAGGTAAGGAGGGCAATGGAAGATGAACAGACTACTAAATTCCAGTGGAAATTACATGTAGATGGGTCATCGAACACGCATGGCAGCGGGGCAGGAATAGTCATAACGACCCCCGAGGGGGATACTGTAGAATGTGCCATGAGGTTCGATTTCAAGGCAACCAACAACCAAGCAGAATATGAAGCCTTGCTGGCCGGTCTGAGAGTCTGCATAGCACTAGGGGCAGATGAGCTGGAAGTTTACAGTGATTCACAGGTAGTGGTCCATCAGGTACTGAATGAATACCAGGCCAGGGAAGAGCACATGATAGCTTATTTGGACATTGCAAAAAGACTACTTAAAAAGTTCAAAGCATACAGAATCTCTCAGATCCCTCGGGAAGAGAACGAAAAGGCAGATGCTTTGTCCAAATTAGCTTCAGCCACCACAAGCATCAGATCCAAAGCAATACCAGTGGCGCACCTGACTAAACCAAGTACAGCGGAACCCGAGGAAATCATAATAGCAGAGATCCGACCTAGCCCGGGCGACTGGACATACCAACTCAGAAAGTACTTGGAGGAGAACATACTACCGGAGGATGCTGTGGAAGCTAAACGCATCAGATACAGGTCAGCCCGGTACACGATTCTGAGAGGAGAATTATATAGGAGAGGATTCTCGAAGGTATTGCAGAGATGCATTTCCGGTGAGAAGACTGGAGAGATCCTGAGAAGTATCCACAGTGGAGTATGTGGGAACCACACTGGGGGTAAAAGCTTAGCACACAAGATACTCCGGCAAGGGTTCTACTGGCCGACTCTGTTCGCGGAAGCGCAGCAATTCGCAGAAAGTTGCGAAACATGCCAAAGAGTAGCAAATGACATTCGGCGACCCCCAGAGTTGCTCAGAAGCTTAACCTCGCCTTGGCCCTTTGCCATGTGGGGACTCGACCTGATAGGACCAATGCCCACAGGAACGAAGGGAGGAGCCAAACATGCTATTGTGGCAGTAGATTATTTTACCAAATGGGCAGAGGCAGAAGCACTTGTACACATCACCGAGGCAAACACTACCAGCTTCGTTAAAAAGAATATAATATATCGGTTTGGGATCCCGAGCATCATCATAACAGATAATGGGACTCAATTCGATAATAAGAAGTTCAGAGAAATGTGTGAAGAGTTCAAGATCGCAAACTACTACGCATCGCCTGCTCATCCTCAAACCAATGGCCAAACAGAGGCCGTGAATAAAGTAATCAAGCACACATTGAAGGCAAAGCTAGAGGCAAAGAAAGGTGGCTGGGCAGACAAACTGCCTGAGGTGCTATGGGCATACCGAACAACTGTGAGGTCTTCCACAGGGGAAACTCCTTTCGCGCTGGCATTCGGGACAGAAGCTGTTATCCCAGCAGAAACTACTTTCACATCCCCCAGGGTCCAGCTATACAGTCCCGAGCACAATATAGACATGCTGCAGCAGAACCTAGACGAGCTTGAAGAAATCAGAGACGCAGCACAAGTAAGAAATTCCGCATACCAGCAAAGGGCCGCTAGGTACTACAACTCCCATGTTCGGGAGCGGAGATTCCAACTCGGGGATCTAGTGCTGAGGAGAGTATCACCGAATACCAAGGACAAATCATCAGGATCCCTCGCCGACAAATGGGAAGGACCATATATCATCAAGAGAATCGTAGGGCACGGGGCCTACATGATAGCCCGACCAGAAGGTGGCCTGGTACCCCGACCATGCAACGCACAATATCTGAAGATCTTCTATCCCTAAAAGAATCCGGTTATGGTTCTACAGTTTATTTATTCTGCTTTAGCTCAGTTTTTAGTTTCTGCGTTGAAATTTCAGATTTATTTATTAATTTCATATTCATGATCATCTAATAAAGTTCAGTTGCAAATACGATGTGGCGGAATCAATAAAATCCATGAGCAATATTTCAATGGAGGTCACTCAAGGCGACCGAATAAATGCCGAAAAAGTCGAGCGCTATAAGGCCGCGAAAGAGCGGACGAGTGGTGCTCGAAGGGCGGAAAAGCTGTAGTAGCATGCCCGCCTGGTTAAAGTGATGCAAACGCGTCCCTTAGCAAAAAGGCAAAACCGAGGCACCAGGATAACTGGCAAAATGCTCGGAGCGCCGCTAGAAAGACTAGTGAGATGCGCAGTCGTGTTGGCCGGTACAAAGTACCCCAACGATTCGACGAACCCTTGCGCAGATAAAACCAGGAGACGTCCTAGGTGACTTGTGCAAGGACCTCAACGTATGGTCGCGGCGAGCCCCGACGCAACGTGAAGGTTAAACAACCCCAAAAAATTAGTTACCGGTTAAATAAGATACTCGGTCTAAATCAATAAGCCAGTTACATAAGATACTCGGCACAAATTAGTTACCAGTTTAATAAGATACTCGGTCTAAATCAATAAGCCAGTTACATAAGATACTCGGCACAAATTAGTTACCAGTTTAATAAGATACTCGGTCTAAATCAATAAGCCAGTTACATAAGATACTCGGCCGAAAATTGGTTACCGGTTAAATAAGATACTCGGTCTAAACTGATAAGCCAGTTACAGAAGATACTCGGCAAAAAGTGAGTAAAATTTGGTCTTATATTCATAGTGTATAGAAAGATACAGTGTACGATGTATATGTGAAAGATGTACAAGTATAGTTACAAAAAGGCTTGAAGATCAAGAGGAAGGCGCCGGGGGTGGTGAGCTGCTTCTGCCAACATCAGGGTCAGGCTCCATCACATACTCGCTCAGAAGACTGTCGTCCGATGGCCATATGATCACATCTTCTTCGTCATCCATCCAGTGGCTGTAGTCGGTACCAGGAACGGGCCCCAAGTCGGGTATCTCGTTGCTAAAACTCGCCCTTTCACTGGCGTAAAAGGTAGAGAACGACTCGGCGGTCGGAACCTCAAGGTGCATGGGATGTGGCGTTTTTCCTTTACTTCTACAATACGCCCGCCACTCCTTCATTTGGATCCGGAGAGACTCCAAGGATGTATCCACATGCTTCCTAATTGACAGGCTCCAGTTGGCCCGAGCCCGATCAGTCGCCCTGTTCCTTTGCTTAAAAAATTCGCCGGCCGAGACCATTCCACGCTGGAACTCCCGAAGAAGCAGAGCATCATAGGCTGGAGATCTCTTAAAACGGTCAACGCTTTGTAGCTCCATTTCCAGCCTAGATCCCTTCGACAGTTCCTTGGCCGTCAGGGCCTGACACTCCAAGTCATTGATTCGACGTTCATAAGCAGACTTGGCGTCTTCGGCGTTCTGTTCGGCTCGAAGCAAGGCTTCCCGGGTGGATGACAGTTGATCCTGCAGAGTCCTGACCTCCTCCGCAGCAGAAGATGCCCGTTGCTCGGCTTCCATTTGCCGTGCTAAGCACTGATTTACGAGCATCTCACTCGACCTGGCCTCCTCCTGACGAGCTAACTCAGCCCGAGAACAGTGATCTTCGCTCTCCTTCAATTGGGCTTCTAGCCTTCTTATTTTTTCCGCTTGGGCTTCGCCAGCTTCGCAAGCCCCAGACATCTCGGCCACCATCTGCAACAAACAAATCAACAAATATAAATAAAAAAAGGGGATAATGCGGAATGATGCATATGAGAGTCACTCACGTAGGAAGCGCTGTTGAAAAAATTGTGGAGTCGGTCAGACACAGTCCCGGTCCTGAGACGACTCCAACGATCCTCCCCAATATAGGCTCGGCCTGAAGCCATGGCCCTGAAAATAGTCTCGGGGGTGGGATCATCGATTTGGGGAGAGGAGCCCATATCACCCACATCAGCCTTCGGGGAGTTCAGCGGACGGGGCCGCCCGAGGAAGGCCGGCTGAGCCACCAGCACTCTCTCTGACCTGCTCCCGCGTCGGGGTCACGCTCGCATCATCCTCCCCCTCATCCTCCGAAGAGGAATTAACATACGCAACTACTCGGGGAATCTTTGGGAAAGGGCGACCAGAAGAAAACGAAGCCTTCCTTTTCCCAGTCGGCCCAGCTTCAGTGTTGCTGTCCCCTGGAGTAGAAATCGGATCAACAGAGGCAGGAATCTCCGAAGAAGAACGGTTCGGTTCAACTGAAGTCGGAAACTCCGGAGCTACCGCACCTGAAGGCCCCCCAACTGCTTCAAAAGGAACGTTTTGCATATCAGCAGCAGAGTGGGGAGAACCAGATCCGCTGGGGGGATTTGCCTGCTCGGGCTCAGGGAGATCCCCTACTTTTTCTTTCCCCTTGGAGGAAGGACCTGCGGGATTGCCCGAGTCAGCAGAGGTCCTACTTACTCCAAAGTTCCCCGAGGTACCCTCAGCTCCAGCCGAACACTCGGTCGGTTCTTGATCGTGAGCCTCCTCGGGCACATAATCGGGTACTCCCTCTTCATCATCTCCCTCGGGAACGTTCCCGGGAGTACCCTCGTCAGATTCGTCTTCAGGAGGGGCTATCCCAGCAGTCTCGTTGACGAAGGACTGCCTTTCGACTCGCCTCGACGATGCCTTTCATCCGGCGTGCCAGACCATCACTGACTATATCTACGTCAAACACTTTAAAAAAAAAAAAAAAAGAGAAGAATCCGAGTTAGCAAGCAAGCTTAGAAGTCAGGTTACAAATAAAAATGCATACAAGTAAACTTACGGCGTCGGCGGCACGCGGAAATCTGAGGGAAGAGACGGGCCTTGATCATTTTCCCCTCTCTATAGAGATAGGGTTTTCCCCTTTTCTCTAGGGGGCGGACTGCTGCCCGAGCCAAGGTCTTCAGCTCCTCATCAGTAAAAGCTGAAGTTAGATGGTTCCACTGCGGCGTGCAGAAGTACCGAGGAACCCGGCAGGTCATCTGAGTGCCGTCCAAATCGAAACTAATCGATTGGCCCCAGTCTTTGCCCACGAAGAACCAGCTGTTCTTCCAAAACTTGTTCGAGGTCGGGAAGCCCCAAACAAACCCTTTCATCTTCTCGTCCGTGGTCGGTTCGACACAGCCCTTGACCACGACATCCTTTGGAATCCAGAACTCGGGCTGGTTCGACTGGAGAAAATAAACCCCGGTTTTCCCCACTGGCCTCAGCGAATAAAAATGGCGAACCTCGCGAGGAGTGGGAGGTGGCCGCTTCATTCTATGCCACATGTGCCACATGCACATCAGGATGCGATAACTGTTCGGCGTTAGCTGGGCCGGAGCGAGTCGGGCTTCAGCCAAGAACCAAGTAATGAAAGGCTGAAGAGGAAGAGTGACGCCGCAGGTGAGCATGGACCCGTAAATTGCTACGTGGCCGGGGGGTGGGTTCCATGCAGCCCGACCTTCGGCTGGAATCAGCGAAACCTCATTGCTGTCCAGATCAAACCGCCGCATATATCGCATTATCTCGTCAGGGCCGACCACGTTCGGCTCAACATCATAGACGCAAATACGCTCGGGGGAAAAGGGAATGCGAGCGGCCCTGTGCTCCTCTTCAATATCGTCTTCAATAATCCTTTGGGCCGCCACTCGGCTTTCCCGAGAATGCGAGTCTTTGTAAACTTTGCGAGTGGTCATCCTCTTTCCTGGTCTTCTGCTCGGGCGAATATCAGTACAAGCAGAAGAATCCGACCAAGCTTCAGGTTGGTATGAGTAAGGTGGTGATGAACTGGCAGAAGCAGAAGGGATCTCTGAAGCAGGAGGAACCTCAGAAGTCGCAGGCCTTTCCGGAAAAAGTCCAGAAATATCAACGTCGGTATAGCGCGGCTGATCGAAACGGGGCTCGTCTAATAACCTGTGAACAACCGACGCAGTGAAAGCATCATTTCGCTCAATAGCAATCATACCAACAGTAAAAAGACGATATCTAGCTCCGGAATCCATAAAGACTAACCTCGATGAAGTGAAGAATGAAGACGGTGCAGATCGCAGAAGAAAAAGCCTCCGAGGAAAAATCTGGGGATTGAAGCAGGTAAACTCAAAGATGGCAGGGTTAGAAGAAACGGGCTAGTAAACCAAACAGAAAACAGAGGATCAAGAGGCACAGATGAAACCTCCTTCGAAGAACACGCAGAGATACTGGAAGATAAAAGCGAAAAAATGGAAGAAAAAGGTATAAGAGAAGAGATCATAACCAACATATATAGGCGGCACATTGATTTCAAAACGAACGAAACCCTAGGAGAAGCACAGTAAAGCGGGAAAATAGAGGGGCGTGGGCTATGACGTGGGCTACACGCAGGCAAACAGAGAGGTCGTGTCTCATAAATGAGTCGTGCCCCAGCCAAACAAAGAAAAGACAAGTGGCAACCGGAGAGCACCTTGAGCCGCCAGAGAGTAGAAACGTCACCATCAAGGGATTTCTGAAATGAGTGGTAAATCGAATGCGTGCGGTCGTAATTAAGACACGTCATTTAAAGCTTCGAATCAAACGAGGATACATTAATGCGGAAAACGACAAGCGAGGACCAGTTGTGAGAAATCATTGAAGTTAAATATTTGTCCCGAGAGGACCTGACTCAACATGATCGGCTCAAATATTTAAGGGGGTATTGTTATAGGTAAAAATTAGTGGTGAAGGACACGTCATCAGCACGAAAGGCCAGGAAAGCAAGGGTCAAGATAAGTCAACTTATGGAGCAGAAACCTCCCACGATAACCTACTCGGAAAAAAGAGTAAGTAGTCCGACCACAAACGAAGACGATCAACTCGGGCAGCAAATCTCACTCGGGCACATTCGGACATACTCGGGCATACATACTCGGGAATCAATGAGATAGTCACCAACATTCGTATGCCAATCATAATCAGCGACCCGCACATCCATGATAAGCAACGATGTGGACTATTAGAGTTTAACAAGGAAACAAGCAGTTCTCCCGCGAATAAAGGAGAAAGAATCTCGTCCAGAATCAGACTCAGCCAAAAGAGGAAACATAATCTAATTAGGACTAGAAAACCGCTTGAGACTTGGGCACCACAATACCAAACCCTAGCGGCCACCTTAAAACCCTAAAAACAACATGTATAAATACCCCCTCTATACACAAACAGGGGGGTACGTGAAAAGTAGAACGAGAGAGAAAAAGAGAGAATTGTATTGAAGAGCTTGTAATCATTCTGTCATTCTTCATCTTGTAATCGTGATTCATAGTGGATTTGGCTTTGTTGCTAGAGGCAACGATCCCGTGGATGTTTCTCCGATCTTTTGGAGTTTTACCACGTAAATCACCTGTTATTTCTTTACAATCTTTGACCACACTCACATATAAATTGCAGTAACTCGAGAACGAATCATTGACTTGGTGATCACCAAAATCACCGTCAACACCTCTTTCAAGCCAGTTGGTAGTGGAGATATTTGACGTATGGGGGATAGATTTCATGGGACCCTTCCCATCCTCACACGGGTTCCTGTACGTCTTGGTTGCTGTGGATTATGTTTCAAAGTGGATCGAAGCAATCGCAACCAAGACAAATGATAGTCAGTGGTGGTGAAGTTTGTCAAGGAGAATATATTCACCAAATTCGGTACGCCTCGTGCAATCATAAGTGACGGTGGAAGCTAATTTTGTAACAAGGTATTTGCCTCGTTAATGAAGAAGTATAATGTCAAAAACAAAGTGGCAACCCCATACCATCCGCAGACTTCGGGACAAGTTGAAGTAAGCAACAGGTAGATTAAGCAATATTAGAGAAGACAGTGCAACCAAATCGAAAGGATTGGTCAATCAAGCTGAATGATGCTTTGTGGGCGTACAGAACTACCTACAAACTCTGATAGGTATGAGCCCTTATAGGATAGTCTTTGGCAAAGCATGTCATCTGCCAGTAGAGTTGGAACACAACCCTATTGGGCTCTGAAGAAACTGAACTTCAATTTAGACAAGGCGGGGGAGGAAAGAAAGTTGCAAATGAGTGAGCTTGAGGAGCTCCGGAACGATGCATATGAGAATGCGAAGATATACAAAGAAAGGACAAAGAAGTTACATGATAACAAAATCCTTCGGAAAGAGTTTCATCCAGGAATGCTAGTGTTGTTATATCAATCGCGACTAAGGTTGTTTCTAGGAAAGCTGAAATCAAAGTGGTCTGGGCCTTTTAGAGTAACTCAGGTATTTCCTCATGGAGCCGTCGAACTTCAAAATTTTCGGAACAATGGTACATTCAAAGTTAATGGTCTGAGGCTTAAGCCTTACCTTAGCATGTCCGAGGCGGTGTTTGTGGGGTCTTCTGTGCTTCTTGAGCTGTAAGGCTCTTGTGTGTCTTGCCCAGACGTTAAATAAAACGCTCGGTGGGAGGCAACCCACCAAGGTATTTTCTTTCTTTTCACTTTGATTTTGTCGTGTCATAAATTAGTGTTCCCCTTACTTAAATGTAGGTTTGGGGTGTTTTTTTTTTTTTCAAAAAAAAAAAAAGTTTTTTGCACGTCAAGTCAAACCACTGCCATGCATGCAGCGTAATTGGAAGCGGTGTCTTCGGTCCTAGAACCGCTGCCATACCGCTGCCAATTAATTAGGAGCGGTTGGACATTGTATTTCACTGGGAAAACCGCTACCATGTGCGCTGTGGGTAAGGGAGCGGTATTGGCAGCGGTACCTACTGTCCTTGAACCACTACCAAACCGCTGTGGTAACGCTGCCACAACTGTTGCGTAAGCCATAGCAGTACCAAAGTGAAACGATGCATTCCACACCTGACGATTGGCCACCCAATAGGAGAAGACTGCTACCCAAACCGCTGCGGCTTTCATAGCGGTAATGGCAACGGTCGTGCCCTAATTATAAATAACCCCAGTTTCAGCGAGACCTGTCGCTGTCTCTTTTCTCTCTTTAAAATTTTTTCTTCTTCCCTCTTCTCCTCTCTTCAACTCTAGTCACTTCCATCAACCAGGTATATGCTTCAATCTTAATCTATTTTTTTTGTTATATATTGCCACCAATTGTATGTTCCATTCCCTTCTCCCATGGTTTTCTTCACTTGATTTAGTTAGGGTTTACTAGACCGAAAATTGGGGATTTCGGGTTTGGGGCAAATTTTGTCCATTGCATGTGTTCTTTTATGATTGCATAGGGTGTAGGCAATAGGTGGAAGTGATTTTGTGCTAATAATTTTCAATAATATAGAGCTAGAAATTACATGAGAATTTATAATTGATATTGTGTTAGGATTATGCTCAATAGCAAGAGTGTAATGTTGTAATTGACAATCTTTTTCATATTAAAAAGTGATTTCTGGTTTAACAAATCTTATAGCATTTATAGTTTAATATTATAATTGAAAATACAAATATAAGCTCGCGTGCGTGTCTAAACAACCTAGAGGGGGGGTGAATGGGTTGTTAATCGACCAACTTTTTGATTAGTCAAAATTAATCACATTAACCCAAAACACACTATAATAAAATCAAGTAAAAAATGCGGAAATTAAAGAACACTTGATTTTTACGTGGAAACCCACACGGGGAAAAACCACGGGCTGATATGTGCGCCACACACGGTCAACGAAATCCACTATATGAAAAGGAATCTACACCCTCAAGTGATTCTCGGACTCTCACCCTAGATAACCTCAGGCTATGGACACTACCACTCGCCACTCTTGGTTCAATCCCTAGTGATATCCCCTGATACACTACTCTTGGCGTGAGCAACCCCTAATCTACCCAACGGCCTGTTACAGTGGCACTCGACCAATTGCTTGAGCACTACACACGGGTAGCCACAAGACTTTCCTTGCTTGTGAAACTTCACCAAGAAGTCACAAGACTTTGACTCAAGAAGAATCAAAAAGTCTAAGTGTATCACAATGATGCACAAAGCAATGAGTGCTAGACTAAACACTATATGCTTAACTAGATGTTATAATGCAAGTGAACATCCTAGTTATCAACAAAGTCCACATGAGTGCATGAAGACTCAATTAGGCTGAGAGACATTAGCAACCTAATTGTCAACAAATAAAGCCAACTCAACCTAAGTTGTCAAAAGCATGGCAATGACAATAGATATGCAATAATCAAATGCAATCAATAAATTGTCAATCAATCAAGGCCAATCAACACAAGTTGTCAATTAATAATGGCAAGGCCTAATAGCATGCAATCAACTAATGCAAATAACCAAACAAAATGCCAATCAACTTAAGTTGTCAATGAACATGGCATAGACTCTAAATGCAATTAACAAATGCAATCAAGATCCTACACATCAATGTCTAAATGAAAATCATATAGACTTAGCTAGATGTTGTCAATCACAAAACAATCATAGCTATCATAAATAAAACATCTCAATCACACAATGAAATTAAATTAGCTAGATGGCAAAAAAATGGCTCTAGATCCTAGCTATCAACATACAACCTATCTCAACCAATCAATAATGTCTCAAACATGTTATAAATAACAATGAGCAAAGAGACAAGCATTTAATTAACAAATAAATGCTAAATCTAGGTTTACATGTCATAAATATGAAACTAGAAGTTTTAGGACATGTAGAAATACCTAGTCAATGAAATCAACACACTCCATGCTTGAATGATGCTAAGAGGAAGTTAGATGCACATGGGAGGTGGTTTGGTTGAGTAAAAATGGTTTCTTGGGAGCTTCTCTCTCTAGAATATGAGTTTCTCTCACTTGGTTTAGTTTTTGAGCTCACTTGAACGAGCAAGGGAGAAGATGATACTTATATATGAGGCCAAAATGAAGTGATGTCGTTTTTGAAGAAAACGATTCAGCTTCTCTCGGGCAACCGTTGGCGTACCGCTCAAGAGGCAAGGTGCATGGGCAGCGGTACATCAGGCGAGAAGACACTGATGTGGCTCGCTGAGCGTACCGCTCAAGAGGCAAGGTGCCTGGCCAGCGGTAAATCGCTGACAGTGCATCAGCTCAAGTTTTGAGCGCCCCAAATATGACCAAACGACATCGAAACCTTTCGAATAATATATCGTTGGAAAGGTATGGAAGTCTACTTTCTACTCCAATTAACAAAACATGATTTGGATAAATGTAGAAAAATTATGGTCATTTGAGTGACCAAAGGTCAGATTCGGATAACAGCTGTGATGCCCTGTTTTAGTGGTCACTTTGGAAATTTCAAAACCAATCCAAACGGTCATGAAATATTACGAATAATATACCGTTGGAAAGGTATGGGTGTCTAGTTTGTCCAGAATTTTACAAAACTCAATTTAAATCTTTTGATAAAAAGTTATGGTCACAAGACCATACAAAGGTCGGTTTTGAAAAACGTTTAAAACATTGAAATCCAATCTTTTTAAACTAGACACTTTACTCCAAATAACCAAACCGAATCTAACACTTATCCAAGAGAAGAATGAGTACCTTCTCAAGTGGTCAACCATCACGCTAAGACATGCACACCATCGTGCAAGCGTGGACATTTCCGATCACACAAACGGAAACGAATTACACCACACTTAAGACAAACATACATGAAGTGCAAGTGTGGGAAGTGAATGCATCCTAATGCCTAACATGACATGGCATTTCAATAAGCTAGATGCAATCAACTAAACATGCATGGAAATGGATATCAACATGAAAAATCACCAAGCATGTGACACACAATTAAGATTCACACAAATGCAATGAATGTGTGTGTGCAAAAACATAGATGCACTAAACAATGAAACACAAGCATGTGAACAAAAGCTCAATATATAAAGATGCATGCAAGTGTGTGTTGCACCTAATCTCTTCAAGACTCAAGGTCAAGTGGTATACCTTTAGAAGCTCTTGAAGTCACCTTGGGAAGTCCGGAAGCTTGCCAACCACGAAGTCCTAAGCTACCCGTTACATACCAATCCCAATGTGGTGTTTCATGAAATAAGCCAATCAAAAGTGAGGCACTTACAATAATTGTCAAAGTAAATAATCATAAGGTCTAAAGACTATGAGAAAAGAAGAATTGTTCGTACATCTGGATATGTATGAGGTAGACACAATTCTTTAGTTAGTCTTGAATAACGTTCACAACTTAAGTTAAAGGTTGGGCACCTTTATCTTGTTAAAGTTGTAGAATTCTTTTGCTAGCATTTGAGTGGGATCAAACGAGATATGACTCTAAATCATCGGAGTGTCTTCGAGTAAAAAATCTAGTGTACTAGGTGCATTGAACTGGATCACAATGAAAAGCTTTATCTAGAACCGTCAATAGATAGTCTTTTCATTATTAGGACAATCGGAGTCTATCTTAATCCTGAGATAAATGATGGACTTATGGTTGCAAGTGATATCATTTGAGTTATCAATGAGTACGATTATATAGCATAGCCTATCCTCGATAGTTTGGTGATATTCATTTGTTAATCGATAGAGGACTTCATTTATAGATATGGACATCGTGGCTCCATTTATTAAATGAGAGTATAATATCATCATATGGATGTTTTGAGGTAATTGGATATTAAATCTCAACGTTGAGTTTTCGATAATGTCTATTGAAAACATGGCTTCTGGACAAGTCAAAATATCCAAGTTCAAAACATGGTCATATGAGTAAATATGGTAACTTGGAGAGTTATAGGCGGTCTATGAACTCTTGGCGATTACTGATATTAATCACGAGGATACACTATCTCCAATATGATTGTCTATGGTATGAATGAGGAACATCTTCTTATTCTATCTTTATTTAAGAGTTCAATTTTAGCTCTTTAGTGGAATGAGTTAAAATTAATGGATCGGACCTAAGTGAATCATTTGTTGATTGTGATTAGGTTATGTCTATTGAAGCTTAAATTTAGATAGCCCGCCAAGATCCACAATCCACACGGACTTGCATGGATCACTTGATATATTCTACCGGACCAATTATGGGTCCATTTAGAATTGCATTTAATATATTAAGTATAATTTGCACATTATTTATTTAATGGGCTGCTCAAATTATATTAATATATTAATGAAAGGCATGTGGGCTTGTTTCTTTTAGTAAGAATGGGTCTGGTTCACATGTGGGCTTTTTATTTAAAGTCCAATGGATTAAATGAAATAAGAAAATAATATATGGCCCATTTGTATAAGTGGGGCGGGAAGGTGTAAATATTAACCTAATATATTATTTTGTTTCATTGTTTTAATTAAATAAGAATTAATTAATTTATTAATTAATTGTTTAATTAAGAAACAAATCTTTTTCTGATCAGGAAATATATTTCCTAAAGTTATACTATTGGAAGTAGTATACTAAAAGTAAAAGACTTGTTGATAAGAAATAAATAATTAATTTTATTATTTAATCAAATAAGAAGTCTTTTTATTTAGTCAATAAAAGAATAAAAAATACTTATGAGTTGGATTAGGGTTTGAAGTCTAAAACTTTGATGGAAATTAGGGTGCAACACATACCCTTTTAGGTGTGTGATTTGCGGCAACCCTAGTGCAAAAAAAGAGGAAGATTTTGGCAACCCTAAATACAAGAGGAAGCAAGAATTCGGCCACCCAAGTTGTTGTTCATTGATACAATTTTCTTCTTCTTCTCAATTCATAGAAAAGTATTATTTTTATTCTACTAAAACATAAAAGAGTGGAGAGATTATTCTTTGATGGTACACTAATTGCTTGTTCATTAATAAGCTTGTGTGTACAACATCGATTTAGGTTCACGCGAGTTTCGATCATTAGATTGAGAACTCAAAAGTGACCGGAATAATCTTAGTCTTCTTTTGATTGTTTTGTGACTAACAAAGAAAAAGAAAAGTTTGTTTGTCCATTCTCAGGTTTGCAATTCAAAGAAAAGGGACCACGCTCCTAGGTGATTCACGTTCGTGCTAGGATTGAAGATCTTGCGGATTACCATCGACGTAAGTCAATCGGATCATGCGACAAAAGGTATTCTTCTTTTGTTGATTATATGTATGCTTAATTAATTAAAGGGTTAAGGTTCTTAAAAAGGAAAAAATTTTAAAACTACTAAATCTATTTTAGTCTCGCTTCCGCTGCGTGTACTACGGTATTTTTCCCTACATATTGTACAATAATTGCTATTCTATAAACTGTGATTGTTTTTTGTTCTAAATGTTTGAAGATATGGAGTTGTGCAAAGTGGGCACAGGGTTTATTGTTTGTACTACCAGAATGCTACTGAAATTTTGTTAGAAAAACAACTGACCCATTCGGGTTTATAACTTGCTTGCTTGCTTGTGTATTAACCAGCTATGGCGAGGACGGTAGTCCAAGGAGGTCATGTTCCTTCGGATCCTAGTAGAAGAAGAGAGAAGAGGCCAGTTGAGCAACAATTCAAAGGCAATCTGGATTACAAGGATAGGGTAAAGAAGGCTAGGAATTTCATTTTGGAAAGGGGAATAGCTGTGGAAGAATTAGGAGAGACACCCATACCTGCTACTGTTGAGGCCAGAGGATGGGCAGGGTATGTGTCGGCCCTGTAATGCCAACATCACCTTAGCCCGAGAGTTCTATGCCAATATGGTAGACGCACAGTATTCTACACATGGTGTAGTTATGGTTAGAGGAGTGCCTGTGGTGGTCTTTGTGGAGATGATTAGGGATTATTATGGCCTACCACCACATGAGACTGTTGAGGCAACTTACCCAGGTAGGTACGAGTTAAGATGTGCCCTTCGCAGAGAGGGCGGAGCTGGATGGAATGGGCAGAAATTACTGAGGGGATTTGCATCTGGACAGTGCTTTTTGGAACTTATTTATCTCGACTTCTCTTAAGCCGACGAGTCATACTCGGAGATTTTCAAGGAGGTTTCTTAGGTACTGTATGCAATCAGGACGGGAAGGTACTGTGATGTTGCCAACTTCATCAAGAAGGAGATCCGAGGTTGTGGGTGACTAGGGGGATCGAGTATGTTGTTTCCTTGCTTGATCACGACCATGTGTGTTGCGGCTGGTTTTGGTGGATGATGACGCCAGGGATGAGACGACAGAGCCAAACACTCCATTGACACTTGTCACATGGAACACCCAGGCGAGCATTCGTGGACTGCCCACGATTGGTGAGTTCCCTGCGCGTAAGAGACATTGGGAGGAGGATGACTTGAATGTTCCAGACCAGCAGATTTTGGAGTAGTAGGATCATGGTCTAGCCCAGCACACTTATGGAGATTTTATGCTTGGACCTCAGGCAGATTCAGGAGCTGGGTCGTCACAGCAGAGACCTGAGTGGGTAGAGTACATGCTATCCACGATGAAGGGCTATGTAGATACAGGAGTAGCAGGACTGAGGACCGAGATGATCTCGCGCTTGGACAACATGTAGATTTCGATTGATGAGATCCGTCTAGCCACAGTCCGACTAGCCCAGCCACAGCGTGGAGGTGACAGCCTTGATCCTGGCCTAAGCCAGTAGAGAGATAGCCGCTAGAGGCACTGTAGACGGACCTAAGTCTACAGAAGGATATGTTTCTTTTCTCGTTTATTTTCTTTTATGTTCTTTATTTATTTTCATTTAAGATTGTGGTATTCGGGATTTACTTTGTGAATTCAGTTTATTATGATTACTTTCTGTTGTTTTATTTTGTGCCTTTATTGCTCTGCCTTGGCCTTTTCCTATTTGTCGTGTGCTTTGATTTCATAACATTGAGGACAATGTTGGATTTAGGTTTGGGGGTGTGATAGTATGTTTTTGAGTCAATTTTTTGTTTTGTTTTTTAGAGTTTGTTGTTCCTGCGTCTTCCAAGACAGACACTTCGGTGTGTGCCTTAGAGTTGATGTGCATTAATCAATGAGTTTACACTAACATCTTGCCATTTAGGGTAATGTGTAAGGATTCCCATATCTTGATTGGCTTATTTCGTGGACAAACCATGTGTTGGGGATTATATGTAAGGGTAACTTAAGTGGTTCATAATCAAGCTCAAGACCTTCTCAAGTCCTCAAAGTTGATAAGCACCAAAAGTAAACTTCTATGTGCTTAATTTGCTTTGAAGAGATTAGTTGCACACACACACTCACATCTCATGCTTAATTCATTTTCTTGTATGTTGTGTATGTGTTGTTATTATGTGCATTCATGATCATATAACATCTCTTCTTGCATAAGTATTGATTGCATCTTGTGATTTTAATGTCATACCATGTTAGGCTTTTAGGATGCATCTTGTTTTACCTTTTTACCCTTGCATGTTGTTTGTGGGGTTCAAAGGAGTGGGCTGTGCGCTAGTCGTCATGCGCCGGACCAGAGCAAATCGCCCAGTGGTCTGTAGTTGGTCGTGCGCTGGTCCACACCAGCGTAAATCGCCCAGTGGTGTGTCGCTGGTCGTGCCCCTTTTGTGCGCTGGTCGTCAAGCGCCTGTGCAATTTTTGCCTATGCGCTGGTCGTGCGCTTGACTTCCAGCGCAAGGTCACCAGCGCACAGTGAAATTTTGGTGCATTTTTCAAAATGACCTCACTTCACTTATGGCCCCTATATATATGCCATTTTGACTTTAGGTCAAAAAAGTGAGTTGATTTTCAGATTTCATACTTAGAACATTTTTCAAGCAAAGAAACATACAAAAGAACTCACCTTTAACCACTCAAATCAAATCCTTTTTGCATCATAATTTCATATTGCATCTTCTATTACTATATAGAATGCATCCATGATTGGGTTTGCATCATCACAACTTGCTTGGTAAGATTTTGATTAAGTTCATCTTATTTTAGTATTTTTACTATCAAGCTATTCTCTTTTAATTTACTTGTATGTTTTTGATCATATGATAAATACAAGAATAGAGAATTAATTGTGATGAATTGATTGAGTGTTGTATTGTGATAGCTAATTAGGTTTTTGATTAATCTTGATTAGCTAAGCTATTTGACATGTCATCTAGCTCTTGATATCTAGGGTTGATTTAATTGAATATATCATCATCCTAGATAAGCATCTAAGGTTCCCTAGCCTTGTTTGTTATTTGAATATTCATACATATTCACATAGGTTGCATAATCTCTTCATTAGAGAATTAAGTCTTGAGGCTAAGATTGCTTAGGCCTCAAGCAATTGGACTAGAGCCACTTTAAAGGCCCGCGTGGTAGAAGTGGGGGGTTATTGACCGGAGTGTTAGACGAGGTCTACATAGGTTGTAAACTCCATTTCAATAGTGGATTTCGAGGTTCGAGTGTGGCGCACTAAACAGCCCGTGGTTTTTCCCAGTGGTTGGGTTTCCACGTATATATCAAGTGTTATTTAAATTCCGCATCATATTACTCTTGCTATATTTTATTGACCATTAAGGGCATTTTCGGAAAATTGTCTATTAACGAAAATTGGGTAATATTAGTTAAAATCTATTCACCCCCCCCCCCCCCCCCCCCCCCCCTCTCTAGATTAATATGTTAGTACACACCTAGTTTATTTGAGAACTTTCAATTGGTATCAGAGCGGGTTCCTAGATATACTTAGGTGATCCTTTGCTCATTTTTGGTGTGTTTTGCATTGTGTGATTTTTGCTCATTCATACATTTTGCATACATTTCATTTCATTCATTATATATAATGAGTGGATACGGTGGCAACCATGAGGGTGCGTCAAGTACACGACCTCCTTTCCTCACCGGTGTGAATTATGCCTCATGGAAAGGCAAGATGGAAGCGTACGTGTGCCAAATCCATGATAGGGCATGGATGGCTAATTGAAGATGGGTATGCACCTCCTATGATGACTCCCACGGGTGGTGGAGAAGAAGTACTCAAGCCTAAGGCCCAGTGGTCACCTGAAGAGTTTGAGACTTCAAAATGGAATAGGAAGGCATGGCATGCTCTTCTATGTGCAGTGGATGAAAATCAGTACAAACTGATTCAGAACACTAGGATAGCCAAGGAGGCATGGGATATCCTACAGGTTGCACATGAGGGAACCGATGTCGTCAAGGATTCGAAGCTACAAATCCTTCAAACGCAATTTGAGTTGCTTAAAATGGAGGAGGACGAGTGCTTCAATGACTTTGAAGTCAAGTTGATGGATATTGTGAATCAAAGCCATCAACTCGGTGATCCTTATTCGGATAGGAGAGTTAAGCAGAAAATTATGAGGTCTCTCCCCGCTAGGTTCGAATCAAAAGTGACGGCTTTAGAGGAGAATAGCACTTATAAGGACATGAAGCCGAGCGAGGTGAATTGGAAGACTCCTCGTCTATGAATCTAGGAAGGCTCCTAGTATTTCACCTCCTAAAAAGCAAAAAGGAATTGCTTTGAAAGCTTCCAAGGTTGAGAAGGAGGAAAAAGGTGACTCGGACGAAGACACGGCATTGTTGCTTAGGAAGATTCAAGAAATTTGTCAAGTTCGAGAAGAAAGGCTTTGGATCCAAAGGCCAAGACTTGAAGAAAAAGGCTCCCTTCAAGAGTTTTGAGCTTAGGCAAGAGTATAGTGAAAAGAAAAGGGTCAAATGCTATGAGTGTGGTGGTATAGGTCACATCTCACCCGATTGTGGGAACTTGAAGAACAAGATGGCAAAAGTGATGACCGCCACTTGGAGTGAAAGTGATGACTCCGGAAAGGGAGACAAGTCATCAAGTGATGATGAGCTTACCATCGACTACACGGCATTTGGGGCCACTTGTGTAGAAGATAAAGTGGTTGGTAAGCAAGCCTTGACTAGTGATCCCATAGAAGAAAATGATGAAAAAGTAGCTCTAGAGAAGATAAGTGTAGCTACTCATTGGGATATGGCTCTCATTGACTCAAGAGACCAAGGTGAAGGTCTTAATGAGGGAAATGACTACATTAGTGAGAAGGAGAGTGGAGGAGATAACTCTAGTGAAGATGACTCCTCATCTAACTCTACAAATGGAAATGTAGAGAAAATGGATGTAAATGACTTTATAGTCAAGTGTGAAAGTTCATTGAAGAAAAACAATAGAAAATTGAAGATTTTAGAGGATGAAAATCTAGAACTTTCAACACACAATGACCACTTAAGTAACAAGTGGAGGCATCCAAGAAGATTGAAGACAAGCTAAGGGATGAGCTAGCTATGTCTAAGAGGAATGAAGAAGGGTTGAAGAGAGAGCTTGATGAAGCTATAGAGTCATTGACTAGGATGACTACAAGCACCAAGAAACTTGACCACATTCTTGGTAGTGGAAAGAACCCTTGTGACAAGAGAGGTATTGGGTATGGAGAAAGCAAGGAGATCACTACTCCAACCAAGACAGTCTTTGTCAAGAGTTTGGGCAAGATAGAAGCCTCGCTGGTGCACACTCCTAGGAAGAAAATTGATATAGGACAATGTTCAAGAAGTGCACAAGTGAAGGAAGCTTCAAGGAGACAACCTTAAGCTCAAAAAGTTCCTCAACCTAACTTCCCTAAAGCTCATATTCATCAAGGGAAGAGGCCAATCATGCAAAATGGAACAAGGAAGCAAACTAGACCGGTTCAACAACAAAGAAGGTTTGAACCCACTCAATACAAAGTCATGGGAAGGCTCCTATGCATGCTCAAGGACATGGTATGAATTCTAAATTTATCCCTACATGTCACTTTTGTGGTATTGATGGTCACATTAGACCAAATTGCTTTCATTTCATTAAATTATGTAGAATCAAAAGCATGATTTAAAAGAGAATGACAAGAGCTAGAATGCATGCTAATAGGAAGGAAAATATTCATATTCATGATCCTATTATTTCTAGAACTCTTGAACCATTGTCCACTAGGAAGAAAAATGTCATATCTATGTGGATAAGGAAAGATGAACCTGCTTGCTACGAGACTAACAAGTCTCAAATAGGTTCAACTAAGTCCAATGGACTTGGTAGGTCCATAGGACCTCATGACCTTATTAATGAAGGATGGATGATGACCCCATATGGGGAACTCAAGCAAAGAGAGCTAATGGCATACTTGTTGCATGCAATTTTTTGAAAAATCTTATGCTTCTTTGTTGATTGCTTGAGTAAGCTTGGTTGCACATATGTATATATGTTTTCAATTTAATAAGTGTGAACCTTGCTTGTTTACAATCCATGTCATATTTATGTTCAAACATGCATTTTTGGACTAGGAGATTTACTTAGGAAATATGATTTGAATGACCTATAGTTATCTCCATGACATGATGATTCTTAATGACATGCTAATAATATTGAAAAAGCATGAAATTCATATAACATGCTCAAATGAAAAAGCATGAATTGATGATTGCAATTTTTAAATGCAAAACTTGTGTGAAAAAGCTTATGAGACTCAAAATGAATAAAGTATCTTGTATCCGTTCAAAGGAATTTAGATTCCAAATGTCTCTCTTTCTTTATTAGTTGAACATGGCTACTATCATACAGATATCTTATCCGGAAAAATCAAATAGGATGCAAAGTCGCTCATGCCATGTTTCGCTTATAAAGTTGGATATAGTTGCTCATATATTAAATCAATGAAAACTCTATATCCTTGCTTCTCTTATGACATTGGTGAAATTGGTTTGAATTCTTATTAGAAACCTTTGTCATTTGCTTTGCCAAATACCATTGTATTTTGGACTTGAATGCTACATGTCTAGTATGCAAAGCATTTTTTATTCACACATTTTATCAAAATAAATCTCCTTGTTGTTAGGATTATGCTCAATGGCAAGAGTGTAATGTTGTAATTGACAATCTTTTTCATATTAATAAAGTGATTTATGGTTTAACAAATCTTATAGCATTTATAGTTTAATATTATAATTGTCAAAGTAAATAATCATAAGGTCTAAAGACTATGAGAAAAGAAGAATTGTTCGTACATATGGATATGTATGAGGTAGACACAATTCTTTAGTTAGTCTTGAATAACGTTCACAACTTAAGTTAAAGGTTGGGCACCTTTATCTTGTTAAAGTTGTAGAATTCTTTTGCTAGCATTTGAGTGGGATCAAACGAGATATGACGAGTCTAAAATCATCGGAGTGTCTTCGAGTAAAAGAATCTAGTGTACTAGGTGCATTGAACTGGATCACAATGAAAAGCTTTATCTAGAACCGTCAATAGATAATAGTCTTTTCATTATCAGGACAATCGGAGAGTCTATCTTAATCCTGAGATAAATGATGGACTTATGGTTGCAAGTGATATCATTTGAGTTATCAATGAGTATGATTATATACATAGTCTATCCTCGATAGTTTGGTGATATTCATTTGTTAATCGATAGAGGACTTCATTTATAGATATGGACATTGTGGCTCCATTTATTAAATGAGAGTATAATATCATCATATGGATGTTTTGAGGTAATTGGATATTAAATCTCAACGTTGAGTTTTCGATAATGTCTATTGAAAACATGGCTTCTGGACAAGCCAAAATATCCAAGTTCAAAACGTGGTCATATGAGTAAATATGGTAACTTGGAGAGTTATAGCCGGTCTATGAACTCTTGGCGATTACTGATATTAATCACGAGGATACACTATCTCCAATATGATTGTCTAGGGTATGAATAAGGAACATCTTCTTATTCTATCTTTATTTAAGAGTTCAATTTTAGCTATTTAGTGGAATGAGTTAAAATTAATGGATCGGACCTAAATGAATCATTTGTTGATTGTGATTAGGTTATGTCTATTGAAGCTTTAATTTAGATAGCCCGCCAAGATCCCCAATCCACACGGACTTGCATGGATCACTTGATATATTCTACCGGACCAATTTATGGGTCCATTTAGAATTGCATTTAATATATTAAGAATATAATTTGCACATTATTTATTTAATGGGCTGCTCAATTATATTAATATATTAATGAAAGGCATGTGGGCTTGTTTCTTTTAGTAAGAATGGGTTTGGTTCACATGTGGGCTTTTTATTTAAAGTCCAATGGATTAAATGAAATAAGAAAAATAATATATGGCCCATTTATTCAAGTGGGGCGGCAAGGTGTATATTAACCTAATATATTATTTTGTTTCATTGTTTTAATTAAATAAGAATTAATTAATTGTTTAATTAAGAAACAAATCTTTTTCTGATCAGGAAATATATTTCCTAGAGTTATACTATTGGTAGTAGTATACTAAAAGTAAAAGACTTGTTTGATAAGAAAAAAAAATTAATTTTATTTATTTAATCAAATAAGAAGTCTTTTTATTTAGTCAATAAAAGAATAAAATATCTATGAGTTGAATTAGGGTTTGAAGTCTAAAGTATGATGGAAATTAGGGTGCAACACAAACCTATTTTGGCATGTGATTTGCGACAACCCTAGTCCATTTTAGAGAAGGATTTCGGCAACCCTAAAGGCTAGAGGAAGCAAATTTCGGCCACCTATATATTTACACTTATAGAATTCGGCCAACCCAAGTTGTTCATTGATACAATTTTCTTCTTCTTCTCAATTCATAAAAAAAAGTATTATTTTTATTCTACTAAAACATAAAAGAGTGAATAGATTATTCTTTGATGGTACACTAATTGCTTGTTCATCAATAAGCTTGTGTGTACAACATCAATTTAGGTTCACGCGAGTTTCGATCATTAGATTGAGAACTCAAAAGTGACCGGAATAATCTTAGTCTTCTTTGATTGTTTTGTGACTAACAAAAGAAAAAGAAAAGTTTGTTTGTCCATTCTCAGGTTTGCAATTCAAAGAAAAGGGAGACCACGCTCCTAGGTGATTCACGTTCGTGCTAGGATTGAAGATCTTGTGGATTACCATCAACGTAAGTCAATCGGATCACGCGACAAAAGGTATTCTTCTTTTGTTGATTATATGTATGCTTAATTAATTAAAGGGTTAAGGTTCATAAAAAGGAAAAATTTTTAAAACTACTAAATCTATTTTAGTCTCGCTTCGGCTGCGTGTACTACGGTATTTTTCCCTACAATTGGTATCAGAGCCTTGGTTGAACCCTTTTAATTAATTAACGTATATATACATGGATCTATTTCTTTTTATTGTGATTATGCATGTTTAGAAGAGATGGCACTCTAGGTATTCGCATATATACTTACATGTGGATGTATGGTTTTATATATGTTTATTATGTGGATTGTTGTTGCTCGATTTTGGTCCTAGATTTTCAATGTAATTTTCGTTTCGGAATTGTAACAAGAAGGGTGGTCTATTATCGCCATAATTCCTTCTTGGTAGTTGCTAGGTTTTATTTTATTTTTTTTTAAATAAGTGCAGTATTTTTTATGACTACTGCAGTTTTTTTTATTTAATTTTTATGTGCAGTTTTTTATTTGTAAAAGTACTGCAGTGAATAAAAAAAAAAAAATTAATACTGCAGTATTTTATTATGTTATACTGCTGTAATGTATTCGGGTATTGAAGATTTGAAGACACGAAGAAAAAGGAAGCAATTGGAACTGAGAACGAGCACCGTGCGCACCCTAGGAGTGGATTGGGCTGCGCATGGCAAGCCCAAATCTTGGTGGGCTGCGCACGGCAGCCTTGTGTGGCCTCATGGGCTGTGCAAGGCAGCCCCTTTGTGGGGTTGTGGGCTGTGCACGCCCATGGGAGGAGACCGAGGGATGAGCGTATGGTTGATGGCCACCTGAAGATCTTGTATTCCTGACAATTGTAATTTACTTGCTTTTCTAGGATGGACAAAAATTGTTGCTATTTATTTTTGCATGAATATTACAATATTTGTTATTGTATGATAACATGACATATAGAATAGGAGTGCCACTCATATATCTCTTTTGGTATGAACATGCATTGAATGATTTAGGTATCTAAATTGGCATCTAGATAACTTGGTAAATCATTCTATGGGATTTAATCACACGCCTTAAATAATTGAGTGGGAGAAGGTGTTTTTGTAACACCTATGGCCTCCAAGGTTAGTTGAGCTTTATTATTTATTGGTAATCCCCCCAAGGGGCGTCCATGAATGGAATTTAGCAATATACTTCCTTACAAGGATAGACTAGACAATGGACTCAAACGAGATCTACTCCCCAAGGAGGGATTTTCGTGAGAGAAAATTGAGGGTCGATATCTTGGTAACACACTCAATGTAATTTTATTGATATCCTCCCAAGAGTTCTTGTCAATAAATTGCAAGGCTAAAATTGAAAACGCTAGTTGTTATGTTAACAATTAGGTGGGACCTAGTCTAACTAGTAAATGGTGCGAACTCCCAAAGGAGGCGTAACATTTATGGGTGTTGGATCACCGTTGAATTTTATGATTGAGTTATTTATTTAATTCAAGATAAATATTTAAAAGTGCTTTATCATGATTATTTACTTATATATGTTTTGTTTTATTCAGAAATCATGACCCCATCACTTATGAACATCCTGAAAGATAACACTTTAACTGGAGATAATTATGTCACATGGAAAAGGAAAATTGGGTTGTTGCTGCAAAGTGAAAAACATAAGTTTGTTCTAACTACTCCTAAACCACCTGCTCCTAATAATGAATCTAGCATAATATATAGAGATGAGTATGAGCAGTGGAAGACTTCAGATGATATGGCCAAATGTTATATATGGCCACTATCTCCGACGTGTTGCAACAGCAGCATGAAGGAATGGAGTCCGCTGCTGATATAATGATGTCTCTAGAGGAGATGTTTGCTATGAAGTCCAGGACGACTAAGAGAGAGGCAGTGACTATTTTATGAATCTTAGAATGAAACCTGGACAGGCTGTGAAAGATCACATGATGAAAGTCATAGCACATCTCAACATTGCTGAACTGCATGGCGCTGAGATAGATGGTGAGGACAAAAATTGATATGGTTGTCAATTCATTGTCAGATTCCTTTGATTAGTTCAAATTGGACTACACTTTGAACAAAAAGGAATACACTTTACAAGGCCTGATGCAAGATGTTCAAAGTGCTGAAAAGATCCTTGTGAAAGGCAAGGGTCAAGAGATTCATATGGTTGGTAAAGTTGCTACTGTTAAGGCCCGTCAAAAGGTCAAGAAACAACAGAAGAAAAAGCAACTTGGGCCTACCAAGAAGGAGACCAAGAAAGTAACCAAGATCAAAGGGAAATGCTTCCTTTGTGGTGAAAAGGGACATTGGAAAAGAAATTACCCAAAGTCTCAGAATAAGAAGGAAGAAGGTAATGTGAATTATCTTGAAACATGTTTTTTGGTAGATTCTACAGATTCTTGGATCATAGACTCAGAAGCCACTAATCATGTTTGTTATTCCTTGCAGGGGTTCCAAGAAAGGAGAAGGCTGAGTAAGAATGAAATCAATTTGCGCTTGGGCAACAGAACGTTAGTGTCTGCAAGTACAGTGGGAGATATTAGAGTTTATTTGGATTCTAGAAAGCATTTAGATTTGATAGACGTTTATTATGTACCTCAATTCAAGAGGAATTTAATTTCAGTTTCTTGTTTGAATAAATTTGGATATTCGGTTACTTTTAATAAAGTTTTTAATATCAGTAAGAATGACAAAATTATTTGCCAAGGTATATTGGAAAACGGTTTATACTTTTTGCATAGAAATATCTCTCACTCGTTAGACACAGAATTAACGGAACCTAATCATAAAAGAGTAAAATTATCAATAGATGAAACCTCCCTTTGGCATTTACGCCTAGGTCATATTAACCTTAATAGGATTAAAAGATTGGTAAGTGACGGACCTTTAAGTGACTTAAAGGTTGATGAGAATCTTGTTTGGAAGGTAAAATGACCAAAAGGTCGTTCTCTGCCAAAGGTGCAAGAGCCACCGAATGTTTAGGATGATACACACTGATGTATGTGGACCTATGAGCATTCAAGCTAGAGGTGGATATGACTACTTCATCACCTTCACAGATGATTACTCGAGATTTGGCTATGTGTATCTCATGCAACATAAGTCGGATGCTTTTGACATGTTCAAAGCATTCAAAACTGAAGTGGAAAATCAGCTTGAGAAACACATAAAAATCTTGAGATCTGATCGTGGTGGAGAATATCTATTTGGTGAGTTTCAGCAATATCTTATTGATAATGGGATAGTTTCTTAGTTTTCTGCACCAGGTACACCTCAACAGAATGGGGTAGTAGAAAGGAGAAATAGAACTCTTTTAGCGGAAATTAAAACAACACTTGATTTTTACGTGGAAGCCCTCACGGGAAAAACCACGGGCTATGTAAGTAAGCCACACTCGAACCTCGAATCCACTAAATGTGCAAACGATTACAACCTAATTCCGGAAGTAATCACACACCTACCTAATCCCGGTATGAGTGAACCTAGTCCAATTTGCTTGCGATCTAAGCAACCTAATCCCGGAAGCTACACACAAGACTTACTTTCTCTATGAAGAGAATACAACCCTAAGTGAATATAATGAAATATCCAAAAAGCAACATAGAGCAAGGGAACCCTATATGCTTATCTAAGATGATGAATTTTCAATTAAATCAATCCTAGATATTATGAGCTAGATGACATGTCATAAAGCTTAGCTAATCAAGATGAACAAAACCTAATTAGCTATCACAAAATAACACCCAATCATTTTCATCACAAATCAATCTCTAACTTGTATTTAATATATGATCAAAAACATACAAGTAATAAAAAGAGATTTCCAAATATGAACAACACTAAAATTAGATGAAGTTAATGAAGAACATACCAAGAGTGATGTGATGATTCAAGACCATGCATGGATCTATCCTATATGAGTATAGAAGATAGAATACGAAATATGATACAATTTGGAATTGATTTGAGTGTTTAAAAAGGCAATCTTGTTTGCTTTTTCTCTCTTTTTAAAGTAGGGTTCTTGATGAATAAGAGTCACACTCAGAACAAGAGAAAATGATGTATTTATAGAGGCCAACAAATGGCTAAGTGAAAAGACGAGATTGCCCTTGAAACTTACCGATCGGCGGTTTCATTCGGCGGCCAGGCCGTAGAATGTGACCGCCGAATTAGTCCCGAGAGAAACAGGGGAACTTCGACAGTTTCATTCGGCGGCCAACGACCGCCGATCCAACCGCCGAATTGGACTTGACACAATAGGGGAACAACGGTGGTTTCATTCGGCGGCCACCGACCGCCGATCAAACCGCCGAATAAACCCGAGTGATAAAATCAATCAGGTATGAAACGGCGGTTTCATTCGGCGGTCAGGCCACCGATCCAAACCGCTGTTTCACCAATCTTGGTGAAACCAAGGGAGGAAGCCAAGGACTTCTCCAACGGCGATCTTCGCGCTAAAAATAAGCACATACGGTGCATGCGCGGACGTTTCCGAACAACAACGGGAAACAATTATAAGACACATAAACACACAACAACATATAACAAAGAAGTGCAAGTGTGAAAAGTGACATGTGAAGAGAATGCACACAAATGCAAGTATGCTAAGTGAGTGTGTGCACTAGATCTCTTCATAGAAAATTAAGCACTAAACATATACCTTTGGAGTGCTTAACACTTGCAAGGGCCTTGAGCTTGAACACATTCCTAAGCTACCCTTACATGATCCCCACATATGGTTTGATCACGAAATAAGCCAATTAAAAACAACGGGAATCCTTACAACAAGAATGCAAAATAGCTCTCTTTGCTTAAGTTCCCCATATGGGGTCAACTTTCCATACCTCTTCAAAGAAGGGTATGAGGTCCTATGGACCTACCAAGTCCTTTGGACTTAGTTGAACCTATTTGAGACTTGTTAGTCTCGTAGCAAGCGGGTTCATTCTTATTAATCCACTTAGGTGACACTAAGTCAATCCTAGTGGACAAAGGTTCTAGAGTACAAGATGAAAAAGGATCATGCACATGATTTTCTTCCTTTTTATGAAGCATCTTAGCTCTAGCCTTTTTCTTGTCAAACATGCTTTTAGCTCTACACATTTCAATGTAATGCAAGCAACTTGGTCTAATATGACCAACAATACCACAAAAATGACAAGTGGGAAAAAAGTTAGGAATCATACCATTCCCTTGAGCATGGATAGGTGCTTTCCCTTGTCGTTGTGGTTGTCTTGGTTGTTGGATAGGATCTCTCCTCCTTTGTTGATAACCAAGACGAGGTTGCTTGCTTGTCTAAGCTTGCATGTCTGAACTCTTCCCATGTTGTTTTTGAGTTTGAGGGAAGATAGGGTGAGGAGCCCTTTGGGTGTGAGCTTGAGCTTGACCTTTTGGTGCCTCAACCACTTGGACACTCCTTGAACACTCTCCTAGGTCCATCTTCTTCCTAGGGTGTTGAGGAGGAGGGGACATATTGCATTTCATGTCCATGACAAAGGATGTCTTGCTTGTGGAGGAGGCATCCTTGTCATCAATGTAGCCAAGACCTCTCTTGTCACTTGGCTTTCTTCCAACTCCCAACATGTGGTCAAGCATCTTGGTGCTTGAAGTCATCTTAGCCATTAAGACCTTAACTTCTTCAAGCTCTCTTTTCAGCTCTTCTTCTCTCCTCTTAGATAAGACTAAGTCTTCTTTTAGCTTGTCTTCATCCGCCATGGATCTCACCACTTTTTTCACACAAGTGGTCTACTAGTGTTGAAAGCTCTAGATTCTCTTCTTTTAATCTTCTAATTTCTTCCTTGTTCCTCATCATCGAGCTCTCAACTTGACTTTGTAGTCATTAGGATCCATACCCTCCACATATCCATTTGTGGAGTTAGATGACAAATATTCAACACTTGTGTCATCTCCTTTAATCTCCATTTCACCAATGGAGTCATCTCCTTCATCAAGATCATCAAATTTGTCTCTTGATGAGGAATGAGCCAAATCCCGATGAGTAGCTACACCAACTACTTCTATACCTAGTTCTTCTTGGGGATCACAAGGAAAAGCAACTTTGCCATTTTCTTCAACTTCTACACTCTTGGCTCCAAATTCCGTGTAGATGATGGCAAATTCTTCATCACTTGAAGGATTTTCGTCATCTTCATATTTATCCCATAAGGTGGCCAATGCCTTCCCTTTTCTTCTATCCTTCAAGTTTCCACACTCCGGGGAGAAATGCCCGAATCCTCCACATTCGTAGCACTGAATCCCTTCTCTTGAAGACACTCCTTGGTTTGACTTGTCATTAAGTCCCATGTCTTCAATAGAGATACCCTCCTTCTTGTCATGCTTCGAAGTCTCCAAAGCAAATGTCTTCTTCTTCTTCTTAGGAGGTGAGGTGGTTAATTTCACAAATCTCCTAAATCTCTCTAGTAAGAGAGGCATCTCCTCAACGGAGTCAATTTCTTCTCTCACGAAATCACTCATAGTGTTTGCGTTGAATGAATGCAAAAGAGAAGAATGCAAAATGTATGAAGAAATCAAACAAACATACAAAATGCAAAAACATACCAACAATGAGCAAAGGATCACCTAAGTATATCTAGGAACCCGCTCTGATACCAATTGAAAGGAATACGTTCTCAAGGTGTGTTTAATATATAAAGCTAGAGGGGGGTGAATAGATTTTATCTAATTATTACCCAATTTTGCGTGCATGTCAATTTTACGAAAATACCCCTAGCAAGTCAAAAATACATACAAGTGTAATAAGATGCGGAAGTAATAAATGACACTTGATGTTTACGTGGAAAACCCAACCACTGGGAAAAACCACGGGCTGTTTAGTGCGCCACACTCGGACCTCGAATCCACTAATTGAAATGGAGTTTACAACCTATGTAGACCTCGTCTAACACTCCGGTCAATAACCCCCCACTTCTACCACGCGGGCCTTTAAAAGTGGCTCTAGTCCAATTGCTTATGTGACCACCTGTTCCTGGTGTCCGACCTAATACCGGTTAATCACACAAGACTTCAATCTCTCAAAAGAGATGCACAACCCTATGTGAATATGTATGAATATTCAATTAACAAACAAGGCTAGGGAACCTTAGATGCTTATCTAGGATGATGATATATTCAATTTAAATCAACCCTAGATATCAATTGCTAAATGACATGTCAAATAGCATAGATAATCATAGATTATAAAAACCTAGATATCTATCAAAAACAACACTCAATCAATTCATCACAAATAATCTCTTTTCTTGTATTTAGCATATGATCTAAAACATACAAGTAATTTAAAAGAGATGGCTTGATAGTAAAAATATTACAATAAAATGAACTTAATCAAAATCTTACCAAGCAAGTTGTGATGATGCAAACCCATACATGGATGCACTCTATATAGACATAGAAGATGCAATATGAAATTTGATGCAAAAGGGGTTTGATTTGAGTGGTTAAAGGTGAGTTCTTGATTTGATTTTCTCTCAAATCTCTCTCTCTCTCTCATGAATATGGAGCCTCTCTCTCTAGGGTTTGATTTTGTGGCACAGCCCTCAAAATGATGAGAAAGATATGTATTTATAATGCCCAAGTGAAACTATGTCATTTTGGAAGAAATGGAAAATGATGGGTATTTTCGCGGTACTCGCGTCAGTGCAGCGACTCCAGATTTGAGAGCTTCGAAACATGACCAAACGACATCAAAACCTTTCATATGATATATCGTTGGAAAGTTATGGATGTCTACTTTCTACTCGTCTTTATAGAATGACATTTTGATGTCTGTAGAACAATTTATGGTCAATTGAGTGACCAAAGGTCAGAAACGGACAACAACAGAGTTGCCCTGTTTTGGTTGTAACTTTGGAGATTTTAAAACCAATCCAAACGGTCATGAAATATTACGAATAGTATACCGTTAGAAAGGTATGGGTGTCTAGTTTGTACAGAAATTTTCAAAACTTATTTTGAAGCTTTGTATAAAAAGTTATGGTCACAAGACCATGCAAAGGTCAGTTTTGAAAAACATTTAAAACCTTGAAATCTAATCTTTTGAAACTAGACACTTACTCCAAACAATCAAATCAAAACTACCACTTATCCAAGAGAAGAATGAGACCTTCTCAAGTGGTCAACCATCGCGCTAAAACATGCACACCATCATGCAAGCGCGGACGTTTCCGATCACACAAATGGAAACGAATTACACCACACTTAAGACTACTCATGAAGTGCAAGTGTGGGAATTGAAAGCATCCTAATGCCTATCATGACATGGAATTTCATAGAACAAGAAGCAATCAATTAAATGCAAGAAGAGATATTGAATAAATCAATAAAGCACAATGCACACAAAATACAAACACAACATTCAAGAATAAGAGTTATGCATGTGTGTGTGTGTGCAACTATATCTCTTCAAGCCAATGTACGCACAAGATATACCTTTGGTGCTTGTCCTCTTGAGGTCTTGGAAAGGGTCTTTGATCTTCAACAATCACCTAGACTACCCTTACAACCAAACCCCAACATGTGGTTTGCCCATGAAATAAGCCAATCAAATAAAGGGAATCCTTACAGTTTGCTTTGTATCTCGTTCTTTATCTCTTGTGTCCCTTGTCTATTCCTTGACAAAAAGGGGGAGAAAATGTATACCTCACCATGTTTGATATTGGGGAGATTTTGTATACTTCACACCTTGTGTGGAAAACATGTTCCAATTGTGTGATCATATTCCTCTTTGTGCTTAATTGTGACTTTGTCTTAAGGGGGAGAATTCTTGTCTTAAGGGGGAGAAAGAATTCTTTCTTGATAGTGTTAAGAATGGTTGGTCCTTGGGAATTGGGAAATTAAGGGAATGCTTTAATATGAAAATATTTTATTCTCTTGAGATAATGCTTTTTGTATGAGATAAGGGATGTCTTCTATATTTGTTTTTGGTTAATATCTCACCATTCTTCTTTAGAGAAGATCTCTTGTTTGGTTGCTATTTTCTCTCATAGGTACTTTGAAGATCAAAAGAGGAATTCTTGAAGACTTGAAAACTTTTTAGTCTAGGAATTTCTTTGTAATGTGAGATTGAGAGTATGCTATCATCTTGAGTTTATTTGAGTGAAACATTGTATGGTGAGGTTGAGGTTTTGCCAATGGAATAGCCAAAGGGGGAGATTGTAAGGTTTATGATTTGTATTGGCTTGATTCCATTGCAAACACTCCATATTTGTATTAGTTGTTGCTTAGGATATTCTTTGAAGAAAGGAAGCTTAAAAAGTGAAGAGCAACGTCTAGTGCAAAAGTCGTCTTCAAGAGGTAAAAAGCGTCAAGGTATATCTTGACTTCTATCCTCTTACAAGGCGTTAGAGCACACACACACAATTCATACATGTGTGTCCCTGCATCGTGGTTCAAACATTTGGTATAACACATTCACACATCTCATAGTATGCACATGCATTGATCTTGTATAGACAAACATTGTGAAATTGCATGCTTAGTTACTATCTCTTTGATATGGCATGCTTGTGTGAATATGTATTTATTTGTTTGTGTATTTTATGTTTTGGACTTGAACATGTTCTTATTTGATGCTTTATTGAGTTTCAGTCATTTCGGTTACTCATTCATAAGGTTTCGAGTCCAAACGATGTAGCTATGCTACTTTTCGTTGTCATTCGTTGAGTTGACTTTATCATCATTTTCCAAGATGATTTCTCAACCATTTTTCAAAGTTGTGTAGTCGTCATCGTGAGTGAAGGAGTCACGGTTCGTAATCTGAAAATGGATTCGAAATCGGAGTTCGGATGCCCAAGATACGGCTGAAGAACGTGAGAGTGCGCGAGAGAGGCTAGAGTGGCCATGAGACCACGTGTGCCCCTTCCCGTGAGGGAGGCCGTGGGGCCCACGGCCAGGGACCCTCTTTGGTCCCGTGAGGCCCACGCGCCCCCCACGGGGTGGGTGACATGGCCTCTTCGTATTGGCCCTGAAAACCTTCTCTCTCCTCCTTTTAATCACTTCTCCTTCCCTCCAAAACACTTGTGGATTTTCAAGAACATTTTCACGAAATTTCTGCAGATTTCTTCAATTTTGTTTTCTTATTTTGATCATAACTTTCTCATACGAACTCGAAATCAATCGATTCAAAAACCAAAATTGTTGGTCTTGAAGAGAGCTACAACCCAAGCATTTCCAGAGGTGGCTAACTTCGCCAGTTTTCTCAGTTGATCGATTTTCAGTCCGAGGTCAAGGTTGTTTGTTCAACTTCTTCTTTTTCAATTTCATCTTTGATCTTCTTTTGATTCTTACTAATTGATTGATGAAATTTGTTGAGAAGCATGTTAGATCATATGCTAGGGGTGTTTGATCATTAGTTAATTGAGATTTAGCTTTGTGATTTATTTTGAACATATATGTGCTAAACTTGATTTATCATGAAATTGATTCTAGAAAATGTATGTGTGATGTGCTTCATGTTATTTTCTATGTTTAATTTCATGATCTAAGAACTATGTTTTTAGTGTGATATATTGAATATTCATACCTTGTTCTTATTGATTTACATGTCTTGATTTCTAGATAATCTTTGTGATTGTGTGTTGGAAGTATATTCTAGATTGTCATTGAACATGTACATTTTGCTTGATTGATCATCTAGCTTAATTTGTTTGTGTTTGCATCACTTGCATCACTTAGATCATAGCCTTGCATTAGGTTGAAGTCTCTAGCAAAGTGAGTGAAGCTTTGTGGATAGAGCAATGGAGTCTTGATTAGAGTCGGGAGGACTCGGATAATCAAGCAAGGGAGACTTGTCTAGGGTCGGGAGGATCCGGATAGGCAAGCAAGAAATCTTCCTAAAGACATGAGCGTCTTGGATAGGAAGTTGCTTTCTAGAGGTGTAGGATACATCTCGGATAGGAAGTAGGCTTGGTGATTCACTAGCCCGAGGGTAGATTAGGAGTTGATAGCTTGAGCGGATATCATTTGTTGATAGCTTGAGTGTGTAAGTCCTTTTCATATAGTGGATTGCTTTGTCGGTGGTTGTGGTATCAACCCGTGGATGTTTCCTCTTTGAGGTTTTACCACGTAAAAAATACTTGTGTTCATATTTGTTTTTACTTTTGTTTATCTTCCATATCTTACATTGAGTGCATATCTTGTAAATTGATTAACTCTTGTATTAGTGGAATCAATTCTTTTGCTACATCTAATCAAGTGTGCATTTTCTTTGTTATATTCCACATCATTTTTAAGATTGGAAGAATTTGAGTAAATACCTATTCACCCTCCCTCTAGGTATATTTTACACTATTTTGCTTAAGGGAATTTCAATTCCAGTTGGTGAAACTCGGAGAGAGAAGGCAATGTTAGACCTAGGAGCTTCAATGAACTTGATGCCTTATGCATTGTTTAAAGACTTAGGATTAGAGGGATTGAAGCCGACTACCATGGAATTGATATTAGCCGACCGCTCAGTAAGACATCCAACAGGAGTGGTCGAAGATGTGTTAGTTAGGGTGGGAGAATTGATCATCCCAGCTGACTTTGTTATTCTAGAGATGGAGACAGATTCATCTAAGGCAAGGGAGATGCCGATATTGCTAGGGCGACCATTTATGTCAACTGCCAAGGCAATCATCGATGTTCACAAGGGACGGCTCTCCATGACGGTTTTAGGTCAAACAGCATAATTTGAAGTGTTTGAAAGCATGAAGAACCCGTTAAAGGGAAGTGTTTGTTTTAACATCGCCAGTGCCGAACAAGATGATAAACCTCACTCTACTTTCGGGGAATATGTAGCACTCGCTCACGGCGAGGTGACTAATAAGACCCCACTCTTGAAGCATGATTCATCAAGTTACGAAGATACCATCGCTCAACTCAAGGAAGAAAACTGGGAGTTGGTGGAGAAGAATTTCGAACTCACTACTAAACTTGATGAAGCTTTGGAGGAAAATTATGCCCTCCAAGACAAAATCGAAGATGATTTTTCCTTAGTAAATGATGAATTCGGAGAAAGGAACGAGTCTTTGAGCAAGGAATTCGAAGGCAAGATGAAGGTCATGGAGGAGGAAATACATTCTAGGGATAAGGCCCTGGAAATCTTGAGAGTGAAGAGTAGGGAAACTCGAGTTGAGATTGCTATGCTAAAGATAGGCACTTCGGTTAGGTCCGAAGGAATGGTTAAGCCACCTTCAAGGAAGACGATGCATGTATCACATGAGGAGTCCACCACTTTTGCTTCGAACCCAAAAACAAGGCGGAGGCCGAGAAGAAAGAACCGCATTCAACCTCCACACTCTACATCGGGAGGTACATTTTCTACTTTCACTCCTATATGTCACTACTGCCATAGAATAGGCCACATTAGGCCTAATTGTCCAAACAAAAGATGGCAGGTTAGAAAATATGCAACCCCAATTCCCAAAGCCAATGTCAAATCCATTTGGATCGCAAAATCCAAGTTGGAGGGGCTTAGTGGGAAGGGACCCCTGTGGGTCAAAAAGAAAGAAAAGGGGTATGTTGTGATTGAACCATCCATTCTAAATGGGGCATGGAGGAGGTGATTGAATTGATGTTTGTTTAAGTGTGCATAGATTGTATATCAAGGACACACTTACAACATTGATGTATTTTGCATTGTACATATTTGAGTTTTAAATAAATTGAATTGTTTTGATGTGTGATTGGGAAATTGAAAACCTAAATCGAACTCTTGTGTACCTGACGAGCTTTGAAATTAAATCATTATGAGATAGGGTGCACAAAAGAAAGGTTCAGGGTTTTAAAATCCTCGTTATAGGTTAAGCATATTCATGTAGACTAATTAATGTAGGAAATATGTGTTGTATTTGGTGTGTTTGTTGTGCCATATTGTGTAGGTGTTAGGAAATCAAGAAAAGAGAATGAAGGAAGTGAAAGGGAAGCTTTTTCACTCCGGTGGGTTCATGAGGTGGGACATGTCCAACCGTCCAGAATGAACGAACCCGTGGAGATGCTTCTGAAGGACAAAGGAAAGTTAGCAAGTTTTGGCAGCGGGACATGTCCAGCCGTCCAAAATGCCATAACTCGCCAAGATTGAGGCCAAAGGTGGGCGAGTTTGTGTAGCGGGAATAAGCCCGCCTTCCAGAATGATGAACTCGCCAAAGAAGGGAAGGGAGTTTCCAGTGGTTTCATGCAGCTGGAATAAAGCCGCCTTCCAGAAGACACAAGCTCGCCAGAACAAATCAGACACGGCGACCTCATGCGGCGGGAATAAAGCCGCCTTCAACAAAGTCGCCACAAACCCTAGTGACCAAAACGCAGCATTTTGAGCCAAAAATCAGGCTCAACGGGTTTGTGCAGCGGGCATAAAGCCGCCCGATTCCATTTCCTATAAATAGGACCTGTCGTTTTCACGACAAACTTTCCCATTTTCAAACCTTTTCCAATTTTCCCGCATGAATCCACCAAACTTCTTTCCCAATCTTGCTCGAATTCATCCGAAAACTCAAGGCAAAGGTAAGTAATCTAACTCTAATCTCATTTGAACACAAATTCATGTAGAAATTCATCTAGAAATGCCCTAGGTTGCGACAGTTAGGGTTCTTGAAGGTTTCTTGAGTTTAATTACATTATTTGTGATTGATTGTAGCAATTGGTGTTGATTATGCATGATAGAAGTGTTAGGATTATGCTCAATAACAAGAGTGTAATGTTGTAATTAACAATCTTTTTCATATTAATAAAGTGATTTCTGATTTAACAAATCGTATAGCATTTATAGTTTGATATTATAATTGTCAAAGTAAATAATCATAAGGTCTAAAGACTATGGGAAAAGAAGAATTGTTCGTACATCTGGATATGTATGTGGTAGACACAATTCTTTAGTTAGTCTTGAATAATGTTCACAACTTAAGTTAAAGGTTGGGCACCTTTATCTTGTTAAAGTTGTAGAATTCTTTTGCTAGCATTTGAGTGGGATCAAATGAGATATGATGAGTCTAAAATCATCGGAGTGTCTTCGAGCAAAAGGATCTAGTGCACTGGGTGCATTGAACTGGATCACAATGAAAAGCTTTATCTAGAATCGTCAATAGATAATAGTCTTTTCATTATCAGGACAATCGGAGAGTCTATCTTAATCCTGAGATAAATGATGGACTTATGGTTGCAAGTGATATCATTTGAGTTATCAATGAGTACGATTATATCGCATAGTCTATCCTCGATAGTTTGGTGATATTCATTTGTTAATCGATAAAGGACTTCATTTATAGATATGGACATCGTGGCTCCATTTATTAAATGAGAGTATAATATCATCATATGGATGTTTTGAGGTAATTGGATATTAAATCTCAACGTTGAGTTTTCGATAGTGTCTATTGAAAACATGGCTTCTGGACAGGTCAAAATATCCAAGTTCAAAATGTGGTCATATGAGTAAATATGGTAACTTGGAGAGTTATAGGCGGTCTATGAACTCTTGGCGATTACTGATATTAATCACGAGGATACACTATCTCCAATATGATTGTCTAGGGTATGAATGAGGAGCATCTTCCTTTTCTATCTTTATTTAAGAGTTCAGTTTTAGCTCTTTAGTGGAATGAGTTAAAATTAATGGATCGGACCTAAGTGAATCATTTGTTGATTGTGATTAGGTTATGTCTATTGAAGCTTAAATTTAGATGGCCCGCCAAGATCCCCAATCCACACGGACTTGCATGGATCACTTAATATATTCTACCGGACCAATTTAAGGGTCCATCTAGAATTGCATTTAATATATTAAGAATATAATTTGCACATTATTTATGTAATGGGCTGCTCAATTATATTAATATATTAATGAAAGACATGTGGGCTTGTTTCTTTTAGTAAGAATGGGTCTGGTTCACATGTTGGTTTTTTATTTAAAGTCCAATGGATTAAATGAAATAAGAAAATAATATTAGGCCCAATTTTATTCAAGTGGGGCGGCAAGGTTAAAGTTTTAACCTAATATATTATTTTGTTTCATTTATTTTAATTAAATAAGAATTAATTAATTTATTAATTAATTGTTTAATTAAGAAACAAATCTTTTCTGATTAGGAAATATGATTCCTAATGTTATACTATTGTTGGTAGTATACTAAAAGTAAAAGACTTATTTGGTAATAAAATAAATAATTAATTTTATTTATTTAATCAAATATGGAGTCTTTTTATTTAGTCAAAATAAAAGAATAAAAGATCTATGAGTTGGATTAGGGTTTGAAGTCTTAAATGACATGTGAATTTGGGTGCAACACAACTCCTCTTTTGTAGAGGAAAATTGCGGCAACCCTAGGAGAAACACATGAAGAATTCGGCCACCCTAAAGGAAAGAAGGATGAAAATTTGGCCACCTATATAAGTGCTCTTATAGATTTCGGCCAACACAATGCTTGGTGCTTGAGATTCTATTTTTTCTTCTTCTTCTTCATTCATAGAGAGCTTTTTATTCTACTAAGACAAAAAGGAGTGTTAGATTATTCTTTGATAGTATACTATTTGCTTAATCATCAATAAGCTTGTGTATACGATATCGATCTAGGTTCACGCGAGTTTCGATCATTAGATTGAGAACTCAAAAGTGACCGGAATAATCTTAGTCATTCTTTTGATTGTTTTGTGACTAACAAAGAAAAGAAAAGTTTTGTTTTGTCCATTCACAGGTTTGCAATTCAAAGAAAAGGGAGACCACGCTCCTAGGTGATCCACGTTCGTGCTAGGATTGAAGATCTTGCGGATTACCATCGACGTAAGTCAATCGGATCACGCGACAAAAGGTATTCTACTTTTTGTTATTGTATATGTATGTTTAATTCATTAAAGGGTTTAAGGTTCATAAAGGAAAAATTTTTAAAAGTCACTAAATCTAATTTTTAGTATCGCTTCCGCTGCGTGTACTTCTTTGGTAATTTTTCCCTACAAGAAGTAAATTCGACCACAATCCCCCATCTTTGATTCAAAAATTTGAAAATTTTCATGTTAGGGTTATATTTGGCCGAATTTGGGGGTTTTGAAATTATAATGTCTATGTTATTTGATTCTTGCAATGTTGTGATTGTGAGATATTAGCATAGGATTATGCATGTAATGGAATGATAGATTGCAGGCATGCCCTTGATTATTTGATGCATGAAAAATTGGAAGGAGATTAAGGAAATTGGGATTGTATTTGTGATTGAGTTTGGAAGATTGTTTGATTGAAAGTTATACACAACTGAGATGTTGCAAATGATTGAACATGTTAATGAAATGGTATGCAAATTGTGTATACACATTTGAAGGATAGTTTGAATGTTGATTGTTCATGTTTATGCAAGTTGTTTGTGCACCAAGTATTGACAGTGACATGTCGTGATTGCAAATTGTGTGTGCACATGTTAAAGAAAAATTGATTTATGATTGTTAATGTGATTTAAGTTGTGTTTGCACAACTTAGGAACAGTATACACATATGTGTGAGACTAGTTGATGCAATTTGCATATACACTTGCGAGCGATAGAAGTTTTAGCATAATGTTTAAGGGTGGAATAGTTGTGAATGTAATTAGCATCGATTGCCACTTGAACTTGATTGTATTGATTTTCCTAACTTGATAAGTTGATTGAAATGGACACACACACATAGTATTATAGTATAACTAGTTATAGAGTATGTTTTAGATAAAATGTGGTGTATAAATGTTGTCACTAACCCAAGTGCTAATCTATTTGGAGTTACTTGTTATGTTTTTGTTGCTCTAACTACATATGGCACCGAAAAGGAAAGTGTCCACATTCGAGAAGGGTGATGCATCCCGAAAGGGAAAGGAAAAATCCTCACGCCTAGAGAGGACAACTGAGGAAATCTTTAGAGAGCGGCTCGAGAGCACCACTAGGTGGCCTTTCATCATCGAGAGGGATGTGAACTTCGATGAGTTGGGGCAAATGGCAATTTTTGACGAGATTCGCTGAAGAAGGTGGGAGGCCTACGTATCATTTTCGAAGAGAGCCAACCGCAAGATCGTTCAGGAGTTCTATGCAGCTATAGATCCGGACGAGTTCGAGAGGGGAGCCCCAGTTATGGTTTGAAGGAAGTCTATCTCTATGACAGCCGAGCAGATGAATGAGTACCTCCACACTCAGAATTATCCTCAGTGGGAGGAAGGGTACGAGCCAAATGCCTTCTTCGAGCATTATGACAAGCAATTCAGTATTGCACTCACCGGGAACGAAGACATTTTTTGGGACGGCAAGGTTTATCAAAGAGATTTAGGGTTCGAGGAGCACTTCTGGAGTATATACTTCAGTTACTCCCTCATGCCTAGTGGACACTGGACCGACTTGAAGAAAAAGGTGGTCATTATGCTCTACCAGATGAAGAACTAGTTGGAATTCGATGTTAGGCGTACAATATTGAAAAGAATAGCAGAGTCTGGGAGATGAAGCAATTTGAGCCTTTTCTTTCCGTGTTTGATAACCCATTTTGCGCGGAAGGCAGGACTTCGAGTGGACTTGCCATCAGATGGGATTCTGACACCTCTAGGAAATGTAGCTAGAAGGGCCTACAATAAAGAAGCTGAAGGAAAGCCAGGTGTAGAGAAGCTTCTCAGTGTACGTGAGCAGAGAGAGCAGAGATTGGCCCAGCGAAGGTCAATCACGAGGAGAGAACATGAGAGAATAGAAGCACAGGTTCGTGAGGAGTCTGATGTAGGAATTGAAGATGAGGGATCTGAAGAAACAGAGTATGAGCAAGAGGGTGATGCACTAGAGTGGGCGAAGGGTATGATGCAGTCCCACAAGGACTTGATGGAGTCCAATGCCACTCTAGCACGGACTGTTCGTCGCCTCGCAAGGCAAGTGAGAGGTTTGACTAGAGTAGTTGCGCAACTAGTGGGCTACCAGCTGGATGAGCAGAGTGATCGAGATGAGGAGCACTGTCAGAAGTGCAGGCATGATGCACCACCTACCGCACCAGAGACATCGACCATTCCTACCATTCCTGAGACAAGTATACCTAACCCCTTTACTTTTGTTGATATTGATGATTTATCTTTCAGTCCAATGGCTCCGCCAGACATATATCAGCAGAATTTCAACTTCATGGACTTACTATTTGAGCAACAGCAGATCTTAGAGTAGGTGTTAGGGAAACCGGAGTTGGAGAGGAGTCCACCAGACCAGCTGAGGGGGATATACCCGGAGGAGAGGAGAGGATTGTATCCGGAGGGGATGGAGGATCGGATACCATTCCAAGAGCAGACACCTGAGTATGTGGAGCATGTGGCGTATGTGGAGTCGCACGCGGTGAGTATTGAGCTTCTTCCGGAGGGATATGAGGAGACGAGTACTCATCCGATGGAGTACATTGTAGAGGAGCCCGAGTCCCTGACGCATATCGTTCCGTATGTTGGACCACCACCTCCTCCTGAGCCTATGTTTCAGTACTTCGTTAGAGGAGTTCAATTCACCCCTATAGACCTCAATGACGATAACATTTCTATGTAGGCGGTTTGGTACGTCGCATGGATTTTTTGTGGGAGGAGCATTATTCTGCATTTTTGTATACCCAGTACTTTACCTTTGGGATTATAGTTATAGTCTTTTTAGTTCATTATTATATATATTGCTTATTTGCATATATTTTCATAGTTAGTAACATGTTTAGACCTAAGTGTGGAAAATTTTTGTATGATTGATTGTTAGTGCCTAGGATTTTTGAAAATAGTTGCATGATGGATAGGATATCATGTGTGTGTTACATATAGGAATATTTTTGCATGAGATTGATAAGTTGTTTGTTGGCAAAACAACCAAACCAATGAACTCCATTATTGTCTATCGTGTGCAAACATTGGGGACAATGTCGAGTTTAGGTTTGGGGGTGTGGGCACATTACCACTTTTCCAATCCTTCACATGATTGTACATATTGTATATAGTGTCTTGTATATATTGTTTTCCTTAGTTAAATTGTATTAGTTAAATGGTGTAAAAATTTAAAATATATATATATATATATAAATATTTTCACAAATCTTCCAATTGAGCCAAGGGAACATATGTGTTTAACTAAGATGCTAAGAGGCATGTGTTGATTAAGGAATTGTGCATGCATTGATCACTAAATTGTAGCTATCACAATGGCATGTCCTACCTCACCTTCTCTTTCTCTCTCCTTGATCCACCGCTGTCTCAATTCCACTTCTAAAGGTCATAGGGAAAGCTAATATATCCATTCCCGATTTACCATAATTGCCCAATACTCTTTATGTAGATGGCTTGCAAGCCAATCTCATTAGTATATCACATTTGAGTGATGAAGGGCTTTCGGTTATGTTTGGCAAAGTTGATTGCTCTATTCTTAAGGAAAATGGGCAAGTTTTGTTGAAAGGCACGAGATCAAGTGACAATTGCTATTGTCTTGAGTCCAATCTCATCTCTTGTAACTTGTCTACTAGTGAGCAAGTTGAAGTGTGGCACCAAAGATTTGGCCACATGAACTATAGGGATTTCAAAGCGCTTGATAGGTTGAATGTTGTTAGAGACCTTCCCAAGCTAGGGAAAAAGGTTGAGGGAGTTTGTGGACGTTGCTAACAAGGAAAGCAAACCAAGAGTGTGCACAAGAAAGGTAAATACCTTTCCATCAAAAAGCCTTTGGAACTTCTCCATATGGACCTTACAGGTCCCATCCAAACCAAAAGCTTAGGTGGTAGAAGACACATTCTTGTGGTTGTTGATGACTTCTCTAGGTTCACATGGACTTACTTCCTTAGAGAAAAGTCCGAAGCCTTTGAGAAATTCAAAATGCTTTGTGTCAAAATTCAAAATGAGAAAACTTCTCACATAAAAAGCATTAAGAAAATTAGGAGTGATCATGGGAAAGAATTTGAAAATGCTAGCTTTGAAAATTTTTGCAACAGCTTAGGCATTTCCCATGAATTTTCGGCCCCTAAGACTCATCAACAAAATGGTGTTGTTGAGAGGAAGAATAGAGTCCTCCAAGAGATGGCCCATGTCATGTTGCTTAGCAACAAAGTCCCTAGGAACCTTTAGGCTAAAGCCATCAATACGGCTTGTTACATAGGGAATAGAGTATTCCTTAGGCCTAGGACTAAACAAACATCCTATGAGTTATGGAAGGGTAGAAAACCCAATGTGAGCTACTTCCACATCTTTTGAAGTAAGTGATTTATACTAAATGACTGAGATCAACTTGGCAAGTTTGATGCCAAGAGTGATGAGGGTATTTTCATTGGGTGTGCACTTAATAGCAAAGCCTATAGAGTTTTAATCTAAAGACTCGAAGTGTTATGGAATCATCAAATGTTGTCTTTGATGATTGTAGGCCCAAACATGATGACCATGAGAAGGATGTTTGTGAGATAGATGACCTTCCTTTGAAGGAGAGTGGTGAGACTTCAAGTGGTGTGAAGTCAAACCAAGATGAAGAGGATGATTTATTTCCTAATCGAGTTCCTCCTTCGGACTCTAATGAACCCACTCCTGGGGTTAGAAAACTCCATGATAAAGATGAAATAATTGGAGATGTTAGAGAGGGTGTTAGGACTAGGCGTCAAATAGCTAATCAAATTAGCTATACATGTTACACCTCTCAAATAGAACCCAAAAAGGTTGATGAAGCCTTGGAGGATGAGTTTTGGGTTCTTGTTATGCAAGAAGAGCTAAACTAATTTGAGAGAAATGAGGTTTGGACTCTTGTTCCTAGACCTAGAAACACTAATGTCATAGGCACTAAATAGGTGCTTAGGAACAAATCCGATGATGATGACAACATTGTGCGAAACAAGGCAAGGCTTTTGTTGCACAAGGGTACTCTCAAATTGAGGGTATCGACTTTGAGGAAACATTTGATCCCGTTGCCCGCCTAGAGTCCATAAGGCTTCTCTTATCCATTTCTTGTGTGTACAAGTTCAAATGACACCAAATGGATGTCAAGAGTGCCTTCCTCAATGGCTTATTACATGAGGAAGTGTTTGTTGAGCAACCCAAAGGGTTTGTGGATCCACACCACCCCTCTCATGTCTATCGCCTCAAGAAGGCTCTATATGGGTTGAAACAAGCACCGAGGGCTTGGTATGAGCGTCTCACTCTTTATCTTGTTGACAATGGCTACTCTAGAGGTAGTGAAACTAAATATAGCAATGCGTATAAAACTATCTAGAGGGGGGGGGGGTGAATATATTTTAATCGTTATTACCCAATTTTCGCGATTAGTCAAATTTACGAAAATGCCCCAAACTAGACAATATAATAATCAAGTGTAATATGGTGCGGAAATATAAACGACACTTGATTTTTACGTGGAAACCCTCACGGGAAAAACCACGGGCTGGTAAGTGCGCTACACTCGAACCTCGAATCCACTAATTGTAATAATGTATACAACCTAATCTAGGTTTGACGGCCTAATCCCGGCCAATATCCCGCTACCACTATCCGCAGGCCTATAAAAGTGGACCTAGTCCAATTTGCTCATGTGACCACCTAATCCCGGTGTCCGACCTAATCCCGGTCTATCACACAAGACTTACTTCTCCGAAGACATCAAACACCCTATGTGAATATGCAATGAATATTCAAAGACCAAATAAAGCTAGGGAACCTTAGATGCTTATCTAGGATTATATGATGACAATAAAATCAATCCTAGATATCAAAATAGCTATATGACATGGCATACAACTTTAGCTATGTTAAGGATGACCAATCCTAAATACAATAGCTATCACAAATAACCCACAAACATTCAAAAGATTAACTAGTTGATTAAAATACAATCTATCAACCTAGTTATCAATAAATCACACAAGAATGTTTATGGCATAGCTTTTAGGCAATAATGACCTAATCAATTAAGCTATCAAAAATGATCTCAATCATATAATGAGATTAATTAGCTAGATATAAAATAGGCATGAAAACCTAGCTAACATAAATAACCCAATCAACACATAATCTCAATCATGTATGTAGAAATTAATCTAAACACATACAAGTAATAAATGAGATAAAATTGATAAATAGAAACACTAATTATGTAAGATAAAAGTGTTCAACAAATCATACCATGTGTGTTGAAGAAGACCCATGCATTAGCACATGCTAGATGAACCTAGATGATGCCTAGATGATGATTTGTGCATGTGGGAATGGGTTTAGAGAGATAAAGATGTAATCTTTAAGCTTTTTCTCTCAAGTCTCTCTTTCTCTCTCAAGAATAAGGAGCCTCTCTCTCTAGGGTTTGATTTTGTGGCTCTGCCCTCAAAATGATAAGAAAGATATGTATTTATAATGCCCAAATGAAACTATGTCGTTTTGGAAGAAATGGAAAAATTATGGGCATTTTCGCGGTACTCGCGTCAGTGCAGCGACTCAATATTCAAGCGCTTCGAAACATGACCAAAAGACATTGAAACCTTTCATATATATATCGTTGGAAAGGTATGGATGTCTACTTTCTACTCGTTTTTACAGAATGACATTTCGATATCTGTAGAAAAAGTTATGGTCAATTGAGTGACCAAAGGTCAGAAACGGACAACAACAGAATTGCCCTATTTTGGTTGCCACTTTGGAGATTTTAAAACCAATCTAAACGGTCACGAAATATTATGAATAATATACCGTTGGAAAGATATGGGTGTCTAATTTGTACAAGAAATTTCAAAACTCATTTTGAAGCTTTGTATAAAAAGTTATGGTCACAAGACCATGCAAAGGTCAGTTTTGAAAACACTTAAAACATTGAAATCCAATCTTTTGAAACTAGACACCTTACTCCAATCAACCAAACCAAAACTACCACTTATCCAAGAGAAAAATGAGACCTTCTCAAGTGGTCAACCATTGCGCTAAGACATGCACACCATCGTGCAAGCGCAGACGTTTCCGATCACACAAACGGAAACGAATTACACCACACTTAAGACTAATCATGAAGTGCAAGTGTGGGTATTGAATGCATCCTAATGCCTAACATGTCATGGCATTATCATTGAACAAGATGCACTCAATTCAAACATGCATGAATAAAATTCATGACTTTGCATCCTAATGCTTAAACATGTCATGGCATTTCAATAAACTAGATGCAATTAAATAAACATGTATGAAGAGATATTCAACAATTATGAATGCACACATATGAAAACACACAACATATAAGAATAACATTTATGCATGAGTTGTGTGTGTGTGCAACTAGATCTCTTCAAAGCACGTAAGCACTAGAAATTTACCTTTGGTGCTTATCAAGATGAGGTCTTGAAAGGGCCTTGAGCTTGAATACCAATACCTAAGCTACCCTTACAAATGTTAGGATTATGCTCAATAGCAAGAGTGTAATGTTGTAATTAACAATCTTTTTCATATTAATAAAGTGATTTCTGGTTTAACAAATCGTATAGCATTTATAGTTTATATTATAATTGTCAAAGTAAATAATCATAAGGTCTAAAGACTATGGGAAAAGAAGAATTGTTCGTACATCTGGATATGTATGTGGTAGACACAATTCTTTAGTTAGTCTTGAATAATGTTCACGACTTAAGTTAAAGGTTGGGCACCTTTATCTTGTTAAAGTTGTAGAATTCTTTTGCTAGCATTTGAGTGGGATCAAATGAGATATGATGAGTCTAAAATCATCGGAGTGTCTTCGAGCAAAAGGATCTAGTGCACTGGGTGCATTGAACTGGATCACAATGAAAAGCTTTATCTAGAACCGTCAGTAGATAATAGTCTTTTCATTATCAGGACAATCGGAGAGTCTATCTTAATCCTGAGATAAATGATGGACTTATGGTTGCAAGTGATATCATTTGAGTTATCAATGAGTACGATTATATCGCATAGTCTATCCTCGATAGTTTGGTGATATTCATTTGTTAATCGATAGAGGACTTCATTTATAGATATGGACATTGTGGCTCCATTTAATAAAATGAGAGTATAATATTATCATATGGATGTTTTGAGGTAATTGGATATTAAATCTCAACGTTGAGTTTTCGATAGTGTCTATTGAAAACATGGCTTCTGGACAAGTCAAAATATCTAAGTTCAAAACGTGGTCATATGAGTAAATATGGTAACTTGGAGAGTTATAGGCGGTCTATGAACTCTTGGCGATTACTGATATTAATCACGAGGATACACTATCTCCATTATGATTGTCTAGGGTATGAATGAGGAGCATCTTCCTTTTCTATCTTTATTTAAGAGTTCAGTTTTAGCTCTTTAGTGGAATGAGTTAAAATTAATGGATCGGACCTAAGTGAATCATTTGTTGATTGTGATTAGGTTATGTCTATTGAAGCTTAAATTTAGATGGCCCGCCAAGATCCCCAATCCACACGGACTTGCATGGATCACTTGATATATTCTACCGGACCAATTTAAGGGTCCATCTAGAATTGCATTTAATATATTAAGAATATAATATGCACATTATTTATGTAATGGGCTGCTCAATTATATTAATATATTAATGAAAGACATGTGGGCTTGTTTCTTTTAGTAAGAATGGGTCTGGTTCACATGTGGGCTTTTTATTTAAAGTCCAATGGATTAAATGAAATAGGAAAATAATATTAGGCCCAATCTTATACAAGTGAGGCGGCTAGGTTAATGTTTTAACCTAAAAATATTATTTTGTTTCATTTGTTTTAATTAAATAAGAATTAATTAATTTATTGATTGATTGTTTAATTAAAGAAACAAATCTTTCCTAAAAGTAAAAGACTTGTTTGATAAGTAAATAAATAAATTAGTTTTATTTATTTAATCAAATAAGGAGTCTTTTTATTTAGTCAAAATAAAAGAATAAAAATCAAGGAGTTGGATTAGGGTTTGAAGTCTTAAAAGACATGTGGTTTTTGGGTGCAATACAACTCCTCTTTTGTAGAGGAAAATTGCGGCAACCCTAGGCAAAAGCACATGAAGAATTCGGCCACCCTATAAGGAAAGAAGGAAGAAAATTTGGCCACCTATATAAGCATACTTATAGAATTCGGCCACCACAAGAAATTGTGCTTGAGTTTTTATTTTCTTTCTTCTTCTTCTTAATTCATAGAGAGTTTTTATTCTAAAAAAAGACAAAAAGGAGTGTTAGATTATTCTTTGATAGTATACTATTGCTTAATCATCAATAAGCTTGTGTATACGATATCGATCTAGGTTCACGCGAGTTTCGATCATTAGATTGAGAACTCAAAAGTGACCAGAATAATCTTAGACATTCTTTTGATTGTTTTGTGACTAACAAAGAAAAGAAATTTTTTGTTTGGTCCATTCACAGGTTTGCAATTCAAAGAAAAGGGAGACCACGCTCCTAGGTGATCCACGTTCGTGCTCGGATTGAAGGTCTTGCGGATTACCATCGACGTAAGTCAATCGGATCACACGACAAAAGGTAATTTACTTTTGTTAATGTATATGCATGTTTATTGATTAAAAGGGTTTAAGGTTCAGAAAGGAAAAAGTTTTAAAAGTCACTAAATCGTTTTTAGTATCGCTTCCGCTGCGTTTACTACTTTTGTTATTATTTTTCCCTACAACAAAGAACCCCACATGTGGTTTGTCCACGAAACAAGCCAATCAATAAATGAGAATCCTTACAGGTAGTGTTAACAAGATTTTGTTCATCAAGTGCACTAAAGATAAGCTATTTGTAGGGAAAAATCGCAGTACACGCAGCGGAAGCGAGACTAATAATAGATTTAGTATGTTTTAAAATTTTTCCTTTGATGAACCTTAACTCTTTAAATTAATTAAACATACACATAAACTAACAAAAAGAAGAATACCTTTTGTCGCGTGATCCGATTGACTTACGTCGATGGTAATCCGCAAGATATTCAATCCTAGCACGAACGTGAATCACCTAGGAGCGTGGTCTCCCTTTTCTTTGAATTGCGTACCTGAGAATGGACAAACAAACTTTCTTTTTCTTATTGTTAATCACAAAACAACAAAAAGACCACAAAGATTATTCCGGTCACTTTTGAGTTCTCAATCTAATAATCGAAACTCGCGTGAACCTAATTCGATATTGTACACACAAGCCTATTGATGAATAAGCAAATAGTGTACTATCAAAAGAATAATCTCTTCTCACTTTTTTTGTCTTGGCAGAATAATCAAACACTTTTCTATGAGTATGAGAAGAAGAAGAAATTGATTCAGTAGAACACTTAGGGGTGGCCGAACCCTATATTATGTATTATATAGGGTGGCTGAATTTCATTCTCTTTTCCTTTAGGGTTGCCGAAATCTACTTGTTGTGGTGTTAGGGTTGGCCAAAAATCCTCTACAAAAAAAGGATTTGTGCTTTACCCTAATTCCCATCAACATTTAGACTCCTAACCCTAATTTAACTCATAAGTATTTTTATTTTTTTTATTGACTTAATTAAAAGACTTCTTATTTGATTAAATAGATAAACTTTAATTATTTATTTTCTTACCAAACAAGTCTTTTACTTTTAGTATACTACTACCAATAGTATAATTCTAGGAAACATATTTGCTGATCAGAAAAAGATTTTGTTTCTTAATTAAATAATTAATTAATAAATTAATTAATTCTCATTTAATTAAACAATAAAATAAAATAATATTTTTGACTAAAAACTTAACCTTGCCGCCCCACATTGAATATATGGGCCAAATATTATTTTCTTATTTTATTTAATCCATTGGACTTTAAATAAAAAGCCCACATGTGAACCAGACCCATTCTTACTAAAAGAAACAAGCCCACATACCTTTCATTAATATAATAATATAATCGATCAGCCCATTAAATAAATAATGTGCAAATTATATTCTTAATATAGTAAATGCAATTCTAGATGGACCCATAAATTGGTTCGGTAGAATATATCAAGTGATCCATGCAAGTCCGTGTGGATTGGGGATCTTGGCGGGCTATCTAAATTTAAGCTTCAATAGACATAACCTAATCACAATCAACAAATGATTCACTTAGGTCCGATCCATTAATTTTAACTCATTCCACTAAAGAGCTAAAATTGAACTCTTAAATAAAGATAGAATAAGAAGATGTTCCTCATTCATACCCTAGACAATCATGTTGGAGATAGTGTATCCTCATGATTAATATCAGTAATCGCCATGAGTTCATAGACCGCCTATAACTCTCCAAGTTACCATATTTACTCATATGACCACGTTTTGAACTTGGATATTTTGACTTGTCCAGAAGCCATGTTTTCAATAGTCACTATCGAAAACTCAACGTTGAGATTTAATATCCAATTACCTCAAAACTTCCATATGATGATATTATACTCTCATTTAATAAATGGAGCCACGATGTCCATATCTATAAATGAAGTCCTCTATCGATTAACAAATGAATATCACCAAACTATCGAGGATAGACTATGCTATATAATCTTACTCATTGATAACTCAAATGATATCACTTGTAACCATAAGTCCATCATTTATCTCAGGATTAAGATAGACTCTCCGATTGTCCTGATAATGAAAAGACTATTATCTATTGACGGTTCTAGATAAAGCTTTTCATTGTGATCCAGTTCAATGCACCCAGTGCACTAGATTCTTTTACTCGAAGACACTCTGATGATTTTAGACTCATCATATCTCATTTGATCCCACTCAAATGCTAGCAAAAGAATTCTACAACTTTAACAAGATAAAGGTGCCCAACCTTTAACTTAAGTTGTGAACATTACTCAAGACTAACTAAAGAATTGTGTCTACCTCATACATATCCAGATGTACGAACAATTCTTCTTTTCTCATAGTCTTTAGACCTTATGATTATTTACTTTGACAATTATAATATTAAACTATAAATGCTATAAGATTTGTTAAACCAGAAATCACTTTATTAATATGAAAAAGATTGTTAATTACAATATTACACTCTTGCTATTGAGCAGAATCCTAACAATCTCCCACTTGCGCTATAGCAAATGTGTCATATCTTTCATGCCCATGTTCTCTAGATGCCCATCGAAACTCTTCTGAGGTAGAGCCTTTGTGAAGGGATCTGCTAGATTTTCTGCTGACGCAATTTTGGTAATCGTCACGTCACCTCTCTGAACAATCTCCCTTAAAAGATGATACTTTCTTTCAATGTATTTTCCTCTCTTGTGACTTCTTGGTTCTTTCGAATTAGCCACTGCTCCACTGTTGTCATAGTAGATAGTGATCTGCTTATTCGCACTAGGAACCACTTCCAAGTCAATCAAAAATTGGCGGAGCCAAACAGCCTCACATGCAGCAACATACTCAGCTTCCATGGTGGAATCAGCAATACAAGATTGCTTGATACTCCTCCATATGACTGCTCCTCCTCCAATAGTAAACACAGCCCCCGATGTGGATTTTTTGGAATCAGAATCTGATCGGAAATCAGAATCTGTATACCCAACGGGAATTAAATCCCCTCAAGAGTATACAAGCATATTATCTCTTGTTCTCTTGAGATACTTGAAAATATGCTTGACTGCCGTCCAGTGATCAGGACCAGGTTTTGATTGAAACCTGCTAACTATGCCAATAGCAAAATAAATATCTGGTATAGTGCAGAGCATTGCATACATGAGACTTCCAACTGCCGAGGCATATGGAACTATACTCATGAATTGCTCTTCATGCTCATTCTTAGGAACTTGTTCCTTAGAAAGTTTGATTCCATGTCTGAAAGGTAACATACCTTTCTTGGAATCCTGCATGGAAAACCTAGACAAGATCTTGTCTATGTATGAAGCTTGGGATAAGGCAATCGTTTTATTCTTTCTATCCCTTATTACTTAGATACCTAGAATAAAACTTGCTTCTCCTAAGTCCTTCATATCAAATTGTTTTGCTAACCATTCTTTTACTGATGTCAATACACCTATATCGTTTCCAATGAGTAGTATATCATCAACATAAAGAATCAGGAAAACCAACTTGTCGCCTTTAATCCTTTTGTATACACAAGGTTCGTCAAGATTTTGAATGAATCCAAAACCTTTGACAGCTTGATCGAACCTTATGTTCCAGGATCTGGATGCTTGCTTTAATCCATATATGGATTTCTGCAACTTGCATACCTTTTCCATTTGGCCATTTTCAATGAATCCTTCTGGTTGCATCATGTAGATGCTTTCGTCAAGACTTCCATTAAGGAAAGCTGTCTTGACGTCCATTTGCCAAATCTCTAGATCTAAAGATGCTGCAATGGATAAGAGTATCCTAATGGATTTAAGCATGGCCACAGGAGAGAAGGTTTCCTCGTAATCGATACCTTCTTTCTGTGTATACCCTTTAGCTACTAATCTAGCTTTAAAGGTTTCCACATTTACATCCATACCTCTTTCCTCTTGTATACCCACTTGCACCCAATGGGTTTTATCCCTTTAGGCAAGTCTACAAGGGACCAGACTTTGTTATCGAACATGGATTCAATCTCAGATTGCATTGCCTTTTGCCAATAGCGACTATCAACTGTTAGGATTATGCTCAATAGCAAAAGTGTAATATTGTGATTAACAATCTTTTTCATATTAATAAAGTGATTTCTGGTTTAACAAATCGTATAGCATTTATAGTTTAATATTATAATTGTCAAAGTAAATAATCATAAGGTCTAAAGACTATGAGAAAAGAAGAATTGTTCGTACATCTGGATATGTATGTGGTAGACACAATTCTTTAGTTAGTCTTGAATAATGTTCACAACTTAAGTTAAAGGTTGGGCACCTTTATCTTGTTAAAGTTGTAGAATTCTTTTGCTAGCATTTGAGTGGGATCAAATGAGATATGATGAGTCTAAAATCATTTTAGTGTCTTCGAGTAAAAGAATCTAGTGCACTGGGTGCATTGAACTAGATCACAATGAAAAGCTTTATCTAAAACCGTCAATAGATAATAGTCTTTTCATTACTAGGACAATCGGAGAGGCTATCTTAATCCTGAGATAAATGATGGACTTATGGTTGCAAGTGATATCATTTGAGTTATCAATGAGTACGATTATATAGCATAGTCTATCCTCGATAGTTTGGTGATATTCATTTGTTAATCGATAAAGGACTTCATTTATAGTTATGGACATCGTGGCTCCATTTATTAAATGTGAGTTTAATATCATCATATGGATGTTTTGAGGTAATTGGATATTAAATCTCAACGTTGAGTTTTCGATAGTGTTTATTGAAAACATGGCTTTTGGACAAGTCAAAATATCCAAGTTCAAAACGTGGTCATATGAGTAAATATGGTAACTTGGAGAGTTATAGGCGGTCTATGAACTCTTGGCGATTATTGATATTAATCACGAGGATACACTATCTCCAATATGATTGTCTAGGGTATGAATGAGGAACATCTTCTTATTCTATCTTTATTTAAGTGTTCAATTTTAGCTCTTTAGTGGAATGAGTTAAAATTAACGGATTGGACCTAAGTGAATCATTTGTTGATTGTGATTAGGTTATGTCTATTGAAGCTTAAATTTAGATAGCTCGCCAAGATCCCCAATCCACACGGACTTGCATGGATCACTTGATATATTCTACCGGACCAATTTATGGGTCCATTTAGAATTGCATTTAATATATTAAGAATATAATTTGCACATTATTTATTTAATAGGCTGCTCAATTATATTAATATATTAATGAAAGACATGTGGGCTTGTTTCTTTTAGTAAGAATGGGCCTGTTTCTTTTAGTAAGAATGGGCCTGGTTCACATGTGGGCTTTTTATTTAAAGTCCAATGGATTAAATGAAATAAGAAAATAATATATGGCCCATTTGTTCAAGTGGGGCGGCAAGGTGATATTAAACCTAATATATTATTTTGTTTCATTGTTTTAATTAAATAAGAATTAATTAATTTATTAATTAATTGTTTAATTAAGAAACAAATCTTTTTCTGATTAGGAAATATATTTCCTAAAGCTATACTATTGGTAGTAGTATACTAAAAGTAAAAGACTTGTTTGATAAGAAAATAAATGATTAATTTTATTTATTTAATCAAATAAGAAGTCTTTTTATTTAGTCAATAAAAGAATAAAATATCTATGAGTTGGATTAGGGTTTGAAGTCTAAAACTCAAATGGAAATTAGGGTGCAACACAAGCCTATTTTGGCATGTGATTTGCGGCAACCCTAGTTGTTTTTAGAGAAGGATTTTCGGCAACCCTAAAAGAAAAGAGGAAGCAAATTCGGCCACCTATATAATTAGACTTACAGAATTCGGCCACCACAACAGTTTCATAGATACAATTTTCTTCTTCTTCTCAATTCATAGAAAGTATTTTTATTCTACTAAAAACATAAAAGAGTGAATAGATCATTCTTTGATGGTACACTAATTGCTTGTTCATCAATAAGCTTGTGTGTACAACATCGATTTAGGTTCACGCGAGTTTCGATCATTAGATTGAGAACTCAAAAGTGACCGGAATAATCTTAGTCTTCTTTTGATTGTTTTGTGACTAACAAAAGAAAAAGAAAAGTTTGTTTGTCCATTCTCAGGTTTGCAATTCAAAGAAAAGGGAGACCACGCTCCTAGGTGATTCACGTTCGTGCTAGGATTGAAGATTTTGTGGATTACCATCGACGTAAGTCAATCGGATCACGCGACAAAAGGTATTCTTCTTTTGTTGATTATATGTATGTTTAATTAATTAAAGGGTTAAGGTTCATAAAAAGGAAAAATTTTTAAAACTACTAAATCTATTTTTTAGTCTCGCTTCCGCTGCGTGTACTACGGTATTTTTCCCTACATCAACATCCTCCATTGCTTCCTTATACGTGTAGGGATCATCTTCATCCGAGAGATTCTCCATTGATTCTCCCAGACCGATGTATCTTTCGGGTTGTGTTCTAACCCTCCCACTACGACGAGGAATGGTAAGTTGTTGATTTTGTGTTGGATCGGAACTTACAATTGGGTTAGGTTGTGTAACCTCTCGTGGAATTGTATCTCCTGACATCTCATTCAGGACAATTCTACTTCTAGGCACAAAATCATTCATATAGTCCTTTTCCAAAAATTTAGCATTTGTTGAAACAAATACTTTAAGATCTGAAGGACTATAGAAATAATATCCTTTAGTTTCTTTTGGATACCCTACAAATAACACATGCGTAGGACAACCAAATATCCTTAAGTGTTGTAAACTAGGCTTGCGCCTAGTCCACAACTCATGCGGTGTTTTAGGAACGGACTTAGATGGTACATCGTTTAGAATGTATATAGTAGTTTGTAAAACATATCCCCAAAAAGAAATAGGAAGTGTTGAATAACTCAACATAGACCTAACCATATCCAAAAGAGCTCTATTTCTCATTTCTGCCACCCCATTCTGTTTAGGTGTTCCTGGTGCAGAAAACTGAGAAACTATCCCATTATCAATAAGATATTGCTGAAACTCACCAGATAGATATTCTCCACCACGATCAGATCTCAAGATTTTTATGTGTTTCTCAAGCTGATTTTCTACTTCAGCTTTGAATGCTTTGAACATGTCAAAAGCATCCGACTTATGTCGCATAAGATACACATAGCCAAATCTCGAGTAATCATCTGTGAAGGTGATGAAGTACTCATATCCACCTCTAGCTTGAATGCTCATAGGACCACATACATCAGTGTGTATCAATCTTAAACATTCAGTGGCTCTTGCGCCTTTGGCCGAGAACGACCTTTTGGTCATTTTACCTTCCAAACAAGATTCACAAGTTGGTAGATCATCAACCTTTATGTCACTTAAAGGTCCGTCACTTACCAATCTTTTAATCCTATTAAGGTTAATATGACCTAGGCATAAATGCCATAGATAGGTTTCATCTATTGATAAATTTACTCCTATATGATCAGGTTCCGTTAATTCTATGTCTAACGAGTGAGAGAGATTTCTATGCAAAAAGTATAAACCGTTTTCCAATGTACCTTGGCAAATAATTTTGTCATTCTTACTAATAATAAAAACTTTATTAAAAGTAACCGAATATCCAAATTTATTTAAACAAGAAACTGAAATTAAATTCCTCTTGAATTGAGGTACATAATAAACGTATATCAAATCTAAATGCCTTCTAGAATCCAAATAAACTCTAATATCTCCCACTGCACTTGCAGACACTAACGTTCCGTTGCCCAAGCGCAAATTGATTTCATTCTTACTCAGCCTTCTCCTTTCTTGGAACCCCTGCAAGGAATAACAAACATGATTAGTGGTTCCAGAGTCTATGATCCAAGAATGTGTAGAATCTGCCAGAAAACATGTTTCAAGATAATTAATATTGCCTTCTTCCTTCTTATTCTGGGACTTTGGGCAATTTCTTTTCCAATGTCCCTTTTCACCACAAAGGAAGCATTTCCCTTCGATCTTGGTTACTTTCTTGGTCTCCTTCTTGGTAGGCCCAAGTTGCTTTTTCTTCTGTTGTTTCTTGACTTTCTGACGGGTCTTAACAGTAGCAACCTTACCAACCATATGAATCTCTTGACCTTTGCTTTTCACAAGGATCTTTTCAGCACTTTGAACATCTTGCATCAGGCCTTGTATGGTGTATTCCTTTTTGTTCAAAGTGTAGTCCAATTTGAACTAATCAAAGGAATCTGACAATGAATTGACAACCATATCAATTTTTGTCTTACCATCTATCTCAGTGCCATGCAGTTCAGCAATGTTGAGATGTGCTATGACTTTCATCATGTGATCCTTCACAGCCTGTCCAGGTTTCATCCTAAGATTCATAACAGTAGTCACTGCCTCTCTCTTAGTCGTCCTGGACTTCATAGCAAACATCTCCTCTAGAGACATCATTATATCAGCAGCAGACTCCATTCCTTCATGCTGCTGTTGCAACACGTCGGAGATAGTAGCCATAATGTAACATTTGGCCATATCATCTAAAGTCTTCCACTGCTCATACTCATCTCTATGCATTATGCTAGATTCATTATTAGGAGCAGGTGGTTTAGGAGTAGTTAGAACAAACTTATGTTTTTCACTTTGCAGCAATAACCTAATTTTCCTTTTCCATGTGACATAATTATCTCCAGTTAAAGTGTTATCTTTCAAGATGTTCATAAGTGATGGGGTCATGATTTCTGAATAAAACAAAAATATATATGAGTAAATAATCATTATAATGCACTTTCGAATATTTATCTTGATTTATATAAATAACTCAATCATAAAAATTCAACGGTGATCCAACACCCATAAATGTTACGCCTCCTTTGGGAGTTCGCACTATTTACTAGTTAGACTAGGTCCCACCTAATTGTTAACATAACAACCAGCGTTTTCAATTTCAGCATTGCAATTTTACTGACAAGAACTCTTGGGAGGATATAAATAAAATTACATTGAGTGTGTTACCAAGATATCGACCCTCAATTTTCTCTCACGAAAATCCCTCCTTGCGGAGTAGATCTCTTTTGAGTCAATTGTCTAGTCTATCCTTGTAAGGAAGTATGTTGCTAAATTCCATCCATGGACGCCTCTTGGGGGGATTACCAATAAATAATAAAGCTCAACTAACCTTGGAGGCCATAGGTGTTACAAAAACACCTTCTCCCACTCAATTATTTAAGGCGTGTGATTAAATCCCACAGAATGATTTACCAAGTTATCTAGATGCCAATTTAGATACCTAAATCATTCAATGCATGTTCATACCAAAAGAGATATATGAGTGGCACTCCTATTCTATGTGACATGTTATCATACAATAACAAATATTGTAATATTTATGCAAAAAATAAATAGCAACAATTTTGGTCCATCCTAGAAAAGCAAGTAAATTACAATTGTTTAGGAATACAAGATCTTCAAGTGGCCATCAACCATACGATCATCCCTTGGCTGCCCCCCATAGGCGTGCACACCCCACAACCCCACAAAGGGGCTGCCGTGCGCAGCCCATGAGAGCATATAGGGCTGCCGTGCGCAGCCCACCATGATATGGGCTTGCCATGCGTAGCCCAATCCACTCCTACGGTGCGCACGGTGCTCGTTCTTGGTTCCGGTTGCTTCCTTTTCTTCATGTCTTCGAATCTTTAATGCTTGAACATATTACAGCAGTATATAAACTAATAAAATACTGCTGTTGACGGTGAAATTTGGATTGCCACGCACTCAACAATTATATCAATTTAATATAAAACAAAAAAATTAAGAACGCATGCAAAAGACAGATTTTACGTGGAAAACCCTTGAATGGGAAAAACCACGGCGCCCCTGAGGGCAGAAGAATAATACTAGGTTTTTGTTGCCTTGTTACACACTTTGATCTCTCTTACAATTGCTCTCTTCTCTCTCTAGTTTTCTGAACCCCCTCCTCATGGGATAGATGGTTCTATTTATACATGTTTAATTAGGGTTTCCCCTTGTTTTTAGCCGTGTGGGTGGAAGGTTTCCCTCTTTGATTCGTAATAGGATCCCTTCTCGTCACGGATCCAAGTCTACTTTCCTTTTTATGATTCCTCGTTGTTCTGGGTCTTCTAAAAGTTTAGGGTTTATTTCTGTGTTTCTGCCGAGTCGGTTCAGGCCCAGTGTACTGGTGCAGCGGGTAACTTCATTTTCTGGGTATCGTATCTTTGGCAACCACATTTCTACATTCGGCGAGTAGGTATCTAGCTTCGGCGACCATATCTTTGATTCCCTTTTGGCTTGAGCTATTTTATCATACTGACTTGTCACACTTCCTCCCTTGACCCGGTCAATGAGTGACGTGGCAGTCTTTTGTTGGCTCTTTTGATGACGTGTCAGGTTGGCGAATTTATACATACAACAACTGCAGTATTAATTTTTATTTATTTATTTTTTTTATTCACTGCAGTACTTTTTACAAAAAAAAAAAAAAAAAACTGCACTTAAAATAAAATAAAAAAAAACTATAGTAGTTTTTAACACCTAAAAACTGCACTTTAATATTACAGTAAAAATAAAAGAAAACCTAGCAACTACTAAGAAGGAATTATGGCGATGATAGACCACCCTTCTTGTTACAATTCCATTGTAGGGAAAAATAATAGCAAAAGTGGTAAACGCAGCGGAAGCGATACTAAAAACGATTTAGTGACTTTTAAAATTTTTCCTTTATGAACCTTAAACCCTTTTAATCAATAAACATGCATATATATTAACAAAAGTAAATTACCTTTTGTCGCGTGATCCGATTGACTTACGTCGATGGTAATCCGCAAGACCTTCAATCCGAGCACGAACGTGGATCACCTAGGAGCGTGGTCTCCCTTTCCTTTGAATTGCAAACCTGTGAATGGACCAAACAAAAACTTTCTTTGCTTTGTTAGTCACAAAACAATCAAAAGAATGTCAAAATTATTCCGGTCACTTTTGAGTTCTCAATCTTATGATCGAAACTCGCATGAACCTAGATCGATATCGTATACACAAGCTTATTGATGATTAAGCAATAGTATACTATCAAAGAATAATTTCACACTCCTTTTTGTCTTTCTAGAATAAAAACTCTCTTGGAATTAAGAAGAAGAAGAAAGAAATAAAAACTCAAGCACCAAAACTTGTGGTGGCCGAACCCTATAAGAACCCTTATATAGGTTGGCCGAATTTTTTCTTCTTTTTCCTTTAGGGTTGCCGAATTCTATGTAGTCTAAGATTAGGGTTGGCCGAATTTCATCATGTCACTTATATAGGGTGACTAAAATTCAACCCTAATTCTTTTCAACTTTATAGACTTCAAACCCTAATCCAACTCCTTGATTTTTATTCTTTTATTTTGACTAAATAAAAAGACTCCTTATTTGATTAAATAAATAAAACTAATTTATTTATTTCCTTGTCAAACAAGTCTTTTACTTTTAGGAAAGATTTGTTTCTTTAATTAAACAATTAATCAATAAATTAATTAATTCTTATTTAATTAAAACAAATGAAACAAAATAATATTTTAGGTTAAAATTTTAACCTTGCCGCCCCACTTGTATAAGATTGGGCCTAACATTATTTTCTTATTTCATTTAATCCATTGGACTTTAAATAAAAAGCCCACATGTGAACCAGACCCATTCTTACTAAAAGAAACAAGCCCACATGTCTTTCATTAATATATTAATATAATTGAGCAGCCCATTACTTAAATAATGTGCAAATTATATTCTTAATATATTAAATGCAATTCTAGATGGACCCTTAAATTGGTCCGGTAGAATATATCAAGTGATCCATGCAAGTCCGTGTGGATTGGGGATCTTGGCGGGCCATCTAAATTTAAGCTTCAATAGACATAACCTAATCACAATCAACAAATGATTCACTTAGGTCCGATCCATTAATTTTAACTCATTCCACTAAAGAGCTAAAACTGAACTCTTAAATAAAGATAGAAAAGGAAGATGCTCCTCATTCATACCCTAGACAATCATATTGGAGATAGTGTATCCTCGTGATTAATATCAGTAATCGCCAAGAGTTCATAGACCGCCTATAACTCTCCAAGTTACCATATTTACTCATATGACCACGTTTTGAACTTGGATATTTTGACTTGTCCAGAAGCCATGTTTTCAATAGACACTATTGAAAACTCAACGTTGAGATTTAATATCCAATTACCTCAAAACATCCATATGATGATATTATACTCTCATTTAATTAAATGGAGCCACGATGTCCATATCTATAAATGAAGTCCTCTATCGATTAACAAATGAATATCACCAAACTATCGAGGATAGACTATGCGATATAATCGTACTCATTGATAACTCAAATGATATCACTTGCAACCATAAGTCCATCATTTATCTCAGGATTAAGATAGACTCTCCGATTGTCCTGATAATGAAAAGACTATTATCTATTGACGGTTCTAGATAAAGCTTTTCATTGTGATCCAGTTCAATGCACCCAGTGCACTAGATCCTTTGGTCGAAGACACTCCGATGATTTTAGACTCATCATATCTCATTTGATCCCACTCAAATGCTAGCAAAAGAATTCTACAACTTTAACAAGATAAAGGTGCCCAACCTTTAACTTAAGTTGTGAACATTATTCAAGACTAACTAAAGAATTGTGTCTACCACATACATATCCAGATGTACGAACAATTCTTCTTTTCCCATAGTCTTTAGACCTTATGATTATTTACTTTGACAATTATAATATAAACTATAAATGCTATACGATTTGTTAAACCAGAAATCACTTTATTAATATGAAAAAGATTGTTAATTACAACATTACACTCTTGCTATTGAGCATAATCCTAACATCCATAACAAAAAATACATTGAAAATCTAGGACCAAAATCGAGCAACAACAATCCACATAATTAACATATATAAAACCATACATCCACATGTAATTATATATGCGAATACCTAGAGTGCCATCTCTTTCTAAACATGCATAATTACAATAATAATACCTAGAGTGCCATCTCTTCATGCTCATTCTTAGGAACTTATTCCTTATAAAGTTTGATTCCATGTCTGAAAGGTAACATACCTTTCTTGGAATCCTGCATGGAAAACCTAGACAAGATCTTGTCTATGTATGAAGCTTGGGATAATGCAATCGTTTTATTCTTTCTATCCCTTATTACTTGGATACCTAGAATAAAACTTGCTTCTCCTAAATCCTTCATATCAAATTGTTTTGCTAACCATTCTTTTACTGATGTCAATACACCTACATCGTTTCCAATGAGTAGTATATCATCAACATAAAGAATCAGGAAAACCAACTTGTCGCCCTTAATCCTTTTGTATACACAAGGTTCGTCAAGATTTTGAATGAATCCAAAACCTTTGACAGCTTGATCGAACCTTATGTTCCAGGATCTGGATGCTTGCTTTAATCCATATATGGATTTCTGCAACTTGCATACCTTTTCCATTTGGCCCTTTTCAATGAATCCTTCTGGTTGCATCATGTAGATGCTTTCGTCAAGACTTCCATTAAGGAAAGCTGTCTTGACGTCCATTTGCCAAATCTCTAGATCTAAAGATGCTGCAATGGATAAGAGTATCCTAATGGATTTAAGCATGGCCACAAGAGAGAAGGTTTCCTCGTAATCGATACCTTCTTTCTGTGTATACCCTTTAGCTACTAATCTAGCTTTAAAGGTTTCCACCTTTCCATCCATACCTCTTTTCCTCTTGTATACCCACTTACACCCAATGGGTTTTATCCCTTTAGGCAAGTCTACAAGGGACTAGACTTTGTTATCGAACATGGATTCAATCTCAGATTGCATTGCCTTTTGCCAATGGCGACTATCAACATCCTCCATTGCTTCCTTATATGTGTACGGATCATCGTCGTCCGGGAGATTCTCCACTGATTCTCCCAGACCGATGTATCTTTCGGGTTGTGTTCTAACCCTCCCACTACGACGAGGAATGGTAGGTTGTTGATTTTGTGTTGGATCGAAACTTACAATTTGGTTAGGTTGTGTAACCTCTCGTGGAATTGTATCTCCTGACATCTCATTCAGGACAATTCTACTTCTAGGCACAAAATCATTCATATAGTCCTTTTCCAAAATTTTAGCATTTGTTGAAACAAATACTTTAAGATCTGAAGGACTATAGAAATAATATCCTTTAGTTTCTTTTGGATACCCTACAAATATACTTGTTTCCGAACGGGACTCCATCTTTTCTGTCTTTCTTTTTAACACATGCGCAGGACAACCAAATATCCTTAAGTGTTGTAAACTAGGCTTGCGCCTAGCCCACAACTCATGCGGTGTTTTAGGAACAGACTTAGATGGTACATCGTTTAGAATGTATATAGCAGTTTGTAAAGCATATCCCTAAAAAGAAATAGGAAGTGTTAAATAACTCAACATAGACCTAACCATATCCAAAAGAGTTCAATTTCTCCTTTCTGCCACCCCATTCTGTTGAGGTGTTCCTGGTGCAGAAAACTGAGAAACTATCCCATTATCAATAAGATATTGCTGAAACTCACCAGATAGATATTCTCTACCACCATCAGATCTCAAGATTTTTATGTGTTTCTCAAGCTGATTTTCTACTTCAGCTTTGAATGCTTTGAACATGTCAAAAGCATCCGACTTATGTCGCATGAGATACACATAGCCAAATCTCAAGTAATCATCTGTGAAGGTGATGAAGTACTCATATCCACCTCTAGCTTGAATGCTCATAGGACCACATACATCAGTGTGTATCAATCCTAAACATTTAGTGGCTCTTGCACCTTTGGCTGAGAACGTCCTTTTGGTCATTTTACCTTCCAAACAAGATTCACAAGTTGATAGATCATCAACCTTTAAGTCACTTAAAGGTCCGTCACTTGCCAATCGTTTAATCCTATTAAGGTTAATATGACCTAGGCGTAAATGCCATAGTTAGGTTTCATCTATTGATAATTTTACTCTTTTATGATCAGGTTCCGTTAATTCTGAGTCTAACGAGTGAGAGATATTTCTATGCAAAAAGTATAGACCGTTTTCCAATGTACCTTGGCAAATAATTTTGTCATTCTTACTAATAATAAAAACTTTATTAAAAAGTAACCGATTATCCAAATTTATTTAAACAAGAAACTAAAATTAAATTCCTCTTGAATTGAGGTACATAATAAACGTCTATCAAATCTAAATGCCTTCTAGAATCCAAATAAACTCTAATATTTTCCACTGCACTTGCAGACACTAACGTTCCATTGCCCAAGCGCAAATTGATTTCATTCTTACTTAGCCTTCTCCTTTCTTGGAACCCCTGCAAGGAATAACAAACATGATTAGTGGCTCCAGAGTCAATGATCCAAGAATCTGTAGAATCTGCCAGAAAACATGTTTCAAGATAATTAACATTACCTTCTTCCTTCTTATTCTGGGACTTTGGGCAATTTCTTTTCCAATGTCCCTTTTCACCACAAAGGAAGCATTTCCCTTTGATCTTGGTTACATTCTTGGTCTCCTTTTTGGTAGGCCCAAGTTGCTTTTTCTTCTGTTGTTTCTTGACCTTCTAACGGGTCTTAACAGTAGCAACCTTACCAACCATATGAATCTCTTGACCTTTGCTTTTCACAAGGATCTTTTCAGCACTTTGAACATCTTGCATCAGGCCTTGTAAGGTGTATTCATTTTTGTTCAAAGTGTAGTCCAATTTGAACTGATCAAAGGAATCTGACAATGAATTGACAACCTGAAATTTCCCTCAATGTAGTAGTGAAATATACCTAGAGGGGGGGTGAATAGGTATAGGCTCCAAATTCTTCCAATCAAAAATTAATGCGGAAAATTACAAGACAAATGCACACTTGAATAGATTTAGCAAATGAATTGGATTAACTAAGACAAGAGTTAATCAAATTACAAGAAGTGCAATCAATGTAATATATGGAAGATAAAGAAAAGTAAAGTAAAATTGAACACAATGATTTTAACGTGGTAAAACCTCAATGAGGAAACATCCACGGGTTGATACCACAACCACCGGCGAAGCAATTCACTATGATGAAAAGGACTTACACACTCAAGCTACCAACTCATGATATCCGCTCAAGCTATCAACTCCTAGTCTACCCTCGGGCCTAGTGAACCACCTAGCCTACTCCCTATCCGAGATGTGTCCTACACCTCTAGGAAGCAACTTCCTATCCAAGACGCTCACGTCTCTAGGAAGATTTCTTGCTTGCCTATCCGGATCCTCCTGACCCTAGACAAGACTTCCTTGCTTGATTATCCGAGTCCTCCCGACTCTAATCAAGGCTCCCTTGCTCTATCCACAAAGCTTCACTCACTTTGCTAGAGACTTCAACCTAATGCAAGGCTATGATCTAAAGTGATGCAAATGATGCAAGCACAAACAAATTAAGCTAGATGATCAATCAAGCAAAATGTACATGTTCAATGATAGTCTAGAATATGATTTCAACACTCAATCACAAAAGTTATCTAGAAATCAAAACATGCAAAACAATAAGAACAAAGGTATCAATATTCAATTTAGCACACTAAAAACCTAGTTCTTAGATCATGAAATAAAACATAGAAAATAACATGAAGCACATCACATATATGTTTTCTAGAATCAGTTTCATGATAAATCAAGTTTAGCACAAATATGTTCAAAACACATTACAAAGCTAAAACTCAATTAACAAATGATCAAATAACCCTAGCATGTGATCTAACATACTTCTTAACAAATTTCATCAATCAAATGGAAAGAATCAATAGTTGATCAAAAATGAAATTGAAAAACAAGAAGTTGAAAATCCAATACTGACCACGGACTGGAAATGGACCAGCTGAGAAAAATGCCGAAGTCAACTGCCTCTGGAAATGCTTGGGGTTTGTAGCTCTCTTCGAGACCAACAATTTTGGTTTTTGAATCGAATGATTTCGAGTTCGTATGAGAGAGATATGATCAAAACAAGTAAGCAAAAATGTTGAAAAACTGATGCGGGATTGAGGTGTTCTTCAAAAAATTGCATAAGTGATGGAGGGAAGGAGGTTTGATTAAAAGGAGGGAAAAGGAGAAGATTTCCGAGCAAATCACGTGGTGCCATGTCAGCACCCCGTGGGGGGCGCGTGGGGCCCACGGGAGCAGAAGGCTCCCTTGCCCGTGGGGCCCACGGCCTCCCACACGGGCTGGCCAAGTGGCCACACGTGGTTTGCCCACCTCTCGCGCGCTCCGTCGGTTCGTTGCCCCATATCTTGAGCATCCGACCTCCGATTTCGAATCCGTTTTCGGATTACGAACCGTGACTCCCTCACGCACGACTACGACTACTCAACTTTGAAAAATGGTTGAGAAATCATCTCGGAATCCGATGATGAAATCAACACAACAAATGAGAACGAAAAGTAGCATAGTCAACTTGTTTGGACTCGAAACCTTATGAGTGAGTAACCGAAACGACCGGAACTCGATAAGGCATTAAATAAGAACATGTTCAAGTCCTAAACACAAAATACGAAAACAAATAAACACATATTCACACAAACATGCCATATCAAAGAGATAGTTACAAAGCATGCAATTTCACAATGTTTGTCAATACAAGATCAATGCATGAGCATGCTATGAAGTGTGTGAATGTGTTATACCAAATGTTTGAACCACGATGCAGGGACACACATGTATGAATTGTGTGTGTGTGCGCTAACGCCTTGCAAGAGGGTGGAAGTCAAGTTTTACCTTTGACGATTTTCACCTCTTGAAGACGACTTTTGCACGAGATGTTGCTCTTCACTCTTTGAGCTTCCTTTCTTCAAATAATAGTCCTAAGCAACAACTAATACAATCATAGAGTGTTTTGCAATGGAATCAAGCCAATACAAATAGTGAACCTTACAATCTCCCCCTTTGGCTATTCCATTGGCAAAAACACTCAACCTCACCATACAATGTTTCTCTCAAATAAACTCAAGATGATAGCATACTCTCAATCTCACATTACAAAGAAATTCCTAGACTAAAAATCTTCAAGTCTTCAAGAATTCCTCTTTCGGTCTTCAAAGTACCTATGAGAGAAAATAGCAACCAAAACAAGAGATCTTCTCTAAAGAAGAATGGTGAGTTATTTAACCAAACAACAAACAAAGAAGATATCCCTTATCTCATACACAAATGCATTATCTCAAGTGAATAAAATATGTTCAAGTTAAAGCATTCCCTTAGTTTCCCAATTTCCAAGAATCAACTATCCTTAATATTGTCAAGAAAGAATTCTTTCTCCCCCTTAAGACAAGAATTCTCCCCCTTAAGACAAAGTCACAATTAAGCACAAAGAGGAATAAGACTCACACAATTGGAACAATTTCCACACAAGGTGTGAAGTATACACAAACTTCCCAATATCAAACATGGTGAGGTATACATTTTCTCCCCCTTTTTGTCAAGGAATAGACAAGGGACACAAGAGATAAAGAACGAGATATTAAGCAAACAAATCGTATAGAAAGCGAAAGTTGAATAAACTAAAGCTCCCCCTTAACATATGCTCCACATATTATCAACAAGTAGATTTGTTCACAAGGGACATCACACAATCACACAATCAAGCAATAAGAGAAAATATTTCATAACTTGTCAAAGTTCAAGAGAGAATCATAGATTTTCATTAATCTCTCAAAAATATTCTCACATTGCTAATGAATCAAGCACATAAGCAAAGTGTGTGTGTGTGAATGCTTCTCAAATATATAGTAGGAGTAATTGTGATATCAACATGCAAACTCTATCCACACCTATCCATCTAAAGCCTTTCCAAAAATAGGTCAAACCGATATTCATCCGGTTTTTGCTTTTAAAATGAATAGATATCAACATATGAGCGTGTGTGTGCATGTGGCTCGTTTTCCCGTTTCTATTTGTCAACCCGAGCTATTTCACAATTCTCAACTATACACCAATAAGCCTTTTATTTTTCATTTCTTTTAGGCTTAGAATCAAAGAATTTTTTTTTTTTTTTTTAATGATTCATTTCAACACTTCTTTGATTTTACTAACAAAAACATATACTCCTCATGGTGGCTTTCACTCATCACAATGGCGTAGCCCTTTCCTACATTGGGTGGCTTCACAACCAAGGTGTGTAGCCCTTTCCATGAGGGTGCTCGTTGATTACTATGTAGTGCCGAAGCAAAATGGATACATACCATAGGTCATCTATCATGTACTTAACAATAAACTTCTAGATGCATCCATTATCTACACATATTCAACCACATAAACTCAAAAACTAAAACATACAAGAGAAGCATTAGTGCACTTTTCAAAAATAAGATTTTCAAGCTCAAGTGCATGATCTAAAAACAATAAAAGATACTTGTTAAAGATCATTACTTCTCAAGTGAGTAGCTCTCAAAGACAATGATATACAATTAAAGTTTTGCTCATCAAGCCACTCACAATCACACAAAGACATCAATCAACACAAATCATGCCAATGGACATTCTAAGAGTTTTAAACCTCTCTTTGTCCAAGGGCTTAGTGAACAAGTCCGCAAGTTGATTTTTAGTAGGCAAATGCTCTAGAGTAACAATAGAATGTTCAACTAGATCTCTAATGAAATGATGCCTAATGTCTATGTGTTTAGTGCGGGAGTGTTGAACTGGATTTTTAGAGATGTTAATGGCACTTAAGTTATCACAATAAAGTGTCATTTTTCCTTGTTCTATCTCATAATCCTTAAGGATTTGTTTCATCCAAAGTAATTATGTGCATGCACTTCCGACCGCAATCATACATACAATAACACATATCATGATTAAGATCAATGTGAACAATTATCATCAAAAGATCTTAAACTAGCAAATGTCAAAGAGGACCATATAAACACTATACTAGTTCTCAATTATGACATGCTTCATGAATGTGATACAAACAATGAGTTGATAGATGAAAAATCAAGTAAGCAAGCAATATGATATAGAGATACCTTCGCAAGCTATTTTCACCAAATACAAAGCCTTCACCCTTTTTATGAGTCCTCTTGGCTTGTAAGTCCTCATGACTACAAGTTATAGGTGTGTCGATCCCAAGAGACTAAAGACAATGTAATCCAACTCAACCAAACAAAAAATTACTTTCTTTAAAAGTCATAACATGATTGTTACCATATAGATATCATAAAAACAACTTCTCAAAAAGTTAATCAATAGATTTCGACTATCATAGCAAATATGTGAGATAGCTAAGTTCATGTCAAGTTATATAGAAACAAAGCTAGATAGCTAAGTTACTTAACAACTTGACACTAATCTTAAAGCTAACTCACATGTGCAATCTTACACTAATGGTAAGAGCACTCACCCTTGACCCATTCGGTCTTGGGTGAAACTACACAAACACTATCAAGATTCTTATTGACAACAATGTTGAAACTAGAATAAAGTTCTTCCATCTCTTGATTCACAAGAATATCATTGATACTCTTCTTTTCAACATTACTAGCAACACATGCATTGTCAATTTTTACAAGGTTTCCATTCTTCACAATCCGGACATTCTTAACATGCTCTTTAGACATTATCATGCTTTTCATACTAAAAAGCTTTAGCATGCTTAAATGAAGTTCAATCTCTTTATCCCTAGATGCATTTCCTATTTCGCAATATTCAATATATTCAAAGCACTTGGGCTTGGTATGACCTATGGTATTGCAAGAATGACATATGGGAACAAAATGAGAAATTTTACCTTCCGGGATTGGAGAAGCACAAATGGGAGTTTCAAGGGGTACCTTATTCTTCAACTTGTTCTTCTTCTTGGAACGTCTCTTCTTAGGAGCTTTCACATCAACAATGACATTATCCTTGCTTGTAGGAAGTGATGCTTCTATGAGCTTCTCCTCAACTACCAAGTCAATTGAGCCTCCTAAAGACAAACTAGAGATAATCCTATCCTTTTCAAGAACAATCCCTTCAACTTCTCTAAGCTTCTTGAAAAGAGCATTCTTTTCACCTAAGAGCCTTTGAGTTGTTGAAACAAACTCATCCACTTGTAATTTGATCAAATCATTCTTCTCATCCACCTCACTTAAGGCTATCTTCAAACTATCTTCAAGACACTTCACCTTAGCCAAAAGATCAATATAGGTAGGATTCTCACTTAAGCACACTTGATGATTTGTATCAACCTCCTTGTCTAATAAATCTTGACAAACATTCTCTAGGATAGAATGAGAGGCCGTGAAGGCAACAAAGTTGCTCACACGCTCTTCATCACTAGAAGACTCATCTCTAGAGCTCTCCTCCTCACTAGAGTTCTCATCATTGACCCATATGGTCTTTGGAGCACAAACACAAACATCATGATCATTTCTTAAGGCAATAGTATATCTAGAAGATAAAACATCAACAATCTTCTTTATAAAGATATTACTCATGTTAAACACATCATTATTGCCATCAACAAAAATATCATCAAGACTATGAATATGATCATGTGAAACACTCTTTTTCAACCAAATCTTCTTGACATTCTTCTTGACATGATTGTCATTAACATGCACAACATTCAAAGAGTTATCATTAGAAACATGTTTAGAAGAATGACTAGGAACATTTTTCACATCATACTTTTTAATCCAAGCTTTCTTAGTATGTTCCTTTACAAGATTATTGGCAATGTGCACAAGATCCAAAGGCTTCTTGGTAGCTATGGAAGTGCTCTTCTCATGAGACACTTTGGTTTGTTTACCTACTTGACAAGGTTTACAAACACTTTCTAGCTTACTACCAAGACTAGGTAGACCTCTAACAATGCAACATTTTTCAAGCTTATTTATGCCCTTAAAGTTCATGTGGCCCAAACGTTGATGCCACAAATCAAGCTTGTTGCACTCATGTGCCATATTGCAAGTTAAAGGGTCTATCTCAAGACAATAGCAATTGTCTATAGACCTTTTGACTCTTAGGACAACATTGTCCTTTTTATCAATTATTGTGCACACATCTTTGTTAAAGCTAACTTCTTTATAAATTTCACACAAGTGAGTAATGCTTATCAAGTTAGCTTGTAACCCATCAACAAACAAAGTGTTTCGAAGTTTAGGCAATCCGGGGATACATATTGTTCCCTTGCCTAGAACTTTCTTTTTGGTACCATCACCAAAAGTAATCCAACCTCCATCCTTTAAAACAAGATTCTTAAAGAACTCTTTGTTCCCGGTCATGTTCCTAGAGCAACCGCTATCTAGGTACCAAGAATAGGAGGAGTTGGCACGTAAAGCATATTGTGCAACATGACATTTAGATGTGTCTTTTCTAATCCACACATTTTTCACAACATGCCTCTCACTCTTACTTCTAACATGCTTTGATTCAATGTTAGGCTTTTTAACATGCACCTTGACCTCATTGGTCACATTTTCAAAAATATCAAACAAAGCATTATCAACTTTCTTATGCATAGTAGAGTGAGGCACAACACAAGATTTAGCAAGCAAGTCATCAACAACTTTTTCAACAACATGCTTTTCCAAGGTCTTCCTAGGTCTATTTCTATATCCATACATGGATGATTGCCTAGGTCCATTCAAAGACATATCATGAAAAGCATTATCAAATTCACATTTCCGAATGTATTCAAAACACCTAGGTCGAATATGTCCTACCATATTACAATGATGACAAATAGGTATGAATTTGAGAATTTTACCATTTGCATTTGCTTCCATAGCATTTGGTCTTCTCACAATTTTACCTCTTTGAAGAGCAACCCTTGGTGCTTCACCTCTTCCATTTGAGGTTGATGCTTTTTGAATTTGATCTTGTTGAGTTCTTCCATTGAACTTCCTTGTTGATGTAGAGGCACCTCCGGTAGCTTTCATAGCTTTACCTTGAGTGAGTGTACCTACATTTGTTTCAATGCTTGCTTTGACAAAAATAGATTTGTTAGATGAAGGAGTCTCCTTCTCATTGATATAACCAAAACCTCTTTTGTCACATGGATGCTTTCCACTTTTAATGAGGGTTTCAACTTTGTTAGAACTAGATGACATCTTGCTAATCATCCTATTAGCCTCATCAAGTTTCTCACGAAGCATCCTAATTTCAATGGCATATTTTTCCGCTATGTCATCACTAAACATAACATCTTTACGTGATTTATCAAGCCATTGTTCATACTTTTTCTCTTGATTTAAATGCTCAATAAGTTTACATTTAAGCACTTTTTCAAGTTTCTTAGCATTAACAAGAGAACAATCTCTTTGCTCAATTTCTTGCTTCAAGATGCTAAGTCTATCATTGCTATCTTTTAGATTCAATTCTAGACTTAAAATCTTGTCTTTAAGTTCATTGAATTCTTTTGAGCCAAGACCATGATTATCAAGCTTCTTATTGAGGGACACATTGACTTTAGACAAGTGTTCATTTTCAAGAATAAGATCATTGATCTTTTTCTCATCCAAGTCAATAGGTTCAACAAAAGAAGCCACATAGGAACACAATTCCTTAATCATGATTATCACAAATAAAAACAAACACAAAAATACTACAAAGAAAGGATCAATCTAAGTGCGTCTAGACACCCGCTCTGATACCAAATGAAATTTCCCTCAATGTAGTAGTGAAATATACCTAGAGGGGGGGTGAATAGGTATAGGCTCCAAATTCTTCCAATTCAAAAATTAATGCGGAAAATTACAAGACAAATGCACACTTGAATAGATTTAGCAAATGAATTGAATTAACTAAGACAAGAGTTAATCAATTACAAGAAGTGCAATCAATGTAATATATGGAAGATAAAGGAAAGTAAAGCAAAATTGAACACAATGATTTTAACGTGGTAAAACCTCAATGAGGAAACATCCACGGGTTGATACCACAACCACCGGCGAAGCAATTCACTATGATGAAAAGGACTTACACACTCAAGCTACCAACTCATGATATCCGCTCAAGCTATCAACTCCTAGTCTACCCTCGGGCCTAGTGAACCACCTAGCCTACTCCCTATCCGAGATGTGTCCTACACCTCTAGGAAGCAACTTCCTATCCAAGACGCTCACGTCTCTAGGAAGATTTCTTGCTTGCCTATCCGGATCCTCCCGACCCTAGACAAGACTTCCTTGCTTGATTATCCGAGTCCTCCCGACTCTAATCAAGGCTCCCTTGCTCTATCCACAAAGCTTCACTCACTTTGCTAGAGACTTCAACCTAATGCAAGGCTATGATCTAAAGTGATGCAAATGATGCAAGCACAAACAAATTAAGCTAGATGATCAATCAAGCAAAATGTACATGTTCAATGATAGTCTAGAATATGATTTCAACACTCAATCACAAAAGTTATCTAGAAATCAAAACATGCAAAACAATAAGAACAAAGGTATCAATATTCAATTTAGCACACTAAAAACCTAGTTCTTAGATCATGAAATAAAACATAGAAAATAACATGAAGCACATCACATATATGTTTTCTAGAATCAATTTCATGATAAATCAAGTTTAGCACAAATATGTTCAAAACACATTACAAAGCTAAAACTCAATTAACAAATGATCAAATAACCCTAGCATGTGATCTAACATACTTCTTAACAAATTTCATCAATCAAATGGAAAGAATCAATAGTTGATCAAAAATGAAATTGAAAAACAAGAAGTTGAAAATCCAATACTGACCACGGACTGGAAATGGACCAGCTGAGAAAAATGCCGAAGTCAACTGCCTCTGGAAATGCTTGGGGTTTGTAGCTCTCTTCGAGACCAACAATTTTGGTTTTTGAATCGAATGATTTCGAGTTCGTATGAGAGAGATATGATCAAAACAAGTAAGCAAAAATGTTGAAAAACTGATGCGGGATTGAGGTGTTCTTCAAAAAATTGCATAAGTGATGGAGGGAAGGAGGTTTGATTAAAAGGAGGGAAAAGGAGAAGATTTCCGAGCAAATCACGTGGTGCCACGTCAGCACCCCGTGGGGGGCGCGTGGGGCCCACGGGAGCAGAAGGCTCCCTTGCCCGTGGGGCCCACGGCCTCCCACACGGGCTGGCCAAGTGGCCACACGTGGTTTGCCCACCTCTCGCGCGCTCCCTCGGTTCGTTGCCCCATATCTTGAGCATCCGACCTCCGATTTCGAATCCGTTTTCGGATTACGAACCGTGACTCCCTCACGCACGACTACGACTACTCAACTTTGAAAAATGGTTGAGAAATCATCTCGGAATCCGATGATGAAATCAACACAACAAATGAGAACGAAAAGTAGCATAGTCAACTTGTTTGGACTCGAAACCTTATGTAGTGAGTAACCGAAACGACCGGAACTCGATAAGGCATTAAATAAGAACATGTTCAAGTCCTAAACACAAAATACGAAAACAAATAAACACATATTCACACAAACATGCCATATCAAAGAGATAGTTACAAAGCATGCAATTTCACAATGTTTGTCAATACAAGATCAATGCATGAGCATGCTATGAAGTGTGTGAATGTGTTATACCAAATGTTTGAACCACGATGCAGGGACACACATGTATGAATTGTGTGTGTGTGCGCTAACGCCTTGCAAGAGGGTGGAAGTCAAGTTTTACCTTTGACGATTTTCACCTCTTGAAGACGACTTTTGCACGAGATGTTGCTCTTCACTCTTTGAGCTTCCTTTCTTCAAATAATGTCCTAAGCAACAACTAATACAATCATAGAGTGTTTTGCAATGGAATCAAGCCAATACAAATAGTGAACCTTACACAACCATATCAATTTTTGTCTCACCATCTATCTCAGCGCCATGCAGTTCAGCAATGTTGAGATGTGCTATGACTTTCATCATGTGATCCTTCACAGCCTGTCCAAGTTTCATCCTAAGATTCATAAAAGCAGTCACTGCCTCTCTCTTGGTCGTCCTGGACTTCAAAGCAAACATCTCCTCTAGAGACATTATTATATCAGCAGCTGACTCCATTCCTTCATGCTGCTGTTGCAACACATCGGAGATAATAGCCATAATATAACATTTGGCCATATCATCTGAAGTCTTCCACTGCTCATACTCATCTCTTTGGATTATGCTAGATTCATTATTAGGAGCAGGTGGTTTAGGAGTAGTAAGAACAAACTTATGTTTTTCACTTTGCAGCAACAACCTAATTTTCCTTTTCCATGTGACATAATTATCTCCAGTTAAAGTGTTATCTTTCAGGATGTTCATAAGTGATGGGGTCATGATTTCTGAATAAAACAAAAATATATATGAGTAAATAATCATTATGAAGCACTTTCGAATATTTATCTTGATTTAAATAAATAACTCAATCATAAAAATTCAACGGTGATCCAACACCCATAAATGTTACGCCGCCTTTGGGAGTTCGCACCATTTACTAGTTAGATTAGGTCTCACCTAATTGTTAACATAACAACCAGCGTTTTCAATTTTAGCCTTGCAATTTTACTGACAAGAACTCTTGGGAGGATATCAATAAAATTACATTGAGTGTGTTACCAAGATATCGACCCTCAATTTTCTCTCACGAAAATCCATCCTTGGGGAGTAGATCTCGTTTGAGTCCATTGTCTAGTCTATCCTTGTAAGGAAGTATGTTGCTAAATTCCATTCATGGACGCCCCTTGGGGGGATTACCAATAAATAATAAAGCTCAACTAACCTTGGAGGCCATAGGTGTTACAAAACACCTTCTCCCACTCAATTATTTAAGGCATGTGATTAAATCCCATAGAATGATTTACCAAGTTATCTAGATGCCAATTTAGATACCTAAATCAGTCAATGCATGTTCATACCAAAAGAGATATATGTGTGGCACTCCTATTCTATATGACATGTTATCATACAATAACAAATATTGTAATATTTATGCAAAAAATAAATAGCAACAATTTTGGTCCATCCTAGAAAAGCAAGTAAATTACAATTGTTTAGGAATACAAGATCTTCAAGTGGCCATCAACCATACGCTCATCTCTCGGCTGCCCCCCATAAGCGTGCACACCCCACAACCCCACAAAGGGCCTGCCGTGCGTAGCCCACTATGATATGGGCTTGCCATGCACAGCCCAATCTACTCCTACGGTGCGCACGGTGCTCGTTCTTGGTTCCGGTTGCTTCCTTTTCTTCATGTCTTCGAATCTTTAATGCTTGAACATATTACAGCAGTATATAAACTAATAAAATACTGCAGTATTAATTTTTTTTTTTTTTTTATTCACTGCAGTACTTTTTACAAAAAAAAAAAACTGCACTTAAAATAAAATAAAAAAAACCGCGGTAGGTTTTAATACCTAAAAACTGCACTTTAATATTACAATAAAAATAAAAGAAAACCTAGCAACTACCAAGAAGGAATTATGGCGATAATAGACCACCCTTCTTGTTACAATTCCAAAACAAAAATTACATTGAAAATCTAGGACCAAAATCGAGCAATAACAATTCACATAAAAACATATATAAAACCATACATCCACATGTAATTATATATGCGAATACCTAGAGTGCCATCTCTTTCTAAACATGCATAATCACAATAAAAAGAAATAGATTCACGTATATATACGTTAATTAATTAAAAGGGTTCAACCAAGGCTCTGATACCAATTGTAGGGAAAAATCGCAATACACGCAGCGGAAGCGAGACTAATAATAGATTTAGTATGTTTTAAAATTTTTCCTTTGATGAACCTTAACCCTTTAAATTAATTAAACATACATATAAACTAACAAAAAGAAGAATACATTTTGTCGCGTGATCCGATTGACTTACGTCGATGGTAATCCACAAGATCTTCAATCCTAGCACGAACGTGAATCACCTAGAAGCGTGGTCTCCCTTTTCTTTGAATTGCGTACCTGAGAATGGACAAACAAACTTTCTTTTTCTTATTGTTAGTCATAAAACAACCAAAAGACCACAAAGATTATTCCGGTCACTTTTGAGTTCTCAATCTAATGATCGAAACTTGCGTGAACCTAATTCAATATTGTACACTGAAAGTATACAAACGTAGTTAAATTGCTTAAAGCATACCTAGAGGGGGGGGGGGGGGGTGAATAGGTTTTTACACCTTTTTTCAATCCCTTGAACAAACTTTCGTTTGTCCCTCAAGGTAGCCTTACACACAACAAAATAAGCCAATGAAGACATACATAGACAATACGATAATACAATCATAAGAGCAAGGTCTAAGTATATCATCTAGTTGTGTGAGGTATAAGAACAAATAAACACAACAACAAAGTAAGCTTGTATTTCAATAGATGTTCAATGAGTTACAAGATTGATCAAAATATCACTATACAAAAATTACAATATACAAAAGAATCATAGATACAAAAATGATCAAAAGAATGAATCCACAAACCACACTATACAAAGACTTGCTTCACAATACATCACACGTGAATATTATGAATCAAGATAATAAAATATACAATTAAAATATAAGAGAAAGAGATAGGAAGAATTAACACAAGAGATTTTTTAACGTGGTAAAACCTCCAAGGAGGAAACATCCACGGGTTGAACTACAACCATTGGGTACTATATTATTGGAAAGTAAACATAGAACATTCACAAAGTGACCAATCTTTATCTCACCCAACCTAGTGAAGTCTAAGCCTACCCAACCCAATTAGAAAGTGTGAAATCCCTCAATGATGCGAAACCACCATATATTGGACACCACACAAAACCAACATCGATGGTAGATTAGAAATTCCTCAAGAGTGCATACATCTCCCGTGTACCCCGCTCTATCGGAGTCTATGTCTAACCATACGCCTAGGCCTACCAATACAATAGCCAACTCCCTATCCAAGGCACTCTTGCCTCTAGGGAGCCTCCCATGCATGACTATCCGAGTCCTCCCGACTCTAGCCATGACTCCTTACTTACCTATCCGAGTCATCCCGACTCTAGGCAAGACTTCTTGCTTGGCTATCCGAGTCACCCCGACTCTAACCAAGACTTCATGCCTTTTACAAGGACTTCCTAGTGTGATCATGTGAATGCAAATGATGCAAACAATCAAATCAACATAGAACATCTGATCAATACATTCTATGGCACAAATAGACCTAAACATGTGATATCACAAGTAATCAAGTCTAGATGCAAAATACACGAATAAAACCTAAAGCATGTGAAACATCAAAACACATAAGCTCAAAGTCTCATTCACACATACAACACTTGAATCAAAATATATTCATGAAGAACAAATTCAAGATGCTATCAATATACAATTAAATGCTAGATATATGAGATTTAAATCAATCAATATTCTAGCCAAAAATATAGAGCTAGGATTTGAGATTTACATCAATCAAAACCTAGATTCTCTAAATCACAAACAAATACACAAATCCTAGATTTCATCAATCAAAGGATCAAATCAAATCTCAAGGTCATTTATCACAAAAATTAATTCAATCAAGTTCCAAACAACCTAAGATGCCATTCTAATCACAATACAACTCACAAACATATGTAAAATCTAGAATCATAGAAACTAGTAAACATTAGTCCATAAATTGACTTTCAATTAGAATGATAATCAAGCTATCTTTCTCAATAGCTTTTACCAAACATAAACATAGATATAGAAAAAGAAACCCCAAGCAAATGGAAGGTTAAAAAGAAAGAAATCCCAAAGTTAAGTCCAATACCTTGGTTTCACAAGCTGGTTCGGATTTCAGTGTGGAACCAGCAAACACCTCGATCAAACAGCTACCAAACCACTTGGAAATGATAGAGGACTCAAATACAAACACTCTCCAACTTGAATCGCTCAAATCCGACTCCGGATGAGGAAGATATGATGTTTGGAAGTTGGGAAAATTTGGGAGAGAATTCTGACGGGAAAACTTGCAATTTTCTTCTTAAAAATTCAAATGGAGAGAGAGAGGGAAGATATAGGAGGAGAGATGTAAGGTTCCCATTTGTTGATTGGCTCATTTCGTGGACAAACCACATGTTGGGGTTCTTTGTAAGGGTAGCCTAGGTGTTGGTAGGTTTGTTCGAAGCCCTTTGAAGATCTCGTCTTGATAAGCACCGAAGGTAAATTTCTAAGTGCTTACTTGTCTTGAAGAGATAGTTGCACACACTCACAACTCATGCATATGTTTAATCCTTGTATGTTGTGTGTCTTATTTGTGTGCTTTAATGTTCATTAACATCTCTTCTTGCATGTTAGTTTGATTGCATCTTGCATATCCAATTGCCTTGTCATGCATAGACTTAGGATTGCATTTTTGCATTGGGCGCTCCCAAAAGCTCTCTACAAAAGCGCTGTACGAATAGCCCCCGTTGAGCACTGTACAGACCTGATCGATTTAATTCGGTCGCTGTACGAGCGCTGTACAGGCGCTGTACAAAGCGCTGTACAGGGCGCTCTACGTAGAGCGCCCCTCCGTTTTCTCGTGAGAACAGAGCAGGGGCGCTGTACAGGCGCTGTACAAAAGCGCCCTACGTACAGCGCCCAAGGCAAAATAGTGGTGTCACTTATCAAAACGACCACACTTCATCTTGGCACCCTATATATATGCCACTTTGACTTTAGGTCAATAACAAGAGTTCATATTCAGATTTCATACTTAGGATATTTTTCAAAGAGAAGAAAAATTCCAAGAACTCATTTTTATTAACTCAAACACTTTTTCATGATCATCAATCATCATCTAGCATCATCTTAGATCATCTAGATGTCATCTTGCATGGATTCTTCATCATACTTTGCTTGGTAAGCTTTTCACTAATATCTTACATATTTTGTGTTTCTCTTAACAAGCAATCTCAATTAATTACTTGTATGTTATTTTATATTCTTTGAATACAAGTTTGAGATTAGTATGATGTATGTTTGAGAAGTTGTATTGTGATAGCTAATTAGGTTTTCTGCTTAATCTTGATTAGCTAAACTATTTGACATGTCATTTAGTTTTGATATCTAGGATTGTTCTAATTGCATATTAATCATCTTAGATAAGCATATAGGGTTTCCCTTGCTCTATGTTGCATTTGGATATTCATATATTCACTTAGGGTGTTATTCTCTTCATAGAGAAAGTAAGTCTTGTGTGTAGCATCCGGGATTATGTTGCTTAGATCGCAAGCAAATTGGACTAGGTTCACTCATACTGGGATTAGGTAGGTGTGTGATTACTTCCGGGATTAGGTTGTAATCGTTTTACACAGTTAGTGGATTCGAGGTTCGAGTGTGGCTTACTTATTAGCCCGTGGTTTTTCCCGTGAGGGTTTCCATGTAAAAATCAAGTCTTATTTAATTTCCGCATTTTATACTTGATTTCTTGATTTATCTAGTTAGGGGTAAATTCGTAATTTTGACTTAATTCGAAAAATTGGGTAATAAGCTTAAAATCTATTCACCCCCCCTCTAGATAGTTTTATACACACCGTGCTATAATTAGTTTGAATTGGTATCAGAGCGGGTTCCTAGACATACATAAGTGATCCTTGCTTATTTTGGTGTGTTTTGCATTTTGTGTGATTTTTGATCATTCATACATTTGCATTCATTTCATTCATTCATAAACACTATGAGTGGAAACTGTGGAAATGGTGGTGGCAACGAAGGTGCTTCTAGCACAAGGCCTCCACTTCTTACCGGATTGAACTATTCCCAATGGAAAGGGTAGATGGAATCCTACATATGCCAAATTCATGACCGTGCATGGATGGAGGTGGAAGACGGATATGATCTACCCATGATGACTCCCGGTGGTGGAGGAGAAGAAGTTTTGAAGCCTAAGGCGCAATGGAACGCGCAAGAGTTTGAGGCTTTAAAGTGGAATAGGAAGGCGATGCATGCCATCTTGTGTGTTATGGACGAAAATCAATACAAATTGATTCAAAATACTAGGATAGCTAAGGAGGCATGGGACATCCTAGAGATTGCACATGAGGGAACCGAAGTAGTGAAGGACTCTAAGCTTCAAGTCCTCCAAACTCAATTCGAGATGCTTAAGATGGAGGAGAATGAGTGCTTCAACGACTTCGAGATTAAGTTGATGGACATAGTCAACCAAAGTCATCAACTTGGTGATCCATATTCGGATAGGAGAATCAAGCAAAAAATTATGAGATCTCTACCCGATAGGTTTGAATCGAAGGTGACGGCTTTAGAAGAAAATAGTGGTTATAAGGATATGAAGCCGAGTGAGGTGATTGGGAGACTTCTAGCTTATGAGTCTAGAAAGGGTCCTATCTCCACACCTCCTAAAAAGCAAAAAGGAATTGCTTTGAAAACCTCCAAGGATGAAAAGGAGGCGAAGAAGAATGACTCGAACGAAGACCTTGCACTATTTGTGAAAAGGTTCAATAAGGTTATGAAGTTTAGAAGAAAGGGCTTTGGATCAAAAGGTCAAGATTTGAAGAAAAAGGGCTCTTTCAAGAAGTTTGAACCTAGGCAAGAAAGAACCGAAAGGAAAGGGGTCCGTTGTTTCGAGTGTGGTGGCATAGGTCATTTTGCCCCTGATTGTGCAAATCATGTTGAGAAGAAAAAGGGGAAAGTGATGGCCGCCACTTGGAGTGGAAGTGGTGATGACTTCTATGAGGGAGATGAGTCTTTGGATGATGAAGAGCTCATGGCTAATCTCCTAGCTTTTGCCTTCTCCCATAAAAGCAAAAGTGCTAGTGAGAGAGAGGAAACGAGTCAAGAGGAAAATGACTCAAGTGGAGAAGAAAGTGATTCCTCTTCTAACTCCATAAATGGTTTTGTGGAGAAAAAGGTGTTTGCTAAATATCATGCCGAGTTTAATGATTTAGCAATCAAGAGCACAAGAAAGATCAAGATGTTGAGAGAAGAAAATCTTGAGCTTGCATCTCAAAATGACCACTTAAGTGAACAAGTGGAAAGATTCAAGAAGATGGAAGATAAGCTAAGAGGGGAGTTAGTCTTATCTAGGAGGAATGAAGATAGTCTAAAGAGGGAGCTTGAAGAAGTTAGAGAATCTATGACTAGGATGGATTCTAGCACCAAGAAGCTTGACCATATGCTTGGTGTTGGAAAGAGTCCATGTGACAAGAGGGGTCTTGGGTATGAAGATGGCAAGAAGATCTCAACCTCTAATAAGACCGTGTTTGTCAAGAGCTTGAAGAACGAAGAAACTTCATTTGTGCAAATTCCTAGGAAGAAGTTAGAAATAGGACAAAGTTCAAATGCTCAAGTGAAGATGGGGCCAAGAAGGCAACCTCAAGCTCAACCCCCTAGGGTCCCTCAAGCCAACATTCCTCCACAAATGGCTCACAAAAGAAAGAGACCTGTCATGCAACCTCAAGCTAAGAAGCAATCTAGACCGGTTCAACAACGAAGACGGATTGAACCCATTCATCCACAAAGACAAGGACAAGGTATGATTCCTTATTTTACTCCTATTTGTCACTTTTGTGGATTTGATGGTCATATTAGACCACATTGCTTTCGATATATTAAAATGTGCAAAACTATAAGCATGATAGAGAAGAAAAAGAAAAGAGCCATGATGCATGTTCCTAGGAATGATAATATTATTATGCATGATCTTAGAACATCTAGAACTCATGTACCAAAGACCACTAAGAAAGCTAAGATTGTTTCTAGGTGGATTAGAAAGAATGAAATTGTTTGCCATGTTGCTCAAATAGCCTTGAAGGCTAATTCTTCTAATTTTTGGTATTTAGATAGTGGGTGCTCTAGGCACATGACGGGAAACAAGAGTTTCTTCGAGACTCTTGTTATGGAGGAAGGTGGATATGTCACTTTTGGTGATGGATCCAAAAAGAAAGTTGTAGGGAAAGGAACCATTTCCGTTCCCGGTTTACCCTCCTTATCCGATGCTTTATTTGTTGATGGCTTGAAAGCCAATTTAATAAGCATTTCACATCTAAGTGATGAAGGATATTCTGTCTTGTTTTGTAAAGATAATTGTTCTATCCTAAAGCCCGATGGACAAACCTTGTTGAAAGGTATGAGATCTAGTGACAATTGCTATTGTCTTGAAGCTAGAATAGTCTCAAACAATGTGTCCATGGATGAGCAAATAGAGTTGTGGCATGAAAGACTTGGCCACATGAACTTTAGGGATTTAAGAACCCTTGGAAAGTTCGAGTGTGTGCGTGGCCTCCCTAAGCTTGGGAAGAAAGCCAATGGTATTTGTGGACCTTGCCAACAAGGAAAACAAACCAAAAGCATGCACAAAAAGGGCAAGTATCTCTCCACCAAGGAGCCCCTAGAGCTTCTCCACATGGATCTTATGGGTCCTATGCAAACCGAGAGTTTAGGTGGAAAGAGATACGTTTTTGTTTGTGTTGATGATTTCTCTAGATTTACATGGACATATTATCTTTGAGAAAAATCCAAAACTTTTGATAAGTTTAAAATGCTTTGTACTAAATTACAAAATGAAATGAATTCTAATATTAGAAGCATTAAATGGATTAGAAGTGACCATGGGAGGGAGTTTGAGAATGCCTCTTTTGAAAGCTATTGTGATAGCTTCGGCATCTCCCATGAGTTTTTGGCTCCTAGGACACCTCAACAAAATGGAGTTGTTGAGAGGAAGAATAGGGTCCTCCAAGAGATGGCCCGAGTGATGTTGCTTAGCAACAATGTCCCTAGGAACCTATGGGCCGAAGTCGTCAATACGGCTTGCTATATAGGGAATAGAGTATTCCTAAGGCCCGGATCTAGAAACACCTCCTATGAGTTATGGAAGGGTAGGAAGCCAAATGTTAGCTACTTCCACACATTTGGAAGCAAATGCTACATTTTAAATGACCGTGATCAACTTGGCAAGTTTGTTGCTAAGAGTGATGAGGGTATCTTTATTGGCTACGCCTTGAATAGTAGAGCCTATAGAGTTTTCAACTTGAAGACTCGAACCGTCATGGAATCATCAAATGTGGTCATTGATGATACAAGGCTCAAGTCTAATGACCATGAGAAGGAGGATGTTTTAGAGGATGACTCTTCTTTGGAGAGGGTTGTGGTGACTCCCAATGTTGGGACGTCCAATGACAATAATGAGGTCACATAACCTAGTACTAGAGTCCCTCTCTTGGACTCTAATGAACCCGCTTCATGGGTTAGAAGACTCCATAACAAAGAGGATGTTATTGGAGATGTGAATGAGGGTGTTAGGACTAGGCGTCAAATAGCTAATCTCATTAGCTTTACATGCTACACCTCTCAAATAGAACCCAAAAAGGTTGATGAAGCCTTGAATGATGAATTTTGGGTTCTTGCCATGCAAGAAGAGCTAAACCAATTCGAAAGGAATGAGGTTTGGACTCTAGTTCCTAGGCCTAAAAGCTCTCATGTGATAGGAACTAAGTGGATTTTTAGGAATAAATCCGATAAGAAGGGAAACATAGTGCGGAACAAGGCTAGACTTGTAGCACAAGGGTACTCTCAAATTGAGGGTATCGACTTTGAGGAGACTTTTGCTCCCGTTGCTCATTTAGAGTCTATTAGGCTTCTCTTGTCCATTTCTTGTGTGCACAAGTTCAAATTGCACCAAATGGACATCAAGAGTGCCTTCCTCAATGGCTTCTTGCAAGAGGAAGTGTTTGTTGAACAACCCAAGGGGTTTGTGGATGCACACCACCCCAACCATGTCTATCGCCTCAAGAAGGCACTATATGGGTTGAAACAAGCACCGAGGGCTTGGTATGAGCGCCTCACTCAATTTCTTGTTGACAATGACTACACACGTGGTAGTGTTGACAAGACACTATTCATCAAAAGAAACAATGATGAGCTTTTCATAGCTCAAATATATGTTGATGATATAGTGTTTGGCTCCACCAACAACACCAAGGTCCAACAATTTGTTGAAGTTATGTCTCATGAATTTGAGATGAGTCTTGTTGGTGAGCTTAGTTACTTCCTAGGTTTGCAAATTAGGCAAATGAATGATGGGATTTTCATAACCCAAGCAAAATATGCTAAGAATCTAGTGAAGAAGTTTGGTTTAGAGAAAGCCAAACATTGTGATACACCCATGAGTACCACTTTGAAGCTAAGCAAGGATGCTAGTGGTAAAAGTGTGGAACAAACGTTATATCGTGGCATGATAGGAAGCTTGCTTTATTTGACCGCAAGTAGGCCCGATATCTCCTTTAGTGTGGGTGTGTGTGCTAGGTACCAAGCGGATCCTAAGGAGTCCCACCTCTCTTCCGTAAAGAGGATCATTCGCTATGTGAATGGGACATCCAACTATGGGATTTGGTACTCTTTTGACACTAATGCTAGTCTTGTAGGCTTTAGTGATGCGGATTGGGCAGGAAATTGTGATGATAGGAAGAGCACATCAGGCGGTTGCTTCTTTCTAGGCAACAACTTGGTGTCTTGGTTTTGCAAGAAGCAAAACTCGATTTCCTTGTCCACGGCCGAGGCCGAATACATAGCCGCGGGGAGTGGATGCACACAACTCCTATGGATGAAGCAAATGCTAGTAGACTACGGATTCAACCAAGGTACTCTCACTCTTTTTTGTGATAACATGAGTGCTATTAATATTTCCAAGAATCCGGTGCAACATTCTAGAACTAAGCATATTGACATCCGCCATCACTTCATTAGAGAGCTTGTTGAAAATAAATGCATAGTACTTGAACATGTAGGTACTAATGATCAACTTGCGGACCTATTTACTAAACCCTTAGATGCTACTTGATTTAAAACTCTTAGTAGATCTATTGGGATATGTCTTATGGAGTGATGTGTTTTATGATTGACCCCATATGGGGAACTCAAGCAAAGAGAGCTATTTTGCATTCTTGTAACTTGCAAAAAATTTGAAATATCTTATGCCTCTTCTTTTGATTGCTTGAGTAAGCTTGGTTGTACATATGTATATATGTTTTCAAATTCTATAAGTGTGAACCTTGCTTGTTTACAATCCATGTCATATTTATGTTCAAACATGCATTTTTGGACTAGGAGATTTACATAGGAAGTATGATGTGAATGACCTATAGTTATCTCCATGACATGATGATTCTTTTATAACATGCTATTGTCAAATGAAAAAGCATGAAATTCATATAACATGCTCACATGAAAAGCATGAATTGATGATTGCATACTATTAAAATGCAAAACTTGTGTGAAAGCTTATGAGACTCAAAATGAATAACGGATCTTGTATCCATTCAAAGGAATTCATATTCCAAATGTCTCTCTTTCTTTATTAGTTAAACAAGGCCACTATCATATGGATATCTTATCCGGAAAAATCAAATAGGGTGCAAAGTCGCTCATGCCATGTTTCGCTTATAAAGTTGGATATAGTTGCTCTTAAATTGAAATCAATAATCTCTATATCCTTGCTTTTCCCATGACATTGGTGAAATTGGTTTGAATTCTAATTAGAAACCTTTGTCATTTGCTTTGCCAAATACCATTGTATTTTGGAATTGAATGCTATATGTCTTGTATGCAAAGCATGTTGGATTCACACATTTTCATCAAATAAATCTCCTTGTTTCTCTTCAATTAATTGAGGTGCATTAAGTGACTTATATGTATATGCAAATAACTTGCATGCTTCTATCTCTCGTTGCTATGAGTGACCCGGTTGGGGACTACTCCTTTGCCTATATCATGACAAAAAGGGGGAGTAGGATATGGTAAGGGGAGTTGCAAAATATAGAAGCTATTGTGCACTTTGGGGAGAACATACATTGAGGGGGAGTAACCCGTTGAGGGGGAGCATTGCATACACGTACATTGCATAATGTTGTGCCTATTTTTTTAAAAATACAAATGCTTGTTATTGTTCTCACTTGATTAATCTCACACTTTACTTGTTTTGGAAATGTTAGAAACTTTAATTTCAGGGGTTGATTGTTCTACAAGAGATTGAAGACTTGAAGTTTTATTTTCTTATCTCTTTGTAATGTAGATAATCATTGTAGTCCCATAGTTTCTATTTTTTGTGAGGAATCAATATGAGTGGTGGTTTTGTCACGAAATAGCCAAAGGGGGAGATTGTAAGGTTCCCATTTGTTGATTGGCTCATTTTGTGGACAAACCACATGTTGGGGTTCTTTGTAAGGGTAGCCTAGGTGTTGGTAGGTTTGTTCGAAGCCCTTTGAAGATCTCGTCTTGATAAGCACCGAAGGTAAATTTCTAAGTGCTTACTTGTCTTGAAGAGATAGTTGCACACACTCACAACTCATGCATATGTTTAATCCTTGTATGTTGGGTGTCTTATTTGTGTGCTTTAATGTTCATTAACACCTCTTCTTGCATGTTAGTTTGATTGCATCTTGCATATCCAATTGCCTTGTCATGCATAGACTTAGGATTGCATTTTTGCATTGGGCGCTCCCAAAAGCGCTGTACGAACAGCCCCCGTTGAGCGCTGTACAGACCTGATCGATTTAATTCGGTCGCTGTACGAGCGCTGTACAGGCGCTGTACAAAGCGTTGTACATGGCGCTCTACGTAGAGTGCCCCTCCATTTTCTCGGGAGAACAGAGCAAGGGCGCTGTACAGGCGCTGTACAGAAGCGCCCTACGTACAGCGCCCAAGGCAAAATAGTGGTGTCACTTATCAAAACGACCACACTTCATCTTGGCACCCTATATATATGCCACTTTGACTTTAGGTCAATAACAAGAGTTCATATTCAGATTTCATACTTAGGATATTTTTCAAAGAGAAGAAAAATTCCAAGAACTCATTTTTATTAACTCAAACACTTTTTCATGATCATCAATCATCATCTAGCATCATCTTAGATCATCTAGATGTCATCTTGCATGGATTCTTCATCATACTTTGCTTGGTAAGCTTTTCACTAATATCTTACATATTTTGTGTTTCTCTTAACAAGCAATCTCAATTAATTACTTGTATGTTATTTTATATTCTTTGAATACAAGTTTGAGATTAGTATGATGTATGTTTGAGAAGTTGTATTGTGATAGCTAATTAGGTTTTCTGCTTAATCTTGATTAGCTAAACTATTTGACATGTCATTTAGTTTTGATATCTAGGATTGTTCTAATTGCATATTAATCATCTTAGATAAGCATATTGGGTTTCCCTTGCTCTATGTTGCATTTGGATATTCATATATTCACTTAGGGTGTTATTCTCTTCATAGAGAAAGTAAGTCTTGTGTGTAGCATCCGGGATTAGGTTGCTTAGATCGCAAGCAAATTGGACTAGGTTCACTCATACCGAGATTAGGTAGGTGTGTGATTACTTCCGGGATTAGGTTGTAATCGTTTTACACATTTCATCTTGAACAACAAGCTTGGCACTAAGGTCTTCAATCTTCCTTTGTGACGCCTCAATCAACCTACAAGATTCTTCAACCTCATTCCTCAATTTTAAAGCCCAACTAGGAAGAGCGGGTGAGCTAGGGACATGGGTAGAATCAAGAGATTCACCAAAAAGCCTAAACACATCATTAGACTTTCCCTTGTCCTTGTATGACATGGATGCCACACGTTTCTCACTCAACTTCTCTAAGGGAGTAAGCATAACATCACCATCAAGATTCCTCAAACCTTTAGCTAAGCATAATTGAGTTATAAACCCCGGAAATGCCAATTTCTTATCCAAACGACTAGTACAAGCCGCAATTTCAATTTGCTCTACAAGCAATTCACCAAGGTTTATAGGTTTGTTAGTCACCAAGGCATATACAATCTTGATTTTGTCTCTATTAAGCTCCGAAGCATTAGTAGAGCCAACAAGATTGGAGAATGTAAGGATTCCCGTTTTGTTGATTGGCTTATTTCGTGGACAAACCACGTGTTGGGGATTGTATGTAAGGGTAGCTTAAGTGATAGATATTCAAGCTCAAGACCCTCTCATGTCCTCAAGGTTGATAAGCACCAAAGGTAAAGTATTATGTGCTTACTTGTCTTGAAGAGATAGTTGCACACACTCACAACTCATGCATATGTTTAATCCTTGTATGTTGTGTGTCTTATTTGTGTGCCTTAATGCTCATTAACATCTCTTCTTGCATGTTAGTTTGATTGCATCTTGCATATCCAATTGCCTTCTCATGCTTAGACTTAGGATTGCATTTTTGCACTGGGCGCTCCCAAAAGCGTTCTACGAACAGCCCCCGTTGGGCGCTGTAGAGGCGCTCTACAAAGCGCTCTACAAAGCGCTCTACGTAGAGCGACCTCTCTGATGGCGCTCTACAAAGCGCTCTACGTAGAGCGCCCCTCTGTTTTCTCGCGAGAACAGAGCAGGGGGCTCTACAAAGCGCTCTACGTAGAGCGCCCATGGCAAAATTGTGGTGTCAATTATCAAAATGACCACACTTCATCTTGACACCCTATATATATGCCACTTTGACTTTAGGTCAATTACAAAAGTTCATATTCAGATTTCATACTCAGGATATTTTTCAAAGAGAAGAAAAATTCCAAGAACTCATTTTTAATTAATCAAACACTTTTTCATGATCATCAATCATCATCTAGCATCATCTTAGATCATCTAGATGTCTTCTTGCATGGATTCTTCATCATACTTTGCTTGGTAAGCTTTTCACTAATATCTTACATATTTTGTGTTTCTCTTAACAAGCAATCTCATTTAATCACTTGTATGTTATTTTATATACTTTGAATACAAGTTTGAGATTAGTATGATGTATGTTTGAGAAGTTGTATTGTGATAGCTAATTAGGTTTTGTGCTTAATCTTGATTAGCTAAGCTATTTGACATGTCATCTAGCCATTTATATCTAGGATTGTTTTAATTGCAAAATCATTATCCTAGATAAGCATATAGAGTAACCTAGCTCTAATTTGCATTTTGAATATTCATACATATTCACTTAGGTTGTTTCTCTTCATTGAGAAGTAAGTCTTGGGGCTAAGAGTGCTTAGGCCTCAAGCAAATTGGAATAGGGTTGCTAATAAAGGCCCACAGGGTAGAAGTGGGGGGTTACAGACCGGAGTGTTAGACGAGGTCTACATAGGTTGTAAACTTCATTTCAATTAGTGATTTCGAGTTCCGAGTGTGGCGCACTATACAGCCCGTGGTTTTTTCCAGTGGTTGGGTTTCCACGTATACATCAAGTGTTATTTAAATTCCGCACTATATTACACTTGCTTGTATTTTTGACTAGTAGGGCCATTTTCGTAAAATTGACTTGCATGCGAAAATTGGGTAATATTTGTTAAAATCTATTCACCCGCCCCCCCCCCCCCCCCCCCTCTAGATAGCTTTATATTAGTACACACCGCGTATTAGTTTAAATTGGTATCAGAGCGGGTTCCTAGATATACTTAGGTGATCCTAGCTCATTTTGGTGTGTTTTGCATTTGTGTGATTTTTTGATTATTCATACATCTTGCATTCATTCATCCATTCATTATACACTATGAGTGGAATCGGTGGTTCCCATGAGGGTGCTTCGAGCACACGGCCACCCCTCCTCACCGGTATAAATTACTCCCAATGGAAAGGGAAGATGGAGGCGTATGTGTGTCAAATCCATGATAGGGCATGGATGGCTATTGAAGAAGGGTATTCACCTCCTATTATGACCCCTACGGGTGGAGGTAAAGAGGTTCTCAAGCCTAAGGCACAGTGGTCAAAAGCCGAGTTTGAGTTGTCCAAGTGGAATCAAAAGGCTTGGCATGCCCTTATTTGTGCAGTGGACGAAAATCAGTATAAACTGATTTAGAACACTAAGATAGCCAAGGAGGCATGGGACATCTTAGAGGTTGCACACGAGGGAACCGAAGTAGTGAAGGACTCCAAACTTCAAGTCCTCCAAACTCAATTTGAGACATTTAGGATGGAGGAGAATGAGTGCTTCAACGACTTCGAGATTAGGTTGATGGACATTGTCAACCAAAGTCATCAACTTGGTGACCCTTACTCGGATAGACGGATCAAGCAAAAGATAATGAGATCGCTTCCCGAGAGGTTTGAGTCTAAGGTGACGGCTTTAGAAGAAAACAGTGATTTTAAGGACATGAAGCCGAGCGAGGTAATAGGTAGACTTCTCGCTTACAAGTCTAGGAAGGGTCCTAGCTCCACTCCTTCAAAGAAGCAAAAAGGAATTGCTTTGAGTACTTCTAAGGTAGGGAAGGAGGAGAAAGGTGACTTGGACGAAGACATGATCTTGATGCTTCAAAGATTCAAGAAATTTGTCAAGTTCGAGAAGCGTGGCTTTGGATCCAAAGGCCAAGACTTGAAGAAAAAGGCTCCCTTCAAGAAGCATAAGCCTAGGCAAGAGAAAGGGGTCCAATGCTATGAGTGTGGTGGCATAGGTCATATCTCACTAGATTGTGGGAATTTGAAGAACAAGAGAGAAAAAATGTTGGCCGCCACTTGGAGTGAAAGTGATGACTCCGAGAAGGAGATAAGTCATCAAATGATGATGAGCTTATCAATAACTTCAAGGCATTGGGTGCCACTAATGAAGAAAATGAAGTTGTTGGTAAGAATTCCGTTGCTAGTGATCCCATAAAAGAGAAAGTCGAAGAAGTAGCTCTAGAAGAGATAGTTGTTGCTTAACATTGGGATATGGCACTTATTAACTCAAGAGACCAAGGTGAAGGTCTTGATGAGGATATTGGATCCATAGGAGAGGAGGAGAGTCTAGAAGATGACACTAGTGGAGATGGCTCTTTATCTAACTCTACAAATGGAAATGTAGAGAATATGGATGTGCATGACTTCATAGTCAATGTTGAAAGCTCCATGAAAAAGAAAGATAGGCTTCTAAGGATTTTAGAGGAAGAAAATCTAGAGCTTTCAACAAACAATGACCACTTAAGGAAGCAAGTGGAGAAGATGGATCTTAAGGACAACTTTGAAAGTTTTGAAAGCTCTAAGTTAAAGAATGAAAAAGAGATTCAAAGGTTAAAGGAAGAACTGCTTAGGCTTTCAACACAAGTTGACGACTTGAATGATGAAGTGATAAGATCCATGGTGGAAGAAGACAAGCTAAAAGATGAGCTAGCTTTGTCTAAGAGGAATGAAGAGGGTTTGAAGAGAGAGCTTGTTGAAGCCAAAGAGTCATTGACTAGAATGACCACAAGCACCAAGAAGCTTGACAACATACTTGGTGTAGGAAAAAGCCCTTGTGACAAAAGAGGTCTTGGATTCGAAGTGAGCAAGGATTGCTCTATTCCTAAGAAGACCGTCTTTGTGAAGAGTTTGGGTAAGATAGAAGCGTCACCGGTGCAAACTCCTAGGAAGAAGTTAGAACTAGGACAATGTTCGAAAAATGCACAAGTGAAGGTGGTGAAAACAAGACAACCCCAAGCTCAACGGTTTAGTGCCTCTCGAGTCAACTCTCCTCAACAAATGACTCACTATGTAAAGAGGCAAAACATGCTACCTCATCCAAGGAGGCAACCCATTCCGGTTCAACCACAAAGAAGACATGAACCGACTCAACACCAAAGGAGACATCAAATGCATGATGAGTCTCCAATGACTTCACAAGGACATGGTATGAATTCTTACTTTGTTCCAACTTGTCATTATTGTGGTGTTTATGGGCATATTAGGCCTAAGTGCTTTAAGTACATTAAGCATTGTAGGATTAATAGCATGATAGAGAAAAAGAGGCTAAGAAGAGCCCATTTGCATGAGCCTAAGAAATCTTTTGTCAATAATCCTAGGTTAGTGAATGACATGCAACCCTTAACCACTAAGAAGAAAAAAGTCATATCTATGTGGATAAGGAAAAATGAACCCGCTTGCTACGAGACTAACAAGTCTGAAATAGGTTCATCCAAGTCAAATGGACTTGGGAGGTCCATAGGACCTCATGACCTTCATTGATGAAGGATGATACTAACCCCATATGGGGAACTCAAGAAAAGAGCTATTTTTGCATTCTTGTCACTTGCAAAAAATTTGAAATATCTTATACTTCTCTTTTTGTTGCTTGAGTAAGCTTAGTTGCACATATGTATATATATGTTTTCAATTCAATAAGTGTGAACCTTGCTTGTTTACAATCCATGTCATATTTATGTTCAAACATGCATTTTGGACTAGGAGATTTTCATAGGAAGTATGATATGAATGACCTTTAGTTATCTCCATGACATGATGATTCTTTTATAACATGCTAATGTTTTATGAAAAGCATGAAATTCATATACATGCTCAAATGAAAAAGCATGAATTGATGATTGCGTTCTTAAATGCAAAAACTTGTGTGAAAAAGCTTATGAGACTCAAATGAAAAAGGATCTTGTATCCATTCAGGGATTTTACAATCCAAATGTCTCTCTTTCTTTATTGGTTGAACATGTCTACTATCATACGGATATCTTATCCGGAAAAATCAAATAGGGTGCAAAGTTGCTCATGACATGTTTAGCTTATAAAGTTGGATATAATTGTTCTTAAATTGAAATCAATGAAATTTTTATATCCTTGCTTCTCTCACAACAATGGTGAGATTGGTTTGAATTCCTATTAGAAACCTTTGTCATTTGCTTTGCCAAATACCATGGTATTTTGGACTTGAATGCTATATGTCTTGTATGCAAAGCATTTTTGATTCACACATTTTTATTCTAATAAAACTCCTTGTTTCTCTCCGATTAATTGAGATTGCAGAAAGTGACTTATATTGATTATGCAAATACTAGAATGCTACTTTCTCTCTTTGCCTTGAGTGACCCGGTTGGGGACTACTCCTTTGCCTATATCATGACAAAAAGGGGGAGTAGGATGTGGTAAAGGGAGGTGTAAATTGTTGTAGCAATTGGTGCACATTGGGGAGAATATATATTGAGGGGGAGTAACCGTTTGAGGGGGAGAATTGCATACACAAACATTGCATGATGTTGTGCTTAATTTTTTATATGCAAATGCTTGTTTTAATCTCACTTGATTCATCTCACCTTTTCTTGTTTTGGAAAGTTTAGAAACCTTGTTTCAGGGAATGATTCTTCTACAAGAGATTGAAGACTCAAGATTTATTTTTATATATCTCTTTGTATTGTAGAAAATCATCATTGACCCATAGGTTTAATTTTTTGTGAGAAATCAATGTGAGTGGTGGTTTTGTCACGAAATAGCCAAAGGGGGAGATTGTAAGGATTCTCGTTTTGTTGATTGGCTTATTTCGTGGACAAACCACGTGTTGGGGATTGTATGTAAGGGTAGCTTAAGTGATAGATATTCAAGCTCAAGACCCTCTCATGTCCTCAAGGTTGATAAGCACCAAAGGTAAAGTATTATGTGCTTACTTGTCTTGAAGAGATAGTTGCACACACTCACAACTCATGCATATGTTTAATCCTTGTATGTTGTGTGTCTTATTTGTGTGCCTTAATGCTCATTAACATCTCTTCTTGCATGTTAGTTTGATTGCATCTTGCATATCCAATTGCCTTGTCATGCTTAGACTTAGGATTGCATTTTTGCACTGGGCACTCCCAAAAGCGCTCTACGAACAGCCCCCGTTGGGCGCTGTACAGACCTGATCGATTTAATTCGAGCGCTGTAGAGGCGCTCTACAAAGCGCTCTACAAAGCGCTTTACGTAGAGCGCCCTCTCTGATGGCGCTCTACAAAGCGCTTTACGTAGAGCGCCCATGGCAAAATTGTGGTGTCACTTATCAAAACGACCACACTTCATCTTGACACCCTATATATATGCCACTTTGACTTTAGGTCAATTACAAAAGTTCATATTCAGATTTCATACTTAGGATATTTTTCAAAGAGAAGAAAAATTCCAAGAACTCATTTTTAATTACTCAAACACTTTTTCATGATCATCAATCATCATCTAGCATCATCTTAGATCATCTAGATGTCTTCTTGCATGGATTCTTCATCATACTTTGCTTGGTAAGCTTTTCACTAATATCTTACATATTTTGTGTTTCTCTTAACAAGCAATCTCATTTAATCACTTGTATGTTATTTTATATACTTTGAATACAAGTTTGAGATTAGTATGATGTATGTTTGAGAAGTTGTATTGTGATAGCTAATTAGGTTTTGTGCTTAATCTTGATTAGCTAAGCTATTTGACATGTCATCTAGCCATTTATATCTAGGATTGTTTTAATTGCAAAATCATTATCCTAGATAAGCATATAGAGTAACCTAGCTTTAATTTGCATTTTGAATATTCATACATATTCACTTAGGTTGTTTCTCTTCATTGAGAAGTAAGTCTTGGGGCTAAGAGTGCTTAGGCCTCAAGCAAATTGGAATAGGGTTGCTAATAAAGGCCCGCAGGGTAGAAGTGAGGGGTTACAGACCGGAGTGTTAGACAAGGTTTACATAGGTTGTAAACTTCATTTCAATTAGTGATTTCGAGTTCCGAGTGTGGCGCACTATACAGCCCGTGGTTTTTCCCAGTGGTTGGGTTTCCACGTATACATCAAGTGTTATTTAAATTCCGCACTATATTACACTTGCTTGTATTTTTGACTAGTAGGGCCATTTTCGTAAAATTGACTTGCATGCAAAAATTGGGTAATATTTGTTAAAATCTATTCACCCCCCCCTCTAGATAGTTTTATACACACCGTGCTATAATTAGTTTCAGAGCACACAAATAAATGCCAAAATGCACTAATTTTTGTTAGCTCACCTTGCTTAATATAAGCACGTTTCCCCAACACAAAATTACTATCATCACATAGAGTCCTACCCATTAAATCAAGGTTTTCCAAGATGTCAACATCAAGGAATTCCGATTCAATGTCATCGGGCAAGTCTAGAAATTCATTAACTTTCCTAGAACAAACTCTAAAGACAACTTTCCTTATGCTTAGAGTAGCACTCGTCACAGTAGAACTAGATTTGTAAGCATGATGTAAGGTTGATAATTAGTGTTGGCATTAATTCCATATCAAAACATGTTTATCTTGTAATGTTTAGTGGTTAGTAATTGAAGAATTTTGAAGACGAAGGACGTCTCAACCACAATTCGTTCAAGTAGCCGGCTTTTAAGAGATTCGGGCATTATTGGTCGACAAAGGTATTCAAGGACCTCTTATCTCTTACAAGGCTAGGCACACACACACACATATCATTCTTGTGTGTTCCTTCATGATTTAATTTCATTTACATATCACTTTCACACACTTGGCAAAATATGCTCATGCATTCATATTAAGTTGATAAACTTTGTGTTTTGCATTTTCTAGGACTATGTCCGGAAACTAGCATATGTGTGTGTCTTTGTGTTTGTATGTTTCCGTATTTTGTGTTTAGGACTTTAACATGTTCTTATTTAATGACTTATTGAGTTCCGGTCATTTCGGTTACTCATTTATAAGGTTTTGAGTCCAAACAAGTTGACTACGCTACTTTTCGTTCTCATTCGTTGAGTTGACTTCATCGATGATTTCCAAGATGATTTCTCAACCATTTTTCAAAGTTGTGTAGTCATCATCGTGCGTAAGAGAGTCACGGTTTGTAATCCAGAAACGGATTCGAAATTAGAGTTAGGACGCCCGAGATACGGGCTGAAGAACCGAGGGAGCGCGCGAAAGGACAGCCCAGGCCGTGAGGCCACTTGGGCTGGCCGTTGATGAGGCCGTGGGCCCCACGGCCTGGAGCACCCTCTGCTCCCGTGTGGGCCACGCACCCCCCACGGCTAGGGGGTGATGCGGCCCCATGTGATTGGCTGATATGGTCTCTCTCTCTCCTCCTATTTCTTCCCTCTCTCTCTCCATTTTGAAAAACAAGAAGAAAAGTTTCAGCTTTCCCGCAAAAGAATCCTCTCCGATTTTCAGATTTTCAAAACACCATATCTTCCTCATCCGGAGTCGGATTTGAGTGATTCAAGTTGGAGAGTGTTCATATTTGAGTCCTCTAACATGTGCAAGTGGTTTGGTTGCTGTTTGATTGTGATTTCTAGTGGTTGAACACTGATTTCTGAACCAGCTGCAGAATCCGAGGTAATGGTCTCAACTTTGGGATTTCTTTCTTTTTGACCTTCCATTTGCTTGGGGTTTCTTCTTCTATATCTATGTTTATGTTTGGTAAAAGCTATTGAGAAAGATAGCTTGATTATCATTCTAATTGAGAGTCAATTTGTGGACTAATGTTGACTAGATTCTATGATTCTAGGTTTTACATATGTTTGTGAGTTGTATTGTGATTAGAATGGCATCTTAGGTTGTTTGGAACTTAATTGAATTAATTTTGTGTTAAAATGACCTTGAGATTTGATTTGATCCTTTGATTGATAAAATCTAGGATTTGTGTATTTGTTTGTGATTTAGAGAATATAGGTTTTGATTGATGTAAATCTCAAAACCTTGCTCTATATTTTTGACTAGTATATTGATTGATTTTAATCTCATATATCTAGCATTTAATTGTATATTGATAGCATCTTGAATTTGTACTTCATGAACATATTGTGATTCAAGTGTTGTATATGTGAATGAGACTTTGAGTGTATGTGTTAGGTGTTTCACATGCTTAGGTTTCTATTCTAGTATTTTGCATCTAGACTTGATTACTTGTGATATCACATGTTTAGGTCTATATGTGCCATAGAATGTATTGATCACATGTTCTATGTTGTATTGATTGTTTGCATCATTTGCATTCACATGATCACACTAGGAAGTCCTTGTAAAAGGCATGAAGTCTTGGTTAGAGTCGGGGTGACTCGGATGGCCAAGCAAGAAGTCTTGCCTAGAGTCGGGATGACTCGGATAGATAAGCAAGGAGTCATGGCTAGAGTCGGGAGGACTCGGATAGTCATGCATGGAAGGCTCCCTAGAGGCAAGAGTGCCTTGGATAGGGAGTTGGCTATTGTATTGGTAGGCCCAAGCGTATGGTTAGACATAGACTCCGATAGAACGGGGTACACGGGAGGTGTATGCACTCTTGAGGAATTTCTAATCTACCATCGATGTTGGTTGTGCGTGGTGTCCAATATATGGTGGTTTCGCATCATTGAGGGATTTCACACTTTCCAATAGGGTTGGGTAGGCTTAGATTTCACTAGGTTGGGTGAGCTAAAGATTGGTCACTTTGTGAATGTTCTATGTTTACTTTCCAATAATATAGTACCTAATGGTTGAAGTTCAACCCGTGGATGTTTCTGTTAGGATTATGCTCAATAGCAAGAGTGTAATGTTGTAATTAACAATCTTTTTCATATTAATAAAGTGATTTCTGGTTTAACAAATCGTATAGCATTTATAGTTTAATATTATAATTGTCAAAGTAAATAATCATAAGGTCTAAAGACTATGAGAAAAGAAGAATTGTTCGTACATCTGGATATGTATGTGGTAGACACAATTCTTTAGTTAGTCTTGAATATTATTCACAACTTAAGTTAAAGGTTGGGCACCTTTATCTTGTTAAAGTTGTAGTTTTCTTTTGCTAGCATTTGAGTGGGATAAAATGAGATATGATGAGTCTAAAATCATCGGAATGTCTTCGAGCAAAAGAATCTAGTGCACTGGGTGCATTGAGCTGGATCACAATGAAATACTTTATCTATAACCGTCAGTAGATAAAAGTCTTTTCATTATCAGGACAATCGGAGAGTCTATCTTAATCCTGAGATAAGTGATGGACTTATGGTTGCAAGTGATATCATTTGAGTTATCAATGAGTACGATTATATCGCATAGTCTATCCTCGATAGTTTGGTGATATTCATTTGTTAATCGATAGAGGACTTCATTTATAGATATGGACATCGTGGCTCCATTTATTAAATAAGAGTATAATATCATCATATGGATGTTTTGAGGTAATTGGATATTAAATCTCAACGTTGAGTTTTTGATAGTGTCTATTGAAAACATGGCTTTTGGACAAGTCAAAATATCCAAGTTCAAAACGTGGTCATATGAGTAAATATGGTAACTTGAAGAGTTATAGGCGGTCTATGAACTCTTGGCGATTACTGATATTAATCAAGAGGATACACTATCTCCAATATGATTGTCTAGGGTATGAATGAGGAACATCTTCCTTTTCTGTCTTTATTTAAGAGTTCAATTTTAACTCTTTAGTGGAATGAGTTAAAATTAATGGATCAGACCTAAGTGAATCATTTGTTGATTGTGATTAGGTTATGTCTATTGAAGCTTAAATTTAGATAGCCCACCAAGATCCCCAATCCACACGGACTTGCATGGATCACTTGATATATTCTACCGGACCAATTTATGGGTCCATTTAGAATTGCATTTAATATGTTAAGAATATAATTTGCACATTATTTATTTAATGGGCTGCTCAATTATATTAATATATTAATGAAAAACATGTGGGCTTGTTTCTTTTAGTAAAAATGGGTCTGGTTCACATGTGGGCTTTTTATTTAAAGTCCAATGGATTAAATGAAATAAGAAAAATAATATAAGGCCCATTTATTCAAGTGGGGCAGCAAGGTGCTTTTTAACCTAATATATTATTTTGTTTCATTGTTTTAATTAAATGAGAATTAATTAATTTATTAATTAATTGTTTAATTAAGAAACAAATCTTTTCTGATCAGGAAGTATATTTCCTAGAGTAAAAGTAAAAGACTTGTTTGATAAGAAAATAAATAATTAATTTTATTTATTTAATCAAATAAGAAGTCTTTTTATTTAGTCAAATAAAAGAATAAAATATCTATGAGTTGGATTAGGGTTTGAAGTCTTAAACTAGATGGAAATTAGGGTGCAACACAAACTCTTTTTTGCTTGTGATTTGCGGCAACCCTAGTTGATTTAGAGAAGGATTTTTGGCAACCCTAATAGGAAAGAGGAAGAAAATTTAGGCCACCTATATATTCACACATATAGAATTCGGCCACCCTATGCATTGTGCTTGAGAGACAATTTTCTTCTTCTTCTTAATGCATAGAGAGCATTATTTTTATTCTACTAAAAAACATAAAAGAGTGAATAGATTATTCTTTGATGGTACACTATTTGCTTGTTCATCAATAAGCTTATGTGTACAACATCGATTAAGGTTCACGCGAGTTTCGATCATTAGATTGAGAACTCAAAAGTGACCGGAATAATCTTAGTCTTCTTCTGATTGTTTTTGTGACTAACAAAGAAAAGAAAAGTTTGTTTGTCCATTCACAGGTTTGCAATTCAAAGAAAAGGGAGACCACGCTCCTAGGTGAGTCACGTTCGTGCTAGGATTGAAGATCTTGCGGATTACCATCTGTTAGGATTATGCTCAATAGCAAGAGTGTAATGTTGTAATTAACAATCTTTTTCATATTAATAAAGTGATTTCTGGTTTAACAAATCGTATAGCATTTATAGTTTAATATTATAATTGTCAAAGTAAATAATCATAAGGTCTAAAGACTATGAGAAAAGAAGAATTGTTCGTACATCTGGATATGTATGTGGTAGACACAATTCTTTAGTTAGTCTTGAATAATGTTCATAACTTAAATTAGAGGTTGGGCACCTTTATCTTGTTAAAGTTGTAGAATTCTTTTGCTAGCATTTGAGTGGGATCAAATGAGATATGATGAGTCTAAAATCATCGGAGTGTCTTCGAGCAAAAGGATCTAGTGCACTGGGTGCATTGAACTGGGTCACAATGAAAAGCTTTATCTAGAACCGTCAGTAGATAATAGTCTTTTCATTATCAGGACAATCGGAGAGTCTATCTTAATCCTGAGATAAATGATGGACTTATGGTTGCAAGTGATATCATTTGAGTTATCAATGAGTACGATTATATCGCATAGTCTATCCTCGATAGTTTGGTGATATTCATTTGTTAATCGATAAAGGATTTCATTTATAGATATGGACATCGTGGCTCCATTTAATTAAATGAGAGTATAATATCATCATATGGATGCTTTGAGGTAATTGGATATTAAATCTCAACGTTGAGTTTTCGATAGTGTCTATTGAAAACATGGCTTCTGGACAAGTCAAAATATCAAAGTTCAAAACGTGGTCATATGAGTAAATATGGTAACTTGGAGAGTTATAGGCGGTCTATGAACTCTTGGCGATTACTGATATTAATCACGAGGATACACTATCTCCAATATGATTGTCTAGGGTATGAATGAGGAGCATCTTCCTTTTCTATATTTATTTAAGAGTTCAGTTTTAGCTCTTTAGTGGAATGAGTTAAAATTAATGGATCGGACCTAAGTGAATCATTTGTTGATTGTGATTAGGTTATGTCTATTGAAGCTTAAATTTAGATGGCCCGCCAAGATCCCCAATCCACACGGACTTGCATGGATCACTTAATATATTCTACCGGACCAATTTAAGGGTCCATCTAGAATTGCATTTAATATATTAAGAATATAATTTGCACATTATTTAAGTAATGGGCTGCTCAATTATATTAATATATTAATGAAAGGCATGTGGGCTTGTTTCTTTTAGTAAGAATAGGTCTGGTTCACATGTGGGCTTTTTATTTAAAGTCCAATGGATTAAATGAAATAAGAAAATAATATTTGGCCCATTTATTTTAAGTGGGGCGGCAAGGTGGTTTTTTAACCTAATATATTATTTTGTTTCATTGTTTTAATTAAATAAGAATTAATTAATTTATTAATTAATTGTTTAATTAAGAAACAAATCTTTTCTGAATAGGAAATATGATTCCTAGAGTTATACTATTGGTAGAAGTATACTAAAATTAAAAGACTTGTTTGATAAGAAAATAAATAATTAATTTTATTTATTTAATCAAATAAGAAGTCTTTTTATTTAGTCAAATAAAAGAATAAAAGATTTATGAATTGAATTAGGGTTTGAAGTCTTAACTAAATAGGAATTAGGGTGCAATACAAACTCCTTTTTGGCTTGAGTATTGCGGCAACCCTAGTCCCTTTTAGGTTATTATTTTCGGCCACCCTAATAGAAAGAGAGAAAGAAAATTTTGCCACCTATATATGTGGACTTAGAGAATTCGACCACTCTAGGGTTTTGAAGGCTTGATTCTATTTTCTTCTTCTTCTTAATTCATAGAGAGTATTATTTTTATTCTACTAAAACAAAAAAGAGTGAATAAATTATTTTTTGATGGTACACTTGTAGGGAAAAATAACAAAAGTAGTACACGCAGCGGAAGCGATACTAAAATTAGATTTAGTGACTTTTAAAAATTTTTCCTTTATGAAACTTAAACCCTTTTAATCAATAAACATGCATATACATTAACAAAAAGTAGATTACCTTTTGTCGCGTGATCCGATTGACTTACGTCGATGGTAATCCGCAAGACCTTCAATCCGAGCACGAACGTGGATCACCTAGGAGTGTGGTCTCCCTTTTCTTTGAATTGCAAACCTGTGAATGGACAAAACAAAACTTTTCTTTTCTTTGTTAGTCACAAAACAATCAAAAGAATGTCTAAGATTATTCCGGTCACTTTTGAGTTCTCAATCTAATGATCGAAACTCGCGTGAACCTAGATCGATATCGTATACACAAGCTTATTGATGATTAAGCAATAGTATACTATCAAAGAATAATCTAACACTCCTTTTTGTCTTAGTAGAATAAAAACTCTCTATGAATGAAGAAGAAGAAGAAAAAATAGAATTTCAAGCACCAAGCATTATGTTGGCCGAAATCTATAAGAGCACTTATATAGGTGGCCAAATTTTCATTCTTCTTTTCTTTAGGGTGGCCGAATTCTTCATGTGTTTCACCTAGGGTTGCCGCAATTTTCCTCTACAAAAGAGGAGTTGTGTTGCAACCAAATACACATGTCATTTAAGACTTCAAACCCTAATCCAACTCATTGATTTTTTATTCTTTTATTTTGACTAAATAAAAAGACTCCTTATTTGATTAAATAAATAAAATTAATTATTTATTTCCTTATCAAACAAGTCTTTTACTTTTAGGAAAGATTTGTTTCTTTAATTAAACAATTAATTAATAAATTAATTAATTCTTATTTAATTAAAACAAATGAAACAAAATAATATATTAGGTTAAAACTTTAACCTTGCCGCCCCACTTGAATATAATTGGGCCTAATATTATTTTCTTATTTCATTTAATCCATTGGACTTTAAATAAAAAGCCCACATGTGAACCAGACCCATTCTTACTAAAAGAAACAAGCCCACATGTCTTTCATTAATATATTAATATAATTGAGCAGCCCATTACATAAATAATGTGCAAATTATATTCTTAATATATTAAATGCAATTCTAGATGGACCCTTAAATTGGTCCGGTAGAATATAACAAGTGATCCATGCAAGTCCGTGTGGATTGGGGATCTTGGCGGGCCATCTAAATTTAAGCTTCAATAGACATAACCTAATCACAATCAACAAATGATTCACTTAGGTCCGATCCATTAATTTTAACTCATTCCACTAAAGAGCTAAAACTGAACTCTTAAATAAAGATAGAAAAGGAAGATGCTCCTCATTCATACCCTAGACAATCATATTGGAGATAGTGTATCCTCGTGATTAATATCAGTAATCGCCAAGAGTTCATAGACCGCCTATAACTCTCCAAGTTACCATATTTACTCATATGACCACGTTTTGAACTTGGATATTTTGACTTGTCCAGAAGCCATGTTTTCAATAGACACTATCAAAAACTCAACGTTGAGATTTAATATCCAATTATCTCAAAACATCCATATGATGATATTATACTCTCATTTAATTAAATGGAGCCACGATGTCCATATCTATAAATGAAGTCCTCTATCGATTAACAAATGAATATCACCAAACTATCGAGGATAGACTATGCGATATAATCGTACTCATTGATAACTCAAATGATATCACTTGCAACCATAAGTCCATCATTTATCTCAGGATTAAGATAGACTTTCCGATTGTCCTGATAATGAAAAGACTATTATCTACTGACGGTTCTAGATAAAGCTTTTCATTGTGATCCAGTTCAATGCACCCAGTGCACTAGATCCTTTTGCTCGAAGACACTCCGATGATTTTAGACTCATCATATCTCATTTGATCCCACTCAAATGCTAGCAAAAGAATTCTACAACTTTAACAAGATAAAGGTGCCCAACCTTTAACTTAAGTTGTGAACATTATTCAAGACTAACTAAAGAATTGTGTCTACCACATACATATCCAGATGTACGAACAATTCTTCTTTTCCCATAGTCTTTAGACCTTATGATTATTTACTTTGACAATTATAATATAAATTATAAATGCTATACGATTTGTTAAACCAGAAATCACTTTATTAATATGAAAAAGATTGTTAATTACAACATTACACTCTTGCTATTGAGCATAATCCTAACAATCTTACTGCAGTTTTTTTTATTTAATTTTTATGTGCAGTTTTTATGTGTAAAAGTACTGCAGTGAATAAAAATAAAAATAAAAAAAATTAATACTGCAGTATTAATTATTTTATACTGCTGTAATGTATTTGGGTGTTGAAGATTCGAAGACACGAAGAAAAACGAAGCAACCGGAACCGAGAACGAGCACCGTGCGCACCCTAGGAGTTGATTGGGCTGCGCATGGCAAGCCCATTACAAGGTGGGCTGCACACGGCAGCCATGTGTGGCCTTATGGGCTGCGCATGGCAGCCCCTTTGTGCGGTTGTGGGCTGTGCACGCCCATGGGAGAAGGCCGAAGGATGAGCGTATGGTTGATAGGCCACTTGAAGATCTTGTATTCCTAAACAATTGTAATTTACTTGTTTTTCTAGGATGGACCAAAATTGTTGCTATTTAATTTATGCTTAAATATTACAATATTTGTTATTGTATGATAACATGACATATAGAATAGGAGTGCCATTCATATATCTCTTTTGGTATGAACATGCATTGAATGATTTAGGTATCTAAATTGGCATCTAGATAACTTGGTAAATCATTCTATGGGATTTAATCACACGCCTTAAATAATTGAGTGGGAGAAGGTGTTTTTGTAACACCTATGGCCTCCAAGGTTAGTTGAGCTTTATTATTTATTGGTAATCCCCCCAAGGGGCGTCCATGAATGGAATTTAGCAACATACTTCCTTACAAGGATAGACTAGACAATGGACTCAAACGAGATCTACTCCCCAAGGAGGGATTTTCGTGAGAGAAAATTGTGGGTCGATATCTTGGTAACACACTCAATGTAATTTTATTGATATCCTCCCAAGAGTTCTTGTCAGTAAAATTGCAAGGCTAAAATTGAAAACGCTGGTTGTTATGTTAACAATTAGGTGGGACCTAGTCTAACTAGTAAATTGTGCGAACTCCCAAAGGAGGCGTAACATTTATGGGTGTTGGATCACCGTTGAATCTTATGATTGAGTTATTTATTTAATTCAAGATAAATATTTAAAAGTGCTTTATCATGATTATTTACTTATATATGTTTTGTTTTATTCAAAAATCATGACCCCATCACTTATAAAAATCCTGAAAGACAACACTTTAACTGGAGATAATTATGTCACATGGAAAAGGAAAAATTGGGTTGTTGCTGCAAAGTGAAAAACATAAGTTTGTTCTAACTACTCCTAAACCACCTGCTCCTAATAATGAATCTAGCATAATGTATAGAGACGAGTATGAGCAGTGGAAGACTTCAGATGATATGGCCAAATGTTACATTATGGCCACTATCTCCGACGTGTTGCAACAGCAGCATGAAGGAATGGAGTCCGCTGCTGATATAATGATGTCTCTAGAGGAGATGTTTGCTATGAAGTCCAGGACGACTAAGAGAGAGGCAGTGACTGCTTTTATGAATCTTAGGATGAAACCTGGACAGGCTATGAAGGATCACATGATGAAAGTCAAAGCACATCTCAACATTGCTGAACTGCATGGCGCTAAGATAGATGGTGAGACAAAGATTGATATGGTTGTCAATTCATTGTCAGATTCCTTTGATCAGTTCAAATTGGACTACAATTTGAACAAAAAGGAATACACCTTACAAGGCCTGACGCAAGATGTTCAAAGTGCTGAAAAGATCCTTGTGAAAGGCAAAGGTCAAGAGATTCATATGGTTGGTAAAGTTGCTACTATTAAGGCTCGTCAAAAGGTTAAGAAACAACAAAAGAAAAAGCAACTTGGGCCTATCAAGAAGGAGACCAAGAAAGTAACCAAGATCAAAGGGAAATGCTTCCTTTGTGGTGAAAAGGGACATTGGAAGAGAAATTGCCCAAAGTCCCAGAATAAGAAGGAAGAAGGTAATGTGAATTATCTTGAAACATGTTTTTTGGCTGATTCTACAGATTCTTGGATCATAGACTCAAGAGCCACTAATCATGTTTGTTATTCCTTGCAGGGGTTCCAAGAAAGGAGAAAGCTGAGTAAGAATGAAATCAATTTGCGCTTGGGCAACGGAACGTTAGTGTCTGCAAGTGCAGTGGGAGATATTAGAGTTTATTTGGATTCTAGAAGGCATTTAGATTTAATAGACGTTTATTATGTACCTCAATTCAAGAGGAATTTAATTTCAGTTTCTTGTTTGAATAAATTTGGATATTCGGTTACTTTTAATAAAGTTTTTATTATTAGTAAGAATGACAAAATTATTTGCCAAGGTACATTGGAAAACGGTCTATACTTTTTGCATAGAAATATCTCTCACTCGTTAGACACAGAATTAACGGAACCTAATCATAAAAGAGTAAAATTATCAACAGATGAAACCTACCTTTGGCATTTACGCTTAGGTCATATTAACCTTAATAGGATTAAAAGATTGGTATGTGACGGACCTTTAAGTGACTTAAAGGTTGATGATCTACCAACTTGTGAATCTTGTTTGGAAGGTAAAATGACTAAAAGGACGTTCTCTGCCAAAAGTGCAAGAGCCACTGAATGTTTAGGATTGATACACACTGATGCATGTGGACCTATGAGCAGTCAAGCTAAAGGTGGATATGAGTACTTCATCACCTTCACAGATGATTACTCGAGATTTGGTTATGTGTATCTCATGTGACATAAGTCGGATGCTTTTGACATGTTCAAAGCGTTCAAAGCTGAAGTGGAAAATCAGCTTGAGAAACACATAAAAATCTTGAGATCTGATCGTGGTGGAGAATATCTATCTGGTGAGTTTCAGCAATATCTTATTGATAATGGGATAGTTTCTCAGTTTTCTACACCAGGTACACCTCAACAGAATGGGGTAGCAGAAAGGAGAAATAGAACTCTTTTGGATATGGTTAGGTCTATGTTGAGTTATTCAACACTTCCTATCTCTCACTCGTTAGACACAGAATTAACGGAACCTAATCATAAAAGAGTAAAATTATCAACAGATGAAACCTACCTTTGGCATTTACGCTTAGGTCATATTAACCTTAATAGGATTAAAAGATTGGTATGTGACGGACCTTTAAGTGACTTAAAGGTTGATGATCTACCAACTTGTGAATCTTGTTTGGAAGGTAAAATGACTAAAAGGACGTTCTCTGCCAAAGGTGCAAGAGCCACTGAATGTTTAGGATTGATACACACTGATGTATGTGGACCTATGAGCATTCAAGCTAGAGGTGGATATGAGTACTTCATCACCTTCACAGATGATTACTCGAGATTTGGTTATGTGTATCTCATGTGACATAAGTCGGATGCTTTTGACATGTTCAAAGCGTTCAAAGCTGAAGTGGAAAATCAGCTTGAGAAACACATAAAAATCTTGAGATCTGATCGTGGTGGAGAATATCTATATGGTGAGTTTCAGCAATATCTTATTGATAATGGGATAGTTTCTCAGTTTTCTGCACCAGGTACACCTCAACGGAATGGGGTAGCAGAAAGGAGAAATAGAACTCTTTTGGATATGGTTAGGTCTATGTTGAGTTATTCAACACTTCCTATCTCTCACTCATTAGACACAGAATTAACGGAACCTAATCATAAAAGAGTAAAATTATCAATAGATGAAACCTACCTTTGGCATTTATGCTTAGGTCATATTAACCTTAATAGGATTAAAAGATTGGTATGTGACGAACCTTTAAGTGACTTAAAGGTTGATGATCTACCAACTTGTGAATCTTGTTTGGAAGGTAAAATGACTAAAAGGACGTTCTCTGCCAAAGGTGCAAGAGCCACTGAATGTTTAGGATTGATACACACTGATGTATGTGGACCTATGTGTTAGGATTATGCTCAATAGCAAGAGTGTAATGTTGTAATTAACAATCTTTTTCATATTAATAAAGAGATTTCTGGTTTAACAAATCGTATAGCATTTATAGTTTATATTATAATTGTCAAAGTAAATAATCATAAGGTCTAAAGACTATGGGAAAAGAAGAATTGTTCGTACATCTGGATATGTATGTGGTAGACACAATTCTTTAGTTAGTCTTGAATAATGTTCACAACTTAAGTTAAAGGTTGGGCACCTTTATCTTGTTAAAGTTGTAGAATTCTTTTGCTAGCATTTGAGTGGGATCAAATGAGATATGATGAGTCTAAAATCATCGGAGTGTCTTCGAGCAAAAGGATCTAGTGCACTGGGTGCATTGAACTGGGTCACAATGAAAAGCTTTATCTAGAACCGTCAGTAGATAATAGTCTTTTCAATATCAGGACAATCGGAGAGTCTATCTTAATCCTGAGATAAATGATGGACTTATGGTTGCAAGTGATATCATTTGAGTTATCAATGAGTACGATTATATCGCATAGTCTATCCTCGATAGTTTGGTGATATTCATTTGTTAATCGATAGAGGACTTCATTTATAGATATGGAAATCGTGGCTCTATTTAATTAAATGAGAGTATAATATCATCATATGGATGTTTTGAGGTAATTGGATATTAAATCTCAACGTTGAGTTTTCGATAGTGTCTATTGAAAACATGGCTTCTGGACAAGTCAAAATATCCAAGTTCAAAACGTGGTCATATGAGTAAATATGGTAACTTGGAGAGTTATAGGCGGTCTATGAACTCTTGGCGATTACTGATATTAATCACGAGGATACACTATCTCCAATATGATTGTCTAGGGTATGAATTAGGAGCATCTTCCTTTTCTATCTTTATTTAAGAGTTCGGTTTTAGCTCTTTAGTGGAATGAGTTAAAATTAATGGATCGGACCTAAGTGAATCATTTGTTGATTGTGATTAGGTTATGTCTATTGAAGCTTAAATTTAGATGGCCCGCCAAGATCCCCAATCCACACGGACTTGCATGGATCACTTGATATATTCTACCGGACCAATTTAAGGGTCCGTCTAGAATTGCATTTAATATATTAAGAATATAATTTGCACATTATTTAAGTAATGGGCTGCTCAATTATATTAATATATTAATGAAAGACATGTGGGCTTGTTTCTTTTAGTAAGAATGGGTCTGGTTCACATGTGGGCTTTTTATTTAAAGTCCAATGGATTAAATGAAATAGGAAAATAATATTAGGCCCAATCTTATACAAGTGGGGCGGCTAGGTTAATGTTTTAACCTAAAAATATTATTTTGTTTCAATTGTTTTAATTAAATAAGATTTAATTAATTCATTGATTAATTGTTTAATTAAAGAAACAAATCTTTCCTAAAAGTAAAAGACTTGTTTGATAAGTAAATAAATAAATTAGTTTTATTTATTTAATCAAATAAGGAGTCTTTTTATTTAGTCAAAATAAAAGAATAAAAATCAAGGAGTTGGATTAGGGTTTGAAGTCTTAAAAGACATGTGTTTTTTGGGTGCAATACAACTCCTCTTTTGTAGAGGAAAATTGCGGCAACCCTAGGCAAAAGCACATGAAGAATTCGGCCACCCTATAAGGAAAGAAGGAAGAAAATTTGGCCACCTATATAAGTACTCTTATAGATTTCGGCCACCACAAGAAATTGTGCTTGAGTTTTTATTTCTTTCTTCTTCTTCTTAATTCATAGAGAGTTTTTATTCTAAAAAGACAAAAAGGAGTGTTAGATTATTCTTTGATAGTATACTATTGCTTAATCATCAATAAGCTTGTGTATACGATATCGATCTAGGTTCACGCGAGTTTCGATCATTAGATTGAGAACTCAAAAGTGACCGGAATAATCTTAGACATTCTTTTGATTGTTTTGTGACTAACAAAGAAAAGAAAGTTTTTGTTTGGTCCATTCACAGGTTTGCAATTCAAAGAAAAGGGAGACCACGCTCCTAAGTGATCCACGTTCGTGCTCGGATTGAAGGTCTTGCGGATTACCATCGACGTAAGTCAATCGGATCACGCGACAAAAGGTAATTTACTTTTGTTAATGTATATGCATGTTTATTGATTAAAAGGGTTTAAGGTTCATAAAGGAAAAATTTTTAAAAGTCACTAAATCTAATTTTAGTATCGCTTCCGCTGCGTGTACCACTTTTGTTATTATTTTTCCCTACACTATGAGCATTCAAGCTAGAGGTGGATATGAGTACTTCATCACCTTCACAGATGATTACTCGAGATTTGGTTATGTGTATCTCATGTGACATAAGTCGGATGCTTTTGACATGTTCAAAGCGTTCAAAGGTGAAGTGGAAAATCAGCTTGAGAAACACATAAAAATCTTGAGATCTGATAGTGGTGGTGAATATCTATCTGGTGAGTTTCAGCAATATCTTATTGATAATGGGATAGTTTCTCAGTTTTCTGCACCAGGTACACCTCAACAGAATGGGGTAGCAGAAAGGAGAAATAGAACTCTTTTGGATATGGTTAGGTCTATGTTGAGTTATTCAACACTTCCTATTTCTTTTTGGGGATATGCTTTACAAACTGCTATATACATTCTAAACGATGTACCATCTAAGTCTGTTCCTACAACACCGCATGAGTTGTGGACTGGGTGCAAGCCTAGTTTACAACACTTAAGGATATTTGGTTGTCCTGTGCATGTGTTAAACGGAAAGACAGAAAAGATGGAGTCCCGTTCGGAAACATGTATATTTGTAGGGTATCCAAAAGAAACTAAAGGATATTATTTCTATAGTCCTTCAGATCTTAAAGTATTTGTTTCAACAACTGCTAAATTTCTGGAAAAGGACTATATGAATGATTTTGTGCCTAGAAGTAGAATTGTCCTGAATGAGATGTCAGGAGATACAATTCCACGAGAGGTTACACAACCTAATTGTAAGTTCCGATCCAACACAAGATCAACAACCTACCATTCCTCGTCGTAGTGGGAGGGTTAGAACACAACCCGAAAGATACATCGGTCTGGGAGAATCAGTGGAGAATCTCCCGGACGACGATGATCCCTATACGTACAAGGAAGCTATGGAGGATGTTGATAGTCGCCATTGGCAAAAGGCAATGCAATCCGAGATTGAATCTATGTTCAATAACAAAGTCTGGTCCCTTGTAGACTTGCCTAAAGGGATAAAACCCATTGGGTGCATATGGGTATACAAGAGGAAAAGAGGTATGGATGGAAAGGTGGAAACCTTTAAAGCTAGATTGGTAGCTAAAGGGTATACACAGAAAGAAGGTATCGATTACGAGGAAACCTTCTCTCCTGTAGCCATGCTTAAATCCATTAGGATACTCTTATCCATTGCAGCATCTTTAGATCTAGAGATTTGTCAAATAAACGTCAAGACAGCTTTCCTTAATGGAAGTCTTGACGAAAGCATCTACATGATGCAACCAAAGGGATTCATTGAAAAGGGCCAAATGGATAAGGTATGCAAGTTGCAGAAATCCATATATGGATTAAAGCAAGCATCCAGATCCTGGAACATAAGGTTTGATCAAGTTGTCAAAGGTTTTGGATTTATTCAGAATCCTGACGAACCTTGTGTATACAAAAGGATTAAAGGCGACAAGTTGGTTTTCCTGATTCTTTATGTTGATGATATACTACTCATTGGAAATGATGTAGGTGTATTGACATCAGTAAAAGAATGGTTAGCAAAACAATTTGATATGAAGGACTTAGTGTTAAGATTATGCTCAATAGCAAGAGTGTAATATTGTAATTAACAATCTTTTTCATATTAATAAAGTGATTTCTGGTTTAACAAATCGTATAGCATTTATAGTTTAATATTATAGTTGTCAAAGTAAATAATCATAAGGTCTAAAGACTATGAGAAAAGAAGAATTGTTCGTACATCTGGATATATATGTGGTAGACATAATTCTTTAGTTAGTCTTGAATAATGTTCACAACTTAAGTTAAAGGTTGGGCACCTTTATCTTGTTAAAGTTGTAGAATTCTTTTGCTAGCATTTGAGTGGGATCAAATGAGATATGATGAGTCTAAAATCATCAGAGTGTCTTCGAGCAAAAGGATCTAGTGCACTGGGTGCATTGAACAGGATCACAATGAAATACTTTATCTATAACCATCAGTAGATAAAAGTCTTTTCATTATCAGGACAATTGGAGAGTCTATCTTAATCCTGAGATAAATGATGGACTTATGGTTGCAAGTGATATCATTTGAGTTATCAATGAGTACGATTATATCGCATAGTCTATCCTCGATAGTTTGGTGATATTCATTTGTTAATCGATAGAGGACTTCATTTATAGATATGGACATCGTGGCTCCATTTAATTAAATGAGAGTATAATATCATCATATGGATGTTTTGAGGTAATTGGATATTAAATCTCAACGTTGAGTTTTCGATAGTGTCTATTGAAAACATGGCTTCTGGACAAGTCAAAATATCCAAGTTCAAAACGTGGTCATATGAGTAAATATGGTAACTTGGAGAGTTATAGGCGGTCTATGAACTCTTGGCGATTACTGATATTAATCACGAGGATACACTATCTCCAATATGATTGTCTAGGGTATGAATGAGGAACATATTCCTTTTCTGTCTTTATTTAAGAGTTCAGTTTTAGCTTTTTAGTGGAATGAGTTAAAATTAATGGATCGGACCTAAGTGAATCATTTGTTGATTGTGATTAGGTTATGTCTATTAAAGCTTAAATTTAGATGACCCGCCAAGATCCCCAATCCACACGGACTTGCATGGATCACTTGATATATTCTACCGGACCAATTTAAGGGTCCATCTAGAATTGCATTTAATATATTAAGAATATAATTTGCACATTATTTATGTAATGGGTTGCTCAATTATATTAATATATTAATGAATGACATGTGGGCTTGTTTCTTTTAGTAAGAATGGGTCTGGTTCACATGTGGGCTTTTTATTTAAAGTCCATTGGATTAAATGAAATAAGAAAATAATATATAACCAATTTATTTAAGTGGGGCGGCAAGATGTTTTTTAACCTAATATATTATTTTGTTTTATTGTTTTAATTAAATAAGAATTAATTAATTTATTAATTAATTGTTTAATTAAGAAACAAATCTTTTCTGAATAGGAAATATATTTCCTAGAGTAATACTATTGGTAGTAGTTTACTAAAAGTAAAAGACTTGTTTGAAAAGAAAATAAATAATTAATTTTATTTATTTAAATCAAATAAGAAGTCTTTTTTACTTAGTCAAATAAAAAGAATAAAAGATTTATGAATTAAATTAGGGTTTGAAGTCTTAAACTAAATTGGAATTAGGGTGGCAATACAAACTCCTTTTGGCTTGAGGATTGCGGCAACCCTAGTCCCTTGTAGGTTATGATTTTCGGCCACCCTAATAGAAAGAAGAAAAGAAAATTTGGCAACCTATATATACACTCTTATAGATTTCGGCCAACCTAATGCTTGGTGCTTGAGATTCTATTTTCTTCTTCTTCTCAATTCATAGAAAGATTATTTTATTCTACTAAAACATAAAAGAGTGAATAGATTATTCTTTGATGGTACACTAATTGCTTGTTCATCAATAAGCTTGTGTGTACAACATCGATTTAGGTTCACGCGAGTTTCGATCACTAGATTGAGAACTCAAAAGTGACCGGAATAATCTTAGTCATCTTTTGATTGTTTTTGTGACTAACAAAGAAAAGAAAAGTTTGTTTGTCCATTCACAGGTTTGCAATTCAAAGAAAAGGGAGACCACGCTCCTAGGTGATCCACGTTTGTGCTAGAATTGAAGATCTTGCGGATTACCATCGACGTAAGTCAATCGAATCACGCGACAAAAGGTATTATTCTTTTGTTAGATAATATATATGTTTAATTGATTAAAGGGTTTAAGGTTCATAAAAGGGAAAACTTTTAAAAGTCACTAAATCTATTTTTAGTCTCGCTTCCGCTACGTGTACTACGGTATTTTTCCCTACACTTAGGAGAAGCAAGTTTTATTCTAGGTATCCAAGTAATAAGGGATAGAAAGAATAGAACGATTGCATTATCCTAAGCTTCATACATAGACAAGATCTTGTCTAGGTTTTCCATGCAGGATTCCAAGAAAGGTATGTTACCTTTCAGACATGGAATCAAGCTTTCTAAGGAACAAGTTCCTAAGAATGAGCATGAAGAGCAATTCATGAGTAGAGTTCCATATGCCTCGGCAGTTGGAAGTCTCATGTATGCAATGCTCTGTACTAGACCAGATATTTGTTTTGCTGTTGGCATAGTTAGCAGGTTTCAATCGAAACCTGGTCCTGATCACTGTTGATATAATGATGTCTCTAGAGGAGATGTTTGCTATGAAGTCTAGGACGACTAAGAGAGAGGCAGTGACTGCTTTTATGAATCTTAGGATGAAACCTGGACAGGCTGTGAAGGATCACATGATGAAAGTCATAGCACATCTTAACATTGCTAAACTGCATGGCGCTGAGATAGATAGTGAGACCAAGATTGATATGGTTGTCAATTCATTGTCAGATTCCTTTGATCAGTTCAAATTGGACTACACTTTGAACAAAAAGGAATACACCTTACGAGGCCTGCTGCAAGATGTTCAAAGTGCTGAAAAGATCCTTGTGAAAGGCAAAGGTCAAGAGATTCATATGGTTGGTAAAGTTGCTACTGTTAAGGCCCGTCAAAAGGTCAAGAAACAACAGAAGAAAAAGCAACTTGGGCCTATCAAGAAGGAGACCAAGAAAGTAACCAAGATCAAAGGGAAATGCTTCCTTTGTGGTGAAAAGGGACATTGGAAAAGAAATTGCCCAAAGTCCCAGAACAAGAAGGAAGAAGGTAATTTGAATTATCTTGAAACATGTTTTTTGGCTGATTCTACAGATTCTTGGATCATAGACTCAGGAGCCACTAATCATGTTTGTTATTACTTGCAGGGGTTCCAAGAAAGGAGAAGGCTGAGTAAGAATGAAATCAATTTGCGCTTGGGCAACGGAACGTTAGTGTCTGCAAGTGCAGTGGGAGATATTAGAGTTTATTTGGATTCTAGAAGGCATTTAGATTTAATAGACGTTTATTATGTACCTCAATTCAAGAGGAATTTAATTTCAGTATCTTGTTTAAATAAATTTGGATATTCAATTACTTTTAATAAAGTTTTTATTATTAGTAAGAATGACAAAATTATTTGCCAAGGTACATTGGAAAACGGTCTATTCTTTTTGCATAGAAATATCTCTCACTCGTTAGACACAGAATTAACGGAACCTAATCATAAAAGAGTAAAATTATCAACAGATGAAACCTACCTTTGGCATTTACGCTTAGGTCATATTAACCTTAATAGGATTAAAAGATTGGTATGTGACGGACCTTTGAGTGACTTAAAGGTTGATGATCTACCAACTTGTGAATCTTGTTTGGAAGGTAAAATGACCAAAAGGACGTTCTCTGCCAAAGGTGCAAGAGCCACTGAATGTTTAGGATTGATACACACTGATGTATGTGGACCTATGAGCATTCAAGCTAGAGGTGGATATGAGTACTTCATCACCTTCACAGATGATTACTCGAGATTTGGTTATGTGTATCTCATGCGACATAAGTCGGATGTTTTTGACATGTTCAAAGCATTCAAAGCTGAAGTGGAAAATCAGCTTGAGAAACACATAAAAATCTTGAGATCTGATCGTGGTGGAGAATATCTATCTGGTGAGTTTCAGCAATATCTTATTGATAATGGGATAGTTTCTCAGTTTTATGCACCAGGTACACCTCAACAGAATGGGGTAGCAGAAAGGAGAAATAGAACTCTTTTGGATATGGCTAGGTCTATGTTGAGTTATTCAACGCTTCCTATTTCTTTTTAGGGATATGCTTTACAAACTGCTATATACATTCTAAACGATGTACCATCTAAGTCTGTTCCTAAAACACCGCATGAGTTGTGGACTGGGCGCAAGCCTAGTTTACAACACTTAAGGATATTTGGTTGTCCTGCGCATGTGTTAAAAGGAAAGACAGAAAAGATGGAGTCCCGGTCGGAAACATGTATATTTGTAGGGTATCCAAAAGAAACTAAAGGATATTATTTCTATAGTCCTTCAGATCTTAAAGTATTTGTTTCGACAAATGCTAAATTTCTGGAAAAGGACTAAATGAATGATTTTGTGCCTAGAAGTAGAATTGTCCTGAATGAGATGTCAGGAGATATAATTCCACGAAAGGTTACACAACCTAACCCAATTGTAAGTTCCGATCCAACACAAGATCAACAACCTACCATTCCTCGTCGTAGTGGGAGGGTTAGAACACAACCCGAAAGATACATCGGTCTGGGAGAATCAGTGGAGAATCTCCCGGACGACGATGATCCCTATTGTAAATAACTAAATACTCGAGGCGTGTTATCAATTATATTAATCTAGAGGGGGGGTGAATAGATTTTAGCTATTATTACCCAATTTTCGCATACAAGTCAATATTACGAAAATGTCCCTACTAGTTAAAAATACAAGCAAGTGTAATATAGTGCGGAAATAAAAATGACACTTGATGTATACGTGGAAACCCAACCACTGGGAAAAACCACGGGCTATATAGTGCGCCACACTCGGAACTCGAAATCACTAATTGAAATGAAGTTTACAACCTATGTAGACCACGTCTAACAATCCGGTTTGTAACCCCTCACTTCTACCCTGCGGGCCTTTATTAGCAACCCTATTCCACTTTGCTTGAGGCCTAAGCACTCTTAGCCTCAAGTCTTAATTCTCTAAGAAGAGATTATGCAACCTATGTGAATATGTATGAATATTCAAATAACAAACAAGGCTAGGGAACCTTAGATGCTTATCTAGGATGATGATATAATCAATTAAAATCAATCCTAGATATCAAGTGCTAAATGACATGTCATAATAGCTTAGATAAACATAGATTATAAAAACCTAGATATCTATCACAATACAACACTCAATCAATTCATCACAATTAATTCTCTAATCTTGTATTTATCATATGATCTAAACATACAAGTAAATTAAAGAGAATAGCTTGATAATAAAAATAATCAAATAAGATGAACTTAATCGAAATCTTACCAAGCAAGTTGTGATGATGCAAATCCAATCATGGATGCATTCTATATAGTAATAGAAGATGCAATATGAAATATGATGCAAAAGGGATTTGATTTGAGTGGTTAAAGGAGAGTTCTTTGATGATTTTTCACTTGAAAAAATGTTCTAAGGAAAATATATGATATTTTGACTCTCTTGGACGACCTAAAATTATAGAAGACTATATATAGGCAACTCTAGTAGAGTGAGGTCGTTTTGAAAAATCGCACCAGTTTGTGCGTTGTGCGCTGGACGTCCAGCGCACCACCAGCGCATAGACCAACTTTCATGGTGCGCTGATGGGCTGCGCTGGTGGACCAGCGCACGACCAGCGACAGACCACTGGGCGATCTGCGCTGGTGGGCTGCGCTGGTCCGGCGCATGACGTCCAGCGCACAGCAGAGCCCACTCCTTTGAACCCAAAAACACATGCAATGGTAAAAAGGTAAAACAAGATGCATCCTAAAAGCCTATCATGGTATGATATTAAAGACACAAGATGCAATCAATACTTATGCAAGAAGAGATGATATATGATCATGAATGCACAAAATAACAACACATACACAACATACAAGAAAATGAATTAAGCATGAGATGTGAGTGTGTGTGTGCAACTAATCTCTTCAAAGCAAATTAAGCACATAGAAATTTACCTTTGGTGCTTATCAACCTTGAGGACATGAGAGGGTCTTGAGCTTGAAAATCAATCACTTAATCTACCCTTACATATAATCCCCAACACGTGGTTTGTCCACGAAATAAGCCAATTAAAATATGGGAATCCTTACAATCTCCCCCTTTGGCTATTTCGTGACAAAACCACCACTCACATTGATTCCTCACAAAAATAAACCTATGGGTCAATGAAGATTTTCTACAATACAAAGAGATATACAAAAAATAAATCTTGAAGTCTTCAATCTCTTGTAGAACAACCATTCCCTGAAATAAGGTTTCTAAACTTTCCAAAACAAGAAAAGGTGAGATGAATCAAGTGAGATTAAAAACAAGCATTTGCATTCTAAGAAATTTAAGTACAACAAACAACATCATGCAATGTTTGATGAATGCAATGCTCCCCCTCAATGGGTTGTCTCCCCCTCAATGTGTTGTCTCCCCAACATACACAATTGCCACCACAATTTGCAACTCCCCTTACCACCAATCTACTCCCCCTTTTTGTCATGATATAGGCAAAGGAGTAGTCCCCAACCGGGTCATTTAGCAAAGAGAGAAGATAGCATTCAAGTCATTTGCATAATCATTAAATGCACTTTATGCAACTCTATCAAATGGAGAGAAACAAGGAGATTTATTTTGATAAAATGTGTTAATCAAAAATGCTTTGCATACAAGACATGTAGCATTCAAGTCCAAAATACAATGGTATTTGGCAAAGCAAATGACAAAGGTTTCTAATAGGAATTCAAACCAATTTCACCAATGTCATAAGAGAAGCAAGGATATAGAGTTTTCATTGATTTTAATTTATGAGCAACTATATCCATCTTTATAAGTCAAACATGTCATGAGCAACTTTGCACCCTATTTGATTTTTCCGAGAATGAAACCCGTATGATAGTAGACATGTTCAACCAATAAAGAAAGAGAGACAATTTGGAATATTAATTCCTTTGAACGGATGCAAGATCCTTTATTCATTTTGAGTCTCATAAGCTTTTCACACAAGTTTTGCATTTAAAAATTGCAATCATCAATTCATGCCTTTTCATTTGAGCATGTCATATGAATTTCATGCTTTTCAATATTCATTAGCATGTCATTAAGAATCATCATGTCACGGAGGTAACTATAGGTCATTCAAATCATACTTCATATGTTAATCTCCTAGTCCAAAAATGCATGTTTGAACATAAATATGACATGGATTGTAGATAAGCAAGGTTCACACTTATTGAATTTAAAACATATATACATATGTGCAACCAAGCTTACTCAAGCACTCAACAAAGAAGCATAAGATTTTTCAAATATTTGCATGCAACAAGTATGCAATTAGCTCTCTTTGCTTGAGTTCCCCATATGGGGTCATCATCATCCTTCATCAATGAAGGTCATGAGGTCCTATGGACCTCCCAAGTCCATTTGACTTGGATGAACCTATTTGAGACTTGTTAGTCTCGTAGCAAGCGGGTTCATTTTTCCTTATCCACATAGATATGACTTTTTTCTTCTTAGTGGACAATGGTTCAAGAGTTCTAGAAATAATAGGATCATGAATATGAATGTTTTCCTTCCTATTAGCATGCATTCTAGCTCTTGTCATTCTCTTTTCAATCATGCTTTTGATTCTACATAATTTAATGAAATGAAAGCAATTTGGTCTTATGTGACCATTAATACCACAAAAGTGACATGTAGGGATAAATTTAGAATTCATACCATGTCCTTGTGCATGCATAGGAGCCTTCCCATGACTTTGTGGTTGAGCGGTTCTTGCTTGCTTCCTTGATCCATTTTGCATGATTGGACTCTTCCCTTGATGAATGTGAGCTTGAGGGAAGTTTGGTTGAGGAACTTTTTGAGCTTGAGGTTGTCTCCTTGGAGCTTCCTTCACTTGTGCAATTTTTGAACATTGTCCTAGATCAATTTTCTTCCTAGGAGTGTGCACCGGCGAGGCTTCTATCTTGCCCAAACTCTTGACAAAGATGGTCTTGGTTGGAGTAGTGATCTCCTTGCTTTCTTCATACCCAATACCTCTCTTGTTACAAGGGTTCTTTCCACCACCAAGAATGTGGTCAAGTTTCTTGGTGCTTGTAGTCATCCTAGTCAATGACTTTATAGCTTCATCAAGCTCTCTTTTCAACCCTTCTTCATTCCTCTTAGACATAGCTAGCTCATCCCTTAGCTTGTCTTTAATCTTCTTGGATGCTTCCACTTGATTACTTAAGTGGTCATTGTGTGTTGAAAGTTCAAGATTTTCATCCTCTAAAATCTTCAATTTTCTATTGTTCTTCTTCAATGAACTTTCACACTTGACTATGAAGTCATTTACATCCATTTTCTCTACACTTCCATTTGTAGAGTTAGATGAGGAGTCATCTTCACTTGAGTTATCTCCTCCACTCTCTTTCTCACTAATGGAGTCATTTCCCCCATTCAGACCTTCACCATGGTCTCTTGAGTCAATGAGAGCCATATCCCAATAAGTAGCTACATTTTTCTTCTCTAGAGCTACTTCTTCAATTTTTTCTTCTATGGGATCACTAGTCAAGTCATTCTTACCAACAACTTTGCCATCTACACAAGTGGCCCCAAAAGCCGTGTAGTTGATGGTAAGCTCATCATCACTTGATGACTTGTCTCCATTTTCGGAGTCATCACTTTCACTCCAAGTGGTGGCCATCACTTTTGCCATCTTGTTCTTCAAGTTCCCACAATCCGGTGAGATGTGACCTATACCACCACACTCATAGCATTGGACCCCTTTCTTCTCACTATGCTCTTTCCTAGGCTCAAAATTCTTGAAGGGAGCTTTTTTCTTCAAGTCTTGGCCCTTGGATCCAACGCCCTTATTCTCGAACTTGACAAACTTCTTGAATCTTCTAAGTAGCAAAGCCATGTCTTGGTCCGAGTCACCTTTTTCCTCCTTCACAACCTTGGAAGCATTCAAAGCAATTCCTTTTTGCTTTTTATGAGGTGAAATACTAGGAGCCTTCCTAGATTCATAGGCGAGGAGTCTTCCAATCACCTCGCTCGGCTTCATATCTTTATATGTACTATTCTCCTCTAAAGCCGTCACTTTTGATTCGAACCTAGCGGGGAGAGACCTCAAAATTTTCTGCTTAACTCTCCTATCCGAATAAGGATCACCGAGTTGATGGCTTTGATTCACAATATCCATCAACTTGACTTCAAAGTCATTGAAGCACTCATCCTCCTCCATTTTAAGCAACTCAAATTGCATTTGAAGGACTTGTAGCTTGGAATCCTTAACCACATTGGTTCCCTCATGTGCAACCTCTAGGATATCCCATGCCTCCTTGGCTATCCTAGTGTTCTGAATCAGTTTGTACTGATTCTCATCCACTGCACATAGAAGAGCATGCCATGCCTTCCTATTCCATTTTGAAGTCTCAAACTCTTCAGGTGACCACTGGGCCTTTGGCTTGAGTACTTGTTCTCCACCACTCGTGGAAGTCATCATAGGAGGTGCATACCCATCTTCAATCGCCATCCATGCCCTATCATGGATTTGGCACACATACGCCTCCATCTTGCCTTTCCATGAGGCATAATTCACACCGGTGAGGAGAGGAGGCCGTGTGCTTGAAGCACCCTCATGGTTGCCATCGAATCCACTCATAGTGTATAGTGAATGAATTCAAATGAATGCAAAATGTATGAATGAGCACATATCACACAAATGCAAAACACACCAAAAAATGAGCAAAGGATCACCTATGTATGTCTAGGAACCCGCTCTGATACCAATTGTAAATAACTAAATACTCGAGGCGTGTTATCAATTATATTAATCTAGAGGGGGGGTGAATAGATTTTAGCTATTATTACCCAATTTTCGCATACAAGTCAATATTACGAAAATGCCCCTACTAGTTAAAAATACAAGCAAGTGTAATATAGTGCGGAAATAAAAATGACACTTGATGTATACGTGGAAACCCAACCACTGGGAAAAACCACGGGCTGTATAGTGCGCCACACTCGGAACTCGAAATCACTAATTGAAATGAAGTTTACAACCTATGTAGACCACGTCTAACAATCCGGTCTGTAACCCCTCACTTCTACCCTGCGGGCCTTTATTAGCAACCCTATTCCACTTTGCTTGAGGCCTAAGCACTCTTAGCCTCAAGTCTTAATTCTCTAAGAAGAGATTATGCAACCTATGTGAATATGTATGAATATTCAAATAACAAACAAGGCTAGGGAACCTTAGATGCTTATCTAGGATGATGATATAATCAATTAAAATCAATCCTAGATATCAAGTGCTAAATGACATGTCATAATAGCTTAGATAAACATAGATTATAAAAACCTAAATATCTATCACAATACAACACTCAATCAATTCATCACAATTAATTCTCAAATCTTGTATTTATCATATGATCAAAACATACAAGTAAATTAAAGAGAATAGCTTGATAATAAAAATAATCAAATAAGATGAACTTAATCAAAATCTTACCAAGCAAGTTGTAGAATTCTTTTGCTAGCATTTGAGTGGGATCAAATGAGATATGATGAGTCTAAAATCATCGGAGTGTCTTCGAGCAAAAGGATCTAGTGCACTGGTTGCATTGAACAGGATCACAATGAAATACTTTATCTATAACCGTCAGTAGATAAAAGTCTTTTCATTATCAGGACAATCGAAGAGTCTATCTTAATACTGAGATAAATGATGGACTTATGGTTGCAAGTGATATCATTTGAGTTATCAATGAGTACGATTATATTGCATAGTCTATCCTCGATAGTTTGGTGATATTCATTTGTTAATCGATAGAGGACTTCATTTATAGATATGGACATCGTGGCTCCATTTATTAAATGAGAGTATAATATCATCATATGGATGTTTTGAGGTAATTGGATATTAAATCTCAACGTTGAGTTTTCGATAGTGTCTATTGAAAACATGGCTTCTGGACAAGTCAAAATATCCAAGTTCAAAACATGGTCATATGAGTAAATATGGTAACTTGGAGAGTTATAGGCGGTCTATGAACTCTTGGCGATTACTGATATTAATCACGAGGATACACTATCTCCAATATGATTGTCTAGGGTATGAATGAGGAACATCTTCCTTTTCTATCTTTATTTAAGAGTTCAGTTTTAGCTCTTTAGTGGAATGAGTTAAAATTAATGGATCGGACCTAAGTGAATCATTTGTTGATTGTGATTAGGTTATGTCTATTGAAGCTTAAATTTAGATGGCCCGCCAAGATCCCCAATCCACACGGACTTGCATGGATCACTTGATATATTCTACCGGACCAATTTAAGGGTCCATCTAGAATTGCATTTAATATATTAAGAATATAATTTGCACATTATTTATGTAATGGGCTGCTCAATTATATTAATATATTAATGAATGACATGTGGGCTTGTTTCTTTTAGTAAGAATGGGTCTGGTTCACATGTGGGCTTTTTATTTAAAGTCCAATGGATTAAATGAAATAAGAAAATAATATATAGCCCATTTATTTAAGTAGGGCGGCAAGATGTTTTTTAACCTAATATATTATTTTGTTTCATTGTTTTAATTAAATAAGAATTAATTAATTTATTAATTAATTGTTTAATTAAGAAACAAATCTTTTCTGAATAGGAAATATATTTCCTAGAGTAATACTATTGGTAGTAGTTTACTAAAAGTAAAAGACTTGTTTGAAAAGAAAATAAATAATTAATTTTATTTATTTAAATCAAATAAGAATTCTTTTTTATTTAGTGAAATAAAAAGAATAAAAGATTTATGAATTAAATTAGGGTTTGAAATCTTAAACTAAATAGGAATTAGGGTGCAATACAAACTCCTTTTGGCTTGAGGATTGCGGCAACCCTAGTCCCTTTTAGGTTATGATTTTCGGCCACCCTAATAGAAAGAAGAAAAGAAAATTTGGCAACCTATATATACACTCTTATAGATTTCGGCCAACCTAATGCTTGGTGCTTGAGATTCAATTTTCTTCTTCTTCTCAATTCATAGAAAGATTATTTTATTCTACTAAAACATAAAAGATTGAATAGATTATTCTTTGATGGTACACTAATTGCTTGTTCATCAATAAGCTTGTGTGTACAACATCGATTTAGGTTCACGCGAGTTTCGATCACTAGATTGAGAACTCAAAAGTGACCGGAATAATCTTAGTCATCTTTTGATTGTTTTTGTGACTAACAAAGAAAAGAAAAGTTTGTTTGTCCATTCACAGGTTTGCAATTCAAAGAAAAGGAAGACCACGCTCCTAGGTGATCCACGTTCGTGCTAGGATTGAAGATCTTGTGGATTACCATCGACGTAAGTCAATCGGATCACGCGACAAAAGGTATTATTCTTTTGTTAGATAATATATATGTTTAATTGATTAAAGGGTTTAAGGTTCATAAAAGGGAAAAATTTTAAAAGTCACTAAATCTATTTTTAGTCTCGCTTCCGCTGCGTGTACTACGGTATTTTTCCCTACACTTAGGAGAAGCAAGTTTTATTCTAGGTATCCAAGTAATAAGGGATAGAAAGAATAGAACGATTGCATTATCCCATGCTTCATACATAGACAAGATCTTGTCTAGGTTTTCCATGCAGGATTCCAAGAAAGGTATGTTACCTTTCAGACATGGAATCAAGCTTTCTAAGGAACAAGTTCCTAAGAATGAGCATGAAGAGTTATTCATGAGTAGAGTTCCATATGCCTCGGCAGTTGGAAGTCTCATGTATGCAATGCTCTGTACTAGACCAGATATTTGTTTTGCTGTTGGCATAGTTAGCAGGTTTCAATCGAAACCTGGTCCTGATCACTGGACGGCAGTCAAGCATATTTTCAAGTATCTCAAGAGAACGAGAGATAATATGCTTGTATACTCTGGAGGGAATTTGATTCCCGTTGGGTATACAGATTCTGATTTCTAATCAAATTCTGACTCTAGAAAATCCACATCAGGGGCTGTGTTTACTATTGGAGGAGGAGCAGTTATATGGAGGAGTATCAAGCAATCTTGTATTGCTGATTCCACCTTGGAAGCTGAGTATGTTGCTGCATGCGAGGCTGCCAAAGAGGCTGTTTGGCTCTGCCAATTCTTGATTGACTTGGAAGTGGTTCTTAGTGCGAATAAGCAGATCATTATCTACTGTGACAACAGTGGAACAGTGGAGCAGTGGCTAATTCGAAAGAACCAAGAAGTCACAAAAGAGGTAAACACATTGAAAGAAGGTATCATCTTTTAAGGGAGATTGTTCAAAGAGGTGACGTGACGATTACCAAAATCGCATCACCAGAAAATCTAGCGGATCCCTTCACAAAGGCTCTACCTCAGAAGTGTTTCGATGGGCATCTAGAGAACATGGGCTTGAGAGATATGACACATTTGCTATAGTGCAAGTGGGAGATTGTTAGGATTATGCTCAATAGCAAGAGTGTAATGTTGTAATTAACAATCTTTTTCATATTAATAAAGTGATTTCTGGTTTAACAAATCGTATAGCATTTATAGTTTAATATTATAATTGTCAAAGTAAATAATCATAAGGTCTAAAGACTATGAGAAAAGAAGAATTGTTCGTACATCTGGATATGTATGTGGTAGACACAATTCTTTAGTTAGTCTTGAATAATGTTCACAACTTAAGTTAAAGGTTGGGCACCTTTATCTTGTTAAAGTTGTAGAATTCTTTTGCTAGCATTTGAGTGGGATTAAATGAGATATGATGAGTCTAAAATCATCGGAGTGTCTTCGAGCAAAAGGATCTAGTGCACTGGGTGCATTGAACTGGATCACAATGAAATACTTTATCTATAACCGTCAGTAGATAAAAGTCTTTTCATTATCAGGACAATCGGAGAGTCTATCTTAATCCTGAGATAAATGATAGACTTATGGGTGCAAGTGATATCATTTGAGTTATCAATGAGTACGATTATATCGCATAGTCTATCCTCGATAGTTTGGTGATATTCATTTGTTAATCGATAGAGGACTTCATTTATAGATATGGACATCGTGGCTCTATTTAATTAAATGAGAGTATAATATCATCATATGAATGCTTTGAGGTAATTGGATATTAAATCTCAACGTTGAGTTTTCGATAGTGTCTATTGAAAACATGGCTTCTGGACAAGTCAAAATATCCAAGTTCAAAACGTGGTCATATGAGTAAATATGGTAACTTGGAGAGTTATAGGCGGTCTATGAACTCTTGGCGATTACTGATATTAATCACGAGGATACACTATCTCCAATATGATTGTCTAGGGTATGAATGATGAGCATCTTCCTTTTATATCTTTATTTAACAGTTCAGTTTTAGCTCTTTAGTGGAATGAGTTAAAATTAATGGATCTGACCTAAGTGAATCATTTGTTGATTGTGATTAGGTTATGTCTATTGAAGCTTAAATTTAGATGGCCCGCCAAGATCCCCAATCCACACGGACTTGCATGGATCACTTGATATATTCTACCGGACCAATTTAAGGGTCCATCTAGAATTGCATTTAATATATTAAGAATATAATTTGCACATTATTTAAGTAATGGGCTGCTCAATTATATTAATATATTAATGAAAGGCATGTGGGCTTGGTTCTTTTAGTAAGAATGGGTCTGGTTCACATGTGGGCTTTTTATTTAAAGTCCAATGGATTAAATGAAATAAGAAAATAATATTTGGCCCATTTATTTTAAGTGGGGCGGCAAGGTGGTTTTTTAACCTAATATATTATTTTGTTTCATTGTTTTAATTAAATAAGAATTAATTAATTTATTAATTAATTGTTTAATTAAGAAACAAATCTTTTCTGAATAGGAAATATGATTCCTAGAGTTATACTATTGGTAGTAGTATACTAAAATTAAAAGACTTGTTTGATAAGAAAATGAATAATTAATTTTATTTATTTAATCAAATAAGAAGTCTTTTTATTTAGTCAAATAAAAGAATAAAATATTTATGAATTGAATTAGGGTTTGAAGTCTTAAACTAAATAGGAATTAGGGTGCAATACAAACTCCTTTTTGGCTTGAGTATTGCGGCAACCCTAGTCCCTTTTAGGTTATTATTTTCGGCCACCCTAATAGAAAGAGAGAAAGAAAATTTTGCCACCTATATATGTGGACTTATAGAATTCGGCCACTCTAGGGTTTTGAAGGCTTGATTCTATTTTCTTCTTCTTAATTCATAGAGTATTATTTTTATTCTACTAAAACAAAAAAGAGTGAATAAATTATTCTTTGATGGTACACTATTTGCTTGTTCATCAATAAGCTTGTGTGTACAACATCGATTTAGGTTCACGCGAGTTTCGATCATTAGATTGAGAACTCAAAAGTGACCGGAATAATTTTAGTCTTCTTTTGATTGTTTTTGTGACTAACAAAGAAAAGAAAAGTTTGTTTGTCCATTCACAGGTTTGCAATTCAAAGAAAAGGGAGACCACGCTCCTAGGTGATCCACGTTCGTGCTAGGATTGAAGATCTTGCGGATTACCATCGACGTAAGTCAATCGGATCACGCGACAAAAGGTATTCTTCTTTTGTTAGATAATATATATGTTTAATTGATTAAAGGGTTTAAGGTTCATAAAAAGGAAAATTTTTAAAAGTTACTAAATCTATTTTTAGTCTCGCTTCCGTTGCGTGTACTACTGTGATTTTTCCCTACAAATTCGGCCACCCTATATAATACACAGTATAGGGTTCGGCCACATTCTCCCTCAATTGCTTCACTTCATCAACTTCTTCTTCTTCTAGCTTGAATCATACTCATAGACAAGTGTTCTAATTTTCGGCCAAGACACAAGAGAGAAGAGATTATTCTATTTCGATAGTACACTAATAGCTTATACATCAATAGGCTTTTGTGTACAACTTCGAATACGGTTCACGCGAGTTTTGATCCTTAGATTGAGAACTCAAAAGTGACCGGAATAATCTTTGTAGTCTTTTGGACGTTTTGTGACTAACGATCAGAAAAAAGAGATTTTGTTTTCCATCTTTAGGTACGCAATTCAAAGAAAGGGAAACCACGCTCCTAGGTGATTCACGTTCGTGATAGGATTGAAGATCTTGCGGATTACCATTGACGCAAGTCAATCGAATCACGCGACAAAAGGTATTCTACTTTTAATTAGTATATATATATGTTTAATTAATTTAAAGGGTTAAGGTTCATCAAAGGAAAAATTTTTAAATATACTAAACTCGTTGTTAGTCTCGTTTCTGCTGCGTGACCGTATTTTTCCCTACATTAACACTGTAAGAAAACAACACATAAAAAAAATAAAGACATTTATTCAAGCAAAAACAAAATTCATTACCAAGACGCCGTCGGATGGAGCATGAGAACTAACAAGTACAAGAAAATAGATTATAATAAATAAATAAAAATCAGAGTATTTCCAGACTTCAAATAAAATAGATTAACTTTTTTATTTCTGAGAGAACAACTGCTTTGCCTACAACAAGCACCACAAACTGTATATAAGAATCTCTTGGACGATCCAACTCTCTCACTTAAAAAACAATATATTTTCACTTTATCCAGACTTGCTCCCTCTTGTCCCGTCAATTAAAACACTGAAACACTTATCGAAAATGAAAAAGGTTTCACATGCGTATCTCTGTACAATCTAGATCCAGACTGGCAATATCTAGCAATAGTGGCACGACCCAACGTGTAATCATAACGTGTTGCATGTTCGTTGATCCAAAATCAACAGTATCAAAGGTTACACAATGATATTAACCATGATTACTTTTCATCGTGTAAGGATGCTTACTTTTCATCTTGTAATATTTGACACTGTTGATTTTGGATCAACAATGTCAACGATTACACGATGAAAAGTAATAAACCTTACACGATATAATAAATGAAACACTGTTGATTTTGGATCAACAATGTCAACAATTACACGATGAAAAGTAATAAACCTTACACGATATAATAAATGAATCGTGTAATGATGCTTACTTTGCATTATGTAATCTTTTACACTATTGATCCAAAACAACAGTGTGAATGATTACACGATGCAATGTAAGCATCCTTACATGATTCATTTAATATATCGTGTAAGCATGGTTACTTTTTATCGTGTAATCATTGGCCATTAAGTGTGTAATGATCATTCATTCAAACACACAATATACAAACACATTTCTTTGAGAGTGTTGCATGGCTAATTCACTATTCACTTTTGATTATTTATATTTATTTTCTTTTATGAAAAATATATATATTTATTTGTTTTGATCGTGTAATCTTTGACAGTGTTGCATGGCTGATATAGTGATTCACTCTTTATATGAAAGTAGTTTTAATTAGTGTATTTTTACATTTCATTCTTTTTGTTAATGTTATTTATTTATTTTTTTACAAATAAAATCATATTTCTAACATGGAAGGAACTTCCAGCACAGCAAGCAACATCAATGGTGGTCGATGGAATGTTTAAATATTTAAATCCATATAACATATAATATACATATCAATAGTGACATAAAATCATCTTCTCAGTGCTTCCATGACATAAAAGTCAGTCAAAATCTATACATCTCCGTATATAAACCTATTAAACTTACACAAAATGCAATTACGATGATGGCAAGTTTGGGAAGATGATGAACTGGCTGTTTGAAGGTTGTTTGTGCTCTCGAGTCTCATTCTGACAGTGATTCATAAGTGTATGGAGTCTCGGTCGTGTCTCAATTAGTCCCATCATTATCAAGACGACGCCGTCACCGCCACCACCTCCTCTACACATTTCAGTATAATTGGATAAAACAATCAGGGTCAAGTCGACTATGGCCGATGAGTTCTTCGTTAGTTGGCCAGAGATTTCTCTCTTGTTCCCCCAAATAAAAAATGAAATTGTTAACACCGTCAAAAATTAGTTGGCCAGAGATTTCTCTCCTGCAACCAATCTCACATTTACAAGATTGCAAGTTACATTTCAACAATATATTGTTTGTTTGACAACGAAAGAATGAGAATGCTTAGTAGTAGAATTTGAAGTCTGGAAAGAGACCTACCAGGTACATGAAAATAGATCTATTAAAAGCAAAAAAAAAAAAAGGAAAAAAAATCAGACAATGAACTTTTTTATTTATGAAAACAACTACTTTGCCTACAGCAAGCACCACAGCCCAGTGTATATAAGAATCTCTTGTACGGTCCCACCCTCACTTAAAAAACAATATATTTTCACTTGATCCAGACTTGCGCCCTCTTGTCCCATCAATGAAACAGTCTTTCACTTGTTGGAAAGATAAATCAACTTTGCATATTCCAAATTCATGAATCGTGGAAAGTTGAACTTTATTTATGAATCTTGGGAGATTAAAGTCCTGTGTCAATGTACCTAGAAAGTTTAAAAGTCCTTTGTTTTATTTCTAAGTGTCCTTTGATTATTTCAATAGGTCATCTGTAATGTTATATACTTTTCAGTGTGTAATCATTGACCAGTTGCATGTTCAAATATCCAAATGAAACTATGTCAAAGATTACACAATGTAAACTAATCATCCTTACACGATACATTAAGTTTAGCGTGTAACCATGATTACTTTTCGGTGTGTAATCATTGACCAGTTGCATGTTCAAATATCAAGATGAAACTATGTCAAATATTACACGATGGAAAGTAATCATCCTTACACGATACATTAAGTGTAGAGCGTAACCATGATTACTTATCATCGTGTAACCATGTTTTTCATTTGCCACGTCATCAATATTGGGGCTGATAAGAAAGAACTAAGCCTAGGATGTTAAAGGCCTTGGAATAGGTACTTTAAGCCTAGGAACAACTCTTAGCCCCATTGTGGATTTAATTTCTATTTAAATAAATTTTTTAATATTTTATTTTTTTTGTTCCTATTGCACGGGATGTTTTAAAAAGGCGGTGTGCACCCATCAAACTCGATTTCGGAAGTGTAAATCTAATACGGGAGATCAATTCAAGAAACTAGAATAACTTACAAGGTTGTGAAAAAATTCTTAGGCACTTAGGGGTTAATATTTGAAAGGGTTGTTTGGTATGTGTAGTGTAATGGGTATGGACGTACTTGTTCGACCGTTTGATGATCTCAAAACTTCACGTACATATTTCCATTGATACCCCTTCATCGTTGGACGGTGCCGATCGTTGCGATTTTTGCAGGGCCCCCACAATTTCATCAACAGAGGAAATCTTTAAGGCCTAAGAAGAATTCCTAGGCCCAATATAATTTGTTCCTAAGCCTATAACATCTTTCCTAGGCTCGAGGGTTTTTCCTTCGCCACGTCATCAGTATTAGGGCTGATAAGAAGAAACTAAGCCTAGGATGTTAAAGGCCTTGGAATAGGTACTTTAAGCCTAGGAACAACTCCTAAGCACATGGTGGATTTAATTTCGATTTAAATAAATTTTTTTAATATTATATTTTTTTTATTCCAGTTGCACGGGATGTTTTAAAAAGGCGGTGTGCACCCATCATACTCGATTTCGGAAGTGTAAATCTAATATGGGAGATCGATTCAAGCAACTAGAACAACTTACAAGGTTGTGAAAAAACTCTTAGGCACTTAGGGGTTAATATTTGAAAGGGTTGTTTGGTATATGTAGTGTAATGGGTATGGACGTACTTGTTCGACCATTTGATGATCTCAAAACTCAACGTACATATTTCCATTGATACCCCTTCATCGTTGGATGGTGCCGATCGTTGAGATTTTTACGGGCCCTTATAATTTCATCAACGGAGGAAATCTGTAAGACCTAAGAACAATTCCTAGGTCCAATCTAATTTGTTCACAGGCTTGTAAAATCTTTCCTAGATGCAGGTGTTTTTCGTCGGCACCGTTCATTTGTGACACGTGTCACGAAGGATCCTACATACTGTCTTGCCATGTCATCAATTGTTAGTGGATTAGAGATGGATCCCAACAAATATTCTTCTTCTGTTTATAGTCTGGATCCCATGTTTCCTTCATCTTCGTCCTTAGTCAAACGTAACCCATCATCTTCTTCTTCACATGTTCCAAAACAAGCAAACTTAGGGTTCTTCATCTTTTTTCGCTTTGTATACCTGTTAAAGGCAAACTTGATTGCTTCTCCCATACCCCAACTCTTCCACACGTCCACTAAGAGGGTTTTGCCTGATTTACACATCAAGGTTTTGCCTGAGTTCCTTCCTCACTTTTTTTTTGATTTACAGATATTTGTAAAATGTGAGAACACCAATGGGGAAGAATTCTGTTTATGTGGTTTTCAAAGGAAGGAAAACAGGTGTGTTTAGTTCTTGGCCTGAATGTCATGAACATGTAGTTGGTTTTCCAGGAGCATCTTACAAGAAATTTAACTCAACCGATGAAGCATATAAAGCGATAAGTAGCCGTTCCAGACATTCTTGCCATTCTTGGCCTCAATCTTCTGTGAATGTTGCTGAGAAGGTATCTGAGAAGAGTGAAAGCACTGGTGTGATGTTGTTTTTATTTGTATTCGTGTTTATTTTGGGAGTTTTAGTAGGCAAGATTGTTTGAAAGATCTTGTTTGTTCTGTTCTGTTCTGCTGGTATGAGTAATGAAGGAGAATTTTATTTGTTCTGTTCTGCTTGTATGAGTAATGAAGGACCATTTTATTTGTTCTGTTATGCTGGTATGAGTAATGAAGGAATATAATGACAGTATGTGAAATGTGTAAAGCATGTGAAAACAAAACCAATATCTTCCATTTATATGCTTAGACGGTATAGCATGTGAAAAAACATTCAAAAAAACATTGAGTTCAGGGTGATGGTGGAATGTTGAAGTCTATCAACTTCTTCTGCATTTGTTCAACAAGTTGGTAGAGTCCATTGAGTTCGTTGTCCCTTGCTAAAATCTCAACGTTTAAGTTGATTTTAGCTTCCAGATTCTGAAATTTCCCCATCAAAACAGTACAATCATCACGTAGCCGTTTTGCATTAGAGCTCCTTGGTGATGGTCTCCTCAGCGTTTGCAACCCTTTCACGCATCACTTCAAAAATGGCATTCATCGTGTGACTGCTCCTGCCGTTTGCTTCCATTTCCACTTGTAAGCTTTAAGACTTTTCTAACCAATATATAACTGATATATTGGTTTTTATAGTGGAAGAAGATGACCCATATCAGTGAAAATTGAAGAGTCACCTCTTACATTAATTTCATTGAAGAATGAACCATTGTAACCTTTCTAATACCTTTACATTTGAAATGAACCATTGTGCCTTAAATGAACCATTAAACTTATCTTAAATGAACATTTATTTTGTTATTGTAAACTGAACGGTCGGTACACTAGGGAAAGCCACCAGTTTATTGTTCAGCTCTTTCTGAAAATGAAAAGCAACGACTTATTTGCGGGCCTTGGAACAATTCTCCTAAGCATGAGAACAAATCTCATAGGCCTACGTACAATTCTATTAAGCCTGGGAACGATTCTCCTAAGCCTGGGAACAAATCTCCTAGGCCTATGTATAAGTGGAATGAGATGACCATACCAAGGAAAAGTGAAAAGTCACCTTTACTAATGAACTTTAGTTAAAGAGACCCTTGTACGGCTCTTTCTGGAAATGATTATCCAAGGCATGGGAGAATTGTTCCAAGCCCTAGGAGAATTGTTTTCATCGGCCTAGGAGTTTTATATGCTATGTTTTCCTGATATAGGGTGTATATATATATATATATATATATGCAACTAAGGCCTAGGACCATTGTTGATGACTACAAGTCTCCTAAGCCTTGGAACAAATCTCCTAGGCCTAGAAGAGTTGTTCATAAGTTGCCCAAAAGTAATGGGCCTTTGCAAAACTGTAACATCTCAATAAGTTAACTTTCTTTATACAAGAGAAAGTTTCTTGGACAAGTATACCCTTACTGCAATTCCAACGTGGCACTTAATTACAGCTAATTTTGAAATTTGAAAACAATAAAATACATAAAACTGAAATGAAATTAAAAACATTTTTGGCCTTTAAACTTCAAAAATGACGTGTGAGAAAGAGGTTTTCAGGAAGTTGTTTTGTTAAGTGGGAAAGTGGTTTTCAGAAAGTGAAGATTTGTTCATCGCCGACGAACTGTTCATCAACAACTTCGCCGAAGAACTATTCATCAACAAACTGTAGGTATGAACTTTGGATTACAGATTGTTGAACTTTGGGTTTTATTTAACTTATTTGTTGTGAACAACGCTGTGTTTTTTATGATTGATTTCTTATTTTGACCTTCAAATTACCCAGAATGGTTACACGCTAAAATGAGTTTACGATTGAGCGTGTAAACCCTAGTACAAGTATTCATGTAAAAAAGATTGTTATTCAGCGTGTAAGGATTCTGGGTTCGATTGTGGAACTTGTAAATTACCCAGAATGATTACACGCTACTTTACATTTGAGCGTGTAAACCCTGGTACAAATCATCATGTAACGAAGTTTATTATACAGCGTGTAAGGATTTTGGATTTGATTTATTGAACTTTGTATTACCCATAATGGTTACACGCTAAAATTACTTTAGAATTAGCGTGTAAACCCTTTTATATGTCATCGTGTAACTATGTTGTTAATACAGCGTGTAAGGAATCTGGGTTTGATTGTTATGTTGGAAATTATCCAGAATGGTTACACGCTAAATGACGTTGCAATTGAGCGTTTAAAAACTTGTATAGCTCATCTTGTAAAGAATTTTATACTACAGCGTGTAAAGATTAATGGTTTCATTTTTAGTAACTTTGTATGTGTGTCATCGTGTAATGAAGTTTGTTATAGTTTGTAATAATCCTGGAAATATTTTCAGTTTGTAACCAGATAATGAGAACATATAAGAGAGTGAGAACGAACCAGGCAATGGCAGAGAATCAAGACCTTGAACAGAACCAAAATGTAACAGAGAATGTGAACGTACCAGAAGCTGAGAACCAACCAGAGAATGTGAACGTAGCAGAGAATGTAGCAGAGACTGACAACCTAACAGTGGTGAGCTACGTAACACAGAACAACGAGCATATACAACAGACTGAAAACGTAGTACAGATTGAACTAGCATCAGAGAACGAAGACCTAGATCAGTATTTGGTATACTCGAGGAATACATGGGCGTATGACATAACCATAACAGTGCATTGCAAACTAAAATTTATCGCTGACATCAGGAGGGTGTTGGAGGAACAAGGTGAGTTGGCACGTTTCAAGAAAGGATGTTTCGAGCATTACTTGGATCTACCAGGACACATGCAGGCTTTATTTCAAGTGCAATACATACATAACCTATTGCTCCGCCAAATTCGGTTCCCAGGTGCCAGTGAGGATGAGATGTGGTTTGCTTTGGGGAAGAACAAGGTTAGACTAGGAAAGAGAGAGTTTTGTTTGTGCACTGGGTTGAAGTTTGGTGTTTTGCCGAATATCTTTTTGAGAGATTACTTTCCAATGCCGGATGGGATCCATATCCGATATTTTTGTGGACAGGGAGGTTTATGATTGCAAGATGTGCTGTCCAGGTTCTTGAGTGGGAGTTTTAAGAGAGAGGGTGTTGCTTTGAAGATGGCACTTGTGTTGTTTGCGAACAACATTCTCTTCGGCCAGGATTACAGAAGACAAGTTACGTACTGGCTAATGGCGTTGGTTGAGGACATAGAGGCATTCAATTCGTTCCCATGGGGTCAGTACATATTCAAGATGACATTGCACTACATCTGAAGTGGTTTTAAGGTGCCAGAGTCGTTGGGTCCTACAAGAAGATACAACCTATACAGTTTTGTTTGGGGAGTTCAGGTATCGTGCAAAGTTGACAATGTCGAACTATTCTTATAGTTTTTAAAAATATCATCTTATTCATCCAATAAACTGGTTTTTTTTTCTTGGTAGTTCTGGGCAATGGAGGCCATCCCTTCGATATGGAGAAAATTGGGCAACAGGTTTGCTAATCACTGATGCCCCCGTTTTAAAAAATGGGAATTTATCAAACGGGGATCAACTATGTCTAAAACATGGTTGGAGAAAGAGGCTGACGGAACGATAAATGTAGAATTGGTAGATTTTTTTGAATTTGTTTTCTATTTTGTTACTAATTGAAAGGATAATATTTTACAACTGACTAGATTAGCCGAGATCTAGCCTACTCAAAGGGAGGAAAAAGAGGACTACTGGAGGGCGTTGACGATGACATATCCAAAGAACCTCGGTTTGTACCGTTGAAGGATTTCTTCGGCAAAGAGGACAGAGCAGAGCCGTCATCGAAACAACTCCATAAGAATAAATGAAAGCGGTACCATGGTCCTGATGATCCAATCAAAAGACAATGGAACTTTTTTAATACATCACCACGTATGCGCACCACTTGGCATATCCGTGACAGACCTGATCTGTCACCCCCACCTCTTGACGAGACACACTCGCCTCTCCGTCATCTTGAAATTCCCTTAAGCAATATAGTGTAATATATACCTAGAGGGGGGGTGCATAGGTATAGGCCCAAATTCTTCCAATAAACATAAAAATCAGGATTAGACCGTCAGACCTGGATTAGGTTGTATACGTTATCACAATTAGTGGATTCGAGGTTCGAGTGTGGCGCACTTACCAGCCCGTGGTTTTTCCTGTGAGGGTTTCCACATAAAAATCAAGTGTCGTTTATATTTCCGCACCATATTACACTTGATTATTATATTGTCTAGTTTGGGGCATTTTCGTAAATTTGACTAAACGTGAAAATTGGGTAATAACGATTAAAATCTATTCACCCCCTCTAGATAGTTTTATACACACCGTTAATTTGTTTCACGCACATCTACTGCCAGACAAACCAGAGTATAGACAACAGCAAGTATTGCCTCTACTTCGGTTATTCCCACTCATTTGCAAAAAGTCTGGTTACTACAACATTAGTAAATGCAAGAAACAATGTCTGACTTGTATGAAGGCTGTGAAATTGGCCCCTTATCAATTCCCATGTCAGGTGGACGGTAGCAGTTGTGGTGCTTTCATGCTAAAGGGAATAGAGTATGTAATGATGGGGAAAGAACCTAACTTCAATTTTGTCCAGCAAGACATCCTGGCCTTTAGAAAACAAGCTGCTAGGGATATCTTTGCCAACTCTATGGAAATTGAGTAGCATGTAAAATATTTTTTGATGGATAATTACGATTTCGATGTTTTTTGGATATATTTTGAAATGTGTTTGTATATTGTGTGTTTGAATGAATGATCATTACACACTAAATGGTCAAAGATTACACGATGAAAAGTAACCATCCTTACACGATATATTTAATATATCGTGTAAGGTTTATTACTTTTCATCGTGTAATCATTCACACTGTTGATCCAAAATCAACAGTCTAAAAGATTACACGATGAAAAGTAACCATCCTTACACGATATATTAAATATATCGTGTAAGGATGGTTACTTTTCATCGTGTAATCTTTTAGACTGTTGATTGTGATATATCGTGTAAGGATGGTTACTTTTCATCGTGTAATCTTTTAGACTGTTGATTTTGGATCAACGGTGTGAATGATTACACGATGAAAAGTAAGCATTCTTACACGATTCATTTATTATATCGTGTAAGCTTGATTACTTTTCATCATGTTATCATTCACACTGTTGATCCCAATTCAACAGTCTAAAAGATTACACGATGAAAAGTAATAAACCTTACACGATATATTAAAAATATATCATGTAAGGATGCTTTGTTTGCATCGTGAAATCTTTGACATTGTTGATTTTTGATCAACAGTGTGAATTTAAACTTCCTGGGCTTAGTTCCTTTTTATCGGCCCTAATATTGATGACGTGGCAACGAAAAACACCTAAGCCTAGGAAAGATTTTATAGGCATAGAAACAAATTAGATTGGGTCACATGATGGAAATATTTACACGTTGAAATATAAACATCTTTACACGATGCATGCATGTTTACAAGCTGAAATTGCAAAATGATTACACGCTAGTATTGTTGTTGTTAAAGAATATTAGAACAAATGATTACACGCTGAATGCATCTTATTTCTTTTTTGGTTTGTATTAAACCAGACAACTGTCTAATGATGGTGGATTTCAAGTATTGTTATTCCTCTGATATACATATCCATAGTTTCACAAATGATACATAAAACTATTATGGTTGGTTCAGCAGTGTTTAACACAAACAAATGTACATACACCATAAATCAATAAAGGTAGGTTTAGCAGGTTGGTCCAGCGGCATTCTCTTCGTCCGTGTCAAGCAAGGTAGGTTCAAGTGGCTTGTCTGGGCACTTCAGTCTGTTGTGTCCCTCTTTCTTACAAATGCTACATGATCGAGGTTTTTTGGCTAGTTTACATGTGCTAGATGATGGTTCCTGGCAACTTGTTTCATTGTGTCCTTTTTTTCCACACTTTGAATAAGAATGTAACTTTCTTTTCTCCCCAGCTGACGGTATCCTCAACTTCTTTGGTCTTCCTGGTAGAATCTTTTTCTTCCATGGTAATACAATACGGTTCCGGATTACATCGGGAACATCCTAAATTTCGGGATCCAGAACAGGGTTGACACCCATTTCATAAGCATGTTTAAGAAATCCTGCTGTGTATAGGTTAGAAGCCAATGCGTTGATTGACATACCTTTGTACCTAGGCCATAACACACCAACAAACACAGATTAAAGTTTGTAAAATAAACCACAACAGATAAATGTACAAAGTAAAAGACTGGCAAGCATACATAGCAACCGCCATTGCATGAGAACACGGCAACTCATCTAAATCCCATTGACGGCATGAGCAAGAACGTTCGTCAAGGTCGACGGTTCTAGGAATCCATTTGTCATCTACCTTAAATTTCATGTAGTGAATAGGGTGAATTGTAGACCAATCCATTATTTCTGTCCTCTGTTTGATGTGTTCGTCTACAAACGCTGTCAAGTATGTAAACATTTCACGTGCATTTGTCCGACGATCGTAGAACCACCTTTGCAACAAATCTCTAATACATTCCGCCATTGCTATGATAGGCAATTTTCGGACCGCAAGTAAATAAGAATTCATTGACTCAGCAATGTTGGTGGTCATCAAAAAGTACCTATTTTTAGGGCTATGTACACGTGAAAACTTCTCTATCCTAACGCCCAGGAGCTCATTGTAAACCTTAGGGCAGGTTTCTTTCAACTCACCCATTGCACGGTCAAAATCCCCGATACGGTATGCATACATAGCACGGTAGTAAAGCCAAATCACATCATTCCTCTGCTTGCAAAATCTTTTAAGATTTTATGCCAAGTGGTATGCACAAACGCCATGTGCTGCATCTAGGAATATGGCTTCTATTGCATTAAATATACCATTGTGCCGATCCGAAACTAACATCACATGGTCTGGATTTTGGATCACTTTACGGAGTTTCTTCAAAAACCAAGTCCATGACTTTGTGCATTCAGAGTTTGCAAACCCAAATGCCAAAGGGTATATCATCTTGTTTCCGTCTTTGCACACCGCAACTAGAAAAACACCCCTAGTCCTAGCCTTCAAGTGGGTAGCATCGATGCAGATAACCGGCCTAATAACAGAATTGAACCCCTCAACAGAGGCTCCAATTGCCATGAATCCATATTTCAACCGATTTTTCGAGTCGGTCTTGATCTTTGTCACAGTCCCGGGGTTCGCTTGTTCCAAAACATAAAAATAAGACGGTAACCTCTGAAAGGATTCCCACAGATCGCCGAATACCTGACTCAAAGTGTGCTCCTTCGACCTGTAGGCTTTGTTGTACGAGAGGTGTATGACATGCTGCTCCCTTATCTCAAAAACTATATCTTTAGGACAGATGATGCGCCCGAGATCGCAATATTTACTTGCATACAAATCCCTGATCACGGCGGCACTTACACGTTTAAATTCAATGTTGTAGTTGTCATTTCTCTCACATGTGTACTCATTAACGAACGCCTTCACATGCCAATAATGTAGGGAAAAACGATTGCACGCAGCGGAAGCGAGACTAAAATCGGCTTAGTATAGTTTAAATTTTTTCCATAATTTGAACCTTAACCCTCTAATTAATTAACATACAATACTAAAGATATCATACATTTGTCACGTGATCCGATTGACATTGCGTCGATGGTAATCCGCAAGATCTTCCAATCCAATCATGAACGTGAATCACCTAGGAGCGTGGTCTCCCTTCTCTTTGAATTGTGTACCTGAGGATGGATTAACAAAACTTTTTCTTTTTCGTTAGTCATAACAAGTTCCAAGAGACAACAAAGAATGTTCCGGTCACTTTTGAATTCACAATCTTTGGATCGAAACTCGCGTGAACTTTATTTGAAATTTTGCACAAAACCTTTTGATGTAAAAGTAACTAGTGCACTATTGAAATAAGAACAAACTTTTCTCTCTATTCCTCTTGGCCAAAAATCACACTAGTCTAAGAGTTGGATTCTATTTTTCTCTAGTAGAAGAAAAAACTCTCAAGTCCAAGACATCAGGGTTATTCGAATTCTATATAAAGAATATATATATATTATGGCCGAAAGTCACTTGCCAAATAATATATATTTGTCAATATATATATCACGAATTCTGCATCCACATATAATGTATATAAGTCAATATATATATACGATTTTGCATGCTATATATTATATATCTCTAGTGCTATCGTCTGGCACAATATATTATATATATATTTATATCTTGCGATATACTTGCACAATATATATTATATATCTCTAGTGCTCTTTACTGGCACCATATATTATATATGTCACCGCATGCTTTATAAATATATATCTATATATATTCTAGCTAATTGCCATATATATTTCATATATATCTATATATTGAGGCCGAAATCCTTTACCATGTAGGATTTGTGTCTTTTGACTTAAATCCTAACCCTAGGTAGATTTTCTTAGAATTCCAAACCCTAATCCAACTCTTTAGTGTTTTTGTGACTATATTAAAGACTTCCTAATTTGACTAGATAAATAAATCCCTTATTTATCTACTTACCAAATAAAGTCTTTTATATTTATTATACTACCACAATAGTTTAATACTAAGAAACATATTTCCTAGTCAGAAAAGATTTTGATTTTTAATTAAATAATTAATTAATCAATTAATTAATTTCCATTTAATCAAATAATAAAAATAAAACAATATAATATCATATATGTATCTCGGCCATGTGCCATATATATTAATATATCTATATATTGTTTTTCTATTTTATTAAATCCATTGGACCTTAATAAAAGGCCCACATGTGAACTAGGCCCATTCTTACTAAAGGAAACAAGTCCACATGCCTTAATACAATTCTAGATGGACCCATAAATTAGTCCGGTAGAATATATCAAGTGATTCATGCAAGTCCGTGTGGATTGGGAATCTTGGCGGGCCTATCTAAATTTAAGCTCCAATAGACATAACCCAATCACAATCAACAAATGATTCACTTAGGTTCAATCTATTAATTTACTTTTGACAATTATAATATTCAATATATAAATGCTATAAAATTTGTTTAAATCAAAAATCACTTTATTAATATGAAAAGATTGTCAAAAACAATATTACACTCTTGCTATTGAGCATAATCCTAACAAATAAGTCCCCCTATTTGACTTTCATGCCCGAAGAACCCATCCACAACTTCTCTGTGCACATTCGGCAGTGAATCGTGTATTAGAAGATTGTGAAATCCTGTGCTCAAACCTCTCTGCAAATTCATACGACCCTACAGCTTGCTTTAATGTAGGCTTGACCTTGAACATCTGTCCTTTGTATAATGGACCTTCGTCACTTGGATTTTGAAACACATCCACTGATCGAACGGCTGGTATTGAGGAAAGGTCTGAACCTGATATTGTCCACCGTGTGTTTAGGGACGGTGAAGAACTGTTGGGTGTTCCACTCACCCCTCGTTCTTCTGTTACAAGAACTGTTGTCGCTAGCCCACTATCATCATCACCACCACTCTCATCTTCTGTATCACTGATTTTAGAACTATCAGACCTTCCAAAAGTATATATGCTTTCAGAACTATCCACAACTGCATGCTTGGTAGTAGATGCTGGCGTCGCCTGGTCATTGCCTGCTGACGTAAATCTGGGTGTAGCTTGGGATGCAAGTAGATTATTGTGCCACTAACTGATTTATAGTTTGGAGTACCCATTGGAGACCGTGGAATATCGGTGGGTTTAACAGGCGAGACCGTACATTCTGATTGGATTGGATTTGGTGGAGATTGAAATTCATGTTTGTTGACAAATTCAACATCAATTGCAGCCTAACCTTTTTCCTTATTAATAAACACAAACTCTATATCGTCGTCACTCATAACAGACAATGTAACTTTATCAACCCTCATTTCCACATGCAAAGTTAGCTTGAACTGAATTTGGTCTTTACTAACCCCCGTTCGCTGGTATATCGTTTCCACCAACTCATGGTACGCTCTGTTGTATTTTTTTGTTAGACGTAATGAAAATGAAATAGGACGGGTAAACGCGTTACCCTTCTAATGCTCACCGCACTGAACTAACACCCAAGACATGGTATCCTTAGACCTTGAAAAAAAAAATCAGTCAATAACAGTATAACAATTACTGTCATTCAATTCAGGTCAGTGCCTAGGAACAATTCTTTTAGGCCTAGGAATGGTTCCTAGGCCTACAACATTTCTTCCAGGCTTAATTCATCTTATGTTTTCAAAATCAATAACAACAGCCAATAACAAAACCAAAAGGAATCAATAACAACGCCTGTTTTGGTTCAACCAACCAACACAAACAAATATATATACACCATCAACCAACAACAATAGCAAAATCCTAAACATGTTTTGGTTCAGCAGCGATCAACACAAACAAATATACATACACCATCAACCCTCACAAAATCACATACAAATTCCCTAAACCTTTTCCCCACCAAACCGTACAACACAATAAATGTGAAAACAAACCATACAACACTATTCACTAGAGTGCATTTCTTCCGGTTATTCATGTGATAGTGAGGACGATGTGTTTGCACCCAATAATACTACATATACCTTAACTACAACAATACTGCCCCTCTTAAAAGCTTGATGTGGCATTTCATCAAACACCTTAACTAAACCAACAATACTACATACACAAACCCCAATTCATGGGCAACAAATCCAAAACCATCAATCCCTCATTCTATAAAAAAACGTCTCAAACTTAAACAACAATAAAAGACTGATAGATTCAATGACATTGGAAACTTAAGTGTGATTACGGGACTTACATTGACTAAAAAAAGCTCGATTTCAAACTTGACGGTGAAGCTCGATTGAAGGAGGTGTGGGCGAAGTGTCAGCACTGTCAAGATTTCGGTCACCATCGAGATTACGGTCGGTAGCAAGATTCCAACAGAGATGGGATTTGAATAGCAATGGATTCTGGTCGACAGTGAGGGCAATGGGATTTGAAATGGGAAGAATGAGTGACCCAACTTCGATGGAGTGGATTCCGGTCCACAGGAGAACGATGGAGAAGATGACCCAACTTCTGAAATTTTTGGTTTTCTTCAGTGAACTGAATGAGAAGAAGAGAAGGGCAGTTTCGTCCTTACACATTATAAGAGGGTAAATTAGTCATTTTGCATGGTTTAATTGTGGAGGACATTATTGTCTTAGAAAGGCTATTTCCTAGAAAGTAAATATCAGGAAAGGCTAGATATGCACTTTTTTTCCCAACGGGCTATTTCCTAAAAGTAAATGTTGGGATAGGCTTTATTTGCAAGTTCCCCAAATTATTACACATATATGTTAAGCATACCTGATTTTCTAATGTAGCGGAAACTTTGTTAAGAAAAACTTGCAAGAAGCAAATCGAAAACAACCTACTAATGTTTTGTTGATCTGCGCACGGATACCAGAATATCAGGCTTCAAATTCGTTGACCCATGTACGATACCAAAATTGGAGATAATTTGAAAAACTCTAAATTTTATATATCAAAAACTGAATAGCCTTTCGGCTTACAGGACTATTTAAAGCAAATAAATCCTAACCCTAATCTAAAACCTTGTTGAGCAAGGAAACGGGCCTAAATATCGAAAATTACCAAAAAAGGCCAATTTGAGATAATTACGGAAACAATAGAACTCCTAATTCTAAGCAAGCTAGAATTAACGAAAGTCGATTCAGACATGGAAAACTAAACCTATTGCGAAAATAAAACTTTCCTAAAACTGCAATTTCGGAGCCTAAACGATCGAATTCAAACAAAAAAGGACATGCCTCACTATATATCAGTGACTATTGAAGATCTCGACGATTTGCTTCAACGGTGAAAGTTTCACACCATTTCGACTCCGACACCCGGACTAGTAGAAATCATTTGGCCTTCTTGCGATCCCAGTTCTCAATGTAATCCAATGCTTCAATTGCTGCCGCATCATTCTCCCCAGGTTGGAGAAAATTCATCCTCGAATTTCCAATAATATCTTCATTAGAAGAGTCACCATGAAAAGGAATCAAATGCTTCACATTAAACACATCATGAGTACAAATGTGACTAGGAAGTTTTAGACGATAAGCATTTGGATTAAGCTTCTCTAAAACTTCGATTGGTCCTATCTTCTGAGCAGGAAGCTTATTATATTCCCCCACAGCAAACCGGTCCTTTGTGAGGACTGCCTAGACAAAATCGCCCACGTCGAACTCCACATGACACCGCTTTTTGTCAACAGCCAGCTTGTATTTCTCTATTGATTGTAACAGATGATCCCGAACCTGCTAATGAACCTCCTGTAACCCTTGAACAAAATCTTCAGCTTTTCCATGAATCCTAGTCTTGCTAGGCATAGGAAACAAATCTAGTGGGTTGCGAGGAATCAATGTGTAAATGACCTAAAAAGGACTGAACCCAGAACTTCTATTAATAGCATGGTTGTGGGCAAATTCATCTTGGCTAAGTTTCAGATCCCATGACCGGACATTTTCCCTAACCAGACATCTCAACGAATCTCCTAGAGCACGGTTCACCACCTCAGTCTACCCATCTATTTGGGGGTGATATGCACTACTAAAGTCTAGCTGTGTATTGACCATCTTCTAAAGGCTCCGCCAGAAGTGACTGAGGAAACGAGTGTCTCAATCGGAAACGAGTGTCTCAATCAGAAACGATCGACGTAGGTAATCCATGAAGACGATATACCTTCCAAAAGAACAATTGGGCAACTTTCACTGCATCAGTGGTTTTCTTGCACGGAATAAAGTGAACCATCTTGGAAAATCGATCAACAACTACATAGATGGAATCAAAACCCCGCTGAGTTCTTGGTAGCCCCAAGACAAAATCCATACTCAAATTTGTCCATGGTTGAGTAGGAATGGGTAATGGCATGTGCAGACCTGCGTTAGTTGCTTTCCCCTTAGACAATTGATAGATCCGACACCTTTCGATATACCTCTCAACTTTCTTCCGGATGGTTGGCCAAAAATAGGATGTTTTGGCTAACTAAAGAGTACGATCTCTACTCATATGGCCCTTCCCATGTAATTCCTTAATAATTTGTAGACGCAGACTACAATCGGGAACACAAAGTTGATTTTCTCGAAATAGAAAACCATCCACCAACAGAAAATCAGATCTTTCCCTCGCTTGTATAGCAGCCATAACATCAGAAAAATAAGGGTCAGAATCAAATAATTCATGAAATGACTCGAAACCTGGCACCTGGACAATTATTGAAGACAACAAGTTGACCCGTCGACTCAAAGCATTTGCAACTCGGTTGGTAACACCAGCCTTATGCTTTAGAACAAAGGTAAACTGTTGTAGGTAGGTGGACTAAGAAGCATGTCGGGTAGAAATCTTATCCTGGTTGTGGAGATGTCGTAACGTATCATAGTCAGTATACAGAATGAATTCACGATGAAATAAATAATGTCGCCAGTGTTTCACAGCTTGGACCACTACGTAGAACTCAATATCATAAGTGCTGTAACAATTCCAAGACCATATAAGTTTCTCACTAAAGTATGCAACCAACCTCCCTGTTTGACTCAGAACAGCTCCGATGCCTACCTTGGAGGTGTCACTATGTAACTCAAATGGTTGCGAAAAATCAGGTAAGACTAGAATATGGGTTGTTGTCAGTTGCTCTTTTATTAGCTGGAAAGCTACTTCTGCGTCGGACGACCATTGAAACTTGACTCCCTTCATACATTCAGTGACAGAACCCTTAATACTACTGAAGTGTAGAATGAACCGGCGATAGAATGATGCCAATCCATGAAAGCTACGAACTTCAGTAATTGTTTTCGGTTGGGTCCACTGCCTCACTGCCTCAATTTTCGACTCATCCACCTGTAGTCCTTCTCCAGAAATCACATAACCCAAAAACAACACCTTTGATGTCATAAAAACACCTTTGTATTAATTATTTTATTTATTGCAATTAAAAGAAAGTTGTATTAAATTATGAATTATCAATTTGAAATTGATTGTTTTTACTATAATTAAAATATACGGATATCAAAGTACACATATAGTAATTTGATATTTTGGTAACTTAATTAATTTATTGTTTAATGTTTAATAATTATGATGAATGTATATAAATGTATATTAAAAGATATACATGTCATTGTATGATTATTTTTTTATAATTATACATAATGTTTATTTAGGTATTATAATTCCACTGCATGTTTCAAAATTGTTGATATTTATAATTTTTTTTTTTTGTAAAGATATTGGTAAGCTGCCAAAGTAACCCAAACAAGATAGAAAAAATTATTAATATCAATGTATCAATGAAATTGACATTATATTACAATTTCTTTATAAAGTAAATAATAGTTAGCCCAAAGGTTAATTATTGCCAAAGTTTAAGAAATTGAAATAGGATAATTTAATGTGTATTATAAATTAGAACGGGAATGGATACCCAAAGGTAGCATACCTATCTAATATTACGTTGCATAATTAATAAATCCTATTATTAATGAAATTTAAATTATGAGTGAACACTTTTGTATATTGTGGTATCGACCCAAAGGTTATATCGTGATGATACTATTCAGTTCATCATATATAATGATTTAATATGTGTTAAATTTCAAAGCATTAAATAACGTAGTGAGCATTTATTTTATTGCAGTATCTATTCCTGTTGCATTGCACCCCCATGCTTCGTCTATACCTGTCCTTAATGGGTCAAACTTTTCAGACTGGAGTGAACATATCCGATTTCACTTGGGTGTTTTGGATATTGATTATGCACTCGATTCTGAAAAGCCTAATGAGCCCACTGATGAAACTAATGATGAGGACAGGGCCTTTTATGATGCTTGGAAAAGGTCAAACAAACTTTGCCTTAGGTTTATGCGAATGACTATCGCAGGAAACATTAAGACATCGCTTCCTAAAAGTGATAACGCGAAAGAATTCCTTAAGGCTGTGGAAGAGCATTTCAAAACTGCTGACAAATCCCTTGCTGGGACATTGATGGCCCAGCTGACCACAATGAAATATAATGGGGTTCATGGGATGCAAAACCACATCCTGGAAATGACGAACCTAGCTGCAAAGCTAAAGACCTTAGGAATGACCGTTGGTGAATCTTTCCTTGTTCAATTTATTTTGAATTCCTTGCCTACTCAGTATGGTCCATTCCAAATCCATTATAACACCATTAAGTATAAATGGAATGTGAATGAACTAACCAATATTGTTGTTCAAGAAGAGGCAAGGCTTAAGCAACAAGGAATGCAAACTGTTCACCTTACGACTCAAGGCTTAGGATCTGGACATAAAGGAAGAAATCCTGTAAAAGGCAAGAAAATAGTATTTTCCAAGAACGAACCTGCTTATGCTTCTCAGGTTCAAAAGAAGGACTTTGGCATGAAATGTCATTTCTGTAAAAAGGAAGGACATTTCAAGAAAGATTGTCAGAAACGAAAGGAATGGTTTGAAAAGAAAGGTATGAATATTTATGTAATTTTCGAATCAAACCTTACTGAAGTTCCTTCTAATACTTGGTGGATTGACTCTGGTGCTACTGTCCATGTTTCTAATACGATGCAGGGATTCCTTACAACCCGAACCATACTCCCAAATGAGCAATACATTATGATGGGGAATCGGGCCAAGGTTCTTGTTAAAGCTGTTGGAACCTTCAGACTTGTCTTAGATAGTGGTTTTAATTTAGACTTATTTCATACTTTATATGTACCGTCTGTTTCCAGAAACCTTATTTCATAGAGTAGACTTGATGTTGATGGATACACTTTTTCAATTGGAAATAAATGTTTTAGTTTATTTAAAAATTTATCCATTGTTGGTTCTGGAACATTATGTGATGGTTTATATAAGTTGAAACTTAATAACCATTTTGCTGAGACTTTGATGATTTTGCATCCTAAAGTTGGAACTAAACGTAGCCTTATGACTGAAATGTCCTCCTTCTTGTGGCATAAGCGTTTGAGGCATATCTCCAAAGAAAGAACCAGAGGTTAGTAAAAGATGGAATTCTTGAAAATCTAGATTTTACTGATCTCGGAGTGTGTGTTGATTGTATTAAAGGAAAACAAACCAAACACACAAAGAAAGGCGCCACAAGAAGTTCAGATCTCCTTGAGATTATTCACACTGACATTTGTGGACCTTTCACCACTTCATGTTTTGGTGGTGAAAAGTACTTTATCACTTTTATTGATGATTTTTCACGTTACAGATATATCTATTTGTTGAATGAAAAATCTCAGTCTGTGGATGCCCTTGAGGTTTACATAACTGAGGTTGAAAGACAATTAGATAGAAAAGTGAAAATTGTAAGATCCGATAGAGGTGGTGAGTTTTATGGTCGCTATGATGAGTCAGGACAACACCCTAGTCCTTTTGCTAAATTTCTAGAAAAGCGTGGCATATGTGCTCAATATACAATGCCAGGAACGCCTCAGCAGAATGGTGTTGCTGAGAGACGTAATCGTACTCTTATGGATATGGTTAGAAGTATATTAAGCAACTCTACCTTACCCATATCATTGTGGAGTGAAGCTCTAAAGACCGTTGTGTACATTTTAAACAGGGTTCCTAGTAAGTCAGTTCCAAAAACTCCCTTTGAGTTATGGGTTGGAAGGAAACCAAGTTTAAGACACCTTCATATTTGGGGATGTCCAGCGGAAGTTAGACTTTTTAACTCACAGGAAAAGAAATTGGATTTTAGGACAGTAAGTGGTTACTTTATTGGTTACCCAGAGAAATCCAAAGGGTTTAAGTTTTATTTGCCTAACCATAGTACGAGAATAATGGAAACCGGTAATGCCATATTTTTTTAGGATAGTGACATTAGTGGAAGTGATTTACCACGTCATGTGTCCATTGAAGAAACTAGATCACATTTACGAAATATGGTAAATGAAGAAGTGAGGGTACAAGTCCCTTTACCTTTAGCTTCTAAAAATATTGTTGATCCAAATGTTATTGTCCATAATAACGATCAACAAATAAATGATGAACCACTTCATAATGAAATTGTCACTACTGAACCAACAGTAGAAGAACCACGAGAAATTGCATTACGGAGATCTCAAAGAGAAAAGAGATCGGCAATTTCAAATGATTACATGGTTTATCTATAAGAATCTGATTATGATATTGGGATGGATAATGATCCAGTTTCGTACCAACAAGCCATAGAAAGTAATGATTCTTCTAAATGGATTGATGCCATGAAAGAAGAGATGAAATCAATGGAACATAATGAAGTTTGGGATCTTATCGAGTTGCCTAACGGATGCAAGAAAGGTGGTTGTAAATGGGTTTTCAAAACCAAGCGTGACAGTAAAGGCAATATCGAAAGACATAAAGCCAGACTCGTTGCCAAAGGTTTCACTCAAAAAGAAGGCATTGATTACACAGAGACTTTTTCACCTGTATCTAAGAAGGACTCATTTAGAATTATCATGGCTCTGGTGGCTCATTTTGATTTAGAACTGCACCAAATGGATGTAAAGACTGCCTTTCTAAATGGAAATTTAGATGAAGAAGTTTACATGGATCAACCTAAGGGCTTTGCATTAAAGGGAAAGGAAAATCTTGTTTGCAAGTTTAAGAGATCAATATATGGACTTAAACAAGCTTCTAGGCAATGGTATATTAAGTTTCATAATACTATTATCTCCTTCGGTTTTAAAGAAAACACTGTTGATAAGTGTATATACTTGAAGGTCAGTGGGAGTAAATTTATAATTTTGATTTTGTATGTTGATGATATATTGCTTGCCAGTAGTGATCTTGGTTTATTACATGAAACCAAGAAGTTTCTCACCAAGAACTTTGAGATGAAAGATATGGGTGAGGCAGCCTATGTGATTGGAATTGAAATATTTCGAGACCGATCACAACGATTGTTAGGGCTATCTCAAAAAGCATATATTAACAAAGTTCTGGAGAGATTCCAAATGGAAAATTGTTCAGCTGGGGAGTCTCCAATTCAAAAAGGGGATAGATTCAACCTTATGCAATGTCCAAATAATGACTTGGAACGCAAGCAAATGGAAACAATTCCTTATGCTTCAGCAGTAGGAAGCTTGATGTACGCTTAGACTTGCACTAGACCAGACATCAGTTTTGTTGTTGGTGTTCTGGGTAGATACCAGAGTAATCCAGGAATAGAGCATTGGAAGCTTGCAAAGAAAGTGATGCGATACTTGAAGGGTACAAAAGATCACATGCTCACGTTTAGGGGCACCGATCATCTTGAGGTGATTGGTTACTCGGACTCAGACTTTGCTGGATGTCCTGATAGCCGAAAATCCACATTTGGTTATGTGTTTATGTTAGCTAGAGGGGCTATTTCATGGAAAAGTGCAAAGCAATCTATCATTGCTGCATCCACTATGGAGGCTGAGTTTGTGGCATGCTTTGAGGCCACAGTTCATGGTTTATGGCTACGGAACTTTATCTCAGGACTTAGAGTTGTCGACTCTATTTCTAGGCCGCTGAGAATTTATTGTGATAATGCCGCAGCAGTCTTCTTCTCCAAGAATGACAAATATTCTAAAGGTGCTAAGCATATGGAGTTGAAGTTTCTTTCCGTTAAGGAAGAAGTGCAGAAACAAAGAGTGTATATTGAACATATTAGCACAAAACTTATTATTGTTGATCCATTAACAAAAAGGGCTTCCACCAAAGACTTTCAAAGAGCACACTATTAGTATGGGTCTTGGATGTAACCCTTGATATTGTTATTTGGATTTATTATGTTAGACATTCTTTTGAGATCTTATTAAAGTTGTTTCTGCTATTTCATATTTTCATCATGTACGTACATTTATGATAATGAAAGAATTTTAAACAGGATATTATGTTGGACAAATTTTAGGCATTATTGCTAGCCTATATTTCTCGCTTACGGTTCATGACAATCAAGCTATTAGTGTCGTAGTACATGGAAGGGACTATGTTGTTTCATTGACACACAACCGCCATGACTCACATAAATAGATTGTTTGATCATGATATTACGATAACCAAATTATGCAAGTCATGTATTGGATATATAATTTTTTAAAGATGCGATCGCATATACATATATATATATATTTTGTAATCCCACATGTGTCCTTTTATAAAGTAATTTATTTATTTATTTATTTTTATTATGTTATATGGACCAAGTGGGAGAATGTAGGATTTATGGTCCTAATAACTAATAGTTTTAATGTTAAGTTAATGTGGGATAAATAAGTTATCAAATTAATTCTTAAATTAATGAAGTCTTGAATTAATGAAGGATTAATTATCCAAATTATGCACATGCCGATGTATTGGTTTGAGAAACTGTTTCTCAACGTAACATTAATTTTATGGGAATTAATTGTTGCGTTAAACTAAATGTGAGAAACACTCGTCCTCTCTCCGACCTTTATATAAATCAGAATTCCCATTAGTTATGAGATACGAAATAACACATAAAAGTTTAAAGTATAAAGGTTATGAAGGAGAGAAACGATTGTTGTCAAAATGTCTTCTTCCATGGATCAAGGTACGTAAGTTATTATCTTATAAAATTAACATGATTATTTTATATGTGAAACAATACGTGATTCTAGATCTTTCATTTAACATGTATAATAGTTTACATATATTTACTTTAACACAAGGAACATAATATCGGTATCGGTATCAATATCAGGCTTCTAAATTTACGGATATATCGGGGATATTATCGATATCGGTGGATATTTCGTCAAAAATTAAAAAAATGATGGAATTTATATCTAAAGTTAGATTTTTTTTTTTGTGAAATTTTAGGAAAAACTTAAACAAGTAATTATACATCAAATGAATCATATTTCAATGATAAATTATCATAGTTATGAGTTTATTATAAATTATAACATAGATAGAGTCTGTATATAATTTTTAAAATTGAGTATTTAATAGAATAATATTTTGTTTCACTTTTACAATATTATATACAATATAAAGAGATTAAATATTTAATAAACAAAATTATCATTAAAATATATATAGTAATAGTTCCACACTTCCAAGATTCTATCATAAATCATAATTCATACATGATAATCTGAAATTTAAAACCAAAATGAATTCCTTGCTGGTTCAAATACATAAGATACATTTCTATCTTGATTCGAACAATAATTTTCCCAATAAAACGTGCTTGCATAGTTTTCAATGTAGTTATTAATATGCCACACGTATGTTGCTTGATCTCTTCCAACTGATCCATGAATTGGGTAGTTTGGATTTACCCAACTTGGTGGATATTGTTGATCTGCATGCATAGGTATTGCATATGACATTTGTGGAGAAGGATAATCAAATATATTGCAGCCACCATAACTACCATAATTTGGTACATGAGAACCTGACATTGTCTGCGAATCACCCAAAGAACTGTTTTATGTGTCTATACTCATTGAGGAGAGAGTCATATTCAAAGAATCTTCAACATTTTGACTTTTTCCTCCATGTTGTCTACCACAATTTTGATCAAAATTACTTGCATGAGCATTCCAACCCGCCACACTAGCATTTCAACCTGTTGCACCAGCATCCCAACCTCTAGCACGAACATCCCAACTTGTTGCACCAGCATTCAAACCTCCTGCACCAGAATCCCAACTTCTTGCCTCATCCCCATCATCTCCATCATATTTTCCTCCACTATTTACATCAGAGGTATGTTGATCATCGGAAAAGCTAGTAACAATAACTCCAAGATCTACACTAACTTCTTCTCTAATCACTTGTTCAATATTTATTCCCATGTCTTGAGCATGAGAAACAATATGTGAATCAGGATTTCATTCATCATCATCCAAGGAGGCAAGTCTAACCCAGTTAAAAATAGGATTCTCATTATCATCTCCTGCTTCAGCAGCTACTTGAAGTAGATCCATAAAATCAGTTTCATTTACTTTATCTTTTTCAGTTGCCATATCCCTAAGTTTCAACTTCATATTATAATAACAATAAACAAGTTGTTCAAACTTAAAATAGACAAGACGGTTCCTTTGTTTTGTGTGGATTAAAGCAAATGTGGACAAATTTCTTTCATATGCAGAAGATGATGATGTTTGTGATAGTATGCGAATTGCTATTGCACTCAATGATGGAGCACAATTTCCATACATTACCCACCAATCAGCTGTAATAAAAATTATTAAGTATTATAAGTATGAATATTATTTCAATGATATTATTATTTATTATTAATATGTAAATTTTTGTAATAAAAGTTATATACCTGGTTGCATTTTGCTTCTAGTTGCAATGGCTGCTCGTTCATCAAAACTTTTCTTTCCATCCTTAAAGTATGTGAGCTACATTCATGAGATCAATATGTATATAATATATATTAATATGACACAATACTCACATACAAAGAATTTATAATATTGGAATTATAAAATTGGTTGTAAATTGTAACTTTTTACCTCATTTACAAAATTAGCAATTCTTACAGCTTCAATGTCTAATTGCACATAAACATTATATACGGCTTTCAGAAGATCCGAATTATCCCCAATATTGTCTCTATATTGGTACTTTGGGTTCAAATAGTAAGTTAGAATTAAAAAAAAAAGAATAATTTTAGTATAAATACTATACTAAATTTTAATTATGAATGACAAACAATCCAAAATAAAATTTACCTGCAGCATGTCGTGGGTGATTGAGCATTTTATCCCATCGGTCTTGTATAATGTTTAGAACCCATTTACTCCCTCTCTGTTGTTTAACTGTATCTTTCATCACACGCATTAACTCATACACAATAGGCATAGTGGGTACAACTTCTGTATCAACCAATCTCAGAACTTGGTACAGTGGCTCATATATTTTAAGATTCTTTTATTTGGAATGTCGGCACAAAGTTACAAAAAAATCAATTCTACATATTTATAAATTGATTGGCACATATTTAATACTATTTGGAATTAGTTTTACACATTTGAGTCACAAACAATTTTTTTTTTCAGATTGTTTTCACAAAATTTTACATATTTTACACATCCACTCTTTGGTTTTTTATCCAATTTTACTTCAAGTATTCAATAATTTTACTATTTACTATTATGTTGGAAATTTTTATAAATTTGTTAATGCTTCTTCTAAAATAATTTTCAAGCTAAATTATTTTAACAATAATTTAATTGTTTAGGATTAAAAAAATTATTTTAATAATATGCAAAATATCCATGGACTTTCGGGGTGAAATTCATGAAATTTCGGAAATTTCGGGATATTTCGGGAATATCGGTGGATTTTTACGGATATTTCGAAATCGGCCGGATATTCTGCAGGATATTGGATATTTGCCTGTTTCGATATCGGTCCCTCCAAAATACGGATATATCGGTGGATATTTAAGTATATCTATCGATTTTAAGTACCCTGCTTTAACATGTATAATTGCTTACAACAACAATTAAAAATAATAGAATACAATTTAAAGGCCGGTAACATGTGAATCTCTCTTGATCGTCACGGAAACAAATATGTCCATTTCAGGAAATTTCTTTTTCATATAAATTACAATAAATTAATAAATCAAGCAAAATAAATTTCTATAGAACAATTAATTACAAAACTTATAAATGATCTGATAAACGAATGAATAAAAAGAAAAATAATCAACACATCTCTAAATTTATTCACATAATTATAATAAATTAAATTTTCTTCCTCTTCATACGAATAGGAGACCGTTGCTTTAGTCTGATATGTGCATAAAACAAGAAGACCGTACGTGAGAGACCTGATCATGGGTAGTTAATGAGAGACCAAGTCAATTGCTCTTATTTCTTCATGCCTTTATTTTAGTTCCCTTGTTTTCTTTTATTTCCTTTATTTACGGTCCCATGTTTCACGTTATTTACCTTCAGCATATTTCACATTCAGTTATTTAGTAACTTCCTTATTCAGTTTTTATGATAGCTGTTAATTGTAATGTTTGTATTTAAGTAGGAAACTAAATGAAGACATGGTAGTGATTATGATTGCAAATCTCTTTGGATTTCTTCTCCAGATAATTCTCTTTTTCCCTAAAACTCTATTTCTTAAGTTTATACATATCATTGGTATTAGAGTGTGGTTCCGATCATGGATACTCACGACAAAACCAATAATGTCTTCGATCAAATTAACGCATCTCTATAGAAAATCCTTTGTTAGTTGCAAGCCTTGCGAGTCACCGATACCTATAACGCAAACCTCATTAGGAGAGACATCAACCCTTTTGCGCAAGGCGAAACTTCCCAAAACTGAAACACTACCCAAATAGACAACTCCCAAACCACCCTTTCGTTTGATCGAAATCATACCCAACTTAAACTCTCCTTACCCAAATTGAAGAATAGAGAGGCACTACAGCGGAATCCTTTTACTGCGCGTAAAAAACGCCGTAAATGACTATTTTACAGCTGTTGTGAATGATATCCTCAAATACGGGGTACTATACCAAAGGCGTCGTTAATATGTCTTAAAAAAAGTCGTGAATAATATCCTCAAATATGGTGCACCAAAGACGTCGTCAATATGTTTTAAAAAAACGCCGTAATTATATTTACGACCCAATTTGTGGGTCGTGTTATGAACTTTTACGACCCACAAGAAATGTCATATATTGATATGAGTGTAGACTCAATCAAGGCATGCACATGCATGCCGTTATTGTCTTTTGAAAATATATTAATATTATATTTAAAGCATCTTGTCCCATACACCCACCCCCACCGAATCCATTTCCACCTCCTCCAAAGCTTTTAATAATTCGTTCACATCAGTCGTCGAACCTAAGACCTCAAGATGTTCAAGCAAAGCCTTGACCAATTCTACTATTCATTCGAATTTGTTAATATTTGCATAATGTTTATATATAAACCATAGACGTTATTAAATTTTTGTTGATTATTTTTAAATCAAAATTTTATTTCCAATAATATAGATTTTATTTTATATGATAAACAAAAAAAACGTTATTTTAACATTTAATTAAACAAATTAAATCATATATTTTCAAATAAAAGATATTGGTTAATCGTACCTGAGATAAAGAGGTGTTTCTCTACATTTTACAATTTAATGGATAAATGTAAGACTTGAATCCCTATAACAAAAGGGAAGGGGAAATGTAAATGGACTTTTCTAAAAAATGGTTTTACATTTTAGATTCTTATTATTATATTTATAAATGAAAATAATATATTTTTCGTAATTTTTTGAATTAATCTATAATAATTATTATAAAAAATTAAAGAAAATTTAATTATTAATCTGTCTATTAGGAAAAACTTAAACAAAAATAAAGATAAAAAAAGGCAAAATGTACTCCCTAAAATCATTATCATCAACAAATATTATTTTGTCCCAAAACTCCCGCCTAACAAAAAATTAAGTTTCAACCTTAGTGTTTCTCTTAGGAGCCAAAAAGCTTGTTTCTGATAAATATATATATGGCGTGAGTTGTATGTCTTAAAAGACTCTCAAATAAGACATGTAACATATAAGCCATAAATAATCCTTTTTTACAGCGTTTCTCAAATGTGTGCCGTCTTTGAGAAATGATGTATCACTATTACGACTTGCACTGAATGCAGTAAATAATCATTCACTTGTTTCTGAAAAATGTATACATGGCATGAGTTGTATGGCTTAAAAGACTCTCGAATAAGACACGCAACAGCTAAGTCGTAAATAATTCTTTTTTACGGTGTTCCTCAAATGTGCGTTGTCTTTGAGAAATTATGTATCACTATTACGACTTGCATTGAATGCAGTAACTAGTTATTCACTTGTTTTTGAAAAATGTATACATGGCGTGCGTTGTATGTCTTAAAAGACTCTCGAATAAGACACGCAACAAAACAAGTAAGCCGTAAATAATCCTTTTTTACGGCGTTCCTCAAATGTGCGTCGTCTTTGAGAATTGAAAATGTATACATGGCATGCGTTGTATGTCTTAAAAGACTCTCAAATAATACACGCAACAAGTAAGCCGTAAATATATTTTTTTTACTGCGTTCATCAAATGCATGCTGTCTTTGAGAAATTATGTATCACTATTACGGCTTGCACTGAACGTAAGTCGTGATTAATAACATTTACGACACGCCATTTATGTGCATTGTAAAAATCAAGCCGTAAAAGACTCAATCTGTTGTAGTGAGGTTATGGTTCTTATTGATGACGGAAGCGCCTACAACTTCATAGACCAATTAGTCGTGACAAAGTGTTAGCTACCAGTTACCCAAGACAAAACTTTCAAGGTAATGGTCGCTAATAGAAAAGCGATCAATTGTGCAGGGAGGTGTTTAGGACTTATTCGGATGATCTAGGGTCATTCAGTCCAAGCAGACTTTTATGCATTACTGGTGACCGCTTGTCAGGTTGTTTATGGAGTTCAATGGCCCAAAGACAGAGATTCTGGTCAAATGGGTAGGTGCATCTATAAAAGATGCCACTTGGGACAGCCGTTGGTGGATCTTCAAAACCTATCTGAATTTTATCCTTGTGGACAAAGATAATCCGGAATGATATGTGCATAAAGCAAGAAGGCCATGCGCGAGAGACCTGATCATGGGAAGTTAATGAGAGACCAAGTCAATTGCCCTCATTTCTTCATGCCTTTATTTTAGTTCCTTTGTTTTCCTTTATTTCCTTTATTTTAGGTCCTGTGTTTCCACGTTATTTACCTTCATCATATTTCACATTCAGTTATTTAGTAACTTCCTTATTTAGTTATTATGATAGCCATTAATTATAATGTTTGTATTTAAGTAGGAAACTAAATGAAGATATGGTAGTAATTATGACTACAAAATTCTTCTGATTTCATCTCCAGATATTTCTCTTTCTCCCTAAAACTCTATTTCTTAAGTTTATACGTATCACAATCCATAGACATAGAGTTGCCTTTCCCAAACCTCCTATGGGAAATTAGTTGTTCTTTCCACCATTGACACAAACCTTAATGGGTAATTAACAATCAAACCTAACTCATAAACGTAAATTCTATGCAAAACGAGATTGGATAATGTCTCATCTGCCTTCTGAAGCTCCACGAAACGTTTCGTGGACTCGTCTTTCATGTGGGTTAATTGCACAAACATACCCTCTATTTATTTAATAAAGCAAATTTTCCAACAAATGCCCTATTCAAACACAAACGTCCCAATTGGAATGTGTTTGGGGTATGAAAAATCAATAGTGCCCTTGGGTAAAAGGGAGAGGTTATTTTGGTGGGTAAATTTCACAAACAACCCTGAATTTAGGTGTAATTGTATAAATATTCATTTTTTTTTCTAATAATTATATAAATATACCCCACCATCATTTGACTTTTGTTAACACCTTTAACCACATTTGTATCCTGAAATGACTAAACTACCCTTGAAAACTTATTTATCTTTTCTTTTATTATTTAAAAATATTAAAAATATTTACTTAAAAAATTGAAAAAATCAGTACAATTTTTTTTTTTTGCTTTTATTTTCTTTTTCTTTCTATCATTTTTTTATTTATTAATTTTCTATGTCCCCAAACACCAAATTTTCAGATTTCAAAAACCAACTTTATCACCAAAACATTCAATTTCATACTCATCAACCCATAGACAATTTAATTTCATCAACACAATCAAAACCCACCAACAATTACATTTAATCAACAGAATCAAAACTCACTAAACACAATCAAAACCAACTGAACACAGCCATTTTTCCAGTTTTATGGGTTCTGATTGTGTTAAAAAAATGATAGAAAGAAAGCAACAAAAAAAAATGTACCGGTTTTTTCAAATTTTTAAGTAAATATTTTTTTAATATATTTAAATAATAAAAGAAAAGATAAATAAGTTTTCAAGGGTAGTTTAGTCATTTCGGGGTATAAATATGGTTAAAAGTTAAAGTTAACAAATGTCAACTAAAGATAGAGTATATTTATATAATTATTAGAAAAAAAAATGAATATTTATACAATTACACCTAAATTCAGGGTTGTTTGTGATATTTACCCACCAAAATAACCTCTCCCTTCTACCCAAGGGCACTATTGACTTTCCATACCCTAAACACATTCCAATTGGGGTGTTTGTGTTTGAATAGGGCATTTGTTTAAAAATTTGCTTTATTAGATAAATAAAGGGTACTTTTATGCAATTAACCCCTTTCATGTAGGAAGGGCAAACATCATGGTGATATTGGAGAGCCATTCTTCTATAAGATTTGACATTTATCTCTGACTACCTCTGTGCATGGATAACTTAGACTAAAATACTATATTTGCACATCATTTTAGTATTATACTCCGATGCATAATTTTATTTGAAATGTTATTTTTATTTTTTATTATGTAAAATTATAAAGTCAACCAATAAAATTAATACATTCAATTTATATAATATTTTTTATAATTTAAAATTATAAAGTCAACAATTAATACATTCAATACAATTATATAATGGTATTTTTCTAATTAAAAAGCAACATTTATTACTATGCCAAATTTGGTATTGCATTGGAGCATATATATATTTTTTTACTTTGTACTAAATTATAGCATTGATACACTAAGGGTCATTTGTTTTTTTGTCTGAAAACTGAATAGTCCTAAATTTTTCTGAAGACTGAATAGGGACTGAAATCTAAACTTGAATGACATTTTTTTTTCCTCACATCTGAATGTATTGTCAACACATTTGTTTTTTAAAAGTAAAATTGTCTAAAAATAAGTAATTTTACATTTATACCCATGTTAAACAATTATACATATAATATGGAATAAAAGCAATCCAATAATAATAATTATATATGAACGCATATAATCATGATCTTCCTCTTCCATTACAAACAAACTTCATTTTAAATAAGAAAAGAAAAGGTTTTTTTTTTTTTTTTTTTTTTCAAAAAATAAAAGAGGTAGCAGGAAAACTCACACAAAACACTCTAATATATATACACATCACCCTAATATCATAATAAATATTGATATTAAACACCAATATGAGAAGTGATTAGGGTTTTTTTTTATTTTTAAAGCTATTTAAAATAAGGTATATTAAAATAAAGATTTCTATACCATATATATTGGAAGAAAAGATTTTGGATTACATTTAATGCAATTCAGTGAAGTCAAGATTTTTTACTTTTTATTTTAAGTTTTTTTTTATTTTTTATTTTTTTTTTTTTTTTTTTTTTTAGTTATTTGACCACTTAAAAAAAACAAATAAAACAACTTAATAATTATGATTCAGATCCATTAAGTTTTAAGTGTAAAAAACAAACGACTCCTAAGAGTCCGTTTGGGAGAGCTTCTCAAGTAGATCTTTTTGAAGTAGATCTTTTTGAGGTAGAGTTTTTAAATGAAAGTCGTTGGTCGTTTGGTTGTCAATTAAAAAAGAGCTTTTTTAATTATAAAATTACCAAAAATACTCTAGCAAATATTAAATTATAGGGTTATATTATAGATTTTTAGTGTTATTAAATTTTTTTCAAAAGATCTACTTAGAAAAGCTTTAAATTTGAGCTTCTCCAAGTAGACATAAAACAGTTTTTTTAATCATCTAAAAGCTCTACTGAGTGACAACCGAACGATATAAAAAAAATTGAAAAGAGTTTTTTAATTAAAAAGGCTCTTTTAGCCTGTAGACAAACTCTTCCAAATGGACAATAAAATAGTATTGTATTGAAGATGCTCTTACATAATATATTGGTTTTGATAACGAACCTTTGGCTAGGCCTTGTTTGGAACGAAATTGGAAGCACTTTTGATGTGGATTAATGATGAATTACCAGAAAAGTCAATCAGTCAATAACACTATGTAGGACGATTGAGAATTTGATTGGTCAAAGGTTGAATAGTCAAGACTCCACGTGAGTCTGAAGTTGCCACCAAATAGTACTGTAATTGTAAAATAATAATAATAATAAATTACAAAAAACAAAAATAACAAAATAAGAATGCATTCTACAAATAATTTATGTAATGCAGATTTTGATTCGGGCTACTACTACTTTATGTAATGACACATTTTTTTTTTCTTTCTCCGGCAGAATTTAAAAAGAAACATATATTTCTACTGTGCAGGCCATGGCACAGACCATTTTTGTTTTAATTTTTTTTTTAATTTCCTCTAAATTTGTTGGAAATGGGGTTCCATTGATGAATTTTTATCTAACTAATGTCTAGATCCCTTGCCCTTGAGGGACTTAAATCATGTTGTGATTGATTAAAATTAAATTTGCTTTATGAAATACAAAACGAAAACTTAAAATATACAAAAATTAAATTAAATATCATTGAAATTTAAAGGGTGCAAATACAACAAAAATAGTAGAACACAATTTAAGGTACCATGTGAATCTCTCTTGATCAAGGAAACAAATATGTCATTTCAGGAAATTTCGTTTTCTTTTTTTAACAAACGAAACAATTATAAAGAACAATAAATTAATAAATGAATGAATAAAAAGAAAAATAATCAACACATCTCTAAATTTATTCACATAATTATAATAAATTAAATTTCTTCCTCTTCATACGAATAGCAGACCGTTGCTTCAATCCATAGAGTTGCCTTTCCCAAACCTCCGTTGGGAAATTAGCTGTTCTTTCCTCCATTGACACAAACCCTAATGAGTAATTATCAATCAAACCCAACTCATAATCATAAATTCTACGCGAAACGGGATTGGATAACGTCTCGTACGCCTTCTGGAGCTCCACAAAACGTTTCGTGGACTCGTCTTTCATGTAGGAAGGGCAAACATCAGGGTGGTATTGGAGAGCCATTCTTCTATAAGCCTTCTTTATATCTTCAAAACCTACACTATCTGAATTGCCAAGAGAAAGCACTTCGTAGAAGTTGCTTTTTGACCACCTTTGTGCATGGATAGCTGACATGATATACTGGTTTTGATGAACCTTTGGCTAGGCCTTGTTTGGCATGGAAATGAAAGCACTTTTGAAGGCATGGGATTGATTTGCAAGGACATGATGATCTCCTTGTGAATAACCAGAGCTCTAGAGAGAGAGAGAGAGAGAGAGTCGAAGATGGAAAACAATGATAATTTTTAGGTATATATAATGTGTGTGGTAGTTTAGAATTTGCCTAAAACGCGGTTAGGTTTTTTTGTTTTTATTTTAATATATTGGTTTTGTTGTCTTAGTTGTTGTCGTCTAAAGAGTCAAATTAGGTAAGTAAGAAGGGGTTGATTCGGTTGAATGTTGTTTTATATGAAGTCAGTGTCGTCCTTGTCTTTTTAAATTGGGTAGTGTTAACCTGTACCCTAACTCTAAGGGCACAGGTTAACAACTACATGATTACTATAAAAAGAAAGTATTTATTACATAAATATATTTATTATATCGATTGAGTAAAATTATAATAATAATTTCCTTTTATAGTAATCATGTAATTGTTAACTTGTGCCCTAATAGGGCACAAGTTAACAATTACCCTTTTAAATATTAGGTCTTTTAATTCTTCTTTGTATTTATTAATATTTCATATTTGGATGTTGTGATAACCTGATATGTATGTCATGAGTCACGAGTCGTTTTAAATTTATTTAATGTTAATATAATTTAACACCATCTAATACGGATGCTCATTCAACCATGCAATATCTCATGAGTCATGAGTCTTTTTAATAAATGTTAATAATGATTTTTGTGACTATATGTTTATCTCATGAGTCATGTCTTCTCTCTCTATATATATATAGTTTTTCTCCTGTCAATTCGAACTTATGAATTTTTGTTGCTCTCACAAAACATTAACGACATCGTTTAGCTTGACAATATTCCATTTCGAGTCACCACATAGCAGGTTATATATATATAATTTTTTTTTTAAAAAAAAAAGGAAAAAGAAAATATGGATGGGTCAAGTTAAATCAATTTAAATTTTTGACTTCAGCATCTCTAACCATTTATGTACTCTTAATCTAATGGTTGATATGTTGAAGTCAAAAAATCAAAATCAAGGAAAAAATTTAAGTTAGTTAAGTCTAACCTATGGATTTTGTTTTTGACACTATATTTGTGAAATGAAAAATAAACCATAGCATTTTTTGAAAAACTAATGTTAATAATGATTTACCACCGCCAAATGCAGACACAATATCTCTTATGTAGGAGGGGTATATATATATATATATATAAATGTTAATAATGATTTTCGTGACTACAGGTTTATCTCATTAATGATTCATTTCGAGTTGCAGGTTATATATAAAAAGAAAATAAAGGAGCACATCACCTCTTAGTAGAGATGGTTGATGGTTGTGCACCTCTCTTCCACACCTAGTGGTCAAGGGTTTGAATCCCACCATGAGCATTTTACAAACATGCATGGAGAGTTTTCTCCCGGTTTATGGGAGCAGCCCTCTCCCTGGTTGTGAGAGTTGTAGTTCATATGTAACCTCTTCCCGATAATGGGAGTAGTATACCGGGCCGTTCTTGTAGAGTCTGATTAATCTCACCGGGTCCCGACAGTAGTTGTATTTAAAAAAAAAAAAAAATTGTTATTAAAATAATATTTGAAAAAATAAATAAATAAAGGAAAAAGAAAATATGTATATATTTTATGAATTTTGTTTTAAAACACAATAGGTTATTTTAGTTTGACACTATATTTTTTGAAATGAGAAAAAAAAAAACCATAAAATTTTTGAAAAACTAATATTTTGAAAACAATTTTTTTTGGGAAAAGAGTGTTTTATTTATTTTCCAAACAAAACACTTAGGATTTTAATTCATTACAATTTTATCAAAATGTAAATAATGATACTAATAAAAATCTATAGGAAATTAAGCATGCCCCATCAATGACTTCCGTTATAGAGATTAAATATTTGTTATGAATTTTGAAATACTTTAACTAAAACAATAATTTCTCTAAATTTTGGCAAGATATTAATAATATAAAGAAAAGTTGATTGAACATAGTCAGAAAGTATAGAATTTGAACTAGTCTACCGACGACCACTGTTAGCTAAAAGAGTGAAAATTGGTTTAGTAATTATATATTAATTATAGTCAGTGGGTTCAATTCGAATTCCCATAAAAAATATAAAAATAAAAACTCTGAATTTATATAATATTTTTTTTAAAATAAAATAAAATTATATATTAATTATATACAGTAGACTACAATTTCAAAGTTGAAATATAATTATTAATGGCTTCTTGTTGTGTTTGTAGATGAGTGTACATATGTATCTTGTTCTCTCAGCCGGCCCACCTAACACTAATATGCATGTAATCATCTACATACATTGTAAGTACGATCTTTCCTCCGTCATTGAAGGAGTCGGCCAAATTAAGAATTAGTAGGGCACGTTACCGTCTAAAAAGGAAACAAATGATACCCCCACATCAATATTATGGGATTGAGTCATATATCAATTCTTCAAATTTCAAATTGTAATAATTCAAATTAGAGATATTTGGTGCTCGAAGTGTGTATATCCGGTCTACTAATATCAGGTCAAGTAGATTGACTGATCGACCAATCACATAAGGTTTTTCTCCTGGGCCCATCTACTAACCGAGAATGAAATGAAAGTGGATTAAGTCAGAGAGAACCAGGAAAAGAAACTTTTTTTTATTTTTTTGACAATATCTATTAATTAGGGACCAATTTTTTTTTGAAAACTTTCTCTATTGGTAGGATTCGAGCATTTGACCTGGGAGTCATTTGCCTAAGTCCCAAGTTTGTCTATTTACCAGCTGAGCTACGCCCCTGTTGGCACCAGGAAAAGAAACTTGATTCCTTATATAAGTGGGACACATATAATTTGATTCCCAACTCATTTTAATAAATACTATAATCACAAATTAGAAATTAAGTCTTATTTTTCCTCATTAGAATTCTTGATTAAGGAGAGGAATCAAGTTCCCTTTTCAATATTTGAAGTTGATTATGATTAATTCTCTCATTAATCAAGTTCCCTCATTAGGATTCCGGTTTAATTCACAATTTGTGTGTGAGGTCGGCGTAACTTAATTCTAATTAACCAGTTTTAATAAACATTGTAATGAGATATTTGGAATTAAGTTCTCATCTCTTAGTTTATGATTAGACTATGTAGTTCCTTGCTATACAGGTTTTTACTTGCATGACTAAATTGATGGTTTTGAAATTTGTCAAAACATGTATTACACTACAACAAAAATATGCCTTTCGTGACATGGATTACCTTGACAGTTCCTCTTGACAGTTTTTAACTGTCAACAATAATATATATATTTTTATATATATTTTTTTAATAATTACACACAATCTCACCCCCCGCCAGCTGGTCGCCGGACCGCCACACCACCGACAGCCGCCGGACCACCAGCCGGTCACCAGACCACCGCCAGCCCACCACCCGTCCGGCTGCCGAACCACCACCGACGGCTGCCAGCCTCCGGCCACCACCGCTGCCAGCCGCCACCGGACCGCCACACCACCGGCCGCCTGCCGGAACACCGGCCGGTCACCGGACCACCGCTGCACTGCTGCCGGACCACCACACCACCGGTCACCGCTGCCGTCGCTGTCGGACCACCGCCGGCGGCGGCCACCGCAGCACCACCTGTGAATAATAACAATTAAATGTTAGTAGTGGGAGTTGAACTTGAGGTCTCAAGTTCAAGTCTTTACCACTTGACTAAAACTCCTATATGTTTACAATTGAACAATATTTATATATAAACTATATAAGTTGTTAGAAATTAAACATTGTTATATAAATTTAAATTTATTCAACTAATCAAAATTCTAATTTGCACGACAAACATATATTTAAAAATATTTATTAAAACTTTTAATAAAATTATATTTTTAAAAATATATATAGTCGAGATGTTAGTCAATACTCTATGGTCACGTTTGGTTACATGGTGGAATGGTAATGGAAATGAAAATGAGAATGCAAAGGAAAGGAAAACTAAGTTTTTTGTTTGGTTGGAACTTTAGAATTAGTCTCTGAATCAGTATTATTTTGTTTGGTTAACAACGGAATGGAATGGGGTTAACTGTATTTTGACCAAAATACCCCTAATTATAAAACATTCATAATAACATATATATTATGGATAATAATAATAAAATATAAAAGTATATTATATATATATAATTATATTATATATATATATATAAGTATATATATATTAATATATAATATATAATATATATAATAGTATAATATATATAATATAATATAGTATAATATAATAATATAATATATAATAATAAATATATATTTATATATCATTAATATAATATAATAATAATATATTATTTTCGAAAGGAGGGCATTTTGGAATGGGGTTGGGCATATGAGGTTATTTATAGAATATAATTTTAATTTGGAATGGAAGGGCATTTCATTGGTTTTTGAATGGAATGCCCATTCAACCAAATGGTGGAATCCCCATTCCAATGGAATCACTATTCCATTGCATTTTAACAAACCAAACGAATGGAATGATTTTTTTTTCCATTCTATTCCATCCCATCCCATCCAACCAAATGTGGTCTATAGGAGACTCGTGACATCAATTGTAATAAGCATGATTTAGAATACAATTATCAACATGAGAGATATTTCTCAATATGCATCCTGCAATTTAATGAACAAATGTAAGACTCAGATTACTAATTTATATGAGTAATTGAATTATTAATGTGTTTCTTAGTATGAAACAAGATGGTGCAAAATAAATAAACAATTTTTTTAACATTATTATTTTTTTTGAATTTTTAAAAGTAAATTTATTAAATTTAAAATTTTACTTATCCAATATCGGTTTGCTCAAAAACCGATATCTTACTGTTGTTATAGGGGTTTTTTCACCAGCATGACACGTCAGCAAAGATAGCGGGTAATATAGAAATATAGTGATTCCACGTCATAACAAGTCAAATGTGAGATACGTTATCAAAAGAGTCACATGAAGCATGACATCACCATATAGGGCCATCTACAGATGGAATATGGTTGGCTAAGACATGTTCGGCCAAGGGTTTATCAGCCAAGATTCCACTCGGCCAAGATTCCACTCGGTCAACATTCTACTCTCGCCAACATTCCACTCGGCTAGAAGTCTACTCGGCCATGATTCCACTCGGCCAAGATTCCACTCGGTCAACATTCCACTCGGCTAGAAGTCTACTCGGCCAAGATTCCACTCGGCCAAGATTCTACTCGGCCAACATTCCACTCGGCTAGAAGTCTACTCGGCCAAGTGTGCTCGGGCAAAAATCAGTACTTAGCCAAAAACGGGAAATACAGCCTTACCAAGATAGGCCATATCAGGAAGAGATCTGCACAGATACGGAATTTTAGGATAATATTCCAATAAGGAAATATCCATATTTCCTCTCCAGTACCAGAGAAGTCTAATCAAGAAAGAACTGTAAGCTTCTAGAAGGATACACACCAAATAGGAAATGAGTCCTAATTTATCTACTCTACAAGAATCCTACAAAGACTCTAATTAATGAGTCCACCTTTTCTACGACAGAAACTAGGGCAACCCTAGATCAAACCCTATAAATACATCAATGTATTCATTATATCAGGGGGATCATCATAAGCAATTATTTGAGAGAGAGCGAGCATTGAGTGTGTAATCCTTATATTCATAGTGGATCACTTCTCGCCGTCACCGGCACCGTGGATGTTTCCCCGCCTTGGGGTTTTACCACGTAAAACATGTGTTATCTTGCTCATCTTTTATTTTTCTACTTTCATTACGTTTATCTTCAGGTTTCACCAACCTAAATCGTTGACCGGTTGACCATCGAATATTTAGCATATAATTGTTTAATAAAAATTACCAAGCTCATGACATATACCTTATTTAGTATATAATTGTTTTGGGCAAACAAACATTACGAATACTACATGGTTGTCAGTGTCATTAATTTAACTTGTTAAATAATAATGAGGCGAGTAACACTGCTGGAGCCTAGATGCAATCGCACTAGTTGTTATATGCACCCTCCATGTGTAATGCTTTTTCACTTGTGATGGGTTTCATTTAAATGTTGTGGAAAAGCTGACTCCATGCTATTAATAGTGTTGTGATTTGTTATATTACGATGTTTGAGAGTAATTATAGTCTTTTTTAATATCTTTCGAGCAAGTGTTATTTAATAAAATTGATCAAGACTTTGATCTTGGTGAGAAATGCTTCCAAAAGCGTTTAAGCAGTATCGAAAGCGTTCGGATAAAAATGTATGATTTCTCGTAATCGTTATGTTATTTATTATCGTTGGCATCGTATTGCATCTTAAATCGATAATATAGACGGGTATCATAGTGACTATTTCTGTTTGGAATATTATGAATTTAGCATTGGAATCTCTAAAACTATAAGTATATAATCCATGTTTTTCTATAGAAATTCCTACTGATAAAATAATGTATGAATCACAATTGATTCGGAGACGCATGTAACATGTACGTGTCAAAATGTTTTGTTACTTTTCAAACAAAATATGACATCATTATTGATGTTTAAATTTTCATGATAGTGGTTGGGCTCAACGATATTGGGTTCGACCAATTTGTTCTTTAAATCAAATATGAGTGTTGAAAAATGTGACTAGAAGTATTTGTATGCTTGAGACATTGAATATATGTAATCTAGATATATTAAATTATATCCATCTCTTCATATCGTTATACTTTCACATACAAATACACAACACACATAACTTTTGTGTAATTCTCTTTATGTTATATTGCGTTCACATGTTATCTATGCATGTTTCTCGTATACAATACATAATACGTGCGCATAAGTCTATAAACATGTAATGCATGCTTAATTACTATGTCTGGCAACTTTTATGGCTCTTATGCGCATATTGTCTATCATACAGGTGTCAAATTTCGACACTAATCACTAATCATTAATAGTACCATGTATAAGTTGATCGCTTCCAATTATTTGGTCTCATTAAAATACATGATTATTATTACTTGTGCGAACTTTACTCACATACTTGGTATAGAAAACAAGTTGAAAGTGCCAGCTCAGGAATCTAGTCTTGCCTCTGCGCGCGGGAATTGAATTTCATCTCAACGCGCTTAAAGGTTTTAAAAAAGAGAGACCATATAGCCTTGGTGACCCGATCGGAGAGGGAAGAGTAGCATTGGCCTCACATTGCCAACTACCTTCATTAATCCAACATATCTTAATAAAGAAAAAGGGGTCCACTCAGCTCTTCATTACCGACATGTCCAACAATAAAGGATCCAAAGTAATAAGCCTAAACTTCAGGTTCGTAAGTGGCAAAGACTGTGATCTTGATAAATCACTTTCGAAAGCATTTAACGACATTGTTGAAATCGGTCGGAGTTGAAGGTACATCTTTGTTTAAATATTATATTATTAATAATTATTATTATTGACATAATCTTGCAACTCAGTCAATAACTTGGTAGAAAATTGTGGTTTTTATTTTATATTGAGAACCTGCTGCTAATTTATTAAAATCATGAGTTGCATATTGTATGCTTTTCTATCAAAATATATACTCGTGTTAAAGCGGTGCATAAATCACCTTGATTTGGAAACGCATCACCGAGCAAATTCAGCCAGCAATAGGTACGTCACATAATTTTTATTGTTGTGCGAATCATGTTGACCAATTTGTTCTTTACATCAAATGAGCATGAATTTGGTTAAGTTTAAACACTCTCAAATATTTTGATTTTTCTAAACAGCAAAATCAAACAAAATTGTGAGGTGTGAAATGTTGAGTTTTTGTGATCAATATGTGTTGAGATATCACTCACTTCTTCATATATTATTTTCACGCGAGTACACTGTACATATTGTATAACCTTTGTGTACTTCTCAATAAATTGCACTCACATATTACCTCTGTATGTTTCCCTAACATATATTCTTGGATGCCAAAATTCACACTAATCATCAATAATGTTTATATGAGTTAGTTGTTTTATTTAATTTGGCCTTCTTATATACGTAACTATTGTTATATGTGAAAATTTCACTCGCATGCTTGGTATAGAAGTCAAGGTAAAAACCTTGGTTTAGAAATCGAGCTTTACCCTTGTGCGCAGGAACAAACTCCATCTCGGCACACTTCAAACTTCAACCAACAACTGACTATCCCTCGGTGACTCAAATAAGGCTGCTTTCCGAAAAGCTTCTTAAGCGGACATGTTAGGAGGAAGACCTTGAGGAAAATATTGAGGATGAAAGCATCCAATGATAAAATAGAAAGAGCCTACATGGAGACAGCCTCTTCACTTGCTGCGGAAACTAAAAAGAAAAAAAAAAAAAAAAGACGCGTTGAAAGCACCTATGTTCGAATGAAACATACTTTAACAACTGCTGGGGGGCTAGGGGGTAGCACAACACAGCACAGCATAGTAAAAAAAAACAAAAAAACAAAAATTGCAGTTGCAAAAGTAGTTTTAGCGGAGTCATCTCTATCCCGGTGATTCGGCTGATATGTGTATATGGAAAAGAAGATGAACCATAACAAAAGTCGGAGTACAAGAATAAAGCTAGTGGATCGCTTACCCTAAGGAATGTCTGATGATATTCGAGACATCACAACTCTACACTAACGACCACTACGCAGGTTAGTATTGATTATTGAATTGTCTTGTGTGCTTCCTTGTAGTGATCTAGGGAAACATAAGACATAGTATTATACAAAGCACAAGGAAACGACTTGCGATTTGAGACTCAGAATGAAAAGGTAACCAATTTCGGATACCTCATCAAGTGGAGTTAGAGGTAAAATCTAAATTATCGCTTAGTCACTTTTTATTCGGCCTATAAATCAAATCGTCTTGAATTTCATAACCGCATGTTGATGACGAGGAGGTAAAATGTGGGGATACACTTTTGTCACCCTTGCTTATCAAAGTTCTTTGCTGCACTTTTTACATGATGCACAACACATGTAGCCTGTGTACTTATCCTAGTATTTTACATGATGCACAACACAAGTAGCTTGTATATTTATTCTAGTATTACACCCCACTTACACATGCTATCGCTGTATGTTTCTTTCATACATAATAAATACAACTCACGTATATACTTGCGAAAATGTATACTACTTGTTTTATTAGCATGCTATATGGTTTTTGTATGCAAAACATCCATCAAGAGTCCATGGGTATTCTATCCCGAACAGTAACCATCACCAACAACGTGCATGGATCCAACTATTTTTGTTCGGCATTATTAAAATATATATTTGTGCAAATGCTACTCATGTGTCTGACAGAGAGACAAGCTGAAAACTTGAGTACAGAAATCGAGGATAGTCTCAATCCGCGCAAAACAAGTTTTATCTCGGCGCATGTAGAAATTCGAAGAAAAGGCCAAAGGGGCCAAAATCTTCACTAACATAGGCCGAAGGGGTCATCTTTGGAGCGTAAAGCCCGAAGATAGTACTCGGGCGCCATGAAACCGCGAAGAGCGAGTGGATAGTGTCCGAGGGGCGGAGAAGCTGAAACAGCATGCCCGCCGAGCTAATCAGATAACGTATCCTTAGTGAAAAGGCAAACCCGAGGCACTAGGATACCTGAAAAACAGGATACCTGGAAAACTGCTCGGGGCACCGCCGGAATATGTCTGGTGAGATGCACAGCTATGTTGGTCGGTATACACTACCCCAACGATTCGGTAAACCCCTGTAGTAGACAAAACCAGGACGTCCTAGGTGACTTGTGCTAGGGACCTAAGTGTATGGTCATGGTGAGCCTCGACGTAACACCTGGGTAAACTAACCAGTTTAATGAGACACTTGGTCGGTCTGGAAATGATCAGTTTAATAAGATACTTGATCATCCTTGAAGAAAAACTGATCAGTTTAATGAGATATTTGGTCAGTCTGAAGATGACCAGTTTAATGAGACACTTGGTCGGTCTGGAAATGATCAGTTTAATAAGATACTTGATCATCCTTGAAGAAAAACTGATCAGTTTAATGAGACACTTGGTCAGTCTGAAGATGACCAGTTTAATGAGATACTTGATCATTCTTGAAGCCAAACTAAGGATAATTATTTGTTCAGACCAAGGTAACTAGATACTTGGATAAACCAATCAAGTATAACAAAAACTTGACCCAATAAAACCAATGGATTACTCAAACTTAATGCCAGTTAATGAGATACTTGGTTAAATGAGTTACTCAGCTTAAATAAAGAACCAATGTTACATTCGGGTAAAAATAAAACAAAATATTTTAGAATACTTTTATTATTTACACGTTTACGAGTGTGTAGGTATACCAAATTGATCAAAAAGAATAACTGACTAGGTGCAAATAAAGCACTGTCAGCTCAAAAACTGACTGGGTGCAAATAAAGCGCTGTCAGCTCAAAAACTGACTGAGTGTGAATAAAGCACTGTCAGCGATCCAGCCTTGTGGAAAGGGGTAAAGATTTTTCCGTTTATATTGCATCTGTTAAGTTTAAAATATGCAGGTACAAAGCTCCAATGGGCAAGTGCACATAAAAACAGTCAGGAAGCTTTCAAACGCAAGATCTAGGCCACCTGGGCCAAACGCCTTGAGGTTGGCTTGGCTCTCTAAAAAATCAAGTAAAAACCCCGAAAGTGGGTAGAAACTTAGATACAGTGAGTCAGGACCCCGTGGTGTAAAATAAATACTCAAGTTGCCCTGAGCCATAAGTGAACACCTGGAACAATTTGCAAGAAGTACAAAAGCCAATGAGCAATTGCAAAAGAGACAATAATGAACAAAGTCGAATGCAAGTAAGTTATAAGTCAAAATTGTATTTATATACATAAAGTGCTTTCTTTTTGCAGGAGTATTAGCTAGAAGGTATTTAAAAAATAAAAAATAAATAACCTATCTGTAAGAAAGATCGGCCAAAAAGAAGACCGGTCTATAAGAAAGATCGACCAAAAGGAAAATCAAACCTACGAAACAAGATAAGCCGAGAAAAAGTTCAAATGGACAAGAAAGATCCAGGCCGAACGCTTGGAATGACTCAACCAAAGAAGAAAATAATGGCTACCCAGACAATGTGCCAAAAGCGTGGCTCCTACCCTGCACGTCGGCATCAACTCAAGAATAACAACGATGCTAGGGGGTAGATTCCAAGCAACATGAACCCCTGGAGAACAAAAGCCCCCAACTCACCATGAGCATGTATATATATATATGGCAGTGGTCTCAAGGGGTGGATGCTTTGAAGCACGATCTCTATAGAACGACATCTTACCTTGCCAAGAGCGACGACATATACTGTATTCTTCTCAGCTTGTGAGGAAAGACACGGCTCAGGGAAACCTTAATGAGTTCCTCTTATGATCTTCAACCTCAACATCTTCAAGCTGTCTTGAGCCCTAAAACTTCAAAAGATCGTCAGAACTTGCCTTTAAGGATACGACAAGAAGAAAAGATATTTCAGATAGAAGCATTCTCAGCTATTCAAGTCCTAGAAGATAATTGGAAGCAATTTGGAAGATTTCTCGAGCAAACCCGTGAAAATAGCATCTGCTGATGGGTCAACGTCAAGAATTAAACTGTATCACCTTAGAAGGAACTGGGTTTTGAGCCTTATATGGTTGGAAAGGTACAGAAGTTAGCTTTCCTAAGAATTTTACAGTTTGTGATTTCGAGTTTTCTAGAAGGAGTTATGACCATTTTACTACCCAAAGGTCAGCCTAGAATTTCTACTCGGTCAGCATCTGCTGATGGGTCAACTTCAAGAATTAAACTGTATCATCTCAGAAGGAATTGGGATTCGAGCCTTACATGGTTGGAAAGGTACAGAAGTTAGCTTTCCGTAAAATTTTACGGTTTGTGATTTCGAGTTTTCTAGAAGGAGTTATGACCATTTTACTACCCAAAGGTCAGCCCAGAATTTCTACGCGGGCAGCATCTGCTGATGGTCAACTTAAAGAATTAAACTGTATCATCTCAGAAGGAACTGGGTTTCGAGCCTTATATGGTTAGAAAGATACGGAAGTTATCTTTCCATAGAAGTTTACAGTTTGTGATTTCGAGTTTTCTAGAAGGAGTTATGACTATTTTACTACCCAAAGGTCAGCCCAGAATTTCTACACGGGATTTCAGAAATAAAGCATTGTGAGCTGCCTATTCAGGAATGAAGGTCTTAGACGAATTTATCATGTTTTGGAAGATTAACAAAGGCCTAAAAGTCACTTTAATTCAATTTTAGTTGATCCTAAACTTTCCATGTTGGGATTAGTCAAGATTGGATTAAAATTCCTAAAGTTAGAAGGATTATACTTCCTACTTTAAGTCGCATTGAATTAGCCTTATTGGAGGTTGATTATGGAACTAAAAGGAGACCTAATTCATGCCTATTTAAGAGGAATTACAGGAAAGATCAGATATGCAGCAGTAGTACAAAAAGGATCCGAGGAAAGCCGAACAAAGTTATAAAGGGGACTCACATTCGCCCAAGTGAGCGAAAAAGATCCCAATAATCAAAGCTTGAGGAGACAAGGAAGTTTATCGAGCGCGACCAGAACCAAATGCAAAATACCAAATACCAAATATATATAGTGCAAGTGCGCACCGAGGCATCACAGAAGTATACAAGTCAAAAATTACAAGAGGAGTTAAAGAGCAACCAAAGGCTCAACAAATGTCCGACAATTGTTCAAACATCAACCGGGTAGTAACTTGGACTTAGGCTGAAGACAAGCAACAAAATCAAAGGAGAACTATTCAAATCCCCTTCGATGAGTCACCAAGAAATCATCTCGCAGATTTGAGGGGGTATTGTTATAGGGGTTTTTTCACCAGCATGACACGTCAGCAAAGATAGCGGGTATATAGAAATATAGTGATTCCACGTCATAACAAGTCAAATGTGAGACACGTTATCAAAAGAGTCAACATGAATGCATGACATCACCATATGAGGGGCCATCTACAGATGGAATATGGTTGGCTAAAGACCTGTTCGGCCAAGGGTTTTAATCAGCCAAGTCTACTCGGCCAAGATTCCACTCGGCCAAGATTCTACTCGTCAACATTCCACTCGGCTAGAAGTCTACTCGGCCATGATTCCACTCGGCCAAGATTCCACTCGGTCAACATTCCACTCGGCTAGAAGTCTACTCGGCCGTGATTCCACTTGGCTAGAAGTCTACTCGGCCAAGATTCCACTCGGCCAAGATTCTACTTGGCCAACATTCCACTCGGCTAGAAGTCTACTCGGCCAAGTGTGCTCGGGCAAAATCAGTACTTAGCCAAAAACGGGAAATACAGCCTTACCAAGATAGGCCATATCAGGAAGAGATCTGCACAGATACGGAATTTTAGGATAATATTCCAATAAGGAAATATCCATATTTCCTCTCCAGTACCAGAGAAGTCTAATCAAGAAAGAACTGTAAGCTTCTAGAAGGATACACACCAAATAGGAAATGAGTCCTAATTTATCTACTCTACAAGAATCCTACAAAGACTCTAATTAATGAGTCCACCTTTTCTACGACAGAAACTAGGGCAACCCTAGATCAAACCCTATAAATACATCAATGTATTCATTATATCAGGGGGATCATCATAAGCAATTATTTGAGAGAGAGCGAGCATTGAGTGTGTAATCCTTATATTCATAGTGGATCACTTCTCGCCGTCACCGGCACCGTGGATGTTTCCCCGCCTTGGGGTTTTATTACGTAAAACATGTGTTATACTTGCTCATCTTTTATTTTTCTACTTTCATTACGTTTATCTTTAGGTTTCACCAACCTAAATCGTTGACCGGTTGACCATCAAAAATCACCGTCAACAACTGTAAAATAAATTCATAACGAGATTTTGTTTGGTGTTGAAAATAGGAAGCACAAGTTAAAAAAAATTAAAGATAAAAAAAATTATATTATGAATGTTTTATAATAAATATATATATATATTATTATATTATTATATTAAATAATATATATCATATATTTATTAAATAATATAATAATATTATAGCAAATCACATCTAATAATATAATAATATATATTTATAATATTTATATATATTGTATAACATATATATATATATATATATACATAAATTTAATATAATAATATATAATATATATATATTATATATTATAAAACATTCATAATATATAATTTTTTTTTTTTTATCTTTAATAATTTTTTAAACTCTTACTTCATATTTTCAACACCAAACAAAATCCCGATATGAATTTATTTTATAGTAAGATATCGATTTTTGGGCAAACCGATATTGGATAAGTAAAATTTTAAATTTAATAAATTTACTTTTAAATCATTTGCTTTAAAAAAATTCAAAATAATAATTTTTAAAAATTGTTTATTTATTTTTCACCCTCTTATTTCATACTAAGAGACACGTTAATAATTCAGTTACCCATATAAATTAGTAATTTGAGTGTTACATTTGTTCATTAAATTGCAAGATGCATGTTAAGAAATATCTCTCATGTAGTGAGAGTTGTATTCCAAATCATGCTTATTACAATTGATGTCACGAGTTTCCTATAGGCCATGTTTGGTTGAATGGAATGGAATGGAAAGAAAGTCATTCCATTCATTTGGTTTGTTAAAATGCAATGGAATAGTGATTCCATTGGAATGGGAATCCACCATTTTGGTTGAATGGGCATTCCATCCAAAAACCAATGGAATGCCCTTCCATTCCAAACTAAATTTACATTCTATAAATACCCTCATATGCCCCAACCCCATTCCAAAATACCCTCCTTTCGAAAATAATATATTATATTATATATTATTATATTAATGATATTTAAATATAATATATATATATTATATATTATTATATATTATACTATTATATATATTATAAATAATATATTTATATAATATAATATAAATATTAATATAGATATGTATATATAATTAATTATTTATGTATATATTATAATATAGTATATTATAATATATAATAATATAATATAATATAATATGTAATATATTATATTATATATGTTTTATATCGTTATTATATTATAATAATATTAATATATAATCTTAATAAAATATAAAGTTAATAATAATATATTATTTTAGGAAATGAGGGTATTTTGGAATGGACGGACGTAGGCGGTGGTGGCCGGCAGCTGGCGGTGGTCCGACGGTGAGGGAGGTGGTTTATATATAAAAAATGTTATTTAATTAAATATTATTATTAAATATAAATAATGAAATTTTTTTAAAAAATTAACATTTCTTGATAGTTTTTAACTGTCAAGAATAAAATTGTCAATAAAAAAAAAAAACTTATAATTAATGACAGTTTTTAATTGTCATTAAAAAAACTGTCAAGAAAAAATTTTTTATGACAGTTTTATAAAACTGTCATAAAAAACTGTCATTTTTGTTGGTTTTTCTAGTAGTGTTAGTTTACACAATTAAAGTTTGTTAAAACAATGATGGTAGAAGAGCTCATCAACAAAAATCATTCGTACTTATTTGTAACAGAAAAGATTTGATAGTATGGATGTATTATGTTATTGTCATTTGTACTCAATGAATTCAATTCATTGTATTTAAAATCTCTATCATTATTTATATCATAACGTAGTATATATGTCCATTGAAGATTTTTTTTTTTTTAATAAATAATTTTTAATATATTTTTGACAATATCTATCTATCCAGTTATTTAAACTAGGTATTATTTTTTTTGAAGCTTTTTTTCCATTGGTAGGATTTGAGCCGTTGACTTGGAAATTAACTGCCCAATCCCCAAGTTTGTCCATCTGCCAGTATAGCTACGCCTTTGAGACGAAAAAATAATTTATTTATAAATTTATATAAGAGTAGAATTTCCCGAAAGAGAAAAAGTTTGACAACATTAATTATAACTATTTCTTAATGAAATTCTCAAAATAAAGTTCTTGCTAAATAAAAACACAATAGAGGACTAGCGGTAGGATGGATTTTGATAAATACAGAAATGTGAGGGGAATTTCAGGGTATACTGAAATGTGAGGGGTAAAATGATGTATTCTGTAACCTCTGGGGTCCAAAAATGACAATATCCCTATTATTATGCCACGCCTACGCCCTCGATTTATTAAACAGATAAATCCGTTAGAATTTCGAAGTGTTTAATTATAAAAAATATTAAAAAAAAAATAGTTTCAAGATGATCTAATTTAATCCCAAATATACAAACTATAAACAGGCAACAGCAATTGGTCAACCTAAACGAAAAACTTATTCAACAAGAATCATGAAAGATGACAAAACCAATAGAAGTAATCGATATAATTTACTTTCAATTACAAAGCCCCACATGGAACCCCAATTTTAACAACCCGACCCTCAAATTTAACCTGTTTTAATTGATTGGGTACGATGATTCATGACATACCAAATGTATCCCGACTTAGTGAGCTGTCTTTCGAATTCAACTAAAACACTAAACAATTTAAAGCTTGTTTTATACACACACATATCAATGACTTAGCTTATATACAGAACCTAGTAGTTGCTAGATAGTTAAGAGCTTGTTTGGTTGAGCTTTTAAAAATCTCATAGTTAAAGGTCTACTTATAGTAGATTTATTAGAAATAGAGATTTGAAAAAAAGTAATTATAGTTATTTAGTTGATAGATTTTTTAATTTTTAAAAAAAAGGTCTAGTAGAGGTTTAAACTCTATTGGCTTTTATTAAATTTAAAATAGACAATCTCAAAAGCCCAACTAAACACTCTAAAACACTCAAATAGAGATTAATAGAGCTTTTGAGACAGTGAAAGCCTAACCAAACAATTCTAATAGAGGATAGTTATATAGATAGTTAATCTATTTTTTAGTTAGTTTTTTTTTTTTTTTGGTTTAAAAAATAAATCGATTTTTATAGATTCATGGATTGACATAAAATTACTATAAACTAACCCTACAAGGCTGCAACGATATTCATGGTAATTAATATTTTGTAAATTTCAATACATGACTTTGTTATCATAAAATAGTAACAGTTAAAAACTGTCAACAATGCTAATGTCAAGAAAGTCTTGACAGTTTTTTATTTTTTTTTTCTTCTTCTTCTTCTTCTTCTTCCTGACGGTTAAAAACTATCAAGATATGTTTATAATTTTTTTTTTAAAAAAAATTCATTATTTAATATTTAATAAAATAATATTTTTTTATTTCACCACCTCCGCCGCGCCGCCGTCCGTCCGTTCGGCCCCAACCACTTCTGATAATAATGATTGTCATTATTGGAAATTGAACTTGAGACATCAAGTCATCAAAAGTTGTAAGTCTTTACCACTTGACTACAAGACTTGATATGTTAACAATTGAATAATATTTATATATAACCTATATGAGTTTGTTACAAATAAAAAATAAATAAAAATAAAAATAAACATTGTTAGATAAATTTAACTTGAGACATCAAGTCAAAAGTTGTAAGTCTTTACCACTTGACTATAAGACTTGATGTGTTAACAATTGAACTATATTTATATATAACCTATATGAGTTGTTACAAATAAGAAAAAAAAACATTATCAGATAAATTTAAATTTATTCAACTAATCAAAATTATAATTTCTACAACAAACATATATTAAAAATATTTATTGAAAATTTTAATAAATTATATTTTTTTAAAACATATATAGTCGAGTTATTGGTCATTACTCTATGGTCACGTTTGGTTATATGTTGGAATGATAATCAGAATGGTAATAGGAATGAGAATGAGAATGAGAATGGAAAGGAAAGGAAACTAAGTTTTTTATTTGGTTGGAACTTTAGAATTAGTCTCTGAATTAGTATTTTTTGTGGTTAACAACGGAATGGAATGGAGTTAACTGTATTTTAACCAAAATACCCCTAATTATAAAACATTCATAATAACATGATAATTATAGATAATAATAATAAAATATAAAAGTATAATATATAATAATATATTATATATAATATAATATAATACATATAATTATATATAATACATATAATAATATATATTATATTATATAATATAATTTATAATATAAATATAAATAATGTATATAATTTAGAATATATATAGATTAGATTAGATTATATAATATATAATATATATTTATAACATATAAATTAATATATATTTTTAATATAAATATAATATATATATAATATAATTATAATAACATATATATATATATATATATATATACTACATATGATACATATAATAATAATATATAAATATAAATATGTATATATATATTATATATTATTGACGGTGAAATTTGGATTGCCACGCACTCAACAATTATATCAATTTAATATAAAACAAGAAAATTAAGAACGCATGCAAAAGACAGATTTTACGTGGAAAACCCTTGAATGAGAAAAAACCACGGTGCCCCTTGGGGCAGAAAAATAATACTAGGTTTTCGTTGCTTTGTTACACGCTTAGATCTTTCTTACAATTGCTCTCTTCTCTCTCGATTTCTGAACCCCCTCCTCATGGGATAGGTGGTTCTATTTATACATGTTTAATTAGGGTTTCCCCTCGTCTTTAGCCGTGTGGGAGGAAGGTTTTCCTCTTTGATTCGTATTAGGATCTTTTCTTGTCATGGATCAGGACTCCTTTTCCTTTCATGATTCCTCGCTGTTCTGGGTCTTCTAGAAGTTTAGGGTTTATTTCTGTGTTTCTGCCGAGTTGGTTCAGGCCCAGTGTGCTGGTCCAGCGAGTACCTTTACTTTCTAGGTATTGCATATTTGGCGAGCACACTTCTACATTCGGCGAGTAGGTATTTAGCTTCGGCGACCATATCTTTGACTTCCTTTTGGTTTGGGCTATTTTATCATTCTGACTTGTCAAACTTCCTCCCTTAACCCGGTCAATGAGTGACGTGGCAGTCTTTCGTTAGCTCTTTTGATGACGTGTCAGGTTGGCGAATTTATACATACAACAATACCCCCATAAATACTTCGAGCTGGGCGAATGACTTGTTCTTCCCACTTCGTTTGCCTCTGCGAGTAGTATTTATATTTATGTTTATAAGATTTCAACACACTTTGCAATAACTTCTTAATAAGATTTTAACCACGCGCTGTAATCATTAATTGACTCCTCCGGTGCACGCTTTCAATTTAAACCACACAACTTCTGGCGCTTCCATTTGCTTGACAAGTGAAGGGACATTCTGACAGCTTGGTTATCCCCGAGATGCCACATGTCATTTACTTGGTGGTGACTGTTGCGGTTTGGTAACTGTGGCCGTCATTCTCATTAATTGCGTATCATTGTACTTGATTGTTTTTTTGAATTTCGAAGTTCCCTCTTTTTAAGGCCCGATCGTTTCTTCTTTTTTCACTTTGCTTTCTTCATTTATTCTTTCATCGTGTTTCATCAGAGCAGAAAAGAAAAGTTTGATCTTTCGTTTCTGTCTTCCTTATTTTTTTTCGAGAACTTGCTACAGTCCTTTCCATGTGCCTCTTATTGCCGGACGGTTCACCGGATTCGACTTCTCTTGCCTCTCTGCGTCCCCGACTCTCTTGCGCATTTTCGGGAATCTAGGGCTTTCTGGTGAGTTCCCATGGACCCTTCCTTACGTTCTTATCTTTTTAATCGGATGATGCAAGCCATGAAGCTTGGTGATAAAAGTACTGCAGACAAGATTGAATCCTTGATTCGTAATTTTCGCCCGGATTCTCCGGTCCCGGTTTCTGTTTATGTTCCGTCTTCTGAAGATAACCTTATTCCTAACGTCTTTCCTCCATCTTCCAACAGTGATTCTCCCATATGCCGAGATCTTCCAATCCAGGTGGCAGTAAACACGCGCCCCTAGGGCTCCCCGTGAGTCCCTGCTGGATGCGCAGACGACTGTCGATTCTGATGTTGAGGACCATCAGAGAGATAGGCTACACCTCTCGCCGAACCGTCCGTGTTCTTTTGATACGGAGGTTAATGTGGTTGGCGAGGAAGAGCTCCGTAAATATAAGAGTCGTTTCGACATTCCCGACTCCGTTACCTTGATGTTACCTGGCGATCGGGCAGCATGGAATCCTCCCGAGAACGCGGTCGCCATCTATGGTGCCATGCTCAGCTGCGGAGTAACACTTCCTCTTCAGCCCTTCATCGCGAGGTTTCTCGCCAAGGCTCAGATAGCACCGGCAGAACTTGCTCCAAACAGCTACAGGATACTGATGTGCCTGTGCCTTATGTGGGCTGAAGGGTTATGGGCCCCCTACACCCCGCGAGATCCGCCACTTTTACACTCTAAGGCAGGCGGGCAATGGTGGCACGTACTTCCTTCTTTCTTCACCGGTGGAGAACTGGATTCCTGAGGGTGTGGCGAACCCTGGTCAAGTTGAGGTCTCCAGCGATGAAAAGAAGAAGGGTTTCATCTGGGGCTTCCCCACCTCAAATAAAAGGTGGAAAAACAGTTGGTTTTTCGCCTGTGGCGAGTGGGGTAGGGATGTCCCAGCTAGCACTCGCCGCAATCTTTGGTGAAGAAGTTCCCAGGCATTTCATATCTCCTGAAGCCTGGTCGAAGGCAGCCCCTGCTTTGTTGGATAGGGAGATTTCTCACCTCGCCGCGGCGGCTGTCCTCCCTTTGGACTCAAGGGACAGATCCTTCCTCTTGGATGAGGAAAAAATGATTTCTAAGGGGATTTTTACACGCCTACATGCAAGGCTTCCTCACTGTAAGCCTTTGTCTATTCCCTTTTTTTTTTTTTTTTTTTCTGTTTCGTTTTATCCCGTTGGTTGACACTTTGTTTATTTTTCTTGTAGTGTGTGACTTTGACACCGTTTGCGACTTGCAAGCCCGGGCGGTGAAGAATTCCGAGGCTGCCAGCAAAAGGCATGCTGCTGGTTTGGCCAATGAGGGAATTGCTGGCCCGGATGGTGATGATCCTTTTGATGGCGAGGACACCGGTGATGTTACCGGGGGAGGAGTTGAATCGGGGCAGCCTCCTAGGCGTGCAGGGGCTGCTGCGACTATTCCTGTTGCTGCTGCAACTACCTCTGCCACTACTACAGCTACTGCTGCGACTACCCCGACTACGACCACCCCTAGTCGTAAGGGTAAGGAGAAGGTTGGGGTTTCAGAAGGGGTCAGTGACATCCCTATTTTTAACGCGAATGTTCCTGAGACCTTGCGAGTGACCTGGCCCCCAGAGCTAGGAAGGGTAAGCGCCCTGCTGAGAGCACGCCTGATCATTCTGCTCGACCTTCCAAACGGGCTTCACGGGTGGTGCAGTTTGTTGTTTCTTCCGACGAGGAGGGCGCTGAGGAGCCAGCTGTCACTGAGACCCATTCTACCCAACCAGCTGTTCATGAGGGGCCTGCTGAAGCAGAGAATGTAGCGGCACCTCCTTCTGAGGGGGTTAATGACCAGACTCTCCCCGCTTCTACTTCTCCCCGACCAGCTTCTCCTGCAGTGGTTATGGGCGAGCCGAGTGTCTCAGATCAACCTAGGCCATCTGGCCAATCTGAGTCGACTGATTGACCAGGCCCGTCAAAGCAGGTTGGGACCTCTGCTTCCGGTTCGGGCTTTTCCCACGAAGTCCCTCCTACTGGATCGGTTGAAGCCGATGAAGGGAACGTGTCCCTTTTTGATTTTTTGGCTACTGAGATATGCTCCCACTTGGCTAATAATGATATATTCATCGGTGATAGCTGGGGGCATGTTAAAACAAGTCTTGTAACAAGAAGATGGAATTTTTCTTCAACTGCCACTCCTTGGTAAGTTCTTCGCCGCAAATCTCTATGTATTATTATTTTTCCATATTTTTTCTAACTTCGATTGTCTTTTTCCTCAGATGATGTCTAAGATGGGTGAGACTTACAAGTTTGGGATCAGAGCTTCTCGTGAGATTAAACGCTTGCGCGAGCAGGCTTCTGTTTTGGTGGCTGAGAAGCTCTCAGCTGAAGAATCCCATGCTCAACAGCTCGCTCAGTTCAGAGAATCCTCAGATGGTCATCTGTCTGCTCGGCTAGCCGCTGAAGAAAAACTTTCTGCTGCTGAAGAAGAGATTCGCTCGTTGAAGGAGCTTCTATCTTCGAGTCAAGAGTCCTTCGCAGCACGTTTGGAGGCCGAGCGGGTAGCTGAGGAGGCTAAGGAAAGGCTGAGCAAGAGGCGGTAGATTTACGCAACCAGCTATCTTCCCACGACCTTATCTTTGAAAACTTGAAAGCTGTGCTGGAGGCTGAGTCAGTTGATCGCTTCAAGAGATCCCCTACCTATGATGCGCTTTTGTTGCGCGAATTTGAGAAAGGCATGAGGCAGGTGAAGAAATTCTTTGCCATGAAGGATCATTCCAACGAGAAAGCTCTGAAGTGTTTCGACAGATCCCTCCGGCAGCATATGGCCAACGGCGTGGACTCGATTAAAGATCAAATGAGACGATGGAAAGCCCACTGCCGTTACAACAGGACTGAACCTCATCCCATGCATCTAGAGATCCCCAGCAAGCGTGCCTTCAATACTTACTACTCAGGTCAGAAGGGCAGCTTTTCTGGCTTTGGTGCTGAGCCTGACTTGGGTCCAGTTGCCGGGAGGGATTATGAGCCTTTCATGCCAACGGAGGATGAGGAGTTCATCTGGCCTTCGGATGAGGAGATTGAAGATGAGGAAGATAGCGAGGGCCCTCCTGCAGCTGGTTGATTTTTTGGATTCTTCTATTGTTAAAGACTGTAAATTTATTTTTGTTCATTCATTTGTAAATGATACAAAGTTATGAATATATACTTTTCTTTGTTCAGCTGCCTTTGCTGAGTTTTTGGCTTTTGCTTAGTTTTTCACCAAGTTATATTTTAGCATATTTTCTGCTTTTATTCAGCTGCCATTGCTGTATTTTGGCGTACTTAGTATTTGTCAGGACGTATCCGACCATACACCAAGTTTTTAACATGTTTTGTCTTTGCTCGGCTGGCTTTCTTCTTGCTTATGGGGATTATATTTTCCCGTAATGGCGATCGCCGCTTTTGCAACTTGGGATTTTGTTTCTCGCCAGTTGTCATTGCTGCGAGTATGAAAACTCGTCTTTGTGTAATCGGTAGTGATATATGATGGCGAATGCCCTTTGTGACTGGCGAGTGTAATTGCGAATTCTCAGTAATAAATTACTCTTTTATTGAATACCTCCTGCAACTTTGTTAACATAGTCATAAAGAAAATGCTGAAACGAAAAACTATTCTAAGACATAATAAAAAGATTGAAAAGGTTTTGAAAAAGTTAAGGGTAATATATCTTTAAGTACTGCGCATTGCATGGCCGGGGTAATTCGCCGAAACCTTCTCGAGTAATGCGATATGCCCCGTGGCCAGCTATTCCTGTAACTTGATCAGGCCCCTCCCATTTGTCTACGAGCGATCCTGCAGCTTTGTCTTTTGTTCCTGGATTCACCCTTTTTAGCACTAAGTCACCAAGCGAAACCTCCTTTCACGCACATGTGAGTTGTAATATCTGGCTACTCTTTGTTGGTACGCGGTATTCCTTATTTGTGTGCGCTCTCTTCTTTCTTCTAACTCATCTAGGCCGCACTTTAGCATATCAATGTTGATTTCTGGCTGAAAGAGTTGTACCCTTGGTGAAGAGAATGATGTTTCCACGGGAATACAGCTTCAGCTCCATAAGCCATGGAATATGGGGTTTCGCCTGTTGAACCCCTCTCTGTGGTTCGATATGCCCAGAGCACTTGTGGTAATTTATCCGCCCAGCTGCCCTTTTTGGTTGTCAATTTAGCTTTGGTTGTGCTTTATGATCTTCTTTATTGTCTCAGTCTGGCCATTCGTTTGTGGATGTGCTGGGGAGGCGTAGTAGTTGTTGATGCCGTATTTGTCACACAGCTCCCTGAATTTCCTACCATCGAATTGGGTCCCATTCCGTGATGATGGTGTTTGGTATCCCGAATCTGTACAGGATATTTTTCTTTACAAAGCTTATAGTATTCGCCTCTGTTATATGCACCAATGGTTCGGCTTCTACCCACTTCGTAAAATAATCCACGGCCACTATGGCATGCTTGGCCCCTCCAGTTGCTGTTGGCATTGGGCCAATTAAATCAATTCCCCACATGGCGAACGGCCACGGCGAGGTGATACTTTGCAAAAGTTCAGGTGGTTGTCGGATGTTGTTGGCGATCTTTTGACACGCCTCACATCTCGCTGCTATTCTTTTGGCATCGGCGAATAGTGTTGGCCAGAAAAAACCCTGCCTTAATGTTTTGTGGGCCACTGGCGCCCCCAGCGTGGTTCCCACAATTTCCACTGTGTATGCTTCTCAGATACCTTCTGCTTCTTCAGGTCCGACACACCTCTGTAGTGCCCTTGAATACCCCCTTTTGTACAGCTCTCCATTGAGTACTGAGTATCTTGTAGCTTTATACTTCAACCGTTTTGCTTCTAATGGGTCACTTGGGAGTACATCATTAATATTCTTTGATTGGTGTGATCCAGCTGTTCCTTTGCCAAAGACTGCCCCTACTTCTTTTGATCTGACTATGCTCGGCTGCAACAGGCGGATCATGGATATACTTTTGGGCCAGATGTTAATTGTGGCGGATGCCAATTTGGCCAGGCATCAGCTTGCTCGTTTTCTTCTCTGGGGACATGAACGATTCTGTATTCTTTAAATCTTCCTAATAGTTCCTTTGCTAATTCCAGGTAGGTAATCATGCTTTCATCTCTCGCTTGGTATTCATCTAGTACCTGATTGACAACCACTTGGGAGTCGCTGAAGATTTCTACCTCATCTGCCCCTAGGACTGTGCAAACTTTTAAACCTGCTATGAGTGCCTCGTATTCAGCTTGATTGTTAGTAGCTTTGAAGTCAAAACGCAGGGCACATTCGACTGAATCTCCTTCCGGGGTTGACACTACTACCCCTGCCCCGCTGCCGTGTGTTTTGACGAACCGTCGACGCGGAGTTGCCATTTGAACACTTTCTTATTTTGCTCCACCATCATTCTAGCTACCTCTATGCTTGGCTCGGTGAACTCTGCCACAAAGTCTGCCACTGCCTGTGCTTTGATTGCTGTCCGTGGGAGATACTCTACGTCAAATTCACTTAATTCGATCGCCCACTTTGTTAATCGACCGGATACTTCTGGTTTCTGCAGGATTAATTTCAGTGGGCAGTTGGTGTATACCCCGATTTTATGAGCCTGGAAATATGGTCTTAGCTTCCTAGCTGCCGTTATTAGGGCGAGTGCCATTTTTTCAGCCGGCGAGTACCTTGTTTCGGCTGGTAATAGTGCTTTGCTGGTGTAGTATATTGGCTTCTGGATTCCCTCTTCCTGTCGCACTAGCACGGAACTTGTGGCTGCTTCAGAGACGGACAAGTACATGTACAATGTTTCTCCTGTTTCTGGTTTTGATAGCAGCGGTGCCTGTCCAAGGTAATCTTTCAAGGCCTGGAAGGCCTTTTCGCAATCCTCATTCCACTCGATTCCCTTTCCCTTTTTTAGAGCTTTGAAAAATGGTAGGCATCGGTCTGTTGACTTGGCTATGAATCTGCTCAGCGATGCTAGGCACCCCGTGAGTTTTTGGACGTCCTTCAAAGTTCTTGGCGAGACCATTTTTGCTAGTGCTTGGATCTTTTCAGGATTCACCTCTATTCCTCTTTGATGTACCTGATATCCGAGAAACCTCCCAGATGGTACGCCGAATACACATTTTGCTGATTCAATTTCATTCCATACCTGACCAGCACATCGAATGTTTCCCTTAGGTCGTCTGTATGTCTATCTGCTGTGATGCTTTTTGTCAGCATATCATCGACGTAGACTTCCATGTTTCTCCCTATTTGCCTGGCGAACATTTTGTTGACCAAGCGCTGGTAAGTTGCCCCAGCGTTCTTCAGGCCGAATGGCATAACTGTGTAACAATACAACCCCTGATCTGTGGTGAACGCTGTCTTCTCTTCGTCTGGTTTGTGCATCTTTATCTGGTTATATCCTGAATATGCATCCATGAAGCTTAACGTCTCATGTCCGGCTGTTGCATCGACTAATTGGTCAATCCTTGGTAGCGGGAAGCTGTCCTTGGGCAGGCCTTGTTCAGATCGGTGAAGTCGACGCACATCCTCCATTGATTATTTTTCTTCTTCACTAGGACTACATTCGCCACCCACTCCGGGTACTTGACTTCTCTAATTGACCTTGCGGCGAGTAACTTTGATACTTCCTCTTTTATTGCTGCACTTCTTTCTGGGTTGAAGCTTCTCCGTTTCTGCACAACCGGTTTGCACTTTTCATTCACAGCCAGATTGTGCGAAATTACGCTCCTATCAATCCCTGGCATATCTTCGTGGCACCAAGCAAAATCCCCTTATATTCCTTCAACAAGCTTGTCACATCTTTCTTAACTTGTTCAGTCAGCCTTGCTCCGATCTTCACTGTTTTATCTGGTTCTGCTTCATCTAGAACTGACTTCAGTTGGTTCTTCTTTTTCTCTGCTCGTTTTGTCCCTTGGGTCCAGTTCGAAGTTTTCCGGATTATCTTCCTGTACTTCCCTGTCTACCTCGAATATGCTCAAGGTTTCCATCCCCCTTTATCTTTGAAGATTGATAGGTTGGCGCGGCGAGCCATCTCCTGTGACCCTCTCAATTCTCCGACACCAAATGTAGGGAATTTTATTTTCAACGCATGGGTTGAAGTAACAGCTCGAGCTTTGTTAAGAAACGTCGGCCGAGTAAGCGTTATACGGCCAATTATGGATGTCAACCACGACAAAGTCTAATAGGATTGTTCGCCGGCATGGTGCTGTACCAAATCTCACTGGCAGCTTCACAGTTCCTAACGACCTAACTTCTGCGCCACCGAATCCCTTTAATGGTACATGGAATGGTTCAAGATCTTTCCTGTCCAGCCGCAACTCATCATATACTCTGGCACTTAAGATATCGGCTGAACTTCCATTGTCAATCATCACCCGAAGGACATCCCTATGGGCTATTCGAACCCCCACGACGATTGCATCGTTAGGCTTTGCATCAATTCCGTCTGAGTCTTCTGCTGTAAATGTTATGGGATCATGTCCTTCTCTTCCCTTCTTGGGGTTTCTCTGCACAGAATTGATCTCCATACTTTGCTTTCATACATTACTTCTCGAACTTCTGACATCCTTTCTCGATTACTCCTCCCAGTATGAGGTCCGCCGAAAATGGTGTTTATAGTTGCGTTGGGGTTCCTCCTTGGACTCTTCCTTTCCTGCCTGTTTCCTTGGCGGCTATCCTGGCGACCACCGTGTTTCCCCTTTCAAAGCAAAGTCCTTCAGGTGCCCATCTCTAATCAAGCTTTCAATGTGATCGCGTAACTGAAAACATTTTGAAGTTTCATGCCCATGATCTTTGTGGAATCGGCAGTACTTAGTTGTATCTCTCCTGGCATTTGCTGATTGCTGCCGAGGATATTTGGCGAGCCCCTTGTCTTCTACCACAGACAATATCTCCTCCTGATCGCCAGTTAAAGGGGTGTAATGGTTGTACCTTCCTCGAAATTTATTGGCTCGAGTGTTTCCTCTGCCTTCTCTTGGATATCCCTTTTGGCCCTTCTCTTCTCTCTGGCGATCATGACTGCGTCTTTTTGTCATCCTTATGGTCCGGTTTTGAGTCAGGCTTGTGTCCATGCACATAGCTACCCCTTGCGCTACTTCTTCTTCTTCCGCCAGTGCATAATCGCCAGCTATTTCCATCATCTCCTCATAAGTTTTTGGTCTTTCCCTCCGTAGGTCAAAAGATAATCGCCCACTTTGTAACCCATTGGTGAATGCGGCGATCACAGCTACATCACTGGCGTCTTCAATTTGAGCAACCTCCTTCCCAAATCTCGCTAGATACTTCTTGATCGACTCGTTACGTTCCTGTTTTAAATTGGATAGATGAGCGAGTGATTTTCTTCTCTGGACACTCCCCATGAATTGCCTTATGAACGCTTTGCTGAGATTTGAGAAGCTGCTTATACTTCCGGAGGAAGTCTTCCAAACCACCTAGAGGCAAGGTCGCCGAATGTTTACGGGAAGGTGAGGCATAACAACCCATCGTTGTGACTGGGCCATGATGTTACGAATCGGCGAACGTGCTCCTTCGGATCCCTATTCTCCTTGTATTGCTCAATGGTTGGCATTCTAAATCTGTTGGAAATTGGGTGCGAGCAATAGTTTCGATGAATGGGCTATCTGACTCATCATCCGAAGATGCATTACGACCATACCTTCGCGCCATTGCTGAAACTTTTCTTGATAGCTCTTGCAGGGTGACATCTCGCTGACCAGTTGGTTCTCCTGCTGGATCGAGTCTACTCTTGATTGTCATTCTACCATGATTGCCTCTCTCATCCGGGCTTCTTCATCTTCAGTGCTCTCGGATCTCCTTCGCTTCGCTCTTTTGGACGTAACTCCCTTCGTGGACGAGGACTCTTATCTTCAGATGAGATGGACGGTGCTCCGCCGGTTCCGTTGATATGTGTCGCTGGAGTTGACCCCATGTGTTCGCACCTGGTCTCGTTCCTCCCTGGATTCTTCATTCATCACACCTTTTCCCTTCCTTTGTTTTCTCCCCTCGAAATCCTCAGTGTGGTCCTGGGGAGTCTCCTCAGTGGATTGTCTTGCTTGAGTATCGGGAATTGCGATGTGAACTTCTGATCGTAGCCTTCCGGGTGGATGGATTCCAGGGGTGGTTAACTCGTAAGGAGATGAAACTCCCAACCCTATGGGGAGCGAAAGTCCTATTTTGCTGGCTTCGCTGATTAAGTTTACCAATGCAGCTTGGAAGTGCTGCAGAATCCCGGGATCAGCTGCCCTAGTTCCTGGTGTTGCTGCTGATTGTTCCCCGATTGTCACTGCCCTGTCTCCCGTCGGTGCGGTTGGTTCAACAACTAAATCTCCGCTGGAGTTACCATTCTATCACTGTCGTTGTTCATGCTGTTTGATTCGTAAGGGTCCTCGAAGTTTCTGTTCAAAGACCCCCTCCTTCTAGCGCCAATTGTTGACGGTGAAATTTGGATTGCCACGCATCAACAATTATATCAATTTAATATAAACAAGAAAATTAAGAACGCATGCAAAGAGATTTTACGTGGAAAACCCTTGAATGGGAAAAAACCACGGAGCCCCTTGGGGCAGAAAAATAATACTAGGTTTTCGTTGCTTTGTTACACGCTTAGATCTTTCTTACAATTGCTCTCTTCTCTCTCGATTTCTGAACCCCCTCCTCATGGGATAGGTGGTTCTATTTATACATGTTTAATTAGGGTTTCCCCTCGTCTTTAACCGTGTGGGAGGAAGGTTTTCCTCTTTGATTCGTATTAGGATCTTTTCTTGTCACGGATCAGGACTCCTTTTCCTTTCATGATTCCTCGCTGTTCTGGGTCTTCTAGAAGTTTAGGGTTTATTTCTGTGTTTCTGCCGAGTTGGTTCAGGCCCAGTGTGCTGGTCCAGCGAGTACCTTTACTTTCTGGGTATTGCATATTTGGTGAGCACACTTCTACATTCGGCGAGTAGGTATTTAGCTTCGGCGACCATATCTTTGACTTCCTTTTGGTTTGGGCTATTTTATCATTTGACTTGTCAAACTTCCTCCCTTAACCCGGTCAATGAGTGACGTGGCAGTCTTTCGTTAGCTCTTTTGATGACGTGTCAGGTTGGCGAATTTATACATACAACATATATAATAATATAAATATATAATACATATATATATATATATATTACATATAATACATATAATAAATATATAATATAATACATATATAAATATATTTATATAATATAATATGTTTATATAATATATATATTTATATATTATATTATATTATTATACAGATTTTCTATTAACAGTTCGACCTGAGAATAAATATATCAAGACGAAGAATGTAGGCTACTCGATTTATATATTTTGACTCAAAGTGTGTGCACTTGTCAAAACTTCTCCATAATCTATGGTCCACATTCTTCGTTTTGATATATTTATTGTCAGGACGAACTGACAATAGAAAGACTGATTATATATATATATATATTATATATAATTAATAGAAGTAATTACACTAAACTCCCCTCAAGTTTGTTCTTTTACACGCATAAACAACTTTATTGTTAATTGACAATCAGCTCCCTTGCCGTTAGGGTTTGACTATGGTTGATTGTTAAGTTTAATACATTTAAGGGTAATATTGTCATTTTACCCTCAATTTAATAAAATCAGAAATTTAAAAAAGAATTTAAAAAAAATAAATAAAACCTCCACCATCCATCGTTGAAGGTTGATGGTGGAGATTTATTCATTAATCATTTTAAAAATAACCTGATTTTTTTTAATCAAAAAATACAAATAAATGAATAGTTGAAAAAAAAAATTGAACAGGAGATTCCTACATTGTTTATCTGAATTCTTTTTTTCTTCGTTAGAATTTTTTTCCTTCAATCTGGAAATTCAAACAAAAAAGAAAAAATAAAGCTCACTCTTCCTTTTCATCATATTTTTTTCTTCAATATGGAAATCAAACACAACGACAATCCAGATCAAACAAAATTCAACACAAGATCTTTTGGTATTTTTCTTCATGATGAACAAACTCAAAGAGCATCCATTTAAAAACGAAAAATTACTCAAAATTAAAAAAGAAAACGAAAAATTAAAAAATATATATATATGGATCTGGATCTGGATATCCATTGATGGAGATCCATCTCCATTGATAAAGTCTAGGTTACCTCCAATCGATTCAATAAAACACTTAAAAAAATGTTTGAATATACATATGTAAAACAATCATTGCGACAATGAAAAAAAGGAGTGATTTTCATATATCCAACCGATTGATTTATCAACTGGGTGATGCACAAAGAACAATCTGCAATTCCTATTCTATAAACCGATCTAAAACTTGGAGAATTAAAAAAAACAAAACCTAACTAAATAAAATCATTTTTTTTCTTTAAGAACAAGCAAATCCTAGTTGAGTGTTGACTGATCTAATCCAAAAAATAAAAAAAAAAAACATCCAAGCCCAGAAAAGAACAAGCTACAATGTCAAAAAATGAACATGGGATTGATTCTAAAAGAACGAAAACGATCACAGATTTGTTGGGTCCGTAAGGTCTTATATTTTGATTGGCTTATTTCATGGACAAACCACATGTGGGGCTTGATGTAAGGGTAGCTTAGGCTTTTCATGGTTGGTGATTTGCACAACCAAGACCCTCTCAAGTCCTCAAGAGAAGAAGCACCAAAGGTATATTTTAGTGCTCACTTGCTTTGAAGAGATTTAGTTGCACACACATACAACTCATACATATCTCTAATACTTGTATGTTGTGTGTTTATATATGTGTGCACTCATGTTATTGAATATCTCTTCATGCGTATTTAATTGATTGCATTTTGTTCATTGAAATACCATGACATGTTAGGCATTAGGATGCATTCACTTCCCACACTTGTACTTCAAGTTTGATAGTTTTAATTGTGGAGTAATTCGTTTCCGTTTGAGTGATCGGAATCGTCCGTGCTTGCACGATGGTGTGCATGTCTTAGCACGATGGTTAACCACTTGAGAAGGTCTCATTCTTCTCTTGGATAGGTGGTAGATTTGGTTTGGTTATTTGGAGTAAAGTGTCTAGTTTCAAAAGATTAGATTTCAATGATTTAAATGTTTTTCAAAACTGAACTTTGTATGGTCATGTGACCATAACTTTTTATAAAAAGATTGAAATTGAGTTTTGTAAAATTCAGGACAAACTAGACACCCATATCTTTTCAACGGTAAATTATTCGTAATATTTCATGACCATTTGGATTAGTTTTGAAATCTCCAAAGTGACCACTAAAACAGGGTCACAGCTGTTATCCGAATCTGACCATTGGTCACTCAATTGACCATAACTGTTTCTATAGACATCAAAATGTCATTCCATAAATTGGAGTAGAAAGTAGACTTCCATACCTTTCCAACGACATATCATATAAAGGTTTTGATATCGTTTGGTCATGTTTTGGTGCGCTCAAATATTGAGTTCTACGCTGTAGCAGATTTCTGTGGCCCGTAACCGCCGATTTAGGGCGCCGATTTCAAACCAGTATGTTAGGTGCATTTCTACGCCCTGGATTATACTGGCACTGGCAGCAGAATAGGCTACCGATTTGGCCCGTAAAGTTTGGAAAATTTTATCTTTTCACCCAACATTTTTTACTCTCTATAAATATACCCTTATCTCTAGTTCAACACACAAGTCTTTGATTCTAAGAACCCTAGAGAGATATTTAGAGAGACTTGAGAGAAAAAGCTTAAAGATTACATCTTTATTTCTCAAAACCCATTTCCACATGCATAAATCATCATATAAATATCATCTAGGATCATCTAGCATGTACTAATGCATGGGTTTCTTCAACACACTGGTATGGTATGTTGAACACTATTATCTTACATAATTAGTGTTTTTACTTATCATTTTATCTCATTTAGTACTTGTATGTGTTTAGATTAATTTCTACATATAAGATTGAGATTATGTGTTGATTGGATTATTGTGATAGATAGGTTTTCATGCTTATATGTCATCTGGCTAATTAATCTCATTGTATGATTGAGATTGCTTTTTGATAGCTAGGTTTTCATGTTTATCTAATATCTAACTAATTGATCTCATTAAAATGATTGAAATTGTTTTTGATAGCTATTGTATCTAGGATTGGTTATCCTCTACATAGCTAAAGTTGTATGCCATGTCATATAGCTATTTTCATATTTAGGATTGATTTTATTGTCATCATATAATCATAGATAAGCATTTAGTGTACCATAGCTCTATTTGCATATTTGGATATCTTTGCATATTCACTTAGGGTTGATCTCTTCGGAGAACTAAGTCTTATGTGACCACCGGGATTAGGTGTTCACATAAGCAATTGGACTAGGTCCACTTTTACAGACCTACGGATAGTGGTAATGGGTTATTGACCGGGATTAGGTCGTAAACCGGGACTGGGATTAGGTCGTAAACCGGGATTAGGTCGTAAACCGGGATTAGGTTGTAAACATTAACACAATTAGTGGATTTGAGGTTCGAGTGTGGCGCACTTACCAGCCCGTGATTTTTCCCTATTGAGGGTTTCCACGTAAAATCAAGTGTCATTTATATTTTGCACATTTACACTTGATTATTGTTTTGACTAGATTGGAGTTATTTTCGTAAATTGACTAAACGTGAAAATTTGGTAATAAGGGTTAAAATCTATTCACCCCCTCTAGATTAATTATATAGTACACGTTGTTAATTTGTTTTAGGATCGAGTAAAAAAAAAATGTGCCAGATCTGTGAAGCAGTTTGAACCGAAAAAAGAAAAGGAGAGAGAGAGAGATTGTGGAGTCGGTTGGAATTGTTGGGTGCTTAAGCTTTTAGCAGAGAAGTGGATTTGATGATGATGATGAGAGAGAGAGAGAAAAGAGATTATTGAAAGAAACAAAATCAGAAAAAAATATCTTCTTCGTCGGACACCATCAGATCCATCTGTTTTTCTTGACCATCTGGAGACTTTTTTCCATTTGGAGTTCAATATTTCTTTCTTTCTTTTTTTTTTTAAAGATTCTTTTGATTTTATTTTGGCTTTTATTGTGTGTGCTTTATTTTATTGTCAAGATTTGATCAAGATGAAGATCAAATGATCTAATCATTAAATTTTTTTAATTATATTCTTTGAAAATATATATTTATTTTTCTTTTTTGTAAATAGATTTTGGGTTTTTTCCTTTTTAGATTTTTTTCTTTCTATTTTTTCATTTTAATGAATCAAGGGTATTTTTATTTTTTACCATTTTGTAACGGTCAACTCACATACTTAATGGTTAAACCCTAAGTCCCTAATGGCAGGGGATATGAGTGTCAATTAATAGCAAACCTAAGGGGAGTTTGGTGTAATTACCTCTATATAATATTAATATATATATAATATATTTATATATTATATAATATATAAATATATTATTATATATATATTAATATTATATATAAATAATATAATAATATACTTAAATATATATATATATATTATAAATATATATATATATTGATTTTATATATTGTTATATATATTATAATACTATAATATAATAATAATATATTATGTTGGAAAGGAGGGTATTTTTGGAATGGAGTTGGGGAATATGAGGGTATTTATGGAATATAAATTTTAGTTTGGAATGGAATGGACATTCCATCCAAAATGGTGGAATCCCCATTACAATGGAATCACCATTCTATTGCATTTTAACAAACCAAACCATTTCATTCCATTTCATCCAACCTGAAACTAAATATACCACGGTGTGTCTAAAGCTATCTAGAGGGGGGTGAATAGATTTTACGCTTTTTACCCAATTTTTCGTGTTAGTCAAAATTACGAAATTACCCTCAAGATAATATAAACAAGCAAGTGTAATATGGTGCGGAAATTAAATTAACACTTGAATTTTTACGTGGAAACCCTCACGGGAAAAACCACGGGCTATGTAAGTAAGCCACACTCGAACCTCGAATCCACTAAATGTGCAAACGATTACAACCTAATCCCGGAAGTACACACACCTACCTAATCCCGGTATGAGTGAACCTAGTCCAATTTGCTTGCGATCTAAGCAACCTAATCCCGATTGCTACACACAAGACTTAGCTTCTCTTGAAGAGAATACAACCCTAAGTGAATATATGAAAATATCCAAAATGCAACATAGAGCAAGGGAAACCCTATATGCTTATCTAAGATGATTAATAGCAATTAAGAACAATCCTAGATATCAAAACTAAATGACATGTCAAATAGTTAAGCTAATCAATCCAAGTACAAAACCTAATATGCTAGCACAATACAACTTCTCAAACATACATCATACTAATCTCAATTTTGTATCTAGAGCATACAAAATAACAATCAAGTAATTAATTGAGATTGATAGAATTAAACACAAAATATGTAAGATATTAGTGAAAAGCTTACCAAGCAAAGTATGATGAAGATTCCATGCTAGATGACATCTAGATGATCTAAGATGATGCTAGATGATGATTGATGATCATGAATTGTGTTTGAGTAATTAAAAATGAGTTCTTTGTGTATTTTTCTTCTCTTGAAAAATATCCTAAGTATGAAGCATGAATAAGAACTCTTGTCAATGACCTAAAATCAAGTTAGCATATATATAGAGGCCATAAGTGAAGTGAGGTCGTTTTGAAAACTCGCCAGAAAACTACTCTGTGCGCTGGTGGACCTGCGCTGGTGGACCAGCGCAGGACCAGCGCACAAGCCAATTTTGGCTTGAGCGCTGGACGTCAGGCGCTGCCACCAGCGCCAGTCCAGCGGCGCCATACTGGGCGATCGGCGCTGGTGGCCGGCGCTGGTCCACACCAGCGCACGACAGCGGAGCGCCACTGGGCGATTTGCGCCGGTGAGCGGCGCTGGTCGACCGCGCTGGTGGACCAGCGCACAGCCCCAAAAATTGCATCCCATGCAATCATGCAAGGGGTACAAAGTCAAACAAGATGCATCCTAAAAGCCTAAATGCTATGATGTTTTCAACACAAGATGCAATCATAAAAATAAGCAAGAGAGATGTAATAATCATTTATGCACAACAAAAAGAAACACAACAGACAAGATTAAACATATGCATGAGTTGTGAGTGTGTGCAACTATCTCTTTAAGACAAGAAAGCACTTAGAATATTACCTTTGGTGCTTGTCAATAATGAGGTCTTCAAAGGGCCTAATGCACTAATAACAACATCTAAACTACCCTTACAAAGAATCCCCATTTATGGTTTGATCACGAAATAAGCCAATTAAAAACACGGGAATCCTTACACAACCAAACATGACCTATAGGAGACTTGTAACATCAATTGTAACATCAATTGTAATAAGCATGATTTGGAATACAACTCTCACTACAGGAGAGATATTTCTCAACATACATCTTACAATTTAATGAACAAATGTAAGACTGAGATTACTAATTTATATGGGTTATTGAATTATTAACGTGTCTCTTAGTATGAAACAAGAGGGTGCAAAAATAAATAAACAATTTTTTCAAAATTATTTTTTTTTTTAATTTTTTTAAAAATAAATGATTTAAAAGTAAATTTATTAAATTTAAAATTTTACTTATCCAATATCGGTTTTTGGACAACCAATATCTTATTGTAAAATAAATCCATATCGAGATTTTGTTTGGTGTTGAAAATAGGAAGTAGTAGTTTATAAAAATTATTAAAGATAAATAAAATTTTTGAAAATAGTTGACAACTATTATAAGTTTGTTGACAGTTTTGTAAAACTGTCATTAAAAAACTGTGCAAGAAACTTATAATAGTTGACAGTTTTGTAAAACTGTCAACTGTGATGGTTTTTCTTGTAGTGGAGATCACACTTTTTTTTTTTCTTCTAAAACTATTGATATATTTATCAAACCCAATCCAATTAGTATAGTAATTAATTATTCAGTAACTATATGTTTGTCAAAAAAAATTTATTATTCAGTAACTATATGTATTGTGTAAACTGTAATGACCCTTTAATCTAACAATTCAAAGGAATTAGAAATTTTAAAAAAAAAATTATTTGATGCGCTGTTTATTACCTACGACAAAATTGAAGTAAAAGGTCATTTTTTTGTGACAAAATTTTGTTTTCTGAATTCAAAAAGAACAAAAAATATGAAAATGACTCCAAAGGAAAGACCAACAATCATGTGGGATAATGAACAGGTAATGACCTTATAATACTATATATATATATATATATATATTGCAGTTAATTTATATATTCTCACTCAATTGGAATCAAGAGCCGGCCTAATCATTTTGGTTACATAAAAAATCAAATTAGGTGCACATGATTGGCTTAGATATATTGTTATTTGTGTAAAGTAGTTTTTTTTGGTGCATTGGAGGGCAGCTAGCCCAGAAAAGAAAGAACAAAAACAAACAAAAGAGACCAAGCACAAGCAAGGCCTCTAGCAACACAAACAATTATTCCATAATACCCTTCATTGCCTCTTTGAGCTTCAAGGCAACTTCTTCAAATTACTAGTAGTAGTAATATCCACTGGGATAAAGCTGTCCACACTACCTTTAGAAAGAAGCCCTTCTTTTTCTTCTTCACTAGATAAGAATTTGCTAGTAGTAGGGTCGCGAGATTGTCGTAGAATACTAGCACTATCCAGAATAACATCTTCATGATTCTCTGTGTGAGTAGATTTCAGAGTCTGCTTCTTGCCTTTAACCCTAGGATTCCTCAAATAAATACTACCAACCTTTAACTGACCACCCTTATTAGTAATTTTGATAGTTTTTTTGCCGGTTATTTTCTTATGGGCTCTGTTCTCAGAACTATGGCTAATCATGATAGATTCCTCACCATGCTTCTCAGTCTGGTTAGTGATCTTAGCCAAGATGCCTTGCTCCTTTATTTTACTGCCTCCATTAGAACTCATCTTGGGTTGTCTTAAACTCTCATTCATCATCACATCCATCTCCTCACTAAGGATTTCAAATCTAGATCCACCAACTTTACTAGTATTAGCTTTCTTCACAGCATCCAGATTTGCATCCTTGTTGGCTTTCCCCTATATGCTATCCGTAGGTACCCCAGCTGATTTACCAGTAGATCCACTCCCAAATTGTTTACCTCCACCTGCGCCTCTTCCAACAAAGCTACCATTATTCCCAAATCTGTTACCATTATTTCGATTCCCATGTTTACCATAAGATACAATCATCCATGGACCAAAAGGGGTATTTTCCTTTATCATCCTGCACCTTGTCACAATTAGTGGATGGCATTTCAACATTTAGCTCCACCATACCTTCTCTGTAGCTTTCTTTACTGTGTCCATATTTTCCACACTTAAAACATATCAAACCTAAACTTTCATATTCCACCATAATAGTTCTATCATCAATAATAATAGATCCTAAAAAGGGTTTCGAGATATCAATTTCCACACAAATTCTAGCATACCTACCTCGATCTTGGGTCTCCGTAATTGGATCCACCTTACACATAGTACCCAACATACCTCCTATGAGCCAAAGCAGATCAGAGTCCATCTATTCCATAGGGAGCTTGGTTAAATGAACCCAAATCAACATGCTTTGGATGGATTCTTCTTCGGGAATGAAATTCGGCTTCAAACGTTGGACTACCAAATATTAGTTTGCTATAACCCATGGTCCTCCAGTAAGAATGTAGTCCAGATCTCCCTTCATTTGGAATCGAGCAACAAAATAGCCATCTCCAAGATCAGTTAATTGCCACTGCCCAAACATGGTCCATTTCTGATTTAATTTAGTAAGCATGAAATTCAAAGTATAGGATCTACCCATGTTCTTCAAAATTAGAGCATTAGACCACGGCTTGTGTAATTGTGCTTTCAAATTTGGAGAAATCTTCATGATAGGACCAGTAGGACCATCTGAAATAATGACATCTTCATTTTCGATGCTTAATTTGGCCTTGTTAGCAGTGAATCCAGGCCAAGAATTGGGGTTAGTCATGCCCAGAAGCTTGTATTTGAAGCTGCCCATAGCTTCCCTCTTCGAATTTGCAGCAAAAAAAAACCATTTCGACCAAATGCCTCATCTTCAGATCTAGCACGTTTGGCAGACCCACTATCTTCCATGATCATCTCATCCTTCTTGCTATTCATATTTTGTTGAGCTGAGAAGACAAACACATCAATTTGGGTACCCATGTCGAGCAAGCAGCACAAAGAAGAACTAGGAAGCTTGAGAACGAAGGTGGCGTGTGAACAGGACTCTCATCAAACCTCAGATCTTTGGAAACGTACTAGGCACGTTTAACTATCCAAAAGCCACGTGTAATATTTGCAGATATTTTTTGTGTACAGTAGTTTTATGTTTGGCATAAAAGTACTATTTTCTTTTTGCAGTTAATTAGGTGAAGTTAATTAATGTAGTTAAATAATAAATATGAATATATATTTGATTAGAAAAAGCCCAATTTTATTTTTTTAATAAAATTGGACTGATCTAAAGGGAAAAAGCATCACAAGCGATCATATGTTGAAAAACCCCTAGACAGTATCCATATATATAAAAGATAAAAGAAAAGAAAAAAGTGGCAAAAAGCAATAAAACACAAAGACCCAAGGGGAAAACAACCCCAAACAAAAAAGAGGCATGCAGGCCATACCAAAAAAAGAAAAAGAAAACATCAAGAAAAACGAAAGACTCCCGGACCATGTAGTCATTGCCAACTAAAGAAGAACAGAACGGTGGGGCAGAGAACCACCAAGAATCAGCCTGAAGCTCCAAAGCATGCTTAGAAAGCGTATCTGCAACCTGATTCCCCTCCCTGAAAATATGGGAAACCTGAAAATCCATATGCGAGATCTGAAAGATGCAACGCTGCCACTCCTGATGAACCCTCCAAGGAACCATTTCAAAACGAGAAGAAAGAAGCTAAACCACATAAGAAGAATCGCTCTCAAGCTAGATTCGATGCCACCCATACTTCCAAGCAAAATTAATGGCCAATGAGGCCGCCAGAAGCTCGGCCTCAAACGCGAAAACTTGACCTAGAGGAATAGCAAAGCAACCCTTCACAAAGGGTTTATAGTTCCGAAAGATACCACCACAACCACCAACCCCCGGAGATCCCAAGGCAGCACCATCTGTATTCACTTTGATCCAACCAGGGCCCAGAGGCGACCAAACCACACTCTTGATCACTGTGGCTTTAGAAGGGCGACCCTGAAGACCAAAACGACGAAGAATCAAAAGGTCGTCCATACAATTACGCATACAACCAATCTCCAGGCGATTAGCCTTTGAAACCGCACGCCAAACTAAAGAAAGGATGGATCTAAAGTCCACCGACTTCTCTTCAAAGATCCACTGATTACGGGCAGTCCACAATCCCCATATCACTGCATGGATAACCGCTTTCCATAAAATCCTGACCTGCTCACTAAAGGAAACCGACATGGCCTGCAAGAAGAAGGATTGCCAAGTATCGGTAAAGACACGTCGCTGGAAAGTCGAGAAAATCGCCTCCCAAAGAGCAACCGCTAGGGGACAATGAAGAAAAAGATGATCTGAAGATTCACTACTAATCCCACAAATACTGCAACGAGAAGCTATATATATATAGTCTTTCTGTTATCAGTTCAAACTGATATAAAATATATCAGTTCCTTACATGTGGACCATTGCATTTAAAAGATACTTTGACAAGTGCATGCAGCCAAGTCAAAATATTTAAATCTAATGGCCCACAGGCAAGGAACTGATATATCTTTTGTTAGTTTGAATAGACAGTAGAAAAAATGTTTATATTGTCATGCATTAATAGAAGAATAGATGAAGAGCATGAAGAAAATATGAACACGAGAGGAAGAGCCTTGCTTTTATTGATATTGAGTGAGAGTTTCAGTTTTAGATTACATCCAAAAAGGAGAGACAATAAAATTAAACTACATATTTATAGGTGGGAGGACCAATCAAAATAAGACAAACAAAGTACCACCATTTAGTATGCATGTAGTGAAATTGTGTAAAGCTCCCACGTGTGATGGCTTCTTCAATAAGCCAAAGGTAAAATAAGTGGTGGAAAGCCACCCACTTGTAGCACATGTGTTGTGACACATGTATTGTAACACTTCCCCTTGGATTTCCACCATTTGTATTTTAATTTGCTAGGAAAAACCCAGTGGAACAAAAACCTTAGCAAAATATATACAATGAACTTCTGGATCAAGTGGTGTATATGTGTTTAGAACTGCCTCATTAAAACCTTTCCGGTAAAACCTAGTGGGATAAAATCCGGTAGAAGGAAAAAGAGTACAGTACACATATGTCCATTCAAATTTTGCTCCCCCTGATTGAATGCTCCCCCTGAATGAAACTTCAATATCAATCATGTAATTTACAAAGCCGACGCATGCCAATTCCATATACTAGTTTCTCAAAAGTTGATGTAGGCAATGTTTTGATAAATAGATCTGCAAGATTATCTGTAGACCGTATTTGTTTAACATCAATCTGTCAGCTCAGTTGAAGTTCATGAGTATAGAAGAATTTAGAAGAAATATGTTTGGTTCTATCTCCTTTGATATAGCTCCCTCTAACTTGAGCGATACAAGCCGCGTTATCTTCAAATATTGGTGTTGGCATCTCTGTAGATAATGAAAATCCACATGTATTTTGAATATGATAAATAACTTACCTTAGCCACACACATTCTCAGCTTGTTTCATGAAGTGCAAATATCTCAAAATGATTAGAGGATGTAGCAACAAGAGTTTGCTTTGTGGAGCGCCAGGAGATTGATGTGCCATTATATGTAAAAACATATCCTGTTTGTGAACGAGCTTTATAGGGATTAGATAAATACCTGGCATCAGCATAACCAATTAAACCTGAAAAGTTGTTAGATTTTGAATAATATAATTCTAAATCTTTCGTTCCACGAAGATAACGAAAAAGATGTTTAATCCCATTCCAATGTCTCCGAGTTGGTGCTGAACTAAATCTAGCAAGCATATTCACTGAAAATGCGATATCTGGTCTAGTACATTGAGCCAGATATAATAAAGCACCAATTGCATTAAGATATGGTACTTCAGGACCAAGTATCTTTTCACTATCTTCAAGTGGCCGGAATGGATCTTTTTTAGGATCAAGATTTCTAACAATCATGGGGGTACTTAATGGATGAGCATTGTTCATATTAAATCTTTTCAAGATCTTTTCAATATATGTTGATTGATGGATAAGTATTCCGTCTGATTTATGCTCAATCTTTAGGCCGAGACAATATATTGTCTTCCCTAGGTTTTTCATTTCAAATTCTTTTTTCAAATATTCAGCAGTTTTCAGGAGCTCTTCAGGAGTTCCAATTAAATTCATATCATCAACATAAATTGCTATAATAGCAAATCCAGGTTCTGATTTCTTTATGAATACACATGAGTATAATATGATTATTATATCCTTATCTTATCAGATATTTACTAAGACGGTTATGCCACATCCGTCCAAATTGTTTTTGATCCATTTAAGGATTTTTGTAGGTTCATCAAATACAGATTACGAGATCTCGGTTTACATGCTTCTAGTGTAAGGTTCCTTTTGTTGATTGGCTTATTTCGTAGACAAACCACATGTTGGGGGTTCTTTATAAGGGTAGCTTAAGTGTTGGTATTATTGCTTAATGCCCTTTGAAGACCTCGTCTTGATAAGCACCGAAGGTAAATTTCTATGTGCTTACTTGTCTTGAAGAGATAGTTGCACACACTCACAACTCATGCATATGTTTAATCCTTGTATGTTGTGTGTCTTATTTTTGTGCATTAATGTTCATTAACATCTTTTCTTACTTGTTATTTTGATTGCATCTTGTATGTCCAATTGATGTCCATGCATAGACTTAGGATTGCATTTTTGCAATGGGCGCTCTCAAAAGCGCTCTACAGAAGCGCTGTACGAACAGCGCCCATTGAGCGCTGTACAGACCTGATCGATTTAATTCGGTCGTTGTTGGGTCGTTGTACAGGCGCTGTACGTACAGCGCCCAAGGCAAAATATTGGTGTCACTTATCAAAATGACCACACTTTGATTTGGCCCCCTATATATATGCCACTTTGACTTTAGGTCTATCAAGAGAGTTCATATTCAGATTTCATACTTAGGATATTTTTCAAAGACAAGAAAAATTCCAAGAACTCATTTTTAATTACTCAAACACCTTTTCATGATCATCAATCATCATCTAGCATCATCTTTGATCATCTAGATGTCTTTTTGCATGGATTCTTCATCACACTTTGCTTGGTAAGCTTTTCACTAATATCTTACATATTTTGTGTTTTTCTTAACAAGCAATCTCAATTTATTACTTGTATGATTTTCAAATATCTTTTGATACAAGTTTGAGATTAGTGTGTTGTATGTTTGAGAAGTTGTATTGTGATAGCTAATTAGGTTTTGTGCTTAATCTTGATTAGCTAAACTATTTGACATGTCATTTAGCTTTAATATCTAGGATTGTTCTAATTGCATATTCATCATCTTAGATAAGCATATAGGGTTTCCCTTGCTCTATGTTGCATTTGGATATTCATATATTCACTTAGGGTGTTATTCTCTTCATTGAGAAAGTAAGTCCTGTGTGTAGCTTCTGGGATTAGGTTGCTTAGATCGCAAGCAAATTGGACTAGGTTCACTTATACCGGGATTAGGTATGTGTGTGATTACTTCCGGGATTAGGTTGTAATCATTTTACACATTTAGTGGATTCGAGGTTCGAGTGTGGCTTACTTACTAGCCCGTGGTTTTTCTCATGAGGGTTTCCACGTAAAAATCAAGTGTTATTTAATTTCCACATCTTATACTTGATTTATTGCTTTATCTAGTTAGGGATAATTTCGTAATATTGACTTCACACGAAAAATTGGGTAATAAGTTTAAAATCTATTCACCCCCCTCTAGATAGTTTTATACACACCGTGCTATAATTTGTTTCAATTGGTATCAGAGCGGATTCCTAGATATACATAGGTGATCCTTGCTTATTTTGGTGTGTTTTGCATTTTGTGTGATTTTTGATCATTCATACATTTGCATTCATTTCATTCATTCATAAACACTATGAGTGGAAACGGTGGAAATGGTGGTGGCAACGAGGGTGCTTCAAGCACAAGGCCTCCACTTCTTACCGGGTTGAACTATTCCCAATGTAAAGGGAAGATGGAATCCTACATATGTCAAATTCACGACCGTGCATGGATGGCGGTGGAAGATGGATATAATCTACCCATGATGACTCCCGATGGTGAAGGAGAAGAAGTATTGAAGCCTAAGGCGTAATGGAGTCCGCAAGAGTTTGAGGCTTCAAAGTGGAATAGGAAGGCGATGCATGCCATCCTTTGTGCAATGGATGAAAATCAGTATAAGCTAATTCAGAACACTCAAATCGCGAAAGTGGCTTGGGATGTCTTACAAGTTGCACATGAAGGAACCGAGGTGGTGAAGGAATCCAAGCTTCAAGTCCTCAAAACTCAATTTGAGTTACTTAGGATGGGAGAGGATGAATGCTTCAATGATTTTGAAATCAAATTGATGGATATCATTAATCAAAGTCACCAACTCGGAGACCCATATTCGGATAGGAGAATCAAGCAAAAGATTATAAGATCTCTCCCCGATAGGTTTGAATCAAAAGTAACGGCTTTAGAAGAAAATAGTGGATATAAGGATATGAAGCCGAGTGAGGTGATTGGGAGACTTCTAGCTTATGAGTCTAGGAAGAGTCCTATCTCCACACCTCCTAAAAAGCAAAAAGGAATTGCTTTGAAAACCTCCAAGTATGAAAAGGAGGCAAAAAAGAATGACTCGGACGAAGACCTTGCATTATTTGTGAAGAGATTCAAGAGGGTCATGAAGTTCGGGAAAAAGGACTTTGGTTCCAAAGGTCAAAACTTCAAGAAAAAGGGTTCCTACAACAAGTTTGAGCCTAGGAAAGAGAAGACTGAAAGGAAAGGGGTCCGTTGTTTTGAGTGTGGTGGGATAGGTCACTTTGCCCCCGAATGTGCAAATCACATTGAGAAGAAAAAGGGAAAAGTGATGGCCGCCATTTGGAGCGGAAGTAGTGATGACTCCATTGAGGGAGATGAGTCTTCGGATGATGAAGAGCTCATGGCTAATCTCCTAGCTTTTGCCTCCTCCCATAAAAGTAAAAGTGCTAGTGAAAGAGAGGAAATGAGTTAAGAGGAAAATGACTCAAGTGGAGAAGAAAGTGATTCCTCTTTTAACTCCATAAATGGATTTGTGGAGAAAAAGGTGCTTGCTAAATACCATGCCAAGTTTAATGATTTAGCAATCAAAAGCATAAGAAAGATCAAGATGTTGAGAGAAGAGAATCTTGAGCTTTTATCTCATAATGACCACTTAAGTGAATAAGTGGAAAAATTCAAGAAGATGGAAGATAAGCTAAGAGAGGAGTTAGTCTTATCTAGGAGGAATGAGGAAAGTCTAAAGAGGGAGCTTGAAGAAGTAAAAGAGTCTATGACTAGGTTGGATTCTAGCACCAAGAAGCTTGACCATATGCTTGGTGTTGGAAAGAGTCCATGTGACAAGAGGGGTCTTGGGTATGAAGATGGTAAGAAGATCTCAACCTCTAACAAGACCGTGTTTGTCAAGAGTTTGAGGAATGAAGAAGCTTCATTGGTGCAAACTCCTAGGAAGAAGTGAAGATGGTGCCAAGAAGGCAATCTCAAGCTCAACCCTCTAGGGTCCCTTAAGCCAACATTCCTCCACAATTGGCTCACAAAGGAAAGAGACCAATCATGCAACCTCAAGCTAGGAAGCAAGCTAGACCGGTTCAACTACGAAGATGGATTGAACCCATTCATCAACAAAGACAAGGACAAGGTATGATTCCTTATTTTACTCCTATATGTCACTTTTGTGGATTTGATGGTCATATTAGACCAAATTGCTTTTGATATATTAAAATGTGCAAAACTAGAAGCAAGATTGAGAAGAAAAAGAAAAGAGCCATGATGCATGTTCCTAGGAATGATGATATTGTTATGTATGATCCTAGAACATCTAGAGCCCATGTACCAAAGACCACTAAGAAAGCAGAAATTGTTTCTAGGTGGATTAGAAAGAATGAAAATGTTTGCCATGTTGCTTAAATAGCCTGAAGGCAAATTCTTCTAATTTTTGGTATTTAGATAGTGGGTGCTCTAGGCACATGACGGGAAACAAGAGTTTCTTCGAGACTCTTATTATGGAGGAAGGAGGATATGTCACTTTTGGTGATGGATCCAAAAAGAAAGTTGTAGGGAAAGGAACCATTTCCGTTCCCGGATTACCCTCCTTATCTGATGCTTTATTTGTTAATGGCTTGAAAGCCAATTTAATAAGCATTTCACATCTAAGTGATGAAGGATATTCCGTCTTGTTTATTAAAAGTGATTGCTCGATCCTAAAGCCCGATGGACAAACCTTGTTGAAATGTATGAGATCTAGTGACAATTGTTATTGTCTTGAAGCTAGAATAGTCTCAAACATTGTGTCCATGGATGAGCAAATAGAGTTGTGGCATGAAAGACTTGGCCACATGACCTTTAGGGATTTAAGAACCCTTGGAAAGTTCAATTGTGTGCGTGGCCTCCCTAAGCTTGGGAAGAAAGCCAATGGAATTTGTGGACCTTGCCAACAAGGAAAACAAATCAAGAGCATGCACAAAAAGGGCAAGTATCTCTCTACCAAGGAGCCCCTAGAGCTTCTCCACATGGATCTCATGGGTCCTGTGCAAACTGAGATGATTTCTCAACTTTTTGTCAAAGTTTTATTGTCATCGTTGTGTGTGAGGGAGTCACGATTGGTAATTCGAAGACAGATTTGAAATCGGAGTTCGAAGGCCCAGATACGGTCGAAGAATGCGAGCGGAGCGTGGGAGGAGCAAGTGAGGCCAACGGCCAAGCTTGCTTGGCCACATGTGGAGGCCGTGGGCCACACGGCCAGACCAGCTCTCTGGTCCTGTGTGGCACACATGCCCCACACAGCTAGGAGCTGATGTGGCAACTTCTGGTTGGCCAAAATCCTCCTCTCTCTCTCTCTTCCTTTTAAATTTCCAAATTCCCTCCCATTCATTTTCAAGAAGAAAAAGTTGAATCCCGCTAGAATTTTCTCTCCAATTTTTCTCATCTTCCAAACACCTTAACTTTCTCATACGAACTCGAAATTGAGTGATTCAAGTTGGAGATTGTTTGTAATCGAGTCCTCTACCTTTTCCAAGTGATTTGGCAGCTTTTTGATTAACTGTTCTGGTGGTTGCACACAGAAAACCGAACCAGCTCAAGAATCCAAGGTAGTGTTCATATCTTTGCAATTTCTTCTTTTATAACCTTCAATTAACTTGGGGTTTCTTCTTCTATATGTGTATGTATTATGAATGCTATAGAGAAAGATAGATTCATAATCAATCTTAATCAAAAGTCTAATTAGAGACATATGTGAACTAGTTTCTTAGATACTACGTTTTTCACATGCGTGAGAGTTGTATTGTGATTAGATTGATATATAGGATTATTTGTGACTTGATTGAATCATTTTATGATTAATAATCCTTGAAATGTGTTTTGATCCTTGATTGATGCATTCTAGGATTAAGGCTCTTGTATGTGTTTTTAGAGACATCTAGGATTCAATTGATTTATCAATATATCCATGCTCTAAATCTTTGGCTAGAATATTCATTGAACACATTTGTGATTCTAGCATTTTTGTGTATGTTTATGACATCTTGAATATGTGCTTCATGTATATGTTTTTATTCAAGTGTTATTTGTATGAATAGAACTATGAGCTTTTGTGTTAGATGCTTTTCACTTGCGCTAGGTTTAATTCATGTTTTTGGCATCTAGATTACTTTACTTGTATTCTCACATGTTTAGATCTAGTTGTTCCATGGAATGTATTGATCACATGTTCTATGTTGAATTGATTGTTTCAATCATTTACATTCACATGATCACACTAGGAAGTCCTTGTAAAAGGCATGAAGAGTCCGAATAGTCAAGCAAGGAAGTCTTAGTTAGGACGTGAGGTCCGGATAACCGAGCAAGAAGTCATGGCTAGAGTCGGGAGGACTCGGATAGTCATGCATGGGAGGCTCCCTAGAGGCATGAGTGCCTTGGATAGGGAGTTGGCTTGTATGTTGGTACGCCTAGGCGTATGGATAGACATAGACTCCAAAAGAGTGGGGTACATGGGATGTGTATGCACTCTTGAGGAATTTCTAATCTTCCATCGATGTTGGTTTTGTATGTTGTCCAATATATGGTGGCTCCGCATCATTGAGGGATTTCGTACTTTCCAATAGGGTTGGGTAGACCTAGACTCCACTAGGTAGGTGAGCTAAAGATTGGTCACTTTGTGGAATTTCTTATTTACCATCCAATATATATAAGTACCCAATGGTTGTAGTTCAACCCGTGGATGTTTCCTCCTTAGAGGTTTTACCACGTTAAAAAATCTCTTGTGTTAATTCTTCCTATCTCTATCTCTTATATTTGTATATGTGTAAGTTGTTATCTTGTTGCATAATATTCACTTGTGATGTATATTATAACAAGATTTTGTAAAGTGTGATTTGTGAACTTAAGTCATTTGATCTTATTTGTAAATATAATTATTTGAATATTGTATTTTTTGTGTATAGTATTATTTGATTATACTTGTAATACATTTAACAAATATTGAAATACAAGTATTCTTTGATGTTGAGTTTATGTGTTATTATACCTCATACAACTAATTGATATTCATAGACTTTGCTTATATGACCATATGCTTATCTTGTCTATGTATGGATTTATGGTTTATGTGTTGTATGTAAGGCTACCTTGAGGGACAAACGAAAATTTGTTCAAGGGATTGAAAAAGGCGTAAAAACCTATTCACCCCCCCCCCCCCCCCCCCCCCCTCTTTAGGTATGCTTTAAGCTATTTAACTCTGTTTGTATACTTTCAACTTGTTAAGAAAGATACTAAAATTAGATGAAGTTAGTAAAAATCTTACCAAGCAAGATGTGATGATGCTAAACCATGCATGGATGAACTTTGATGCACAAAGGAAAAGTGTTTGAGTGATCAAAGATGAGTTATTGATTAAAAATCTCTCTTTGAAAAAACTCTCAATTAAAAATATGATTTTTGAGTCATTAAATTGACCTAAGAATAAAGATGCATATTTATAGGAGGTCAAATTAAAGATATGTCGTTTTGGACAAAATCAGTTTTCGCCATTGGTCAAATGGCGACATCATGGCAACGCAAATGGCGACGCCTGATGCAACAAAGAAAATCTTCTTTGTCGCCATTTTTCAAATGGCGACATCATACCTGATTGAATTTCAAGAATGAAACATTCTGTCGCCATGGCGTCACCATCAAATGGCGACACCAACAAAGGGCGACAATGCCCTGCTTCCACTTTGTGCACAATGTGCAAGTGTGCAAAGTGGTGAATCCAAAGGAGAAGCCAAGGGCATTCTCCGAAGGAGATCTTCGCGCAAGACAAGCACACCAATGTGCACGTGCTGATGTTTTCGAACAATCTTTAGGAAACGAATTACAAAACACATAAACACACAATAATATACAAGCAACAAAGTGCAAGTGTGAAATGTGACATGTGAAGAGAATGCTCACATATGCAAATATGCTAAGTGTGTGTGTGCAACTAAATTTCTTCAAAGAAAAAAACTAAGCACTAGAGATATACCTTTGGAGTGCTTGTCACCTTGAGGTCTTGAAAGGGCTTTGAGCTTGATCCTCAATCACCTAAACTATCCTTACAATTCAATCACCAATTGTGGTTTGTCCACGAAATAAGTCAACCAATAAATGGGAATCCTTACAGTGTATTATCCTATTATGACTATATCAAAAGACTTGCTTATTTGACTAGATAAATAAATTCCTTTTATTTATCTACTTATCAAATAAAGTCTTTGATTCTTATTATACTACCAACAATAGTATAATACAAAGAAACCTATTTTCTAGTTAGAAAAAGATTTTGATTTTTAATTAATTAATTAACTTCCATTTAATTAAATAATTAAATAATATAATATAATAGGCTTCTTTACTAGCTTTGCCGCACAAGTGCATATCATGGGCCATATATTATTTTTCCATTTTATTAAATCCATTGGACCTTAATAAAAAAGTCCATATGTGAACTGGACCCATTTTTACTAAAAGAAACAAGTCCACATGCCTTAATACAATTCTAGATGGACCCATAATTAGTCCGATAGAATATATCAAGTGATCCATGTAAGTCCGTGTGGATTGGGGATCTTGGTGGGATATCTAAATTTAAGCTTCAATAGACATAACCCAATCATAATCAACAAATAATTTACTTAGGTTCGATCTATTAATTTTAGCTCATTCCATTAAAGAACTAAAATTGAACTCTTAAATAAAGATAGAATAAGTAAATGTTTCTCATTCATACCCTAGACAATCTTATTGGAGATAGTGTATCCTCGTGAATAATATCAGTAATCGCCAAGAGCTCATAGACCGCCTATAGCTCTCCTTGTTACCATATTTACTCATATGATCACATTTTGAACTTGGATATTTTGACTTGTCCAGAAGTCATGTTTCAATAGACGCTATCGAAAACTCAACGTTAATGTTTAATATCCAATACCTCAAAATATCTATACGATAATATTATACTCACATTTAATAAATAGAGTCACAATGTCCATATCTATAAATGAAGTCCTCTATCGATTAGCAAATGAATACCAACAAACTATCGAGGATAGACTATTCTATATAATCGTACCTATTGATAGCTCAAATGATAACACTTGTAACCATAAGTCCATCATTTATCTCATGATTAAGATAGACTATCCGATTTCCCTCATAATGAAAACTTTTATCCACTAACACTTCTAGAAAAAGTATTTCATTGTGATCCTATTCAATGCACCTAGTGCACTAGATTCGTTTACTCAAAGACACTTTGATGATTTTAGACTCATCATAACACATTTGATCCCACTCAAATGCTAGCAAAAGAATCTACAACATTAACAAGATAAAGGTGCCCAACCTTTATCTTAAGTTGTGAATATTATTCAAGACTAACAAATGAATTGTGTCTACCTCATACATATCCTGATGTACGAACAATTCTTCTTTTCTCATAGTCTTTTGATCTTATGATTATTTACTTTTGACAATTATAATAATTAAACTATAAATGCTATAAGACTTGTTAAACCAGAAATCACTTTATTAATATGAAAAGATTGTCAAAAACAATATTACATTCTTGCTATTGTGCATAATCCTAACAATCTCTCACTTGCGCTATAGCAAATGTGTCATATCTCTCATTCCCATATTCTCTAGGTGTCCATAAAAACTCTTCTATGGTAGAGCCTTCGTGAAGGGATCCACTAGAATTTCTGCTGATGCGATTTTGGTAATCGTCACGTCAACCCTATGCACAATTTCCCTTAAAAGATGATTCTTCCTTTCAATGTGTTTTCCTCTCTTCTGACTTTTTGATTCTCTCGAATTAGCCACTGCTCCACTGTTGTCATAGTAGATCATGATCTATTTATTTGCATCAAGAACCACTTCCAAGTCAATCAAGAATTGGCAAAGCCAAACAACCTCTTTGGCAACTTCGCATGCAGCAACATACTCAGCTTTCATGGTGGAATCAACAATACAAGATTGCTTGATACTCCTCCATATGACTGCTCATCCTCCAAGAGTAAACACAAATCCTGATGTGGATTTTCTGGAGTCAGAATTCAATTGGAAATCAGAATCTGTATACCTAACGGGAATCAAATCCTCTCCAGAGTATACAAGCATATTATCTCTCGTTCTTTTGAGATACTTGAAAATATGCTTGACTGCCGTCCAGTGATCAGGACCAGGTCTCGATTGAAACCTGCTAACTATGCCAACAACAAAACAAATATCCGGTCTAGTGTAGAGCATTGCATACATGAGACTTCCAACTACCGAGGCATATGGAACCCTACTCATGAATTGCTCTTCATGCTCATTCTTAGGAACTTGTTCTGTAAGGTTTATGATTTGTATTGGCTTGATCCCATTGCAAAATGCTCTATATTTGTATTAGTTATTGCTTAAGATGTTCTTTAAAGAAAGGAAGCTTAAAAGATGAAGAAGCAATGTCTAGTGCAAAAGTCGTCTTCAAGAGGTGAAAAGCGTCAAAGGTATATCTTGACTCCTATCCTTTTACAAGGCGTTAGCGCACACACACACAATTCATACATGTGTGTCCCTGCATCATGGTTCAAACATTTGGTATAACACATTCACACACTTCATATTATGCTCATGCATTGATCTTGTATTGACAAACATTGTAGAATTGCATGCTTTGTGACTATCTCTTTGATATGGCATGCTTGTGTGAATATGTGTTTATTTGTTTGTATATTTTGTGTTTAGGACTTGAACATGTTCTTATTTAATACCTTATTGAGTTCTGGTCATTTCAGTTACTCATTCATAAGGTTTCGAGTCCAAACAATGTTACTACGCTATTTTTCGTTCTCATTCGTTGAGTTGACTTCATCGTCATTTTCCGAGATGATTTCTCAACCATTTTTCAAATTTGTGTAGTCGTTGTTGTGCGTAAGGGAGTCATGGTTTATAATCTGAAAATGGATTCGATATCGGAGTTCGGATGCCCAAGATATGGGCTGAAGAACTGAAGGAGCGCGCGAGAGTGGTCTAGAGCGCGTGAGGCCACTTGGCCTGGCCGTGAGGGAGGCTGTGAGGGAGGCCTCTACCCCCGTGAGGCCCAAGCGCCCCCCATGGGAGGGTGACGTGGCAGGTGGTGATTGGCTCGAAATTTTTTTTTCTCTCCTCCTTTTAAACTCATCTCCTTCCCTTCACACTTGAGTTGAATTTTTGAAGAACTCTTCACGAATTTCTGCAGAGTTCTCCCATTTTTAGTTTTAGTATTTTGATCATATCTCTCTCATACGAACTCGAAATCAATCGATTCAAAAACCACAATTGTTGGTCTTGAAGAGAGCTACAAACACCAAGTATTTCCAGAGGTAGTTTACTTCGCCATTTGTCTCAGTTGATCGATTTTCAGTCCGAGGTCAAGGTTGTTTGTTCAACTTCTTCTTTTTCAATTTCATCTTTGATCTTCTTTTGATTCTTACTATTTGATTGATGAAATTTGTTGAGAAGCATGTTAGATCATATGCTAGGGGTGTTTGATCATTTGTTAATTGAGATTTAGCTTTGTGATTTGTTTTGAACATATATGTGCTAAACTTGATTTTGTGTGAAATTGATTCTAGAAAATGAATATATGATATGTCTCATATCATTTTCTAGATTTTATTTCATGATATAAGAACTAGGTTTTTAGTGTGATAAATTGAATATTCATACATTTGTTCTTATTGATTTACATGTCTTGATTTCTAGATAATCTTGTGATTGTGTGTTGGAAGTATATTCTAGATTGTCATTGAACATGTACATTTTGCTTGATTGATCATCTAGCTTAATTTGTGAAACTAAATATACCACGGTGTGTATAAAGCTATCTAGAGGGGGGGTGAATAGATTTTACGCTTTTTACCCAATTTTTCGTGTTAGTCAAAATTACGAAATTACCCTCAAGATAATATAAACAAGCAAGTGTAATATGGTGCGGAAATTAAAATAACACTTGAATTTTTACGTGGAAACCCTCACGGGAAAAACCACGGGCTATGTAAGTAAGCCACACTCGAACCTCGAATCCACTAAATGTGCAAACGATTACAACCTAATCCCGGAAGTAATCACACACCTACCTAATCCCGGTATGAGTGAACCTAGTCCAATTTGCTTGCGATCTAAGCAACCTAATCCCGATTGCTACACACAAGACTTAGCTTCTCTTGAAGAGAATACAACCCTAAGTGAATATATGAAAATATCCAAAATGCAACATAGAGCAAGGGAAACCCTATATGCTTATCTAAGATGATTAATATGCAATTAAGAGCAATCCTAGATATCAAAACTAAATGACATGTCAATTAGTTTAGCTAATCAATATCAAGCACAAAAACCTAATATGCTAGCACAATACAACTTCTCAAACATACATCATACTAATCTCAATCTTGTATTCAACAAATATAAAATCACATACAAGTAATTAAATTGAGATTGCTAGATAAGAGAAACACAAAATATGTAAGATATTAGTGAAAAGCTTACCAAGCAAAGTATGATGAAGAATCCATGCAAGATGTCATCTAGATGATCTAAGATGATGCTAGATGATGATTGATGATCATGGAAAAGGTGTTTGAGTAATTAAAAATGAGTTCTTGGAATTTTTCTTCTCTTTGAAAAATATCCTAAGTATGGAATCTGAATATGAACTCTTGTAATTGACCTAAAGTCAAAGTGGCATATATATAGGAGGCCAAAACAAAGTGTGGTCGTTTTGATAAGTTTGCCCACTATTTGCCATGGGCGCTGTACGTAGAGCGCCATTGTACAGCGCCTGTACAGCGCCCTTGCTCTGTTTTCACGAGGAAACAGAGTGGCGCTGTATGTACAGCGCTCTGTACCGCGCCACGTACAGCGCCCCAACAGCGACCCAACAGCGACCGATTAAATCGATCAGGTCTGAACAGCGCTCAATGGGCGCTGTTCGTACAGCGCTTCTGTACAGCGCTTTTGGGGGCGCCCAGTGCAAAAATGCAATCCTAAGTCTAAGCATGACAAGGCAATTGGATATGCAAGATGCAATCAAACTAACATGCAAGAAGAGATGTTAATGAGCATTAAGGCACACATAAAAGACACACAACATATAAGGATTAAACATATGCATGAGTTGTGAGTGTGTGCATCTATCTCTTCAAGACAAGTAAGCACTTAGAATATTACCTTTGGTGCTTGTCAATAGTGAGGTCTTCAAAAGGGCCTAAGCAATAACACAACATCTAAGCTACCCTTACAAAGCATCCCCACATGTGGTTTGATCACGAAATAAGCCAATTAAAAACAACGGGAATCCTAACAATCTCCCCCTTTGGCTATTTCGTGACAAAACCACCACTCACATTGATTCCTCACAACAAAATAGAAACTACGGGATTACAATGATATTCTACATTACAAAGAGATAAGAGAATGCAACTTGAAGTCTTCAATCCTCTTGTAGAATAATCAATCCCTGAAAAGAGTTTCTAACATTCCAATTCAAGTAAAGTGTGAGATTAATCATGTGAGAATAATACCAAGCATTTGCATTTTTAGAATTTAGGCACAACATTAGCAAATGTATGCAATGTATGATAAATGCAATGCTCCCCCTCAGCAATGCTCCCCCTCAAAGGGTTACTCCCCCTTAATGTTTTATCTCCCCAAAGTGCACAATAGCTTCTCTATTTTGCAACTCCCCTTACCATTTCCTACTCCCCCTTTTTGTCATGATATAGGCAAAGGAGTAGTCTCCAACCGGGTCACTCAAAGCAACGAGAGATAGAAGCATGCAAGATATGCATATACATATAAGTCACTTTATGCACTTCAATTAATTTGAGAGAAACAAGGAGATTTATTTGAGAAAATGTGTGAATCCAACATGCTTTGCATACAAGACATATAGCATTCAAGTCCAAAGTACAATGGTATTTGGCAAAGCAAATGACAAAGGTTTCTAATTCGAATTCAAACCAATTTCACCAATGTCATGGAAAAAGCAAGGATATAGAGATTATTGATTTTAATTTAAGAGTAACTATATCCAACTTTATAAGCGAAACATGGCATGAGCGACTTTGCACCCTATTAGATTTTTCCGGATAAGATATCCGTATGATAGTAACCATGTTCAACTAATAAAGAAAGAGAGACATTTGGAATTTAAATTCCTTTGAACGGATACAAGATCCTTTATTCATTTGGAGTCTCATAAGCTTTCACACAAGTTTTGCATTTTTAAGAATATGCAATCATCAATTCATGCTTTTCATGTGAGCATGTTGTATGAATTTCATGCTTTTTCATTTAGCATTAGCATGTTATTTAAGAAACATCATGTCATGGAGATAACTATAGGTCATTCACATCATACTTCCTATGTAAATCTCCTAGTCCAAAAATGCATGTTTGAACATAAATATGACATGGATTGTAAACAAGCAAGGTTCACACTTATAGAATAGAAAACATATATACATATGTACAACCAAGCTTACTCAAGCAAATCAAAAGAAGAGGCATAAGTTATTTCAAAATTTTTTGCAAGTTACATGAATGCAAAATAGCTCTCTTTGCTTGAGTTCCCCATATGGGGTCAATCATAGAACATCACTCCACAAGACATATCCCAATAGATCTACTAAGAGTTTTAAATCGAGTAGCATCTAAGGGTTTAGTAAATAAGTCCGCAAGTTGATCATTAGTACCTACATGTTCAAGTACTATGCATTTATTTTCAACAAGCTCTCTAATGAAGTGATGGCGGATGTCAATATGCTTAGTTCTAGAATGTTGAACCGGATTCTTGGAAATATTAATAGCACTCATGTTATCACAAAAGAGAGTGAGAGTACCTTGGTTGAATCCGTAGTCTACAAGCATTTGTTTCATCCATAGGAGTTGTGTGCATCCACTCCCCGCGGCTATGTACTCGGCCTCGGCCGTGGACAAGGAAATCGAGTTTTGCTTCTTGCAAAACCAAGACACCAAGTTGTTGCCTAGAAAGAAGCAACCGCCCGATGTGCTCTTCCTATCATCACAATTTCCTGCCCAATCCGCATCACTAAAGCCAACTAGACTAGCATTAGTGTCAAAAGAGTACCAAATCCCATAGTTGGATGTCCCATTCACATAGCGAATGATCCTCTTCACACAAGAGAGGTGGGACTCCTTAGGATCCGCTTGGTACCTAGCACACACACCCACACTAAAAGATATATCGGGCCTACTTGCGGTCAAGTAAAGCAAGCTACCTATCATGCCACGATATAGAGTTTGGTCCACACTTTTACCACTAGCATCCTTGCTTAGCTTCAAAGTTGTACTCATGGGTGTATCACAATGTTTGGTTTTCTCTAAACCAAACTTCTTCACTAGGTTCTTAGCATATTTGGCTTGGGTTATGAAAATCCCATCATGCATTTGCCTAATTTGCAAACCTAGGAAGTAACTAAGCTCACCAACAAGACTCATCTCAAATTCAAGAGACATGACATCAACAAATTGTTGGACTTTGGTGTTGTTGGTGGAGCCAAAAACTATATCATCAACATATATTTGAGCTATGAAAAGCTCATCATTGTCTCTCTTGATGAATAGTGTCTTGTCAACACTACCTCTTGTGTAGTTGTTGTCAACAAGAAATTGAGTGAGGCGCTCATACCAAGCCCTCGGTGCTTGTTTCAACCCATAAAGTGCCTTCTTGAGACGATAGACATGATTGGGGTGGTGAGCATCCACAAACCCCTTAGGTTGTTCAACAAACACTTCCTCTTGCAAGAAGCCATTGAGGAAGGCACTCTTGACGTCCATTTGGTGCAATTTGAACTTGTGCACACAAGAGATGGACAAGAGAAGCCTAATGGACTCTAAGCGGGCAACGGGAGCAAAAGTCTCCTCAAAGTCGATACCCTCAATTTGAGAGTACCCTTGTGCTACAAGTCTAGCCTTGTTCCGCACTATGTTGCCATCCTCATCGGATTTGTTCCTAAATATCCATTTGGTGCCTATGACATTAGTGGTCTTAGGCCTAGGAACTAGAGTCCAAACCTCATTCCTTTCGAATTGGCTTAGCTCTTCTTGCATGGCAAGAACCCAAAATTCATCATTTAAGGCTTCTTCAACCTTTTTGGGTTCAATTTGAGAGGTGTAACATGTATAGCTAATAAGATTAGCAAGTTGGCGTCTAGTCCTAACACCCTCATTTACCTCTCCAATGATATCTTCTTTATCATGGAGTTTCCTAACCCATGGAGCGGGTTCTTTAGAGTCCAAGAGAGGAACTCTATCAATAGGTTGTGTGCCATCATTGTTGACATTAGATGTCCCAACATTAGGCGACACCACAACCTTCTCCAAAGGAGAATCATCACTAAAAATAACCTCCTCATCATGATCATTAGACTTGAGCCTAGTATCATCAAATACGACATTGGATGATTCCATAACACTTAGAGTCTTTAAATTGAAAACTCTATAGGCTCTACTATTTAAGGCATAGCCAATAAAAATACCCTCATCACTCTTAGCATCAAACTTGCCAAGTTGATCACGGTCATTCAAAATGTAGCATTTGCTTCCAAAAGTGTGGAAGTAGCTAACATTTGGCCTCTTGCCTTTCCATAACTCATAGGAGGTGTTTCTAGTACCGGGCCTTAGGAACACTCTATTTCCTATATAGCAAGCCGTGTTAATGGCTTCGGCCCATAGGTTCCTAGGGACATTGTTGCTAAGCAACATCACACGGGCCATCTCTTGGAGGACCCTATTCTTCCTCTCAACAACTCCATTTTGTTGAGGTGTCCTAGGAGCAGAAAATTCATGGGAGATGCCTAAACCATTACAAAAGGTTTCAAAGGTGGCATTCTCAAATTCTCTCCCATGGTCACTTCTAATCCGTTTAATGCTTCTAATGTTAGAATTCATTTCATTTTGCAATTTAGTACAAAGCATTTTAAACTTATCAAAAGTTTCGGATTTTTCTCTAAGAAAATATGTCCATGTAAATCTAGAGAAATCATCAACACAAACAAAAATGTATCTCTTTCCACCCAAACTTTCGGTTTGCATGGGGCCCATGAGGTCCATGTGGAGAAGCTCAAGTGGCTCCTTGGTGGTGAGATACTTACCCTTTTTGTGCATGCTTTTGGTTTGCTTTCCTTGTTGGCAAGGTCCACAAATGCCATTGGCTTTCTTCCCAAGCTTAGGGAGGCCACGCACACAATTGAACTTTCCAAGGGTCCGTAGATCCCTAAAGTTCATGTGGCCAAGTCTTTCATGCCACAACTCAATTTGCTCATCCATGGACACATGATTAGATACAATTCTAGCTTCAAGACAATAGCAATTGTCGCTAGATCTCATGCCTTTCAACAAGGTTTGTCCATCGGGTTTAAGGATAGAGCAATAATCTTTAGAGAACAAGACGGAATATCCTTCATCACTAAGATGTGAAATGCTAATTAAATTGGCTTTCAAGCCATCAACAAATAAAGCATTGGATAAGGAGGGTAATCCGGGAACGGAAATGGTTCCTTTCCCTATAACATTTCTTTTGGATCCATCACCAAAAGTGACATTTCCACCTTCCTCCATAACAAGAGTCTCGAAGAAACTCTTGTTTCCCGTCATGTGCCTAGAGCACCCACTATCCAAGTACCAAAAATTAGAAGAATTTGCCTTCAAGGCTATTTGTGCAACATGGCAAACATTTTCATTCTTTCTAATCCACTTAGCAACAATTTTAGCTTTCTTAGTGGCCTTTGATACATGTGCTCTACTATTTCTAGGATCATGCAAATCAACATTTTCATTCCTAGAAACATGCATCTTGGCTCTATTCTTTCTCTTTTCAATCATGCTTTGTTTTCTACACATTTTAATATATTGAAAGCAATTTGGTCTAATATGACCATCACAACCACAAAAGTGACAAATAGGAATGAAAAAAGGAATCATACCTCGCCTTTGAGCACGTCCATGTCTTTGTGGATATGTGGGTTCAATCCGTCTTCGTTGTTGAACCGGTCTTGGTTGCTTCCAAGCTTGAGGTTGCATGATTGGTCTCTTTCCTTTGTGAGCCAATTTGGGAGGAGTGTTGGCTTGAGGAACCTTAGGAGGTTGAGCTTGAGTTTTCCTTCTTGGCCCCATCTTCACTTGTGCATTAGAACTTTGTCCTATTTCTAACTTCTTCCTAGGAGGTTGCACAAATGAAGTTTCTTCATTCTTCAAGCTCTTGACAAATATAGTCTTGTTAGAGGTTGAGATTTTCTTGCCATCTTCATACCCAAGACCTCTCTTGTCACTTGGACTCTTTCCAACACCAAGTAAATGATCAAGCTTCTTGGTGCTAGAATCTATCCTAGCCAAGGACTCTTTAGCTTCTACAAGTTCCCTCTTCAAGCCTTCTTCACTTCTCTTGGATAAGTCTAACTCCTCAATTAACTTATCCTCTCTCCTCTTCAATCTTTCCACTTGTTCACTTAAGTGGTCATTGTGAGCCGAAAGTTCAAGGTTTTCTTCTCTCAACCTCTCAATCTTTCTTGTGCTTTTAAGTGCTAAATCATTGAACTCGGCATGGTATTTAGCAAGCACCTTTTGCTCCACAAACTTCTTCTTGGAACTAGAAGAGGAGTCACTTTCTTCTTCACTAGAGTCAATTTCCTCTTGACTCAAATCTTCCTTTTCACTAGCACTTTTGCTCTTGTGAGAAGATGCAAAAGCTAGGAAGTTAGCCATGAGCTCTTCCTCACTTGAAGACTCATCCTCCTCATTGGAGTCATCACTACTCCCACTCCATGTGGCGGCCATCACTTTACCCTTCTTCCTCTCATTGTGATTCGCACATTCGGGGGCAAAGTGACCAATCCCACCACACTCAAAGCATCGGACCCCTTTCCTTTCGGTTCTCTCTTGTCTAGGCTCAAACTTCTTGAAGGAACTCTTTTTCTTCAAATCTTGTCCTCTTGACCCAAATCCCTTCTTCTTCTTGAACCCCATAACCTTGTTGAACCGTTTCACAAATAAGGCAAGGTCTTCATCCGATTCATGCTTTGCCTCCTTTGCATCCTTAGATGCTTTCAAAGCTATTCCTTTAGACTTCTTAGGAGGAGTAGTGTTGCTAGGAGCCTTCCTAGACTCATATGCAAGGAGACGCCCAATTACCTCACTTGGCTTCATATCCATGTAGCCACTATTTTCTTCTATGGCCGTCACCTTTGATTCAAACCTATCGGGGAGAGATCTCATAATTTTTTGCTTGACTCTCCTATCCGAATACGGGTCTCCGAGTTGATGGCTTTGATTTACTATGTCCATCAATTTGATTTCGAAGTCGTTGAAGCATTCATCCTCTCCCATCCTAAGTAACTCAAATTGAGTTTGGAGGACTTGAAGCTTGGACTCCTTCACCACCTCGGTTCCCTCATGTGCAACTTGAAGGATGTCCCATGCCACTTTGGCAATTTGAGTGTTCTGAATAAGCTTGTACTGATTCTCATCCATGGCACACATAATGGCATGCATCGCCTTCCTATTCCACTTTGAAGCCTCAAACTCTTGCGCGTTCCATTGCGCCTTAGGCTTCAAAACATCTTGTCCTCCACCCGCGGGAGTCATCATAGGGAGATCATATCCGTCTTCCACCGCCATCCATGCACGGTCATGAATTTGGCATATGTAGGATTCCATCTTCCCTTTCCATTGGGAATAGTTCAAACCGGTAAGAAGTGGAGGCCTTGTGCTAGAAGCTCCTTCGTGGCCACCACCATTTCCACCGTTTCCACTCATAGTGTTTATGAATGAATGAAATGAATGCAAATGTATGAATAATCAAAAATCACACAAAATGCAAAACACACCAAAATAAGCAAGGATCACCTATGTATGTCTAGGAACCCGCTCTGATACCAATTGAAACTAAATATACCACGGTGTGTATAAAGCTATCTAGAGGGGGGGTGAATAGATTTTACGCTTTTTACCCAATTTTTCGTGTTAGTCAAAATTACGAAATTACCCTCAAGATAATATAAACAAGCAAGTGTAATATGGTGCGGAAATTAAAATAACACTTGAATTTTTACGTGGAAACCCTCACGGGAAAAACCACGGGCTATGTAAGTAAGCCACACTCGAACCTCGAATCCACTAAATGTGCAAACGATTACAACCTAATCCCGGAAGTAATCACACACCTACCTAATCCCGGTATGAGTGAACCTAGTCCAATTTGCTTGCGATCTAAGCAACCTAATCCCGATTGCTACACACAAGACTTAGCTTCTCTTGAAGAGAATACAACCCTAAGTGAATATATGAAAATATCCAAAATGCAACATAGAGCAAGGGAAACCCTATATGCTTATCTAAGATGATTAATATGCAATTAAGAGCAATCCTAGATATCAAAACTAAATGACATGTCAATTAGTTTAGCTAATCAATATCAAGCACAAAACCTAATATGCTAGCACAATACAACTTCTCAAACATACATCATACTAATCTCAATCTTGTATTCAACAAATATAAAATCACATACAAGTAATTAAATTGAGATTGCTAGATAAGAGAAACACAAAATATGTAAGATATTAGTGAAAAGCTTACCAAGCAAAGTATGATGAAGAATCCATGCAAGATGTCATCTAGATGATCTAAGATGATGCTAGATGATGATTGATGATCATGGAAAAGGTGTTTGAGTAATTAAAAATGAGTTCTTGGAATTTTTCTTCTCTTTGAAAAATATCCTAAGTATGGAATCTGAATATGAACTCTTGTAATTGACCTAAAGTCAAAGTGGCATATATATAGGAGGCCAAAACAAAGTGTGGTCGTTTTGATAAGTTTGCCCACTATTTGCCATGGGCGCTGTACGTAGAGCGCCATTGTACAGCGCCTGTACAGCGCCCTTGCTCTGTTTTCACGAGGAAACAGAGTGGCGCTGTATGTACAGCGCTCTGTACCGCGCCACGTACAGCGCCCCAACAGCGACCCAACAGCGACCGATTAAATCGATCAGGTCTGAACAGCGCTCAATGGGCGCTGTTCGTACAGCGCTTCTGTACAGCGCTTTTGGGGGCGCCCAGTGCAAAAATGCAATCCTAAGTCTAAGCATGACAAGGCAATTGGATATGCAAGATGCAATCAAACTAACATGCAAGAAGAGATGTTAATGAGCATTAAGGCACACATAAAAGACACACAACATATAAGGATTAAACATATGCATGAGTTGTGAGTGTGTGCATCTATCTCTTCAAGACAAGTAAGCACTTAGAATATTACCTTTGGTGCTTGTCAATAGTGAGGTCTTCAAAAGGGCCTAAGCAATAACACAACATCTAAGCTACCCTTACAAAGCATCCCCACATGTGGTTTGATCACGAAATAAGCCAATTAAAAACAACGGGAATCCTAACAATTTGTTTGTGTTTGCATCACTTGCATCACTTTAGATCATAGCCTTGCATAAGGTTGAAGTCTCTAGCAAAGTGAGTGAAGCTTTGTGGATAGAGCAAGGAAGTCTTGATTAGAGTCGAGAGGACTCGGATAATCAAGCAAGGGAGTCTTGTCTAGGGTCGGGAGGATCCGGATAGGCAAGCAAGAAATCTTCCTAGAGACATGAGCGTCTTGGATAGGAAGTTGCTTTCTAGAGGTGTAGGACACATCTCAGATAGGAAGTAGGCTTGGTGATTCACTAGCCCGAGGGTAGATTAGGAGTTGATAGCTTGAGCGGATATCATGAGTTGGTAGCTTGAGTGTATAAGTCCTTTTTCACATAGTGGATTGCTTTGCCGGTGGTTGTGGTATCAACCCGTGGATGTTTCCTCTTTGAGGTTTTACCACGTAAAAACACTTGTGTTCATTTTTGCTTTTACTTTTCTTTATCTTCCATATCTTTCATTGATTGCATATCTTGTAAATTGATTAACTCTTGTATAAGTGAAATCAATTAATTTGTCAAATTTAATCAAGTGTGCATTTTCATTGATATATTCCACATTATTTTTAAATTGGGAGAATTTGGAGCCTATACCTATTCACCCCCCCTCTAGGTATATTTCACTACTACTTAAGGGAAGTTTCATTTGGTATCAGAGCGGGTGTCTAGACGTACTTAGATAGATCCTTTCTTTGTAGTGTTTTGTGTTTTTGTTTGTGATAATCATGATTAAGGAAGTGTATTCCTATGTGGCTTCTTTTGTTGAACATATTGACTTAGATGAGAAAAAGATCAATGATCTTACTTTTGAAAATGAACGCTAATTCAAAGTCAATATGTCCCTCAACAAGAAGCTAGAAAATCATGCTCTTGGCTCAAAAGAATTTGATGAACTTAAAGACAAGATCCTAAGTCTAGAATTGAATCTAAAAGATAGCAATGATAGACTTGGTATCTTGAAGCAAGAAATTGAGCAAAGAGATTGTTCTCTTGTTAATGCTAAGAAACTTGAAAATGTGCTTAAATCCAAACTTAATGAGCATTTAAATCAAGAGAATAAGTATGAACAATGGCTTGATAAATCACGTAAGGATGTTATGTTTAGTGATGACATAGCGGAAAAATATGCCATTGAACTTAGGATGCTTCGTGAGAAACTTGATGAGGCTAATAGGGTGATTAGCAAGATGTCATCTAGTTCTAACAAAGTTGAAACCCTCATTAAAAGTGGAAAGCATCCATGTGACAAAAGAGGTTTGGGTTATATCAATGAGAAGGAGACTCCTTCATCTAACAAATCTATTTTTGTCAAAGCAAGCATTGAATCAAATTTAGGTACACTCTCTCAAGGTAAAGCTATGAAAGCTACCGGTAGTGTCTCTTCATCAACAAGGATGTTCAATGGAAGAACACAACAACATAAACATCAAGGAGCATCAACCTCAAATGCAAGAGGTGGAGCATCAAGGGTTGCACTTCAAAGAGGAAAAATTATGAGAAGTCCAAAGGAGTTGGAAGCAAATGCAAATGGTAAATTTCTCAAATTTATTCCTATTTGTCATCATTGTAATATGATAGGACATATTCGACCTAGATGCTTTGAGTATATTCGGAAATGCAAACTTGATAATGCTTTTCATGATATGTCTTTGAATGGACCTAGGCAATCATCCATGTATGGATATAGAAATAGACCTAGGAAGACCTTGGAAAAGCATGTTGTTGAAATAGTTGTTGATGACTTGCTTGCTAAATCTTGTGTTGTGCCTCACTCTACTATGCATAAGAAAGTTGATAATGCTTTGTTTGATATTTTTGAAAACGTGACCAATGAGGTCAAGGTGTATGTTAAAAAGCCTAACATTCAGTCAAAGCATGTTAGAAGTAAGAGTGAGAAGCATGTTGTGAAAAATGTGTGGATTAGAAAAGACACATCTAAATGAAATGTTGCACAATATGCTTTACGTGCCAACTCCTCCTATTCTTGGTACCTAGATAGCGGTTGCTCTAGGAACATGACCGGGAACAAAGAGTTCTTTAATAATCTTATTTTAAAGGATGGAGGTTGGGTTACTTTTGGTGATGGTACCAAAAAGCAAGTTCTTGGCAAGGGAACAATTTGTATCCCCGGATTGCCTAAACTTTGCAATACTTTGTATGTTGATGGGTTACAAGCTAACTTGATAAGCATTACTCACTTGTGTGAAATTTTTAAAGAAGTTAGTTTTAACAAAGATGTATGCACTATAATTGATAAAAAGGACAATGTTGTCCTAAGAGTCAAAAGGTCTATAGACAATTGCTATTGTCTTGAGATAGATCCTCTAACTTGCAACATGGCACATGAGTGCAACAAGCTTGATTTGTGGCATCAACGTTTGGGTCACATGAATTTTAAAGATTTGAAAAAGCTTGAAAAACATGGCATTGTTAGAGGTCTTCCTAATCTTGGTAAAAAGCTTAAGGTGGTTTGTGAACCTTGCCAATTAGGTAAGCAAACCAAAGTGTCTCATAAGAAAAATTCTTACATAGCTACCAAGAGACCTTTAGAACTTGTGCATATGGACCTAATGGGGCCAATTCAAACCGAGAGCATTAATGGCAAAAAATACATTTTTGTATGCGTTGATGACTTCTCTAGGTTTACTTGGGTTTATTTTCTTAGAAACAAGACCAAGGCTTTTGATTACTTTAAAAAGTTTGTAATCAAGTTCAAAATGAAAAAAGGTCTTGATATCAAGAAAATATGTCGCATTAGGAGTGATCATGGGACGGAATTTGAAAATGCAAAATTTAGTGAGTTTTGTGATGGTTTAGGGATTTCTCATGAGTTCTCCGCACCTAGAACTCCTTAACAAAATGGTGTTGTTGAGAGGAAAAACCGTGTCTTGTAAAAGATGGCTAGGGTCATGCTCAATAGCAAGAAAGTCCCTAGAAACCTATGGGCCGAGGCGGTCAATACCGCTTGTTATGTGTCAAATCGTGTTTTCAAAAGGCCCGATACAAAACAAACATCCTACGAGCTATGGAAGGGCAAGAAGCCTAATGTTAGTTACTTCCACACTTTTGGGAGTAAATGTTATATTTTGAATGATAGAGATCACTTAGGAAAGTTTGATGCAAAAAGTGATGTTGGTCTCTTTCTTGGGTATGCTATTAATAGTCGTGCATATAGAGTCTTTAACTTGACTACTAAGACTATCATGGAGTCTATCAATGTGAAGATAGATGATCTTAGCATACTTAATTTGTGTGATGATAATGGTGTCAATGAACCTAAAGAAAACATGTTGAATGACACTAAAACACCTATTGATGTGGCTAGTAGTGTTTCTAGTCAAGATGATGAAAATGATAGGCATGTTGAAGTTGAAAGTCAAGGGTTGGAAAATGCTTTAAATGATAATCAACAAAATGACCAAGTTGTTGAACATTCTCACCCAAGACTTAGAAACTTACACTATCAAGAAGACATCATAGGTGATTTAAATGAAGGGGTTAGAACAAGAAATCAAATTGCTAACCAAATATCCTATGCTTGCTACACTTCTCAAATTGAACCCAAAAATATTAATGAAGCAATTGTTGATGAATATTGGGTTGGGGCTATGCAAGGAGAACTTAATCAATTTGAGAGAAATGAAGTGTGGTCCTTAGTTCATAGACCCAAAGATATAAATGTAATTGGCACTAAATGGGTGTTTAGGAATAAGACCGATGAAAGTGGCAAGATTGTGAGGAACAAAGCTAGACTAGTGGCTCAAGGTTACACTCAAGTAGAGGGTGTTGACTTTGATGAGACGTTTGCCCCGGTTGCTCATCTCAAGTCCATTAGACTTTTGTTGTCCATTGCATGCATTAAAAAGTTCAAATTATTTCAAATGGATGTCAAAAGTGCTTTCCTCAATGGATACCTTCAAGAAGAAGTGTATGTTGAACAACCTAAGGGTTTTGTAGACCCACACTCTCCTAATCATGTGTTTAAATTGAAAAAGGCTCTTTATGGCCTTAAACAAGCTCCAAGAGCTTGGTATGATAGGTTGACTCAATATCTTATTGACAACCAATATAGGAGAGGTGGCATTGATAGAACTTTGTTTATCAAACATCATGATCATGATATTTTTGTTGCACAAATATATGTTGATAACATTGTTTTTGGGTCTACTAATAAAACCAAGGTTGATGAATTTGTTAGTGTTATGTCAAGTGAATTTGAAATGAGTATGGTGGGTGAGTTGAATTATTTTCTAGGAATGCAAGTAAAGCAAACTAGCATGGGCATAATGTTGAATCAATCTAAATATGCTAAAAATCTAGTTAAGAGATTTGGCCTAGAAAATGGAAAAGATTTGAAACTCCCATGAGCACCACTTTAAAACTTGACAAAGATGAAAAAGGGAAAAGTGTTGACCAAAGCCTTTATAGAAGCATGATAGGTAGTCTACTTTACCTAACGGCTAGTAGACCCGATATTTGCTTTAGCGTTGGCTTGTGTGCTAGATTCCAAGCAAATCCCAAGGAATCTCACTTAAAAGCCGTCAAGAGGATCAAGGAACTCATAGTCTTGGTCTATTCTATTCATTTGATACCAATGATATCCTTGTAGGCTATTGTGATGTGGATTGGGCGGGAAACATAGATGACCGTAAAAGCACATCGGGCGGTTGCTTTTATGTTGGTAATAACTTGGTTTCTTGGTCAAGTAAGAAACAAAATTCGACTTCCCTTTCCTTTTCCGAAGCCGAATACATTGCGGTCGGAAGTGCTTGCACACAATTACTTTGGATGAAACAAATCCTTAAGGATTATGAGATAGAACAAGGAAAAATTACACTTTATTGTGATAATTTAAGTGCCATTAACATCTCTAAAAATCCGGTTCAACACTCCCGCACAAAACACATAGACATTAGGCATCATTTCATTAGAGACCTAGTTGAACATTCTATTGTTACTCTAGAGCATTTGCCTACTAAAAATCAACTTGCGGACTTGTTCACTAAGCCCTTGGACAAAGAGAGGTTTAAAACTCTTAGAATGTCCATTGGCATGATTTGTGTTGATTGATGTCTTTGTGTGATTGTGAGTGGCTTGATAAGCAAAAACTTTAATTGAATATCATTGTCTTTAAGAGCTACTCACTTGAGAAGTAATGATCTTTAACAAGTATCTTTTATTGTTTCTAGATCATGCACTTGAGCTTGAAAAATCTTATTTTTGAAAAGTGCACTAATGCTTCTCTTGTATGTTTTAGTTTTTTTGAGTTTTTGTGGTTGAATATGTATAGATAATGAATGCATCTAGAAGTTTATTGTTAAGTACATGATAGATGACCTATGGTATGTATCCATTTTGCTTCGGCACTACATAGTAATCAATGAGCACCCTCATGGAAAGGGCTACACACCTTGGTTGTGAAGCCACCCAATGTAGGAAAGGGCTACGCCATTGTGATGAGTGAAAGCCGCCATGAGGAGTATATGTTTTTGTTAGTAAAATCAAAGAAGTGTTGAAATGAATCATTAAAAAAAAAAAATCTTTGATTCTAAGCCTAAAAAAATGAAAAATAAAAGGCTTATTGGTGTATAGTTGAGAATTGTGAAAAAGCTCGGGTTGACAAATAGAAACGGGAAAACGAGCCACATGCACACACACGCTCATATGTTGATATCTATTCATTTTAAAAGCAAAAAAATCCGGATGAGTATCGGTTTGACCTATTTTTGGAAAGGCTTTAGATGGATAGGTGTGGATAGAGTTTGCATGTTGATATCACAATTACTCCTACTATATATTTGAGAAGCATTCACACACATACATTTTGCTTATGTGCTTAATTCATTAGCAATGTGAGAATATTTTTGAGAGATTAATGAAAATCTATGATTCTCTCTTGGACTTTGACAAGTTATGAAATATTTTCTCTTATTGCTTGATTGTGTGATTGTGTGATGTCCCTTGTGAACAAATCTACTTGGTGATAATATGTGGAGCATATGTTAAGTGGGAGCTTTAGTTTATTCAACTTTCGCTTTCTATACGATTTGTTTGCTTAATATCTCGTTCTTTATCTCTTGTGTCCCTTGTCTATTCCTTGACAAAAAGGGGGAGAAAATGTATACCTCACCATGTTTGATATTGGGGAGATTTTGTATACTTCACACTTTGTGTGGAAAAATGTTCCAATTGTGTGATCATATTCCTCTTTGTGCTTAAATGTGACTTTGTCTTAAGGGGGAGAATTCTTGTCTTAAGGAGGAGAAAGAATTCTTTCTTGATAATGTTAAGGGAATGCTTTAATATGAAAATATTTTATTCACTTGAGATAATGCATTTGTGTATGAGATAAGGGATATCTTCTATATTTGTTTTTGGTTAATAACTCACCATTCTTCTTTAGAGAAGATCTCTTGTTTGGTTGCTATTTTCTCTCATAGGTACTTTGAAGACCAAAAGAGGAATTCTTGAAGACTTGAAGACTTTTTAGTCTAGGATTTTCTTTGTAATGTGAGATTGAGAGTATGCTATCATCTTGAGTTTATTTGAGTAAAACATTGTAAGGTAAGGTTGAGGTTTTGCCAATGGAATAGCCAAATGGGGAGATTGTAAGGTTTATGATTTGTATTGGCTTGATCCCATTGCAAAACGCTCTATAATTGTATTAGTTATTGCTTAAGATGTTCTTTGAAGAAAGGAAGCTTAAAAGATGAAGAAGCAATGTTTAGTGCAAAAGTCGTCTTCAAGAGGTGAAAAGCGTCAAAGGTATATATTGACTCCTATCCTCTTGCAAGGCGTTAGCGCACACACACACAATTCATACATGTGTGTCTCTGCATCATGGTTCAAATATTTGGTATAACACATTCACACACTTCATAGTATGCTCATGCATTGATCTTGTATTGACAAACATTGTAGAATTGCATGCTTTGTGACTATCTCTTTGATATGGCATGCTTGTGTGAATATGTGTTTTATTTGTTTGTGTATTTTGTGTTTAGGACTTGAACATGTTCTTATTTAATACCTTATTGAGTTCCGGTCGTTTCGGTTACTCATTCATAAGGTTTCGAGTCCAAACGATGTTACTACGCTATTTTTTGTTCTCATTCGTTGAGTTGACTTCATCGTCATTTTCCGAGATGATTTCTCAACCATTTTTCAAAGTTGTATAGTTATCGTTGTGCGTGAGGGAGTCACAGTTCGTAATCCAAAAACAGATTCGAAATCGGGCCCAAGATATGGGCTGAAGAATCGAAGGAGCGCGCGAGAGTGGTCTGGAGCGCGTGAGGCCACTTGGGATGGCCGTGAGGGAGGCTGTGGGCCCCACGGCCAACGGAGCCCTCTGCCCCCATGAGGCCCACGCCCCCCCCATGGGAGGGTGACGTGGCAGGTGGTGATTGGCTCGAAAATTTCTTCTCTCTCCTCCTTTTAAACTCATCTCCTTCCCTCCACACTTGAGTTGAATTTTGAAGAACTCTTCACGAATTTCTGCAGAATTCTCCCATTTTTAGTTTTAGTATTTTGATCATATCTCTCTCATATGAACTCGAAATCAATCGATTCAAAAACCAAAATTGTTGGTCTTGACGAGAGCTACAAACCTCAAGTATTGCTAGAGGCAGCTGACTTCGCCATTTTTCTCAGTTGTTCGATTTTCAGTCCGAGGTCAAGGTTGTTTGTTCAACTTCTTCTTTTTCAATTTCATCTTTGATCTTCTTTTGATTCTTACTATTTGATTGATGAAATTTGTTGAGAAGCATGTTAGATCATATGCTAGGGGTGTTTGATCATTTGTTAATTGAGATTTAGCTTTGTGATTTGTTTTGAACATATATGTGCTAAACTTAATTTTGTGTGAAATTGATTCTAGAAAATGAATATATGATATGTCTCATATTATTTTCTAGATTTTATTTCATGATCTAAGAACTAGGTTTTTAGTGTGATAAATTGAATATTCATACCTTTGTTTTTATTGATTTACATGTCTTGATTTCTAGATAATCTTGTGATTGTGTGTTGGAAGCATATTCTAGACTGTCATTGAACATGTACATTTTGCTTGATTGATCATCTAGCTTCATTTGTTTCTGTTTGCATCACTTGCATCACTTTAGATCATAGCCTTGCATAAGGTTGAAGTCTCTAGCAAAGTGAGTGAAGCTTTGTGGATAGAGCAAGGAAGTCTTGATTAGAGTCGGGAGGACTCGGATAATCAAGCAAGGGAGTCTTGTCTAGGGTCGGGAGGATCCGGATAGGCAAGCAAGAAATCTTCCTAGAGACGTGAGCGTCTTGGATAGGAAGTTGCTTTCTAGAGGTGTAGGACACATCTCGGATAGGAAGTAGGCTTGGTGATTCACTAGCCCGAGGGTAGATTAGGAGTTGATAGCTTGAGCGGATATCATGAGTTGGTAGCTTGAGTGTGTAAGTCCTTTTTCACATAGTGGATTGCTTTGCCGGTGGTTGTGGTATCATCCCGTGGATGTTTCCTCTTTGAGGTTTTACCACGTAAAAACACTTGTGTTCATTTTTGCTTTTACTTTTCTTTATCTTCCATATCTTTCATTGATTGCATATCTTGTAAATTGATTAACTCTTGTATAAGTGAAATCAATTAATTTGTCAAATTTAATCAAGTGTGCATTTTCATTGATATATTCCGCATTATTTTTAAATTGGGAGAATTTGGAGCCTATACCTATTCACCCCCCCCCCCCCCCCCCCCCCCCCTCTAGGTATATTTCACTACTACTTAAGGGAAATTTCATGTTCCTTAGAAAGTTTGATTCCATGTCTGAAAGGCAACATACCTTTCTTGGAATCTTGCATGGAGAATTTGCTCACATTGATCCTCACAACAAAATAGAAACTAAAGGTCAACAATGATTTTCTACATTACAAAGAGATAATTAAAAGCAAAAATCTTCAAGTCTTCAATCTCTTGTAGAACAACCAATCCATCCTTCAAAAAAAAAAATTCTACACTTGCCAAGACAAGTGCAATGTGAGATGATCAAGTGAAATCAAAACAAACATTTGCATTTAAAGAAATTAAGCACAACATCAAGCAATGTATGTGTAATGCAATTCTCCCCCTCAACGTGTTACTCCTTCTAAATATGTAATCTCCTGAATTAGCTACTCTCAATTAGCACCTCTCTCTTTTACCACATACTACCCCCCCTTTGTGTTATGATATAGGCAAAAGAGTATCCCTAACCGGGTCAATTTAGCAAATAAAGATAGAAGCATACAAGACATTTGCATAATCATGTAAGCCACTTTATGCAACTCAATTAATTGGAGAGAAACATGGAGATTTATTTTATGAAAAATGTGTGATTAAGATGCTTTGTATGCAAGACATGTTGCATTCAAATCCAAAACTCAATGGTATTTGGCAAAGCAAATGACAAAGGTTTCCTAAAGAATTCAAACTAATTTCACCATTTGTCATGAGTAAAGCAAAGATATAGAGTTATCAATCATTCAATTTTAATGAGCAACTATATCCAACTTTATAAGCAAAACAAGGCATGAACGACTTTTTCCACCCTATTTGATTTTTCCGGGTATGAAACCCATATGATAGTAGTCATGTTCAACAAATAAAGAAAGAGAGATTTTGGATTTTAAAATCCTTAGAACGGATACAAGATCCTTTATTCATTTGAGTCTCATGATATGTTTTTCACACATAATTATGCATTTTGAAATTTGCAATCAACAATCATGCTTTTCATTTTTATGCATGTCATTTGAATTTATGCTTTTCATTTTAAGCATGTCATTTAAAGAATCATCATGTAATGGAGATAATCATAGGTCATTCAAAAAATACTTCCTAAGTATATCTCCTAGTCCAAAAATGCATGTTTGAACAAAAATATGACATGGATTGCAATCAAAGCAAGGTTCACACTTATTGAAGAAAATATCATATAAGCATATATGCAACCAAGATACTTAAGCAATTAATAAAGAAGCATAAGATTTTTCAAATTTTCGCTTGTGACAAGTATGCATATTTGCTCTCTTTGCTTGAGTTCCCCTTATGGGGTCAATTTCCGTACCACATCAATCCACAAGACATATCCCAATAGATCTACTAAGTGCATGAAACCTAGTTGCATCTAAGGGTTTAGTAAATAAATCCGCTAGTTGATCATTTGTACCTACGTGTTCAAGTACAATGCATTTGTTCTCAACTAGTTCTTTTATGAAATGATGTCGGATGTCAATATGCTTAGTCCTAGAATATTGCACTGAATTCTTATAAATGCTAATGGCACTCATATTATCACAAAAGAGGGTTAGAGTACCTTGGTTGAATCCGTAGTCGACTAGCATTTGCTTCATCCATAGGAGTTGTGTTCATCCACTCTTTATAGCAATATACTCGGCTTTGGTCGTGGACAAGGAAATCAAATTTTGCTTCTTGCAAAACCAAGACACCAAGTTGTTCCCTAGGAAGAAGCAACCGCCCGATGTGCTTTTCCTATCATCGCAATTTTCTACCCAATCCGCATCACTAAAGCCAACTAAACTAGCATTAGTGTCAAAAGAGTACCAAATCCCATAGTTGGATGTCCCATTCATATAGCGAATGATCCTCTTAATGGAAGAGAGATGGGACTCCTTAGGATCCGATTGGTACCTAGCACCTACACCCACACTAAAAGATATATCAAACCTACTTGTGGTCAAATAAAACAAGCTAGTAATCATGCCAGGATATAGAGTTTGTTCCACACTTTTTTCACTAGCATCCTTGCTTAGATTTAAAGTGGTACTCATGGGTGTATCACAATGTTTGGCATTTTCAAGACCAAACTTTTTCACTAGGTTCTTTGCATATTTAGTTTAGGTTATAAAAATCCCATCATTTAATTGCTTAATTTGAAAACCTAGGAAGTAACTTAGCTCACCAACAAGATTCATCTTAAATTCATGAGATATAACATCAATAAATTGTTGGACTTTGGTGTTGTTGGTGGAGCCAAACACTATATCATCAACATATATTTGAGCTATAAAAAACTTATCATTGTCTTTCTTAATGAATATAGTTTTGTCAACACTACCCCTTGTGTAGTTATTGTCAACAAGAAATTGAGTGAGGCGCTTATACCAAGCCCTCGGTGCTTGTTTTAACCCATATAAAGCTTTCTTGAGGCGATAGACATGGTTGGGGTGGTGTGCATCCACAAACCCCTTGGGTTTCTCAACAAACACTTCCTTTTGTAAGAAGTCATTGAGGAAGGCACTCTTCACGTCTATTTGATTTAATTTGAACTTGTGCACACAAGACATGGATAAGAGAAACTTAATGGACTCTAAACGGGCAATGTGAGCAAATGTCTCCTCAAAGTCAATACCCTCAATTTGAGAGTACCCTTGTGCAACAAGTCTAGCCTTGCTACGCACTATGTTGCCATCCTCATCGGATTTGTTCCCATATATCTATCTGGTGCCTATGATATTAGTGCTCTTGGGCCTAGGAACTAGAGTCCAAACCTCATTCCTTTCGAATTGGTTTAGCTTTTCTTGCATAGCAAGAATCCAATACTTATCTTTTAAGGCCTTCTCAACCTTTTTGGGTTCGATTTGAGAGGTGTAGCAAGTATAGCTAATGAGATTAGCTATTTGACGCCTAGTCCTAACACCCTCATTCACTTCTCCAATGATGTCATCTTATCATGGAGTTTCCTAACCCATGGAATGGGTTCATTAGAGTTCAAGAGAGGAACTCTATCAAGAGGTTGTGTGTCCTTTGCATCAAGGTTAGACGTCCCAACAATAGGAGTCTCCACAATCTTCTCCAAAGGAGAGTCATCAACTATAGCAACCTCCTCATCATGGTCATTAATCTTGAGCCTATTATCATCAATGACGACATTTGATGATTCCATGACATTTCGAGTCTTCAAGTCGAAAACTCTATAGGTTCTATGATACGGGCGGTCATTGACACCCGTCGAAAAAGATATTTCTATTCTAATTACCTCACAAATGCAACGAGTCAAAGGACTAGTATAGCAAGTAAGCAAGGGTCGTTCCCACAGAGAGATGGAATCTGTTAACTACATCTAGCTCTAGAGTTTATGAAAGCAATGTAAATGGAATGCGGATGTGTGTGTGTGTGTGTGCAAACTAACTAAAGATAAAAATGTAGCCGGGTGTCTTGGCTATCTAATTAATCTACTTCAAATTATGTTATTCTAGTCCTAAAGGCAAGATACCCTAGCTACAAAAATAATGGTGGCTTGGAGATAAGCTAGATATGAGCCACACATGGGACATTGGTTCACCAAACACAATATGCAATTCATGTAGATTGTTTATCATGTGTGAAAGGAATAATGAATTCCCATATTCGCGTGCGTGTCTTTTAAATACAACCTAGAGGGTGTGAATGGGTTGTTAATCCATTATTACCAAATTTTTCGGATTAGTCAATATTACAAATATAACCGTAATTCACAAAACAATAAATCAAGTGTAAAGGAGCGGAAATATAAACGACACTTGATTTTTACGTGGAAACCCTTAACAGGGAAAAACCACGGGCTGGTAAGTGCGCCACACTCGAACCTCGAATCCACTAAATGTGATAAAGTTTACATCCTAGGTTGACCTCAACCATGCTCGGACTATAACCCGCTACCACTACCTGCAGGCCTGTAAAAGTGGACCAAGTCCAATTGCTTGATCCTCGCAGTCACTACTTGTAATGATGTTTACAGCCTAATCCCGGTCTGTAACCCACCACTACTACCCTCAGGCCTGTAATAGCAACCCTAGACAAAGACTTACTTCTCCGAAGAGATCAACACCCTAAGTGAATATATATGATATATCCAAATATGCAAATATGCAAATAGAGCTAGCGAACACTAAATGCTTTTCTAGGATTAAAAGATGACAATTAAATCAATCCTAGATATCAAATATAGCTATATGACATGGCATAAAGCTTAGCTATGTTTAACCAATCCTAGATACAATAGCTATCAAAAAATAATCTCAATCATTTTAATGAGATCAATTAGCTAAATGTTAGATAAACATGAAAACCTAGCTATCACAAATAACCCAATCAACACATAATCCCAATCATGTATGTAGAAATTATTCTAAATACATACAAGTAATAAATGAGATAGAATTGACAAGTAACAACATAAATTTTGTAAGATAATAGTGTTCAATTTACCATACATGTGTGTTGAAGAAGACCCATGCATTAGCACATACTAGATGATCCTAGATGATGCTTAGATGATGATATATGCATATGGAAATGAGTTTGTGTAATCAAAGATGAGTTCTTGGAACATTTTCACTCTTGGAAAATGTTCTAAGTTAAAACTATGATCTTGAACTCATGCCTTGACCTAAGAACAAAGAGGCATATTTATAGGAGGTGAAATAGAAGATATGTCGTTTTGGACAAAAACTGTTGTCGCCATTTGTCTCAGGGCGACATCATGGCGACACCAATTTTTCTTCTATGTCGCCACTTTGTCGCTATGGCAACACTGAATGGCGACGCTTGACGACACCATATTTTCTTCTATGTCACTCTTTGTTCTCATGGCGACATCATGGCGACGCTATACCTGATTGGTTTTTCAAGCATAAATCCTTCTGTCGCCATGGCAACACCTTTAAAGGGCGACACCAAAAAATGGCGACAATGCCTTGTTTCCACTTTGTGCACAATGTGCAAGTGTGCAAAGTGGTGAATCCTAAGGAGAAGCCAAGGGCATTCTTAGAAGGCGATCTTCATGCAAGACAAACACACCAACGTGTACGCGCAGACGTTTCCGAATATATTTCGGGAAACAAATTACAGAACACTTAAGACTAACATACATAAAGTGCAAGTGTGAAAATACCTACAAGGTTATGCTAAACAACCTAGAGGGGGGGTGAATAGGTTGACACACTAGTTTTAAAAACTTTTTCGTGACTTATGTCAAAACCTTGGTGAGCATACATATTAACCTTAAACATGATTGTTATGAGAAAACAATTATCACAAGTATGCTCAATTCACCACCCTTAGTCTACAAAACATATATTAATAAACAATGTATCTCTTTTACAAGTATATTCAATAATGAACAAATTTAAATTCCACAAGTTGTACTTTGAATATTACAATGCAAACTCACCAAGTTGAGCTTTACAACTTGATATAGAATCACAAGATACAATGTTCAAGCACTTACAAGATACAAGAAACAAATGTTGATTCAACCAACAATGTGCACAACTCTTTCTTTATCAATAACTTGTTTACAAGGATGTGAGGAAATGAAGAGCTTAAACAAGTTATATAGATCATACATACAAATATAAAGAGATAGAGATAGAGACATTTGACACATTGATTTTTACGTGGTAAACCTCCGAAGAGGAAACATCCACGGGTTGAATCCACAACCACCGGCAAAGCAATTCACTATGACGAAAAGGACTTACACACTGAAGCTACCAACTCCTGATATCCGCTCAAGCTATCAACTCCTAGTCTACCCTCGGGCCTAGTGAACCACCTAGCCTACTTCCTATCCGAGATGTGTCCTACACCTCTAGGAAGCAACTTCCTATCCAAGACGCTCACGTCTCTAGGAAGATTTCGTGCTTAGCTATCCGGATCACGAAGATCCTAGTTAAGCTCTCCTAGCTCAACCATCCGAAGTACCACACTCCTAGCTAAGACTTTTGCTTGACTATCCGGACCACATGTCCTAGTCAAGACTCCTTGCTCTTTCCATAAAGCTTCACTCACTTTGCAAGAGACTTCCAAATTTTACAAGGCAATGATCTAAGTGATGCAAATGATGCAAACACATGCAACATAGAATATATGATCAATACATCCTATGGAAACTAGAAATAATCAATGAGCACACAATGTACATTTTTCTGGTTTATGATCCAAAACATGACACCATACAAAATGATGCATGAGCATATGAAATGTATGGATAAGGTACACTTCATGAAGATCAAGGCATAGGCAACAAAGTTCACAAAACAAAGTAGTCTAGATCTTCAACATGAACAAAAAATCTAGAGCATGCAAAACACCTAAAACATGCCAAAGCCTAGATTCTATTCATGTTTCTAAAGCTTGAAAACAAAGCATGTTCATTAAGCATATAATCAAGACTTTAGAACACAAACAACAAAAAAATGCTAGAATCACAAAATGTATACAATGAATATTCTAGCAAGTATTTCGAGCAAGGATATAATGAATAATCAATTAAATCCTAATTAGCTCTAAATACAAAATCAAATGTGCTAATCTTAGATTTGTTCAATAAGAGGATCTAAGAACATGTGAGGATTATTAATCATAAAATACATCAATCAATCCACAAAAAATCCTAGATATCAATCTAATCACAATACAACTCTCAAACATGTGAAAAACCTAGAATCTAAGAAACTAGTTCACATATGTCTCTAATTAGACTTTTGATTAAGATTGATTATGAAGCTATCTTTCTCTATAGCATTCATAATACATAAACATACATATAGAAGAAGAAACCCCAAGCAAATTGAAGGTTATAAAAGAAGAAATCCCAAAGATATGAACACTACCTTGGATTCTCGAGCTGGTTCGGTTTTCTATGTGCAACCACCAGAAATGTCGATCAAACAGCTGCCAAATCACATGGAAAAGGTAGAGGACTCGATTATGAACGTTCTCCAACTTGAATCACTCAAATCCGACTTCGTATGAGAAAGTTATGGTGTTTGGAAGTTGGGAAAATTTGGGAGAAAAATTCTGACGGGAATTCTAATTTTTTCTTCTTTAAAACAAATGGAGGGAATGGAGGGGTTTTAAAAGGAGGAGAGAGGAGGTAATTTTTGGCCAATCAAAGAGGGCCACCTCAGCCCAGCCCCATGGGGGGCGCGTGGGCCACACGGGGGCAGAGAGCCCCTCTGGCCGTGGGGCCCACAGCTCACCCACGGCGTGGGCCACACGTGGCCTCTTGGCCACTTACGCCCTCGCGCGCTCCCTCGGTTCTTCAGCCCTTATCTTGGGCATCCGAACTCCGATTTCGAATCCATTTTCGGATTACGAACCGTGACTCCCTCCTGCATGACAAAGACTACACAACTTTGAAAAATGGTTGAGAAATCATCTCGGAAAACGACGATGAAGTCAACTCAATGAATGAGAACGAAAAGTAGTGTAGCTACATCGTTTGGACTCGAAATTAAATGTATGAGTAACCGAAACGACCGGAACTCAATAAGGAATCATAATAGAGCATATTCTAGTCCAAATACAAAAATATAGAAATATACAAACACAAAGACACACACATATGCTAGTTTCCGGACATAGTCCTAGAAAATGCAAAACACAAAGTTTACCAACATAATATGAATGCATGAGCATATTTTGCCAAGTGTGTGAAAGTGATATATAAATGAAATTAAATCATGAAGGAACACACAAGAATGCTATGTGTGTGTGTGTGTGCCTAGCCTTGTAAGAGATATGAGGTCCTTTAATACCTTTGTTGACCAACGATGCACGAATCTCTTAAAAGCCGGCTTCTTGAATGAATTGTGGTTGAGACGTCCTTCGTCTTCTTAATTCTTCAATATACTAACCACTAAACATTACAAGATAAACATGTTTTGATATGGAATTGATGCCAACACTAACTATAAACCTTACAATCTCCCCCTTTGGCAAATTCCATGTCAAAACCCCTAAACATATACTAAAACAATTACAAAGAAAATTTGGTCACAATGAGTACAATGAGTTACACTTATAGACACAAATTAAAACAACAAGTCTTGAACTTCATCTTGGTCTTCTCTTGATATCACCTAAAATAAACTTGAAAGCACAAGAATATCCAAGAGACAACACACATGGCAATATATATTCATTGGCAAGAAAATAACACATTTAAAGTTCAAATGGATCATGTATGCTCCCCCTAAATACATGCATCCAACAAAGATATCATATCCAAGATATTACACGCCATATGAAGTTCAATACTTAACACATACATAAAGAAGATATGCTAAAACAATATCATATTTCTCCCCCTTTTTGACATAAAATGAAGCCAAAAGAAAAAGAGAAAAGATACCTTGAGATCACAAAAGCTTTGCTAGCAACTTGTGTCACCAAAGAACGTTGAACGATTTGATGACCTCATATTCGGAGGTGGATGCTTTGCTTGGAGAAATGCTTTCTTCCAAGTTCTTGATTTTTTTTTGCATCTTGTTGAACCACCTTTGTGTTTAGCTCTTATATCTTCTCCCTTGATTCTTGTTGTTATCGATGTTAACCTAGCAAGGTTATACAAATCTAGACAACACAACAAACTCATCAAGGTAAAATGACTCACAAATGCATAAATTTTACTCATAAGCACATTGGTCATTTCTACCAAATTCAACAATTGCATAAACAATCATATCAACCCCAAATATGAAGGAATTGGTATCAACAACAATCATCTCGACCCCATTCAGGAAGAGATTTGATTATAACAACAACTACTAACACTCTAAGCGAGGAGGAATGTTTTGCAACTACAAGCAATAGTGTAAGGATTCCCGTTGTTTTTAATTGGCTTATTTCGTGATCAAACCATATGTGGGGATTCTTTGTAAGGGTAGTTTAGATGTTGTTGTTATTGCATTAGGCCCTTTGAAGACCTCATTATTGAGAAGCACCAAAGGTAATACTCTAAGTGCTTACTTGTCATGAAGAGATAGTTGCACACACTCACAACTCATGCATATGTTTAATCTTTGTATGTTGTGTTTCTTTTTGTTTTGCATCAATGCCTATTTACATCTCTTCTTGCTTGTTATTATGATTGCATCTTGTGTTTATAACATCATAGCATTTAGGCTTTTAGGATGCATCTTAGTTTACCTTTGTTCCCCTTGCATGATTGCTTGTGGGGTTCAAAGTTGTGGGTTGTGCGCTGGTCCACCAGCGCCGGTCGTCCAGCGCAGCTCACCGGCGCAAAACGCCCAGTGGCGTGCCGCTGGTCGTGCGCTGGTCCACACCAGCGCAAGGCCACCAGCGCTAATCGCCTAGTTGTGCTCCGCTGGTCTGGCGCCTGTGTGAGCGCATGTCATCCAGCGCCAAAGCAAAAATGTGCTTGTGCGCTGGTCCTGCGCCTGTCGTCCAGCGCAGGACAACCAGTGCAGAGAGCAATTTTCTGGCGCGTTTTCAAAACGAACTCACTTCACTTATGGCCTCTATATATATGCTAACTTGATTTTAGGTCACTCAAGAGAGTTCATATTCAAGCTTTATACTTAGGATATTTTTCAAGAGAAGAAAAATACACAAAGAACTCATTTTTAATTACTCAAACACTTTTTCATGATCATCAATCATCATCTAGCATCATCTTAGATCATCTAAATGTCATCTTGCATGGAATCTTCATCATACTTTGCTTGGTAAGCTTTTCACTAATATCTTATATATTTTGTGTTTCTCTTATCTAGCAATCTCAATTAATTACTTGATTGTTATTTTGTATGCTTTGGATACAAGATTGAGATTAGTATGATGTATGTTTGAGAAGTTGTATTGTGCTAGCATATTAGGTTTTGTGCTTAATATTGATTAGCTAAACTAATTGACATGTCATTTAGTTTTGATATCTAGGATTGTTCTTAATTGCATATTAATCATCTTAGATAAGCATATAGGGTTTCCCTTGCTCTATGTTGCATTTTGGATATTCACATATATTCACTTAGGGTTGTATTCTCTTCTAGAGAAGGTAAGTCTTGTGTGTAGCAACCGGGATTAGGTTGCTTAGATCGCAAGCAAATTGGACTAGGTTCACTCATACCGGGATTAGGTAGGTGTGTGATTACTTCCGGGATTAGGTTGTAATCGTTTGCACATTTAGTGGATTCAAGGTTCGAGTGTGGCTTACTTACATAGCCCGTGGTTTTTCCAGTGAGGGTTTCCACGTAAAATTCAAGTGTTGATTTAATTTCCGCACCATATTACACTTGCTTGTTTATATTATCTTGAGGGTAAATTCGTAATTTTGACTAACACGAAAAATTGGGTAAAAAGCGTAAAATCTATTCACCCCCCCTCTAGATAGTTTTATACACACCGTGCTATATTTAGTTTCAATTGGTATCAGAGCGGGTTCCTAGACATACATAGGTGATCCTTGCTTATTTTGGTGTGTTTTGCATTTTGTGTGATTTTTGATTATTCATACATTTGCATTCATTTCATTCATTCATAAACACTATGAGTGGAAACGGTGGAAATGGTGGTGGCCACGAAGGAGCTTCTAGCACAAGGCCTCCATTTCTTACCGGATTGAACTATTCCCAATGGAAAGGGAAGATGGAATCCTACATATGCCAAATTCATGACCGTGCATGGATGGCGGTGGAAGATGGATATGATCTCCCTGTGATGACTCCCGCGGGTGGAGGAGAAGATGTTTTGAAGCCTAAGGCGCAATGGAACGCGCAAGAGTTTGAGGCTTCAAAGTGGAATAGGAAGGCGATGCATGCCATTATGTGTGCAATGGATGAGAATCAGTACAAGCTTATTCAGAATACTCAGATTGCCAAAGTGGCATGGGACATCCTTCAAGTTGCACATGAGGGAACCGAGGTGGTGAAGGAGTCCAAGCTTCAAGTCCTCCAAACTCAATTTGAGTTACTTAGGATGGGAGAGGATGAATGCTTCAATGACTTCGAAATCAAATTGATAGACATAGTAAATCAAAGCCATCAACTCGGAGACCCGTATTCGGATAGGAGAGTCAAGCAAAAAATTATGAGATCTCTCCCCGATAGGTTTGAATCAAAGGTGACGGCCATAGAAGAAAATAGTGGCTACATGGATATGAAGCCAAGTGAGGTAAATGGGCGTCTCCTTGCATATGAGTCTAGGAAGGCTCCTAGCACCACTACTCCTCCTAAGAAGTCTAAAGGAATAGCTTTGAAAGCATCTAAGGATGCAAATGAGGCAAAGCATGAATCGGATGAAGACCTTGCCTTATTTGTGAAAAGGTTTAACAAGGTTATGGGGTTCAAGAAGAAGAAGGGATTTGGGTCAAGAGGACAAGATTTGAAGAAAAAAAGTTCCTTCAAGAAGTTTGAGCCTAGACAAGAGAGGACCGAAAGGAAAGGGGTCCAATGCTTTGAATGTGGTGGGATTGGTCACTTTGCCCCCGAATGTGCTAATCACAATGAAAGGAAGAAGGGTAAAGTGATGGCCGCCACTTGGAGTGGGAGTAGTGATGGCCGCCACTTGGAGTGGGCTTTTGCCTCTTCTCACAAGAGCAAAAGTGCTAGTGAAAAAGAGGAGATGAGTCAAGAGGAAATTGACTCTAGTGAAGTAGAAAGTGACTTCTCTTCTAATTCCAAAATGAAATTTGTGGAGCAAAAGGTGCTTGCTAAATACCGTGCCGAGTTCAATGATTTAGCACTTAAAAGCACAAGAAAGATTGAGAGGTTGAGAGAAGAAAACCTTGAACTTTCGGCTCACAATGACCACTTAAGTGAACAAGTGGAAAGATTGAAGAGGAGAGAGGACAAGTTAATTGAGGAGTTAGACTTATCCAAGAGAAGTGAAGAAGGCTTGAAGAGGGAACTTGTAGAAGTTAAAGGGTCCTTGGCTAGGATAGATTCTAGCACCAAGAAGCTTGATCATTTACTTGGTGTTGGAAAGAGTCCAAGTGACAAGAGAGGTCTTGGGTATGAAGATGGCAAGAAAATCTCAACCTCTAACAAGACAGTGTTTGTCAAGAGCTTGAAGAACGAAGAAACTTCATTTGTGCAACCTCCTAGGAAGAAGTTAGAAGTAGGACAATGTTCTAATGCACAAGTGAAAATGGGGCCAAGAAGGAAATCTCAAGCTCAACCCCCTAGGGTCCCTCAAGCCAACACTCCTGCAAAATTGGCTCACAAAGGAAAGAGACCAATCATGCAACCTCAAGCTTGGAAGCAACCTAGACCGGTTCAACAACGAAGATGGATTGAACCCACTTATCCACAAAGACATGGACGAGCTCCCATACGTGCTCAAAGACGAGGTATGATTCCTTTTTTCATCCCTATTTGTCACTTTTGTGGTTGTGATGGTCATATTAGACCAAATTGCTTTCAATATATTAAAATGTGTAGAAAACAAAGCATGATTGAAAAGAGAAAGAATAGAGCCAAGATGCATGTTTCTAGGAATGAAAATATTGATTTGCATGATCCTAGAAAAAGTAGACCACATGTACCAAAGACCACTAAGAAAGCTAAAATTGTTGCTAAGTGGATTAGAAAGAATGAAAATGTTTGCCATGTTGCACAAATAGCCTTGAAGGCAAATTCTTCTAATTTTTGGTATTTGGATAGTGGGTGCTCTAGGCACATGACGGGAAACAAGAGTTTCTTCGAGACTCTTGTCATGGAGGAAGGTGGAAATGTCACTTTTGGTGATGGATCCAAAAGAAATGTTGTATGGAAAGGAACCATTTCCGTTCCCGGATTACCCTCCTTATCCAATGCTTTATTTGTTGATGGCTTGAAAGCCAATTTAATAAGCATTTCACATCTTAGTGATGAAGGATATTCCGTCTTGTTTAGTAAAAATGATTGCTCTATCCTTAAACCCGATGGACAAACCTTGTTGAAGGGCATGAGATCTAGCGATAATTGTTATTGTCTTGAAGCTAGTATTGTATCTAATCATGTGTCCATGGATGAGCAAATTGAGTTGTGACATGAAAGACTTGGCCACATGAACTTTAGGGATCTACGGACCCTTGGAAAGTTCAATTGTGTGCGTGGCCTCCCTAAGCTTGGGAAGAAAGCCAATGGTATTTGTGGACCTTGCCAACAAGGAAAGCAAACTAAAAGCATGCACAAAAAGGGTAAGTATCTCACCACCAAGGAGCCTCTAGAGCTTCTCCACATGGACCTCATGGGTCCCATGCAAACCGAAAGTTTGGGTGGAAAGAGATACATTTTTGGTTGTGTTGATGATTTCTGTAGATTTACATGGACATATTTTCTTAGAGAAAAATCCGAAACTTTTGATAAGTTTAAAATGCTTTGTACTAAATTACAAAATGAAATAAATTCTAGTATTAAAAGCATTAAACAGATTAGAAGTGACCATGGGAGAGAGTTTGAGAATGCCTCTTTTGAAATCTATTGTGATAGCTTAGGCATCTCCCATGAGTTTTCGGCTCCTAGGACACCTCAACAAAATGGAGTTGTTGAGAGGAAGAATAGGGTCCTCCAAGAGATGGCCCGAGTGATGTTGCTTAGCAACAATGTCCCTAGGAACCTATGGGCCGAAGCCGTCAATATGGCTTGCTATATAGGAAATAGAGTTTTCCTAAGGCCCGGCACTAGAAACACCTCCTATGAGTTATGGAAAGGCAAGAGGCCAAATGTTAGCTACTTCCACACTTTTGGAAGCAAATGCAACATTTTGAATGACCGTGATCAACTTGGCAAATTCGATGCTAAGAGTGATGAGGGTATTTTTATTGGCTATGCCTTAAATAGTAGAGCCTATAGAGTTTTCAATTTAAAGACTCTAAGTGTTATGGAATCATCCAATGTCGTATTTGATGATGCTAGGCTCAAGTCAAATGATCATGAGGAGGAGGTTATTTTTAGTGATGGTTCTCCTTTGGAGGAGGTTGTGGTGTCACCTACTCCATGGGTTAGGAAACTCCATGATAAAGAAGATATCATTGGAGAGGTAAATGAGGGTGTTAGGACTAGACGTCAACTTGCTAATCTTATTAGCTATACATGCTACACCTCTCAAATTGAACCCAAAAAGGTTGAAGAAGCCTTAAATGATGAATTTTGGGTTCTTGCCATGCAAGAAGAGCTAAACCAATTCGAAAGGAATGAGGTTTGGACTCTAGTTCCTAGGCCTAAGACCACTAATGTCATAGGCACCAAATGGATATTTAGGAACAAATCCGATGAGGATGGCAACATAGTGCGGAACAAGGCTAGACTTGTAGCACAAGGGTACTCTCAAATTGAGGGTATCGACTTTGAGGAGACTTTTGCTCTCGTTGCCCGCTTAGAGTACATTAGGCTTCTCTTGTCCATCTCTTGTGTGCACAAGTTCAAATTGCACCAAATTGATGTCAAGAGTGCCTTCCTCAATGGCTTCTTGCAAGAGGAAGTGTTTGTTGAACAACCTAAGGGGTTTGTGGATGCACACCACCCCAATCATGTTTATCGCCTCAAGAAGGCACTTTATGGGTTGAAACAAGCATCGAGGGCTTGGTATGAGCGCCTCACTCAATTTCTTGTTGACAACAACTGCACAAGAGGTAGTGTTGACAAGACACTATTCATCAAGAGAGACAATGATGAGCTTTTCATAGCTCAAATATATATTGATGATATAGTTTTTGGCTCCACCAACAACACCAAAGTCCAACAATTTGTTGATGTCATGTCTCATGAATTTGAGATGAGTCTTGTTGGTGAGCTTAGTTACTTCCTAGGTTTGCAAATTAGGCAACTAGATGATGGGATTTTCATATCCCAAGCCAAATATGCCAAAAACCTAGTGAAAAAGTTTGGTCTTGAAAAAGCCAAACATTGTGATACTCTTATGAGCACCACTTTGAAGCTAAGCAAGGATGCTAGCGGTAAAAGTGTGGACCAAACCTTATATCATGGCATGATAGGGAGCTTGCTCTATTTGACCGCAAGTAGGCCCGATATATCATTTAGTGTAGGAGTTTGTGCTAGGTACCAATCCGATCCCAAGGAGTCCCATCTTTCTTCGGTTAAGAGAGTCATTCAATTTGTGAATGGGACTTCTAATTATGGGATTTGGTACTCATTTGACACTAATCCTAGTCTTGTAGGATGTAGTGATGCGGATTGGGCAGGAAATTGTGATGATAGGAAGAGCACATCGGGCGGTTACTTCTTTCTAGGCAACAACTTGGTGTCTTGGTTTTGCAAGAAGCAAAACTCGATTTCCTTGTCCACGGCCGAGGCCGAGTACATAGCCGCGGGGAGTGGATGCACTCAACTTATATGGATGAAGCAAATGCTAGTAGACTACGGATTCAACCAAGGTACTCTCACTCTCTTTTGTGATAACATGAGTGCTATTAATATTTCCAAGAATCCGGTTCAACATTCTAGAACTAAGCATATTGACATCCGCCATCACTTCATTAGAGAGCTTGTTGAAAATAAATGCATAGTACTTGAACATGTAGGTACTAATGATCAACTTGCGGACTTATTTACTAAACCCTTAGATGCTACTCGATTTAAAACTCTTAGTAGATCTATTGGGATATGTCTTGTGGAGTGATGTGTTCTATAATTGACCCCATATGGGGAACTCAAGCAAAGAGAGCTATTTTGCATTCTTGTAACTTGCAAAAAATTTGAAATAACTTATGCCTCTTCTTTTGATTGCTTGAGTAAGCTTGGTTGTACATATGTATATATGTTTTCTATTCTATAAGTGTGAACCTTGCTTGTTTACAATCCATGTCATATTTATGTTCAAACATGCATTTTTGGACTAGGAGATTTACATAGGAAGTATGATGTGAATGACCTATAGTTATCTCCATGACATGATGTTTCTTAAATAACATGCTAATGCTAAATGAAAAAGCATGAAATTCATACAACATGCTCACATGAAAAGCATGAATTGATGATTGCATATTCTTAAAAATGCAAAACTTGTGTGAAAGCTTATGAGACTCAAAATGAATAAAGGATCTTGTATCCGTTCAAAGGAATTTACATTCCAAATGTCTCTCTTTCTTTATTAGTTGAACATGGTTACTATCATACGGATATCTTATCCAGAAAAATCAAATAGGGTGCAAAGTCGCTCATGCCATGTTTCGCTTATAAAGTTGGATATAGTTACTCTTAAATTGAAATCAATAATCTCTATATCCTTGCTTTTCCCATGACATTGGTGAAATTGGTTTGAATTCTTATTAGAAACCTTTGCCATTTGCTTTGCCAAATACCATTGTATTTTGGACTTGAATGCTATATGTCTTGTATGCAAAGCATGTTGGATTCACACATTTTCTCAAATAAATCTCCTTGTTTCTCTCAAATTAATTGAAGTGCATAAAGTAAATTATATGTATATGCAAATCTTGCATGCTTCTATCTCTCGTTGCTATGAGTGACCCGGTTGGGGACTACTCCTTTGCCTATATCATGACAAAAAGGGGGAGTAGGATATGGTAAGGGGAGTTGCAAAATATAGAAGCTATTGTGCACTTTGGGGAGAACATACATTGAGGGGGAGTAACCCTTTGAGGGGGAGCATTGCATTTATCATACATTGCATACATTTGGTAATGTTGTGCCTAAATTCTAAAAATGCAAATGGTTGGTATTATTCTCACATGATTAATCTCACACTTTTCTTGTATTGGAAATGTTAGAAACTCTTTTCAGGGATTGATTATTCTACAAGAGGATTGAAGACTTCAAGTTGCATTCTCTTATCTCTTTGTAATTGAGAATATCATTGTAGTCCCGTAGTTTCTATTTTTTTTTGTGAGGAATCAATGTGAGTGATGGTTTTGTCACGAAATAGCGAAAGGGAGAGATTGTAAGGATTCCCGTTGTTTTTAATTGGCTTATTTCGTGATCAAACCATATGTGGGGATTCTTTGTAAGGGTAGTTTAGATGTTGTTGTTATTACATTAGGCCCTTTGAAGACCTCATTATTGATAAGCACCAAAGGTAATACTCTAAGTGCTTACTTGTCTTGAAGAGATAGTTGCACACACTCACAACTCATGCATATGTTTAATCTTTGTATGTTGTGTTTCTTTTTGTTTTGCATCAATGCCTATTTACATCTCTTCTTGCTTGTCATTATGATTGCATCTTGTGTTTATAACATCATAGCATTTAGGCTTTTAGGATGCATCTTAGTTTACCTTTGTTCCCCTTGCATGATTGCTTGTGGGGTTCAAAGTTGTGGGCTGTGCGCTGGTCCACCAGCGCCGGTCGTCCAGCGCAGCTCACCAGCGCAAAACGCCCAGTGGCGTGCCGCTGGTAGTGCGCTGGTCCACACCAGTGCAAGGCCACCAGCGCTAATCGCCCAGTTGTGCTCCGCTGGTCTGGCGCCTGTGTGAGCGCATGTCGTCCAGCGCCAAAGCAAAAATGTGCTTGTGCGCTGGTCCTGCGCCTGTCGTCCAGCGCAGGTCCACCAGCGCAGAGAGCAATTTTCTGGCGCGTTTTCAAAACGACCTCACTTCACTTATGGCCTCTATATATATGCTAACTTGATTTTAGGTCACTCAAGAGAGTTCATATTCAAGCTTTATACTTAGGATATTTTTCAAGAGAAGAAAAATACACAAAGAACTCATTTTTAATTACTCAAACACTTTTTCATGATCATCAATCATCATCTAGCATCATCTTAGATCATCTAAATGTCATCTTGCATGGAATTTTCATCATACTTTGCTTGGTAAGCTTTTCACTAATATCTTACATATTTTGTGTTTCTCTTATCTAGCAATCTCAATTAATTACTTGATTGTTATTTTGTATGCTTTGGATACAAGATTGAGATTAGTATGATGTATGTTTGAGAAGTTGTATTGTGCTAGCATATTAGGTTTTGTGCTTAATATTGATTAGCTAAACTAATTGACATGTCATTTAGTTTTGATATCTAGGATTGTTCTTAATTGCATATTAATCATCTTAGATAAGCATATAGGGTTTCCCTTGCTCTATGTTGCATTTTGGATATTCACATATATTCACTTAGGGTTGTATTCTCTTCTAGAGAAGGTAAGTCTTGTGTGTAGCAACCGGGATTAGGTTGCTTAGATCGCAAGCAAATTGGACTAGGTTCACTCATACCGGGATTAGGTAGGTGTGTGATTACTTCCGGGATTAGGTTGTAATCGTTTGCACATTTAGTGGATTCGAGGTTCGAGTGTGGCTTACTTACATAGCCCGTGGTTTTTCCCGTGAGGGTTTCCACGTAAAAATCAAGTGTTGATTTAATTTCCGCACCATATTACACTTGCTTGTTTATATTATCTTGAGGGTAAATTCGTAATTTTGACTAACACGAAAAATTTGGTAAAAAGCGTAAAATCTATTCACCCCCCCCCCCCCCCCCCTCTAGATAGTTTTATACACACCGTGCTATATTTAGTTTCAAATAGAATTGATTACAACCACAATTACTATCACTCTAAGCAAGGAGGAATTTTTTGCAACCATAATCAATTGAATTGATTACAACCACAATTACTATCGACCCCAAAACAAAGAGGAACTCATTGCAACTACTCTCAATTAAATTGATTATAACTACAATTACTATCGACCCCACACAAAGAGGATTTCATTGCAATTACTCTCTTATCAACCTCAAGAATGAAGAAATTGATTGCAATCTCAACTACTATACAACCCCAAACAAGGAGAAGGTGATTGCAAACACCATCATACAATTATTACAAAAAGATTCATGCATTAATTGTGATCAAACATACAAAGGCATATATCATTATGAAGAATCATCATGCATATCAAGACATATGAAATAACATCTTCAAGATTCATCATATTAAAACAAAATATGCCAAACAAACAATAACTTCCCTTATCTCAAACAAATGCTTTATCTCGAATAAATGTTATATTTAAAGCTCTTCCTAAGCTCCTTAACCTTATTAAGCAAGAATTCTTTTCTCCCCTTTAAGACAAGCATTCTCCCCCTTAAGACAAAGTCTCAATTTAGCACAAAGAGAAACAATACACTCACATTTGGAACATTTCTCCACACATGGTGAGGTATACATTTTTCCCCCTTTTTGTCAAGGAATACACAAAGGATACAAGAGATAAAGAACCAGATATTAAGCAAACAAATCGTATAGAGAGCGAAGTTGAATAAACTAAAGCTCCCCCTAAACATATGCTTCACATGTTATCACAAAGTAGATTTGTTCACAAGGGATTATGAATCAACTCGAAGCATGAGAACATATCATAAAAGAGAACAAAGTCTAGCATACTATGCCCCCCCTTGATAAGTGGTCTATCTAAGATCAAGATAGAGTATTGTTCACAACGAGATCCACACAATCACACATTCAAGCAATTAGAGAAAATATTTCATCACTTTTCAAAGTCCAAGAGAGAATCATAGATTTTCATTAATCTCTCAAAAATATTCTCACATTACTAATGAATCAAGCACATAAGCAAAATATGTGTGTGTGTGTGTGAATGCTTCTCACATATATAATAGGAGTAATTGTGACATCAACATGCAAATAATTTCCACACCTATCCATCTAAAGCATTTCCAAAAATAGGTCAAACCGATATTCATCCGGTTTTTGCTTTAAAAGAATAGATATCAACATGTGAGCGTGTGTGTGCATGTGGCTCGCTTTCCCGTTTCTATTTGTCAACTCGAGCTTTTTCACAATTCTCAACTATACACCAATAAGCCTTTTATTTTTCATTTCTTTTAGGCTTAGAATCAAAGATTTTTTTTTATGATTCATTTCAACACTTCTTTGATTTTACTAACAAAAACATATAGTCCTCATGGCGGCTTTCACTTATCACAATGGCGTAGCCCTTTCCTACATTGGGTGACTTCACAACCAAGGTGTGTAGCCCTTTCCATGAGGGTGCTCGTTGATTACTATGTAGTGCCGAAGCAAAATGGATACATACCATAGGTCATCTATCATGTACTAAGCAATAGGCTTCTAGATGCATCCATAATCTACATACTTTCAACCACACATACTCAAAAACTAAAACATATAAGAGAAGCATTAGTGCACTTTTCAAAAAAAATAAGATTTTCAAGCTCAAGTGCATGATCTAGAAACAATACAAGTTACTTGTTTAAAGATCATTACTTCTCAAGTGAGTAGCTCTCAAAGAAATTGATATTCAAATTAAGTTTTGCTCATCAAGCCACTCAACAATCACACAAGCATTTCAAGCATCATGTATAAGATCATTGTGAACACATCACTAAAAGATCTTTAGATAGCAAATGTCAACAAGAACCATATGAATGCTATACTAGTTCTATAATATGACATGCTACATGATGTAATGCAAACATAGAGTCGAAAGATGAAAAGCTAGAAAGCAAGCATTAGGGTATTGAAATACCTAAGCAAGCTTTTTCATCAAATGCAAAGCCTTCGCTCTTTTTATGAGCTCTCTTGGTTTGTTTGTCCTCATGACAACAAGTTGTTGGTGTTTCATCCCAAGAGAATAAAGACCATGCATTTCAACTCAAACAACAACAAAAATGACTTTCTCCAAAAGTCTTAACATAATTATCACCAAATAGATTTCATGATATGCAACTTCTCAAAAGTTAATCAACGGATTTTGACTATCATAATGATATTTGTGAGGTAGCTAAGCTCATGTCAAAGTCATTGAGAAACAAAGCTAGCTAGCTAAGTTACTCAAAACTAGACACTAATCTTAAAGCCAACTCACATGTGCAACTTACACCAATAGTAAGAACACTCACCCTTGACCCATTTGGTCTTAGGTGCACAAACACAAAAACCATCATGATCATTTCTCATGGCAATATAATATCTAGAAGATAAACATCAACTATCTTCTCTATAAAGATAGTCTCATGTTTTACACAACATTATTGCTATCAACAAAGTTATTATCAAGACTATGCATATGATCATGTGAAACACTCATTTTCACCCAAATCTTCATGACAATATTCCTTACATGATTATTGTTATCATGCACAAAATTCAAAGTGTTATCATGTAAGAAACATTCATAGAAGATTTTCTCATCTCACTAACATGCATTTCATTCCCTAGTTTGCATTGTCTAATATACTCATGGCATATAGATTTAGTATGCACTATGAATGTACACAAACGAAGTTAAATTGCTTAAAGCATACCTAGAAGGGGGGGGGGGGGGGTGAATAGGTTTTTACACCTTTTTCAAACCCTTGAACAAACATTCGTTTGTCCCTCAAGGTAGCCTTACACACAACACAATAAGCCAAAGAAGACATACATAGACAATACGATAATACAATCATAAGAGCAACGTCTAAGTATATCAACAAGTTATGTGAGGTAAAATAGCAAATAAACATAACAACAAAATAAGCTTGTATTTCATAAGATGTTCAATGTGTTACAAGAGTGATCAAAATGTCACTATACAAAAATTACAATATATAAAAGAATCAAAGATACAAAATTGATCTAAGGAATGAATATACTAATCACACTATACAATGTCTTGCTTCACAATACATCACATGTGAATATTATGAATCAAGACAATAAAATATACAATTAAAATATAAGAGAAAGAGATAGGAAGAATTAACACAAGGGATTTTTTAACGTGGTAAAACCTCCAAGGAGGAAACATCCACGGGTTGAACTACAACCATTGGGTACTATATTATTGGAAAGTAAACATAGAACATTCACAAAGTGACCAATCTTTAGCTCACTCAACCTAGTGAAGTCTAAGCCTACCCAACCCTATTGGAAAGTGTGAAATCCCTCAATGATGCGGAACCACCATATATTGGACAACACACACAACCAACATCGACGGTAGATTAGAAATTCCTCAAGAGTGCATACACCTCCCGTGTACCCCGCTCTATCGGACTCTATGTCTAACCATACGCCTAGGCCTACCAATACAATAGCCAACTCCCTATCCAAGGCACTCTTGCCTCTAGGGAGCCTTCCATGCATGACTATCCGAGTCCTCCCGACTCTAGCCATGACTCCTTGCTTACCTATCCGAGTCATCTCGACTCTAGGCAAGACTTCTTGCTTGGCTATCCGAGTCATCCCGACTCTAACCAAGACTTCATGCCTTTTACAAGGACTTCCTAGTGTGATCATGTGAATGCAAATGATGCAAACATTCAATGCAACATAGAACATGTGATCAATACATTCTATGGTACAAATAGACCTAAACATGTGAAATCACAAATAATTAAGTCTAGATGCAAAAATACATGAATAGAAACCTAAGCATGTGAAACACCTAACACATACACTCAAAGTCTCATTCACACACATAACACTTGAATCACTATATGTTCATGAAGTACAAATTCAAGATGCTATCAATATACAATTAAATACTAGATATATGAGATTAAAATCAATCAATATACTAGACAAAAATATAGAGCAAGGTTTTGAGATTTACATCAAACAAAACCTATATTCTCTAAATCACAAACAAATACACAAATCCTAGATTTTATTAATCAAAGGATCAAATCAAATCTCAAAGTCATTTTAACACAAAATTAATTCAATTAAGTATCAAACAACCTAAGATGCCATTCTAATCACAATACAACTCACAAACATATGTAAAACCTAGAATCATAGAATCTAGTCAACATTAGTCCACAAATTGAGTTTCAATTAGAATGATAATCAAGCTATCTTTCCAAATAGCTTTCACCAAACATTAACATAGATATAGAAGAAGAAACCCTAAGCAAATGGAAGGTCAAATAACAAGAAATCCCAAAGTTGAGACTCATGCCTCGGATTTTGCAGCTGGTTCGGAAATCAGTGTTCAACCACTGGAACTCACGATCAAACAGCCACCAAACCACTTGGAGATGTTAGAGGACTCAAATACGAACACTCTCCAACTTGAATCACTCAAATCTGACTCCGGATGAGGAAGATATGGTGTTTTGAAGTTTGGAAAAATTGGGAGAGAATTCTGACGGGAATTCTGAAATTTTCTTCTAGGTTTTCAAAATGGAGAGAGAGAGGGAAGAAATAGGAGGAGAGAGAGAGAGGATTTCGGCCAACCACGTGGTGCCACGTCACCCCCTAGCCGTGGGGGGCGTGTGGCCCACACGGGAGCAGAGGCTGCTCCAGGCCGTGGGGCCCACGGCCTCAACCACGGCCAGCCCATGTGGCCCACGGCCTGGGCTGTCCTCTCGCGTGCTCCCTTGGTTCGTCGGCCCGTATCTCAGGCGTCCGAACTCCGAATTCGAATCTGTTTCTGGATTACAAACCGTGACTCTCTCACACACGACGATGACTATACAACTTTGAAAAACGGTTGAGAAATCATCTCGGAAATCATCGATGAAGTCAACTCAATGAAAGAGAACATAAAGTAGCATAGTCAACTTGTTTGGACTCGAAACCTTATGAATGAGTAACCGAAACGACTAGAACTCAATAAGGCATTGAATAAGAACATGTTCAAGTCCTAAACACAAAATACGGAAACATACAAACACAAAGACACACACATATGCTCGTTTCCAGACATAGTCCTAGAAAATGCAAAACACAAAGTTTATTAACTAAATATGAATGCATGAGCATATTTTGCCAAGTGTGTGAAAGTGAAATGTAAATGAAATTAAATCATGAAGGAACACACAAGAATGATATGTGTGAGTGTGTGCCTAGCCTTGTAAGAGATAAGAGGTTTTGAATACCTTTGTCGACTGATAATGCCCGAATCTCTTAAAAGCCGGCAACTTGAACGAATTGTGGTTGAGACGTCCTTCGTCTTCGAAATTCTTCAATTACTAACCACTAAACATTACAAGTTAAACATGTTTTGATATGGAATTAATGCCAACACTAATTATCAACCTAACACACTACAACAATTCAAAAATTGCAAACCGGAATACATAAGGAGATGTTACTATTTGGGTGAAGGCTCCTTACTCTTCTTGATTTTGTACTTGACCTCGGAAGATTGGCCTTTGAAATCCTTTTGTTCCTTAGTGACTTGCCTTTAGTTGTAGGAGACTCAACTTGCTCGACTACGAAGCTTAAGTCACTTGAATCTTCATGAAGATCACCAAGCTCTTTGGCCTTCATGATTGCCAACTCCTCTTCCTTGTCTTTGTTCGTTTCCTACAAGAAAGAAAACAAATTATTAGCAAAAACATTTATTAAACTATCTAACACAAGAGCAACTTCAACCGTCTTTTCTTCTAGACATTTGATCACTTCATTCTTCACTTCGACTTCCTTTAAAGCTTTATCTCTTTCCTTCTCAAGAGATTGAATTCTAGTGATCATGTCTAGCATGATTATCCTTCGGGAAAACTTCTTCATCTTTGCATTTGACACTAACATGCTTTTCAAGCTTATCAATAAGATTGTTAGTAGACAAATGAAATATAAAACGAGAAGAACCTTTTTCACAAGTAGCTTGGAATCTATTCCATGCCTCTTTTGCCATACTTGAATCTTTATAAAGAGCAAGGTGTTTAAAAACTTACACCATTATAAAAGGCAAAAAGGTCTAAAAGTTTCAACTTCTCAAAAATAAACCTCATTCATACTTTATGAACGTATTGGTTTGGAGAAACTACTCCATCAAATATAAAACATGGAGAAGAGAAACCTTTCATGACAATCCAACCAAGCTTGCTCATCACTAGACATAGCAAAGTCTATCATGAGCATTTTCATCAAAACAAACATTTTCCCAATCAACAAAGGAGGACAACCATTACAAACAAAAATAGACTAAAGGTTGTTATCATAGTAAATAACCTTGTAGATCCCGAATCAAACTAATTGCTTTAAGTGACCCGCTCTAATACCAATTGAAAATACCTACAAGGTTATGCTAAACAACCTAGAGGGGGGGTGAATAGGTTGACACACTAGTTTTAAAAACTTTTTCGTGACTTATGTCAAAACCTTGGTGAGCATACATATTAACCTTAAACATGATTGTTATGAGAAAACAATTATCACAAGTATGCTCAATTCACCACCCTTAGTCTACAAAACATATATCAATAAACAATGTATCTCTTTTACAAGTATATTCAATAATGAGCAAATTTAAATTCCACAAGTTGTACTTTGAATATTACAATGCAAACTCACCAAGTTGAGCTTTACAACTTGATATAGAATCACAAGATACAATGTTCAAGCACTTACAAGATACAAGAAACAAATGTGGATTCAATCAACAATGTGCACAACTCTTTCTTTATCAATAACTTGTTTACAAGGATGTGAGGAAATGAAGAGCTTAAACAAGTTATATAGATCATACATACAAATATAAAGAGATAGAGATAGAGATAGAGACATTTGACACATTGATTTTTACGTGGTAAACCTCCGAAGAGGAAACATCCACGGGTTGAATCCACAACCACCGGCAAAGCAATTCACTATGACGAAAAGGACTTACACACTCAAGCTACCAACTCATGATATCCGCTCAAGCTATCAACTCCTAGTCTACCCTCGGGCCTAGTGAACCACCTAGCTTACTTCCTATCCAAGATGTGTCCTACACCTCTAGGAAGCAACTTCCTATCCAAGAGGCTCACGTCTCTAGGAAGATTTCGTGCTTAGCTATCCGGATCACGAAGATCCTAGTTAAGCTCTCCTAGCTCAATCATCCGAAGTACCACACTCCTAGCTAAGACTTTTGCTTGACTATCCGGACCACATGTCCTAGTCAAGACTCCTTGCTCTTTCCACAAAGCTTCACTCACTTTGCAAGAGACTTCCACCTTTTACAAGGCAATGATCTAAGTGATGCAAATGATGCAAACACATGCAACATAGAATATATGATCAATACATCCTATGGAAACTAGAAATAATCAAAGAGAACATAATGTACATTTTTCTAGTTTATGATCCAAAACATGACACCATACAAAATGATGCATGAGCATATGAAATGTATGGATAAGGTACACTTCATGAAGATCAAGACATAGGCAACAAAGTTCACAAAACAAAGTAGTCTAGATCTTAAACATGAACAAAAAATCTAGAGCATGCAAAACACCTAAAACATGCCAAAGCCTAGATTCTATTCATGTTTCTAAAGCTTGAAACCAAAGCATGTTCATTAAGCATATAATCAAGACTTTAGAACACAAACAACAAAAAAAATGCTAGAATCACAAAATGTATACAATGAATATTCTAGCAAGTATTTAGAGCAAGGATATAATGAATAATCAATTAAATCCTAATTAGCACTAAATACAAAATCAAATGTGCTAATCTTAGATTTGTTCAATAAGAGGATCTAAGCACATGTGAGGATTATTAATCATAAAATACATCAATCAATCCACAAATAATCCTAGATATCAATCTAATCACAATACAACTCTCAAACATGTGAAAAACCTAGAATCTAAGAAACTAGTTCACATATGTCTCTAATTAGACTTTTGATTAAGATTGATTATGAAGCTATCTTTCTCTATAGCATTCATAATACATAAACATACATATAGAAGAAGAAACCCCAAGCAAATTGAAGGTTATAAAAGAAGAAATCCCAAAGATATGAACACTACCTTGGATTCTCGAGCTGGTTCGGTTTTCTGTGTGCAACCACCAGAAAAATCGATCAAACAGCTGCCAAATCACTTGGCAAAGGTAGAGGACTCGATTACGAACATTCTCCAACTTGAATCACTCAAATCCGACTTCGTATGAGAAAGTTATGGTGTTTGAAAGTTGGGGAAATTTGGGAGAAAAATTCTGACGGGAATTCTAATTTTTTCTTCTTTAAAACAAATGGAAGGAATGGAGGGGTTTTAAAAGGAGGAGAGAGGAGGTAATTTTTGGCCAATCAAAGAGGGCCACCTCAGCCCAGCCCCGTGGGGGGCGCATGGGTCACACGGGGGCAGAGAGCCCCTCTGGCCGTGGGGCCCACGGCTCACCCACGGCGTGGGCCACACGTGGCCTCTTGGCCACTTACGCCCTCGCGCGCTCCCTCTGTTCCTCAGCCCGTATCTTGGGCATCCGAACTCCAATTTTGAATCTGTTTTCGGATTACGAACCATGACTCCCTCATACACGATGAAGACTACACAACTTTGAAAAATAGTTGAGAAATCATCTCGGAAAACAATGATGAAATCAACTCAACGAATGAGAACGAAAAGTAGCGTAGCTACATCGTTTGGACTCGAAATTAAATGAATGAGTAACTGAAACGACCGAAACTCAATAAGGAATCATAATAGAGCATATTCAAGTCCAAATACAAAAATTCGGAAACATACAAACACAAAAACACACACATATGCTAGTTTCCGGACATAGTCCTAGAAAATGCAAAACACAAAGTTTACCAACATAATATGAATGCATGAGCATATTTTGCCAAGTGTGTGAAAGTGATATATAAATGAAATTAAATCATGAAGGAACACACAAGAATGCTATGTGTCTGTGTGTGTGCCTAGCCTTGTAAGAGATATGAGGTCCTTTAATACCTTTGTTGACCAATGATGCACGAATCTCTTAAAAGCCGGCTTCTTGAATGAATTGTGGTTGAGACGTCCTTCGTCTTCTTAATTCTTCAATATACTAACCACTAAACATTACAAGATAAACACGTTTTGATATGGAATTGATGCCAACACTAACTATAAACCTTACAAAGTGTGGAAATTGAATGCATCCTAATGCCTAACATGTCATGGCATTTCAATGAAGAAGATGCAATCAATCAACAAGCATGAAGAGACTTCATGGCTTTGCATCCTAATGCCTACACATGTCATGGCATTTCAATAAACTAGATGCAATCAATAAAACATGCATAAAAAGATATTCAAGAACATGAATGCACTCATATAAAACACACAAGATACAAGAATAAGAGATATGTATGAGTTGTGTGTGTGTGCAACTAGATCTCTTCAAAGCAAGTAAGCACAAGAATATACCTTTGGTGCTTCTTCTCTTTAGGTCTTGAGAGGGCCTTGGTTGTGCAAATCACCAACCATCATATGCCTAAGCTACCCTTACAATAAGCCCCATATGTGGTTTGTCCACGAAATAAGCCAATCAAAATATGAGACCTAACAATCTCCCCCTTTGGCCATTTCATGACAAAACCACCACTCACATTGATCCTCACAAAATAAAAGCTAAGGGTCAACAATAATTTATTCTAAATTACAAAAGAGAAGCCTAATCAAACTAGATCTTCATGCAATCCATCTCTTGTAGAATAAATCATCCCTGCACAATAAGAACTACAATTTCTAGACAAGTGTACATGAGGTGATCAAGTGAGATAAAACAAGCATTTGCAATAAGAATTTAAGCACAACATCATGCAATGTATGTGTAATGCAAATGCTCCCCCTCAACGGGTTACTCTCCCTCAATGTAAACTCCACAATCATGCAAGAATGCTACAATAATTTAGCAATAAGCATTCTCCCCCTAACTACATACTACTCCCACTTTTTGTCATGAGATGGGCAAAGGAGTAGTCCCCAACCGGGTTATTTGTAGCAAAGAGAGATTGTAACATACAAGTCATTTGCATAATCATAAAATGCACTTTATGCAACTCAATGAATTGGAGAGAACAAGGAGATTTATTTTTAAAAAATGTGTGATTATAATGCTTTGCATGCAAGACATGTTGCATTCAAATCCAAAATCAATGGTATTTGGCAAAGCAAATGACAAAGGTTTCCTTAAAGAATTCAAACCAAATTCACCTTTTGTCATGATTAAAAGCAAGGATATAGGAAATTCAATGAATTCAATTTTAGAGCACTATATCCAACTTTACAAGCACAACATGGCATGAGCAACTTTTTGCACCCTATTCGATTTTTCCGGGTAAGATACCCGTATGATAGTAGCCATGTTCCACAAGTAAAGAAAGAGAGACATTTTAATTTTAATTTGAGTCTCATTTGCTTTTCACACATTATTTTTGCATTTAAGAAAATGCAATCAACAATTCATGCTTTTCATTTTTAGCATGTCATTTGAAATCATGCTTTTCACATTTTAAGCATGTCATATAAAATCATGCTTTTCTCATTTTAAGCATGTCATTTAACAATCATCATCTCATGGAGATCATTATAGGTCATTCAAAGAGTACTTCCTATGTATATATCTCTTAGTCCAAAAATGCATGTTTGAACATAAATGATATGGATTGCAATACAAGCATTGGTTCACACTTATTGAAATAAAAACACATAAGCACATGTGCAACCAAGATACTCAAGTAATTAAAAAAGAAGCATAAATTTTTTTAAATTTTTGCATGCAACAAGTTTGCAAGTGCTCTCTTTACTTGTGTTCCCCATATGGGGTCAATCAAGTAACGTATCAGGGCAAGGGACAAGACCCTATAGACATACTAAGTTGGTTAGACTTAGTAGCATCTACGGGTGACGTATTAGCACATTTGCAATTGGGTTTAAATTTTCTAACCCACCTAGTTTCCACCTTTTCATTTTAGTGGTCATAGACATATCTCTAGGTTCATGCAAGCTAGCCCTACGGTTCATTCTCTTTTCTTTCATGCTCTTAATTCTACATAACTTGATGTAGTTAAAACAATTTAGTCAAATGTGACCAATCATACCACAATAAATACAGGTAGGTGTTAGGATTATGTTCAATAGCAAGAGTGTAATATTGTAATTGACAATCTTTTAATATTAATAAAGTGATTTCTGGTTTAACAAATCTTATAGCATTTATAGTTTAATATTATAATTGTCAAAGTAAATAATCATAAGGTCAAAAGACTATGAGAAAAGAAGAATTGTTCGATGAAAATACCTACAAGGTTATGCTAAACAACCTAGAGGGGGGGTGAATAGGTTGACACACTAGTTTTAAAAACTTTTTCGTGATTTATGTCAAAACCTTGGTGAGCATACATATTAACCTTAAACATGATTGTTATGAGAAAACAATTATCACAAGTATGCTCAATTCACCACCCTTAGTCTACAAAACATATATCAATAAACAATGTATCTCTTTTACAAGTATATTCAATAATGAGCAAATTTAAATTCCACAAGTTGTACTTTGAATATTACAATGCAAACTCACCAAGTTAAGCTTTACAACTTGATATAGAATCACAAGATACAATGTTCAAGCACTTACAAGATACAAGAACCAAATGTAGATTCAATCAACAATGTGCGCAACTCTTTCTTTATCAATAACTTGTTTACAAGGATGTGAGGAAATGAAGAGCTTAAACAAGTTATATAGATCATACATACAAATATAAAGAGATAGAGATAGAGATAGAGACATTTGACACATTGATTTTTACGTGGTAAACCTCCGAAGAGGAAACATCCACGGGTTGAATCCATAACCACCGGCAAAGCAATTCACTATGACGAAAAGGACTTACACACTCAAGCTACCAACTCATGATATCCGCTCAAGCTATCAACTCCTAGTCTACCCTCGGGCCTGGTGAACCACCTAGCCTACTTCCTATCCAAGATGTGTCCTACACCTCTAGGAAGCAACTTCCTATCCAAGAGGCTCACGTCTCTAGGAAGATTTCGTGCTTAGCTATCCAGATCACGAAGATCCTAGTTAAGCTTTCCTAGCTCAACCATCCGGAGTACCACACTCCTGGCTAAGACTTTTGCTTGACTATCCGGACCACATGTCCTAGTCAAGACTCCTTGCTCTTTCCACAAAGCTTCACTCACTTTGCAAGAGACTTCCACCTTTTACAAGGCAATGACCTAAGTGATGCAAATGATGCAAACACATGCAACATAGAATATATGATCAATACATCCTATGGAAACTAGAAATAATCAATGAGCACACAATGTACATTTTTCTAGTTTATGAACCAAAACATGACACCATACAAAATGATGCATGAGCATGTGAAATATATGGATAAGGTACACTTCATGAAGATCTAGACATAGGCAACAAAGTTCACAAAACAAAGTAGTCTAGATCTTAAACATGAACAAAAATATAGAGCATGCAAAACACCTAAAACATGCCAATGCCTAGATTCTATTCATGTTTCTAAAGCTTGAAAACAAAGCATGTTCATTAAGCATATAATCAAGACTTTAGAACACAAACAACAACAAAAATGCTAGAATCACAAAATGTATACAATGAATATTCTAGCAAGTATTTAGAGTAAGGATATAATGAATAATCAATTAAATCCTAATTAGCACTAAATACAAAATCAAATGTGCTAATCTTAGATTTGTTCAATAAGAGGATCTAAGCACATGTGAGGATTATTAATCATAAAATACATCAATCAATCCACAAATAATCCTAGATATCAATCTAATCACAATACAACTCTCAAACATGTGAAAAACCTAGAATCTAAGAAACTAGTTCACATATGTCTCTAATTAGACTTTTGATTAAGATTGATTATGAAGCTATCTTTCTCTATAGCATTCATAATATATAAACATACATATAGAAGAAGAAACCCCAAGCAAATTGAAGGTTATAAAAGAAGAAATCCCAAAGATATGAACACTACCTTGGATTCTCGAGCTGGTTCGGTTTTCTGTGTCCAACCACCAGAACAGTCGATCAAACTGTAGGGAAAAATAATAACAAAAGTGGTAAACGCAGCGGAAGCGAGACTAAAAATAGATTTAGTGACTTTTTAAAACTTTTCCTTTTTATGAACCTTAACCCTTTAATTAATTAAGCATACATATAAACCAACAAAAGAAGAATACCTTTTGTCGCGTGATCCGATTGACTTACGTCGATGGTAATCCGTAAGATCTTCAATCCTAGCACGAACGTGAATCACCTAGGAGCGTGGTCTTCCTTTTCTTTGAATTGCAAACCTGAGAATGGACAAACAAACTTTTCTTTTTCTTTTGTTAGTCACAAAACAATCAAAAGAAGACTAAGATTATTCCGGTCACTTTTGAGTTCTCAATCTAATGATCGAAACTCGCGTGAACCTAAATCGATGTTGTACACACAAGCTTATTGATGAACAAGCAATTAGTGTACCATCAAAGAATAATCTATTCACTCTTTTATGTTTTAGTTGAAATCAACACACACTAATCACTAGAGTTGGATTCTATTTTTTTTAAGCAAAAAAAAAAACTCTCAAGCCTTGCAAATAGGTTTAGCCGAATTCAACCTATTCAATTAGGGTTGCCGAATATATTATGTATATATATATTATATATTGCCGCATAACTTTAACATGCATATATATTGTATAGAACTCTGCACCACTCACCTAACAATTAATATATCTTTGCACGCCTAAAACAATATATACATTGCGGCACCCACATTTTTGTTCTTATATATTTAATATATATAATATATATATTGTGGCCAAAATCATCTACCATGTAGGATTTGTCTTTTGACTTAAATCCTAACCCTAGGTAGATTTCCTTAGAATTCCAAACCCTAATCCAACTCCTTAGTGTATTTGTGACTATCTCAAAGACTTCCTTATTTGATTAAATAAATAAACCTTATTATTTATTTTCTTACCAAATAAGTCTTTTACTTTTAGTATACTACTACCAATAGTATAACTCTAGGAAACATATTTCCTGATCAGAAAAAGATTTTGTTTCTTAATTAAATAATTAATTAATAAATTAATTAATTCTCATTTAATCAAACAATAAAATAAATTAATATATTAGACTAATAAATTAGCCTTGCCGCCCACATCATATATATATGGGCTCAATATTATTTTCTTATTTTATTTAATCCATTGGACTTTAAATAAAAAGCCCACATGTGAACCAGACCCATTCTTACTAAAAGAAACAAGCCCACATGTCATTCATTAATATATTAATATAATTGAGCAGCCCATTACATAAATAATGTGCAAATTATATTCTTAATATATTAAATGCAATTCTAGATGGACCCTTAAATTGGTCCGGTAGAATATATCAAGTGATCCATGCAAGTCCGTGTGGATTGGGGATCTTGGCGGGCCATCTAAATTTAAGCTTCAATAGACATAACCTAATCACAATCAACAAATGATTCACTTAGGTCCGATCCATTAATTTTAACTCATTCCACTAAAGAGCTAAAACTGAACTCTTAAATAAAGATAGAAAAGGAAGATGTTCCTCATTCATACCCTAGACAATCATATTGGAGATAGTGTATCCTCGTGATTAATATCAGTAATCGCCAAGAGTTCATAGACCGCCTATAACTCTCCAAGTTACCATATTTACTCATATGACCACGTTTTGAACTTGGATATTTTGACTTGTCCAGAAGCCATGTTTTCAATAGACACTATCGAAAACTCAACGTTGAGATTTAATATCCAATTACCTCAAAACATCCATATGATGATATTATACTCTCATTTAATAAATGGAGCCACGATGTCCATATCTATAAATGAAGTCCTCTATCGATTAACAAATGAATATCACCAAACTATCGAGGATAGACTATGCGATATAATCGTACTCATTGATAACTCAAATGATATCACTTGCAACCATAAGTCCATCACTTATCTCAGGATTAAGATAGACTCTCCGATTGTCCTGATAATGAAAAGACTTTTATCTACTGACGGTTATAGATAAAGTATTTCATTGTGATCCAGTTCAATGCACCCAGTGCACTAGATTCTTTTGCTCGAAGACACTCCGATGATTTTAGACTCATCATATCTCATTTGATCCCACTCAAATTCTAGCAAAAGAATTCTACAACTTTAACAAGATAAAGGTGCCCAACCTTTAACTTAAGTTGTGAACAATATTCAAGACTAACTAAAGAATTGTGTCTACCACATACATATCCAGATGTACGAACAATTCTTCTTTTCTCATAGTCTTTAGACCTTATGATTATTTACTTTTGACAATTATAATAATTAAACTATAAATGCTATAAGATTTGTTAAACTAGAAATCACATTATTAATATGAATAGATTGTCAAAAACACTATTACACTCTTGCTATTGAGCATAATCCTAACAATCTCCCACTTGCGCTATAGCAAATGTGTCATATCTCTCATTCCCATGTTCTCACCCATATATAAAATTTCCCTTAAAAGGTGATACTTCCTTTCAATGTGTTTTCCTCTCTTATGACTTCTTGGTTCTTTCGAATTAGCCACTGCTCCACTGTTGTCACAGTAGATAGTGATCTGCTTATTCGCACTAGGAACCACTTCCAAGTCAATCAAGAATTGGCGGAGCCAAACAGCCTCTTTGGCAGCCTCGCATGCAGCAACATACTCAGCTTCCATGGTGGAATCAGCAATACAAGATTGCTTGATACTCCTCCATATAACTGCTCCTCCTCCAATAGTAAACACAGCCCCTGATGTGGATTTTCTAGAGTCAGAATCTGATTGGAAATCAGAATCTGTATACCCAACGGGAATTAAATCCCCTCCAGAGTATACAAGCATATTATCTCTCGTTCTCTTAAGATACTTGAAAATATGCTTGACTGCCGTCCAGTGATTAGGACCAGGTTTCGATTGAAACCTGCTAACTATGCCAACAGCAAAACAAATATCTGGTCTAGTACAGAGCATTGCATACATGAGACTTCCAACTGCCGAGGCATATGGAACTCTACTCATGAATTGCTCTTCATGCTCATTCTTAGGAACTTGTTCCTTAGAAAGCTTGATTCCATGTCTGAAAGGTAACATACCTTTCTTGGAATCCTGCATGGAAAACCTAGACAAGATCTTGTCTATGTATGAAGCTTGGGATAATGCAATCGTTCTATTCTTTCTATCCCTTATTACTTGGATACCTAGAATAAAACTTGCTTCTCCTAAGTCCTTCATATCAAATTGTTTTGCTAACCATTCTTTTACTGATGCCAATACACCTACATCGTTTCCAATGAGTAGTATATCATCAATATAAAGAATCAGGAAAACCAACTTGTCGCCTTTAATCCTTTTGTATACACAAGGTTCGTCAGGATTCTGAATAAATCCAAAACCTTTAACAGCTTGATCGAACCTTATGTTCCAGGATCTAGATGCTTGCTTTAATCCATATATGGATTTCTGCAACTTGCATACCTTTTTCATTTGGCCTTTTTCAATGAATCCCTCTGGTTGCATCATGTAGATGCTTTCGTCAAGACTTCCATTAAGGAAAGCTGTCTTGACGTCCATTTGCCAAATCTCTAGATCTAAAGATGCTGCAATGGATAAGAGTATCCTAATGGATTTAAGCATGGCCACAGGAGAGAAGGTTTCCTCGTAATCGATACCTTCTTTCTGTGTATACCCTTTAGCTACCAATCTAGCTTTAAAGGTTTCCACCTTTCCATCCATACCTCTTTTCCTCTTGTATACCCACTTGCACCCAATGAGTTTTATCCCTTTAGGCAAGTCTACAAGGGACCAGACTTTGTTATCGAACATAGATTCAATCTCAGATTGCATTGCCTTTTGCCAATGGCGACTATCAACATCCTCCATAGCTTCCTTGTACGTATAGGGATCATCGTCGTCCGGGAGATTCTCCACTGATTCTCCCAGACCGATGTATCTTTCGGGTTGTGTTCTAACCCTCCCACTACGACGAGGAATGGTAGGTTGTTGATCTTGTGTCGGATCGGAACTTACAATTGGGTTTGGTTGTGTAACCTCTCGTGGAATTGTATCTCCTGACATCTCATTCAGGACAATTCTACTTCTAGGCACAAAATCATTCATATAGTCATTTTCCAGAAATTTAGCATTTGTCGAAACAAATACTTTAAGATCTGAAGGACTATAGAAATAATATCCTTTAGTTTCTTTTGGATACCCTACAAATATACATGTTTCTGAACGGGACTCCATCTTTTCTGTCTTTCCTTTTAACACATGCGCAGGACAACAAAATATCCTTAAGTGTTGTAAACTAGGCTTGTGCCCAGTCCACAACTCATGCGGTGTTTTAGGAACAGACTTAGATGGTACATCGTTTAGAATGTATATAGCAGTTTGTAAAGCATATCCCCCAAAAGAAATAGGAAGTGTTGAATAACTCAACATAGACCTAACCATATCCAAAAAAGTTCTATTTCTCCTTTCTGCTACCCCATTCTGTTGAGGTGTACCTGGTGCAGAAAACTGAGAAACTATCCCATTATCAATAAGATATTGCTGAAACTCACCAGATAGATATTCTCCACCACGATCAGATCTCAAGTTTTTTATGTGTTTCTCAAGCTGATTTTCCACTTCAGCTTTGAATGCTTTGAACATGTCGAAAGCATCTGACTTATGTCGCATGAGATACACATAACCAAATCTCGAGTAATCATCTGTGAAGGTGATGAAGTACTCATATCCACCTCTAGCTTGAATGCTCATAGGTCCACATACATCAGTGTGTATCAATCCTAAACATTCAGTGGCTCTTGCACCTTTGGCAGAGAACATCCTTTTGGTCATTTTACCTTCCAAACAAGATTCACAAGTTGGTAGATCATCAACCTTTAAGTCACTCAAAGGTCCGTCACATACCAATCTTTTAATCCTATTAAGGTTAATATGACCTAAGCGTAAATGCCAAAGGTAGGTTTCATCTGTTGATAATTTTACTCTTTTATGATTAGGTTCCGTTAATTCTGTGTCTAATGAGTGAGAGATATTTCTATGCAAAAAGTATAGACCGTTTTCCAATGTACCTTGGCAAATAATTTTGTCATTCTTACTAATAATAAAAACTTTATTAAAAGTAACCGAATATCCAAATTTATTCAAACAAGAAACTGAAATTAAATTCCTCTTGAATTGAGGTACATAATAAACGTCTATTAAATCTAAATGCCTTCTAGAATCCAAAAAAACTCTAATATCTCCCACTGCACTTGCAGACACTAACGTTCCATTGCCCAAGCGCAAATTGATTTCATTCTTACTCAGCCTTCTCCTTTCTTGGAACCCCTGCAAGGAATAACAAACATGATTTGTGGCTCCAGAGTCTATGATCCAAGAATCTGTAGAATCTGCCAGAAAACATGTTTCAAGATAATTAATATTACCTTGTTCCTTCTTGTTCTGGGACTTTGGGCAATTTCTTTTCCAATGTCCCTTTTCACCACAAATGAAGTATTTCCCTTTGATCTTGGTTACTTTCTTGGTCTCCATCTTGGTAGGCCCAAGTTGCTTTTTCTTCTGTTGTTCCTTAACCTTTTGACGGGTCTTAACAGTAGCAACTTTACCAATCATATGAATCTGAGATTCATAAGTAGGAGCAGGTGGTTTAGGAGTAGACAGAATAAACTTATGTTTTTCAGCTTGTAGCAACAACCCAATTTTCCTTTTCCATGTGACATAATTATTTCCGGTTAAAGTGTTGTCTTTCAGGATGTTTATAAGTGATGGTGTCATGATTTCTGAATAAAGCAAAACATATATAAGTAAATAATCATGATAAAGCACTTTTAAATATTTATCTTGAATTAAGTAAATAACTCAATCATAAAATTCAACGGTGATCCAACACCCATAAATGTTACGCCTCCTTTGGGAGTTCGCACCATTTACTAGTTAGACTAGGTCCCACCAAATTGTTAACATAACAACCAGCGTTTTCAATTTTAGCCTTGCAATTTTATTGACAAGAACTCTTGGGAGGATATCAATAAAATTACATTGAGTGTGTTACCAAGATATCGACCCTCAATTTTCTCTCACGAAAATCCCTCCTTGGGGAGTAGATCTTGTTTGAGTCCATTGTCTAGTCTATCCTCGTAATGAAGTATATTGCTAAATTTCATTCATGGACGCCCCTTGGGGGGATTACCAATAAATAATAAAGCTCAACTAACCTTGGAGGCTATAGGTGTTACAAAAACACCTTCTCCCACTCAATTATTTAAGGCGTGTGATTAAATCCCATAGAATGATTTACCAAGTTATCTAGATGCCAATTTAGATACCTAAATCATTCAATGCATGTTCATACCAAAAGAGATATATGAGTGGCACTCCTATTCTATATGTCATGTTATCATACAATAACAAATATTGTAATATTTAAGCATAAATTAAATAGCAACAATTTTGGCCCATCCTAGAAAAACAAGTAAATTACAATTGTTTTAGGAATACAAGATCTTCAAGTGGCCCATCAACCATACGCTCATCCTTCGGCCTTCTCCCATGGGCGTGCGCAGCCTACAACCCCACAAAGGGGCTGCCATGCGCAGCCCATAAGGCCACACAAGGCTGCCATGCGCAGCCCACCAAAGTTTGGGCTTACCATGCGCAGCCCAATCCACTCCTAGGGTGCGCACGGTGCTCGTTCTCGGTTCCGGTTGCTTCGTTTTTCATCGTGTCTTCGAATCTTCAAGACCTAAATATATTACGGCAGTATAAAATAATAAATACTGCAGTATTAATTTTTTTTTTTTTTTTTTTTATTCACTGCAGTATTTTTACAAAATAAAAACTGCACACAAACTTAAAAAAAAACTGCTGCAGTAATAATAAAATACTGCACCTATGTTAAAAAAAATAAAATAAAAACCTAACAACTACCAAGAAGGAATTATGGCGATAATAGACCACCCTTCTTGTTACAACTCCGAAACAAAAATTACATTGAAAATCTAGGACCAAAATCAAGCAATAACAATCCACATAAAACATATATAAATCCATACATCACATGTAATTATATATTTGAATACCTAGAGTGCCATCTCTTTCTAAACATGCATAATCACAATAAAAAGAAATCGATCCACGTATATATACGTTAATTAATTAAAAGGGTTCAACCAAGGCTCTGATACCAATTGTAGGGAAAAATAATAACAAAAGTGGTAAACGCAGCGGAAGCGAGACTAAAAATAGATTTAGTGACTTTTTAAAACTTTTCCTTTTTATGAACCTTAACCCTTTAATTAATTAAGCATACATATAAACCAACAAAAGAAGAATACCTTTTGTCGCGTGATCCGATTGACTTACGTCGATGGTAATCCGTAAGATCTTCAATCCTAGCACGAACGTGAATCACCTAGGAGCGTGGTCTTCCTTTTCTTTGAATTGCAAACCTGAGAATGGACAAACAAACTTTTCTTTTTCTTTTGTTAGTCACAAAACAATCAAAAGAAGACTAAGATTATTCCGGTCACTTTTGAGTTCTCAATCTAATGATCGAAACTCGCGTGAACCTAAATCGATGTTGTACACACAAGCTTATTGATGAACAAGCAATTAGTGTACCATCAAAGAATAATCTATTCACTCTTTTATGTTTTAGTTGAAATCAACACACACTAATCACTAGAGTTGGATTCTATTTTTTTTAAGCAAAAAAAAAAACTCTCAAGCCTTGCAAATAGGTTTAGCCGAATTCAACCTATTCAATTAGGGTTGCCGAATATATTATGTATATATATATTATATATTGCCGCATAACTTTAACATGCATATATATTGTATAGAACTCTGCACCACTCACCTAACAATTAATATATCTTTGCACGCCTAAAACAATATATACATTGCGGCACCCACATTTTTGTTCTTATATATTTAATATATATAATATATATATTGTGGCCAAAATCATCTACCATGTAGGATTTGTCTTTTGACTTAAATCCTAACCCTAGGTAGATTTCCTTATAATTCCAAACCCTAATCCAACTCCTTAGTGTATTTGTGACTATCTCAAAGACTTCCTTATTTGATTAAATAAATAAACCTTATTATTTATTTTCTTACCAAATAACTCTTTTACTTTTAGTATACTACTACCAATAGTATAACTCTAGGAAACATATTTCCTGATCAGAAAAAGATTTTGTTTCTTAATTAAATAATTAATTAATAAATTAATTAATTCTCATTTAATCAAACAATAAAATAAAATAATATATTAGACTAATAAATTAGCCTTGCCGCCCACATCATATATATATGGGCTCAATATTATTTTCTTATTTTATTTAATCCATTGGACTTTAAATAAAAAGCCCACATGTGAACCAGACCCATTCTTACTAAAAGAAACAAGCCCACATGTCATTCATTAATATATTAATATAATTGAGCAGCCCATTACATAAATAATGTGCAAATTATATTCTTAATATATTAAATGCAATTCTAGATGGACCCTTAAATTGGTCCAGTAGAATATATCAAGTGATCCATGCAAGTCCGTGTGGATTGGGGATCTTGGCGGGCCATCTAAATTTAAGCTTCAATAGACATAACCTAATCACAATCAACAAATGATTCACTTAGGTCCGATCCATTAATTTTAACTCATTCCACTAAAGAGCTAAAACTGAACTCTTAAATAAAGATAGAAAAGGAAGATGTTCCTCATTCATACCCTAGACAATCATATTGGAGATAGTGTATCCTCGTGATTAATATCAGTAATCGCCAAGAGTTCATAGACCGCCTATAACTCTCCAAGTTACCATATTTACTCATATGACCACGTTTTGAACTTGGATATTTTGACTTGTCCAGAAGCCATGTTTTCAATAGACACTATCGAAAACTCAACGTTGAGATTTAATATCCAATTACCTCAAAACATCCATATGATGATATTATACTCTCATTTAATAAATGGAGCCACGATGTCCATATCTATAAATGAAGTCCTCTATCGATTAACAAATGAATATCACCAAACTATCGAGGATAGACTATGCGATATAATCGTACTCATTGATAACTCAAATGATATCACTTGCAACCATAAGTCCATCACTTATCTCAGGATTAAGATAGACTCTCCGATTGTCCTGATAATGAAAAGACTTTTATCTACTGACGGTTATAGATAAAGTATTTCATTGTGATCCAGTTCAATGCACCCAGTGCACTAGATTCTTTTGCTCGAAGACACTCCGATGATTTTAGACTCATCATATCTCATTTGATCCCACTCAAATTCTAGCAAAAGAATTCTACAACTTTAACAAGATAAATGTGCCCAACCTTTAACTTAAGTTGTGAACAATATTCAAGACTAACTAAAGAATTGTGTCTACCACATACATATCCAGATGTACGAACAATTCTTCTTTTCTCATAGTCTTTAGACCTTATGATTATTTACTTTTGACAATTATAATAATTAAACTATAAATGCTGTAAGATTTGTTAAACTAGAAATCACATTATTAATATGAATAGATTGTCAAAAATACTATTACACTCTTGCTATTGAGCATAATCCTAACACAAACAGCTGCCAAATCACTTGGAAAAGGTAGAGGGCTCGATTATGAACGTTCTCCAACTTGAATCACTCAAATCCGACTACGTATGAGAAAGTTATGGTGTTTGGAATTGGGAAAATTTGGGAGAAAAATTCTGACGGGAATTCTAACTTTTTCTTCTTGAAATGAATTGGAGGGAATAGAGGGGTTTTAAAAGGGGGAGAGAGGAGGCAATTTTTGGCCAATCAAAGAGGGCCACCTCAGCCCAGCCCCGTGGGGGGCGCATGGGCCACACGGGGGCAGAGAGCCCCTCTGGCCGTGGGGCCCACGGCTCACCCACGGCGTGGGCCACACGTGGCCTCTTGGCCACTTAAGCCCTCGCGCGCTCCCTCACGTTCTTCAGCCGTATCTTGGGCATCCGAACTCCGATTTCGAATCCGTTTTTGGATTATGAACCATGACTCCCTCACGCTCGATGAAGACTACACAACTTTGAAAAAAGGTTGAGAAATCATCTCGGAAAACGACGATGAAATCAACTCAACGAATGAGAACGAAAAGTAGCGTAGCTACATCGTTTGGACTCGAAATTAAATGAATGAGTAACTGAAATGACCGGAACTCAATAGGGAATCATAATAGAGCATATTCAAGTCCAAATATAAAAATACAAAAACATACAATCACATAGACACACACATATGCTAGTTTCCGGACATAGTCCTAGAAAATGCAAAACACAAAGTTTAACAACATAATATGAATGCATGAGCATATTTTTCCAAGTGTGTGAAAGTGATATATAAATGAAATTAAATCATGAAGGAATACACAAGAATGCTATGTGTGTGTGTGTGCCTAGCCTTGTAAGAGATATGAGGTCCTTTAATACCTTTGTTGACCAATGATGCACGAATCTCTTAAAAGCCGGCTTCTTGAATGAATTGTGGTTGAGACGTCCTTCGTCTTCTTAATTCTCCAATATACTAACCACTAAACATTACAAGAGAAACAAGTTTTGATATGGAATTGATGCCAACACAAACTATAAACCTTACAATCTCCCCCTTTGGCAAATTCCATGTCAAAACTCCTAAACATATACTAAAACAATTACAAAGAAAACTTGGTCACAATGAGTACAATGAGTTACACATATAGACACAAATTAAAACAACAAGTCTTGAACTTCATCTTGGTCTTCTCTTGATATCACCTAAAATAAACTTGAAAGCACAAGAATATCCAAGAGACAACACATATGGCAATATATATTCATTGGCAAGAAAATAACACATTTAAAGTTCAAATGGATCATGTATGCTCCCCCTAAATACATGCATCCAACAAAGATATCATATCCAAGATATTACACGCCATATGAAGTTCAATACTTAACACATACATAAAGAAGATATGCTAAAACAATATCATATTTCTCCCCCTTTTTGACATAAAATGAAGCCAAAAGGAAAAGAGAAAAGATACCTTGAGATCACAAAAGCTTTGCTAGCAACTTGTGCCACCAAAGAACGTTGAACGATTTGATGACCTCATATTCGGAGGTGGATGCTTTGCTTGGAGAAATGCTTTCTTCCAAGTTCTTGATTTTTTGCATCTTGTTGAACCACCTTTGTGTTTAGCTCTTATATCTTCTCCCTTGATTCTTGTTGTTATCGATGTTAACCTAGCAAGGTTATACAAATCTAGACAACACAACAAACTCATCAAGGTAAAATGAATCACAAATGCATAAATTTTACTCATAAGCACATTGGTCATTTCTACCAAATTCAACAATTGCATAAACAATCATATCAACCCCAAATATGAAGGAATTGGTATCAACAACAATCATCTCGACCCCATTCAAGAAGAGATTTGATTATAACAACAACTACTAACACTCTAAGCGAGGAGGAATTTTTTGCAACTACAAGCAATAGAATTGATTACAACCACAATTACTATCACTCTAAGCAAGGAGGAATTTTTTGCAACCATAATCAATTGAATTGATTACAACCACAATTACTATCGACCCCAAAACAAAGAGGAACTCATTGCAACTACTCTCAATTAAATTGATTATAACTACAATTACTATCGACCCCACACAAAGAGGATTTCATTGCAATTACTCTCTTATCAACCTCAAGAATGAAGAAATTGATTGCAATCTCAACTACTATACAACCCCAAACAAGGAGAAGGTGATTGCAAACACAATCATACAATTATTACAAAAAGATTCATGCATTAATTGTGATCAAACATACAAAGGCATATATCATTATGAAGAATCATCATGCATATCAAGACATATGAAATAACATCTTCAAGATTCATCATATTAAAATAAAATATGCTAAACAAACAATAACTTCCCTTATCTCAAACAAATGCTTTATCTCAAATAAATGTTATATTTAAAGCTCTTCTTAAGCTCCTTAACCTTATTAAGCAAGAATTCTTTTCTCCCCTTTAAGACAAGAATTCTCCCCCTTAAGACAAAGTCTCAATTAAGCACAAAGAGAAACAATACACTCACATTTGGAACATTTCTCCACACATGGTGAGGTATACATTTTTCCTGATCGCGCTCCAAATGTTTACATTTAGCGCTCCCTTACTTGGCTTTTGTAACCGTTTTCCGAGCCATTTTAGGTATTTAATATTGTAAATAAGTGTTTTTCAGGTATTTCAGCTCATTAGGGATATTTTGGACCGAACTGGAGAAAAGTAGCGAAATCAGGGTAAAAGAGGGCAAATATGTCATTTGGGAGAATCAGGGGTCAAAGTGCAATTCTGGATGAATTATTGCATATTTGGTAATTAAGGAAGAGCTGAGGGGTGTATTCTGTAAATCGCCAATCAACGCAGTCAGCACGCGCCACGTCAGCCTTGGACGACGTCGTTTTGGCCTCTTACACGTCATCATGACGTCAGCGATGACGTCATCACCTTCAACCTTCAACCGGGTCAGCACAGACCCGCGAACCCGACCCGATGACCCGTTGACCTAACGTTGACTCGACTGTAACCCGGATGTTTTTCGACGGTTTTCGACGTCTTTTTCGACGGCCGTCCGCCCAGAATGGTTGTCGGAGCTCCTCCGGTCCTTTTGCCACCAGTTTCGGCCTCCCATGCATGCAATTTCCACCTCCATCAACTCCTCCAAGTCTTCAAACCACCATGGCCAACCAAGCTTGGAAGGTTGCCTCCAGCGGCTTCTTGCCCGCTCCAAACACGTCCAAACTCGCCCAATGACGGCGGTTTCATGTGGCGGGAACAAGCCCGCAGTCCCGAAGGTTAGAAGTCGCTGAAAACCTTCCATTTTCGCGGTGACTTCACGGAGGCGGGAACAAGCTCGCCTTCCAGAGTTAACAAGCTCGCCGGAACGCCTGGAAATGTGGCAGCTCGTCCACTTGCCTCTCCTCTCACCTAAGCTTGTCCAATACACATTACAACCTTAGATATTATTAGATATTTTACATTTAACTTATAATATACAAAATATCTAATATATGTCTTAGTTAGTAAGTTAATATACACCATATACTACACTACACAATTAATGTAGAATACAACACTTTAGTTTAATTTAGTTTTTAGTTGTAGAATTAAGAGAGAGAATAACTCTCTCAGCTTTAGTTAGTGTTCTTCATCATTTTCCCATCATTTTCTAGGTAGCCAAACACCAATTTGAGCTACTTAGACTTGATCTTTTCAAGTTGCTCTAGAAGGAAATTGTTCTTGGATTGCAAAGGGGAGTCTTCTTGGCCAAGAAACCAATCCAAATGGGTTTGTTTTACTCTTCTTTTGTATTCTCTAGTTCATTTATTTCTATGTGTAACTAATCCTTTTGTTAAGGGATTGATGTAACTCTTGTAATTAAACCAATAATTTAATCAATCCATTTGTTATTCACTATCTAAGGCTTTGTATGTGTGTATTATGTACTTTGAATGATATGTTGATGATATGTCTTGCATAAACATATAATTGTACACACTTGGTAGTTGATTTCATACATAAATGTGTCACACTTTGTGTAGGAAGGTTTCACTAGCCATTTCATAGAGATTTCACTAAGTAATCCATGTCTTGGGTTAATTAGAGAATCTCTACATCATTATTCCTAAAATCCTCTCTTAATCACTAATCTATGATATTAGATTATGTGTTAGATGATGGATTTTGTGCTTAACATTATTGATAATGAATTAAATGCCTTAGAATGTTGTGAATGTGCTCAATTAATGATTGGTTAATGAATTGGTAATTACTTGAATGAATCAATCCCCTAACATCTCTTAGTCTAGCTTAATCATCTTTTAATCAAGCTTTAATCTTAGTTAATTGCAATCCTAGTATAATTGATCTTTATAGCATTAATTAGTAAACTTGTTAGCAATTAGACATTCAATAAGTAATGATCATCTAGAATTACTTGTTAGCTAAACAACCTTCCTCGTGGGAACGATCACCCTTACTCGTGTACACTTTACTACTCGTACGACTCGTGCACTTGCGAAGGGTAAATCTACCTCGCGCCCCTTTAATTGCCGTTGTAGTTAAGTAGCTAGAATCCTTGACCTAGGATCCAATTAGTTTTAAGTTAACCTCATTTAGTGTAATTAATTAGAACCGGTCCGGGGCGCGTCATTTCCCCCTTTTTGTCAAGGAATACACAAAGGATACAAGAGATAAAGAACGAGATATTAAGCAAACAAATCGTATAGAGAGCGAAGTTGAATAAACTAAAGCTCCCCATAAACATATGCTTCACATGTTATCACAAAGTAGATTTGTTCACAAGGGATTATGAATCAACTCGAAGCATGTGAACAAATCATAAAAGAGAACAAAGTCTAGCATATTATGCTCCCCCTTGATAAGTGCTCTATCTAAGATCAAGATAGAGTATTGTTCACAACGAGATCCACACAATCACACATTCAAGCAATTAGAGAAAATATTTCATCACTTTTCAAAGTCCAAGAGAGAATCATAGATTTTCATTAATCTCTCAAAAATATTCTCACATTGCTAATGAATCAAGCACATAAGCAAAATATGTGTGTGTGTGTGTGAATGCTTCTCACATATATAATAGGAGTAATTGTGACATCAACATGCAAATAATTTCCACACCTATCCATCTAAAGCATTTCCAAAAATAGGTCAAACCGATATTCATCCAGATTTTTGCTTTAAAAGAATAGATATCAACATGTGAGCGTGTGTGTGCATGTGGCTCGTTTTCCCGTTTCTATTTGTCAACCCGAGTTTTTTCACAATTCTCAACTATACACCAATAAGCCTTTTATTTTTCATTTCTTTTAGGCTTAGAATCAAAGATTTTTTTTTTTATGATTCATTTCAACACTTCTTTGATTTTACTAACAAAAACATATACTCCTCATGGCGACTTTCACTCATCACAATGGCGTAGCCCTTTCCTACATTGGGTGGCTTCACAACCAACGTGTGTAGCCCTTTCCATGAGGGTGCTCGTTGATTACTATGTAGTGCCGAAGCAAAATGGATACATACCATAGGTCATCTATCATGTACTAAGCAATAGGCTTCTAGATGCATCCATAATCTACATACTTTCAACCACACATACTCAAAAACTAAAACATATAAGAGAAGCATTAGTGCACTTTTCAAAAAATAAGATTTTCAAGCTCAAGTGCATGATCTAGAAACAATACAAGTTACTTGTTTAAAGATCATTACTTCTCAAGTGAGTAGCTCTCAAAGAAATTGATATTCAAATTAAGTTTTGCTCATCAAGCCACTCAACAATCATGTAAGGTTCCCATTTGTTGATTGGCTCATTTCGTGGACAAACCACATGTTGGGGATTCTTGTAAGGGTAGCTTAAGTGTAGGTGTTATTGCTAAGGCCCTTTGAAGACCTCATTCTTGATAAGCACCGAAGGTAAATCTCTATGTGCTTACTTGTCTTGACGAGATAGTTGCACACACTCACAACTCATGCATATGTTTAATCCTTATATGTTATGTGTCTTATTTGTGTGATTTAATGTTCATTAACATCTCTTCTTGCATGTTAGTTTGATTGCATCTTGCATATCCAATTTCCTTGTCATGCTTAGACTTAGGATTGCATTTTTGCATTGGGCGCTCCCAATAGCGCTCTACAAAAGCGCTGTACGAACAGCCCCCGTTAGGCACTGTACAGACCTGATCGATTTAATTCGGTCGTTGTACGAGCGCTGTACAGGCGCTGTACAAAGCGCTGTACAGGGCGCTCTACGTATAGCGCCCCTCTGTTTTCTCGTGAGAACAGAGCAGGGGCGCTGTACAGGCGCTGTACAGAAGCGCCCTACGTACAGCGCCCAAGGCAAATATTAGGCCAACTTATCAAAACGACCTCACTTTGTTTTGGCCCCCTATATATATGCCACTTTGACTTTAGGTCAATTAGAAGAGTTCATATTCATATTTCATACTTAGGATATTTTTCAAAGAGAAGAAAAATTCCAAGAACTCATTTTTAATTACTCAAACACTTTTTCATGATCATCAATCATCATCTAGCATCATCTTAGATCATCTAGATGTCTTCTTGCATGGATTCTTCATCATACTTTGCTTAGTAAGCTTTTCACTAATATCTTACATATTTTGTGTTTCTCTTAACAAGCAATCTCAATTAATTACTTGTATGTTATTTTATATATTTTGAATACAAGTTTGAGATTAGTGTGATGTATGTTTGAGAAGTTGTATTGTGATAGCTAATTACGTTTTGTGCTTAATCTTGATTAGCTAAACTATTTGACATGTCATTTAGTTTTGATATCTAGGATTGTTTTAATTGCATATTAATCATCTTAGATAAGCATATAGGGTTTCCCTTGCTCTATGTTGCATTTGGATATTCATATATTCACTTAGGGTTGTTATTCTCTTCATAGAGAAAGTAAGTCTTGTGTGTAGCATCCAGGATTAGGTTGCTTAGATCACAAGCAAATTGGACTAGGTTCACTCATACCGGGATTAGGTAGGTGTGTGATTACTTCCGGAATTAGGTTGTAATCGTTTACACATTTAGTGGATTCGAGGTTCGAGTGTGGCTTACTTACTAGCCCGTGGTTTTTCCCGTGAGGGTTTCCACGTAAAAATCAAGTCCTATTTAATTTCCGCATTTTATACTTGATTTGTTGCTTTATCTAGTTAGAGGTAAATTCGTAATTTTGACTTAATACGAAAAATTGGGTAATAAGCTGAAAATCTATTCACCCCCCCTCTAGATAGTTTTATACACACCGTGCTATTATTTGTTTCAATTGGTATCAGAGCGGGTTCCTAGACATACATAGGTGATTCTTGCTTATTTTGGTGTGTTTTGCATTTTGTGTGATTTTTGATCATTCATACATTTGCATTCATTTCATTCATTCATAAACACTATGAATGGAAACGGTGGAAATGATGGTGGCAACGAAGGTGCTTCTAGCACAAGTCCTCCACTTCTTACCGGATTGAACTATTCCCAATGGAAAGGGAAGATGGAATCCTACATATGCCAAATTCACGACCGTGCATGGATGGCGGTGGAAGACGGATATGATCTACCCATGATGACTCCCGATGGTGGAGGAGAAGAAGTTTTGTAGCCTAAGGCGCAATGGAACGCCAAGAGTTTGAGGCTTCTAAGTGGAATAGGAAGGCTATGCATGCCATTATGTGTGCAATGGATGAGAATCAGTACAAGCTTATTCAGAACACTCAGCTTGCAAAAGTGGCATGGGACATCCTTCAAGTTGCACATGAGGGAACCGAGGTGGTGAAGGAGTCCAAGCTTCAAGTCCTCCAAACTCAATTTGAGCTACTAAGGATGGGAGATGATGAATGCTTCAATGACTTCGAAATCAAATTGATGGACATAGTAAATCAAAGTCATCAACTCGGAGACCCGTATTCAGATAGGAGAGTCAAGCAAAAAATTATGAGATCTCTCCCCGATAGGTTTGAATCAAAGGTAACGGCCATAGAAGAAAATAGTGGCTACATGAATATGAAGCCAAGTGAGGTGATTGGACGTCTCCTTGCATATTAGTCTAGGAAGGCTCCTAGCACCACTACTCCTCCTAAGAAGTCTAAAGGAATAGCTTTGAAAGCATCTAAGGATGCAAAGGAAGCAAAGCATGAATCGGATAAAGACCTTGCCTTATTCATGAAAAGGTTTAATAAGGTTATGTGGTTCAAGAAGAAGAAGGGATTTTGGTTAAGAGGACAAGACTTGAAGAAAAAAAGTTCCTTCAAGAAGTTTGAGCCTAGACAAGAGAGGACCGAAAGGAAAGGGGTCCGATGCTTTGAATGTGGAGGGATTGGTCACTTTGCCCCTGAATGTGCTAATCACAATGAAAAGAAGAAGGACAAAGTGATGGCCGCCACTTGGAGTGGGATTAGTGATGACTCCAATGAGGAAGATGAGTCTTCAAGTGAAGAAGAGCTCATGGCTAACTTCCTAGCTTTTGCCTCATCTCACAAGAGCAAAAGTGCTAGTGAAAAAGAGGAGTTAAGTCAAGAGGAAATTGACTCTAGTGAAGAAGAAAGTGACTCCTCTTCTATTTGCATAAAGAAATTTGTGGAGCAAAATGTGCTTGCTAAATACCATGCCGAGTTCAATGATTTAGCAATTAAAAGCACAAGAAAGATTAAGAGGTTGAGAGAAGAGAACCTTGAACTTTCGGCTCACAATGACCACTTGAGTGAACAAATGGAAAGATTGAAGAGGAGAGAGGATAAGTTAATTGAGGAGTTAGACTTATCCAAGAGAAGTGAAGAAGGCTTGAAGAGGGAACTTGTAGAAGTTAAAGGGTCCTTGGCTAGGATAGATTCTAGCACCAAGAAGCTTGATCATTTACTTGGTGTTGGAAAGAGTCCAAGTGACAAGAGAGGTCTTGGGTATGAAGATAACAAGAAGATCTCAACCTCTAATAAGACTGTGTTTGTCAAGTCCTTGAGGAACGAAGAAACTTCATTTGTGCAAATTCCTAGGAAGAAGTTAGAAGTAGGACAATGTTCAAATGCACAAGTGAAGATGGGGCCAAGAAGGCAACCTCAAGCTCAACCCCCTAGGGTCCCTCAAGCCAACATTCCTCAACAATTGGCTCACAAAGGAAAGAGACCAATCATGCAACCTCGAGCTTGGAAGCAACCTAGACCGGTTCAACAACGAAGATGGATTGAACCCACTTATCCACAAAGACATGGACGAGCTCCCATACGTGCACAAAGACAAGGTATGATTCCTTTTTTCATCCCTATTTGTCACTTTTGTGGTTGTGATGGTCATATTAGACCAAATTGCTTTCAATATATTAAAATGTGTAGAACACGAAGCATGATTGAAAAGAGAAAGAATAGAGCCAAGATGCATGTTCCTAGGAATGATAATATTGATTTGCATGATCCTAGGAATAGTAGAGCACATGTACCAAAGACCACTAAGAAAGCTAAAATTGTTGCTAAGTGGATTAGAAAGAATGAAAATGTTTGCCATGTTGCACAAATAGCCTTGAAGGCAAATTCTTCTAATTTTTGGTATTTGGATAGTGGGTGCTCTAGGCACATGACGGGAAACAAGAGTTTCTTCGAGACTCTTGTTATGGAGGAAGGTGGAAATGTCACTTTTGGTGATGGATCCAAAAGAAATGTTGTAGGGAAAGGAACCATTTCCGTTCCCGGATTACCCTCCTTATCCAATGCTTTATTTGTTGATGGCTTGAAAGCCAATTTAAAAAGCATTTCACATCTTAGTGATAAAGGATATTCCGTCTTGTTTTCTAAAGATTATTGCTCTATCCTAAAACCCGATGGACAAACCTTGTTGAAGGGCATGAGATCTAGCGACAATTGTTATTGTCTTGAAGCTAGTATTGTATCTAATCATGTGTCCATGGATGAGCAAATTGAGTTGTGGTATGAAAGACTTGGCCACATAAACTTTAGGGATCTACGGACCCTTGGAAGGTTCAATTGTGTGCGTGGCCTCCCTAAGCTTGGGAAGAAAGCCAATGGTGTTTGTGGACCTTGCCAACAAGGAAAGCAAACTAAAAAGCATGCACAAAAAGGGTAAGTATCTCACCACCAAGGAGCCTCTTGAGCTTCTCCACATGGACCTCATGGGTCCTATGCAAACCGAAAGTTTGGGTGGAAAGAGATACATTTTTGTTTGTGTTGATGATTTCTCTAGGTTCACATGGACATATTTTCTTAGAGAAAAATCCGAAACTTTTGATAAGTTTAAAATGCTTTGTAATAAAATACAAAATGAAATGAACTCTAATATTAAAAGCATAAAACGGATTAGAAGTGACCATGGGAGGGAATTTGAGAATGCTACTTTTGAAACCTTTTGTAATGTGTAAGGATTCCCATCTATTGATTGGCTTATTTCGTGCACAAACCACATATTGGGGCTTGATGTAAGGGTAGCTTAGGTATTTGATGGTTGGTGTTTTACACAACCAAGGCCCTCTCAAGACCTCAAGAGAAGAAGCACCAAAGGTAAATTTCTAGTGCTTACGTGCTTTGAAGAGATCTAGTTGCACACACACACAACTCATGCATAAATGTTATTCTTATATGTTGTGTGTTTTCATATGTGTGCATTCATAACTGCTGAATATCTCTTCATGCATGTTTATTTAATTGCATCTAGTTTATTGAAATGCCATGACATGTTTAGGCATTAGGATGCAAAGTCATGAATTTTATTCATGCATGTTTGAATTGAGTGCATCTTGTTCAATGATAATGCCATGAAATGTTAGGCATTAGGATGCATTCAATACCCACACTTGCACTTCATGATTAGTCTTAAGTGTGGTGTAATTCGTTTTCGTTTGTGTGATCGGAAACGTCCACGCTTGCACGATGGTGTGCATGTCTTAGTGCGATGGTTGACCACTTGAGAAGGTCTCATTCTTCTCTTGGATAAGTGGTAGTTTTGGTTTGGTTGATTGGAGTAAGGTGTCTAGTTTCAAAAGATTGGATTTCAATGTTTTAAGTGTTTTCAAAACTGACCTTTGCATGGTCGTGTGACCATAACTTTTTACACAAAGCTTCAAAATGAGTTTTGAAATTTTTTTTACAAACTAGACACCTATACCTTTCCAACGGTATATTATTCGTAATATTTAATGACCGTTTGGATTGGTTTTAAAATCTCCAAAGTTACAACCAAAACAGGGCAACTCTGTTGTTGTCCGTTTCTGACCTTTGGTCACTCAATTGACCATAAATTTTTCTACAGAAATCAAAATTCTATTCTGTAAAAACAAGTAGAAATTAGATATCCATACCTTTCCAACGATATATCATATGAAAGGTTTCGATGTCGTTTGGTCATGTTTCGAAGCACTCGAATCTTGAGTCACTGCACTGACGCGAGTACCGTGAAAATGCCCATATTTTTTCCATTTCTTCCAAAACGACATAGTTTCACTTGGGCATTATAAATACATATCTTTCTCATCATTTTGAGGGGAGAGCCATAAAATCAAACCCTAGATAGAGAGGCTCCTTATTCTTGAGAGAGAAAGAGAGACTTGAGAGAAAAAGCTTAAAGATTACATCTTTATCTCTTTAAACCCATTCCCACATGCACAAATCATCATCTAGGCATCATCTAGGTTCATCTAGCATGTGCTAATGCATGGGTCTTCTACAACACACATGGTATGATTTGTTGAACACTTTTATCTTACATAATTAGTGTTTTTACTTATCAATTTATCTCTTTTATCACTTGTATGTTCTTTGAGTAATTACTACATACATGATTGAGATTATGTGTTGATTGGGTTATTTTTGATAGCTAGGATTTTACATGTTTATCTAACATCTAGCTAATTAATCTCATTATATGATTGAGATTATTTTTAATAGCTATTGTATTTAAGATTGGTCATCCTTAACATAGCTAAAGTTGTATGCCATGTCATATAGCTATTTTGATATCTAGGATTGATTTTACTGTCATCATATAATCCTAGATAAGCATCTAAGGTTCCCTAGCTTTATTTGCTCTTTGAATATTCATTGCATATTCACATAGGGTGTTTGATCTCTTCGAAGAAGTAAGTCTTGTGTGATAGACCGGGATTAGGTCGGACACCGGGATTAGGTGGTCACATGAGCAAATTGGACTAGGTCCACTTTTACAGGCCTGCGGGTAGTGGTAGCGGGATATTGGCCGGGATTAGGCCGTCAAATCGGGATTAGGTTGTATACGCTATCACAATTAGTGGATTTGAGGTTCGAGTGTGGCGCACTTACCAGCCCGTGGTTTTTCCCGTGAGGGTTTCCGCATAAAAATCAAGTCTTATTTAATTTCCGCATTTTATACTTGATTTGATGCTTTATCTAGTTAGGGGTAAATTTGTAATTTTGACTTAATACGAAAAATTGGGTAATAAGCTTAAAATCTATTCACCCCCCCTCTAGATAGTTTTATACACACCGTGCTATAATTTGTTTCATAAAGGTTTAGGCATCTCCCATGAGTTTTTGGCTCCTAGGACACCTCAACAAAATGAAGTTGTTGAGAGGAAAAATAGGGTCCTTCAAGAGATGGCCCGTGTGATGTTGCTTAGCAACAATGTCCTTAGGAACCTATGGGCCGAAGCCATCAATACGGCTTGCTATATAGGAAATAGAGTTTTCCTAAGACCCGGTACTAGAAACATCTCCTATAAGTTATGGAAAGGCAAGAGGCCAAATGTTAGCTACTTTCACACTTTTGGAAGCAAATGCTACATTTCGAATGACCGTGATCAACTTGGCAAATTCGATGCTAAGAGTGATGAGGGTATTTTGAAAGTATACAAACGAAGTTAAATTGCTTAAAGCATACCTGGAGGGGGGGGGGGGGGGGGGGGTGAATAGGTTTTTACGCCTTTTTCAAACCCTTGAACAAACTTTCGTTTGTCACTCAAGGTAACCTTACACACAACATAATAAGCCAAGGAAGACATACAAAGACAATACGATAATACAATCATAAGAGCAAAGTCTAAGTATATCAACAAGTTATGTGAGGTATAAGAACAAATAGACACAACAACAAATTAAACTTGTATTTCAATAAGTGTTCAATGAATTATAAGAGTGATCAAAATATCACTATACAAAAATTACAATATATAAAAGAATCAAAGATACACAATTGATCTATAGAATGAATTCACTAATCACACTATACAAAGTCTTGCTTCACAATACATCACATGTGAATATTAAGAATCAAGATAATAAAATATACAATTAAAATATAAGAGAAAGAGATAGGAAGAATTAACACAAGAGATTTTTTAACGTGGTAAAACCTCCAAGGAGGAAACATCCACGGGTTGAACTACAACCATTGGGTACTATATTATTGGAAAGTAAACATAGAACATTCACAAAGTGACCAATCTTTAGCTCACCCAACCTAGTGAAGTCTAAGCCTACCCAACCCTATTGGAAAGTGTGAAATCCCTCAATGATGCGAAACCACCATATATTGGACACCACACACAACCAACATCGATGGTAGATTAGAAATTTCTCAAGAGTGCATACACCTCTCGTGTACCCCGCTCTATCGGAGTCTATGTCTAACCATACGCCTAGGCCTACCAATACAATAGCCAACTCCCTATCCAAGGCACTCTTGCCTCTAGGGAGCCTCCCGTGCATGACTATCCGAGTCCTCCCGACTCTAGCCATGACTCCTTGCTTACCTATCCGAGTCATCCCGACTCTAGGCAAGACTTCTTGCTTGGCTATTCGAGTCACCCCGACTCTAACCAAGACATCATGCCTTTTACAAGGACTTCCTAGTGTGATCATATGAATGCAAATGATGCAAACAAACAATACAACATAGAACATGTGATCAATACATTCTATGGCACAACTAGACCTAAACATGTGATATCACAAGTAATCAAGTCTAGATGCAAAAGACATGAATAGAAACCTAAGAATGTGAAACACCTAACACATACACTCAAAGTCTCATTCACACACACAACACTTGAATCACAATATGTTCATGAAGTACAAATTCAAGATGCTATCAATATACAATTAAACGCTAGATATATGAGATTAAAATCAATCAATATACTAGTCAAAAATATAGAGCAAGGTTTTGAGATTTACATCAATCAAAACCTATATTCTCTAAATCACAAACAAATACACAAATCCTAGATTTAATCAATCAAAGGATGAAATCAAATCTCAAGGTCATTTTAACACAAAATTAATTCAATTAAGTTCCAAACAACCTAAGATGCCATTCTAATCACAATATAACTCACAAACATATGTAAAGCCTAGAATCATAGAATCTAGTCAACATTAGTCCACAAATTGACTTTCAATTAGAATGATAATCAAGCTATCTTTCTCAATAGCTTTTACCAAACATAAACATAGATATAGAAGAAGAAACCCCAAGCAAATGGAAGGTCAAAAAGCAAGAAATCCCAAAGTTGAGACCATTACCTCGGATTCTGCAGCTGGTTCGGAAATCAGTGATCAACCACTAGAAATCACGATCAAACGGCCACCAAACCACTTGGAGATGTTAGAGGACTCAAATACGAATACTCTCCAACTTGAATCACTCAAATCCGACTCCGAATGAGGAAGATATGGTGTTTCAAAAATCTGAAAAACTGGAGAGAGAGCTTACGGGATTTCTGAAATGTTTCTTCTTAATTTTCAAAATGGAGAGAGAGAGGGAAGAAATAGGAGGAGAGAGAAGGGCCAAGGGAGCCAATCAAGTGTGGCCACGTCACCCCCTGGCCGTGGGGGGCGCGTGGCCCACACAGGAGTAGAGGCTGCTCCAGGCCATGGGGCCCACGGCCTCACCAACGGCCAGCCCAAGTGGCCCACGGCCTGGGCTGTCCTCTCGCGCGCTCCCTCTGTTCTTCAGCCCGTATCTTGGGCGTCCGAACTCCGATTTTGAATCCGTTTCTGGATTACGAACCGTGACTCTCTCACGCACGACGATGACTACACAACTTTGAAAATGGTTGAGAAATCATCTCAAAAATCATCGATGAAGTCAACTCAACGAAAGAGAACGAAAAGTAGCATAGTCAACTTGTTTGGACTCGAAACCTTATGAATGAGTAACCGAAACGACCAGAACTCAATAAGGCATTAAATAAGAACATGTTCAAGTCCTAAACACAAAATACGGAAACATACAAACACAAAGACACACACATATGCTAGTTTCCGGACATAGTTCTAGAAAATGCAAAACACAAAGTTTATCAACTTAATATGAATGCATGAGCATATTTTGCCAAGTGTGTGAAAGTGATATGTAAATGAAATTCAATCATGAAGGAACACACAAGAATGATATGTGTGAGTGTGTGCCTAGCCTTGTAAGAGATAAGAGGTCCTTGAATACCTTTGTCGACCAATAATGCCCGAATCTCTTAAAAGCCGGCTTCTTGAATGAGTTGTGGTTGAGACGTCCTTCGTCTTCAAAATTCTTCAATTACTAACCACTAAACATTACAAGATAAACACATTTTGATATGGAATTAATGCCAACACTAATTATCAACCTTACAATCTCCCCCTTTGGCAAATTCCATGTCAAAACCCCTAAACAAACAGTAAAACAATTACAAAGAAAATTTGGTCACAATGAGTACAATGAGTTACACATATAGACACAAATTAACAACCAAAACAAGTCTTGAACTTCAACTTGGTCTTCTCTTGATATCACCTAAAAAGAACTTGAAAGCACAAGAGTATCCAAGAGACAACAAGTATGGCAATATCCAATCTTAGGCAAGAAAATAGTAACATATAAGTTCAAATGGATCAAGTATGCTCCCCCTTAATACATACTATCCATCAAAATATTCTAAGCCAAGATTCAACAAAAAAAAATATTACATGCCATATAGTTCAAGCTAGATACCAAATATACAAACATATAAAACAACTAAAATGAGACTACGTAAGCTAGATTTCTCACATGTGTTTCTCATATTTCTCCCCCTTTTGGACATGATATGAAGCCAAAGGGAAAGAGTAAGAAAATATACCTCATGAAGCTCTCTAGCCACTTGTGCCACCAAGGAAAGAAGAACGGTGTGCGGATCTCACATATTGCCTTGTTGGAGTTGATTTTCTTTCCAACTCTTTGATCCTTTCATCTTGAACAACAAGCTTGGCACTAAGGTCTTCAATCTTCCTTTGTGACGCCTCAATCAACCTATGAGATTCTTCAACCTCTTTCCTCAATTTTAAAGCCCAACTAGGAAGAGCGGGTGAGCTAAGGACATGGTTAGAATCAAGAGAATCACCAAAAAGCCTAAGTACATCATTAGACTTTCCCTTGTCCTTGTACGACATGGTTGCCATACGTTTCTCACTCAACTTCTCTAAGGGAGGAAGCATAACATCACCATCAAGATTCCTCACACCTTTAGCTAAGCACAATTGAGTTATAAACCCCGGAAAAGCCAATTTCTTGTCCAAACGACTAGTACAAGCTGCAATTTCAATTTGCTCCACAAGCAATTCACCAAGGTTTATAGGTTTGTTAGTCACCAAGGCATATACAATCTTAATTTTGTCTCTATTAAGCTCTGAAGCATTAGTAGAAACAACAAGATTGGAGCACACAAATAAATGCCAAAATGCACTAATTTTTGTTAGCTCACCTTGCCTAATAAAAGCACGTTTCCCCTACACAAAATTACTATCATCACATAGAGTCCTACCCATTAAATCAAGGTTTTCCAAGATATCAACATCAAGGAATTCCAATTCAATATCATTGGGCAAGTTAAGAAATTCATTAACCTTCCTAGGACAAACTCTAAAGACAACTTTCCTTATGCTTAGAGTAGCACTAGTCACAGTAGAACCGGATTTGTAAGCATGATAAAACTCTCTAACAACGGTCTCATTAGAGATTCCTAGCATGTTCACCCATGAAATCCAATTTCTACTCTTAAGCACATCATAAACATAGGATCCAACACAAGAGTCCAAGTCAATACCTCTTTCTTGAATTAGCTTTTTGCAACCAAAAATTCCCAATTCATCCACTTTGTTACCTTTGGAAATTTTGGAAGAAATTGTAGGTTTGGACTTGGCAATGGGAATTGAAGAAGTATTTCCACCAATCTTCTTTGCTTTTCCCATAATCTTGCTACACAAAACAAACTAAAAACCAAAGTGAGAGGAAACAAAGAAACAAATAAAGAACCAATAAACATATACAAAGGCAAAACACTATATTCAATAAATCATCATGCAAATAAGAATTTATCATAGCATCTTCATGATTTATCAAAAATAAGAATAATGCCAACAATTAACAACCTTGAAGAACATGTGAACATGTCATAAAAGAGAACAAGAATTTAGCATATTATGCTCCCCCTTGACAAGTGCCTCATCTAAAATCAAGATAGACAAATGTTCACAAAAATCACCACACAATCACATCACAAGCAATTTTTATTAGATTTGCAAATAAGCTTCACATATCTAAGAGAGTTACATCAAAATTTTCAATCACTCTCATATGTCATCAAAAATTGCTAAAGTATCAAAAATACTAATTAAGCAAACGTGAGTGTGTGAAGATTTTGCTTCAAGTATATGAAAAGAAATAGTTTGATAATCAAGCATGCATACAATTTCAACATCTATTCATCTTAGGCCTTTCCATAAAAAGGTCAAACCGGTTATCATCCAAAATTTTGCTTATAAAGAGAATAGATTTCAACATGTGAGCGTGTGTGTGCATGTGGCTCGTCAACCCGAGCTCATTTGATTATTCAACTATACTCCAAAAGCCTTTTTTATTATTATTATTTAGGCTTGAATCAAAGATTTTTTTTTTTTTATGATTCAATTCAACACTTCTTTGATTTTTTCTAACAAAAACATATACACCTTATGGCAGCTTTCACTCATCACAATGGCGTAGCCCTTTCCTACATTGGGTGGCTTCACAACCAAGGTGTGTAGCCCTTTCCATGAGGGTGCTCATTGAGTTCTATGTTGCCGAAGCAAATGGATACCAACCATTGGTCATTTTTAAATGTACTAGTCCTTAGGACTTCAAGGTGTATCCAAAGCGAACATCAATCAAGCTCAACATACTTAACAAAACATACAAGAGAAGCAAAGTGCATTTTTGAAACCAATTTCAAGGCTTAAAAGCACATGATCTAGAAGCAAGTAAAGAGACTTACTTAAGATCTCTACTTCTCAAGAGAGTAACTATCAAAGAATATGAAGCTCACATTATTCAAAAATTAGCCACTCAACAATCATACAAATAACAGCACACTTCATGAAATAAGATCAATGTGAACACTTATCACCAAAAGATCTTAAACTAGCAAATGTCAAAGAGGACCATATAAACACTATATTAGTTCTCAATTATGACATGCTTCATGAATGTGATACAAACAATGAGTTGATAGATGAAAAATCAAGTAAGCAAGCAATATGATATAGAGATATCTTCGCAAGCTATTTTCACCAAATACAAAGCCTTCACCCTTTTTATGAGTCCTTTTGGCTTGTAAGTCCTCATGACTACAAGTTATAGGTGTGTCGATTCCAAGAGACTAAAGACAATGTAATCCAACTCAACCAAAAAAAATGACTTTCTCTAAAAGCCATAACAATAATGTTACCATATAGATTCCAAAAAAAAACTTCTCAAAAGTTAATCAACAAATTTTGACTATCATAACAATCAAAGTGAGATAGCTAAGTTCATGTCAAGTTGTAAAGATACAAAGCAAAAAGCTAAGCTTCTTATCAACTACACTAGTCTTAAAGCTAACTCACATGTGCAACTTACACTAATGGTAAGAGCACTCACCCTTGACAAATTTTGTCTTAGGTGGACATACACGAACATCATCAAGATTCTCTTTGACCACATTGTTGAACCTAGAGTAAAGTTCTTCCACAACTTGATTCACAATAATATCATTAATACTCTTTTTCTCAACATTGTTAGCAACACATGCATGGTCAAATTTTGAAGGATATGCATTCTTCACCTTCCGGACATTCTTAACATGCTTTGAAAAATTATCATGCTTTCCATATTCAAAAGCTTTAGCATGCATAGAATTTGGTCCAATCTCTCTATTCCTAGATGCATTTTCTAAGTTGCAATATTCAATGAATTTATAGCACTTGGGCTTGATATGGCCTAAGGTATTGCAAAAATGACATATGGGAACAAAATGAGAGATTTTACCTTCCGGTGGTGGTGGAGGACAAATGGGAGTTTCAAGGGGTACCTTATTCTTCAATTTGTTCTTCTTCTTGGAACATCTCTTCTTAGGAGCTTTATCTTTAATGATAGCTTCGCTAGTAGGAAGTGATGCTTCTATGAGCTTCTCTTCAACCACCGCTACACTTGAGCTCCCTAAGTTCATATTAGAGATGATCCTATCCTTTTCAAGTAAAATACCCTCAACTTCGCAAAACTTCTTTTCAATAGCATTCTTTTCACGCAAGAGCCTACGAGTTGTAGCAACAAACTCATCCACTTGAATCTTGATCAAGTCCTCCTTCTCATCAATCTCACTCAAGGCTAATTTCAACTTCTCCTCAAGAAACTTCACCTTAGCCAAAAGATCAATGTAGGATGGATTATCACTTAAACACTCTTGATGACTTTGATCAATCTCCTTATCCAACGAATCTTGATTTACATCCTCCAGAGTAGAGTGAGAAGCCATGAATGCAACAAAGTTGCTTACTAGCTCTTCTTCACTAGAAGACTCATCACTTGAGCTCTCCTCATCACTAGAGGCATCATCTTCACTCCATGTAGCCGCCATAGCCTTTCCCTTCTTGTCCTTCTTAGAATCTCCACTAGGACAATCCGAAGCATAATGTCCAAGCTTTTTGCACTTGAAGTATTGAACCTTCCTATTGCTCTTAGCATGGCCACTCCTCTCATGAGGTGGAGTAAAGGACTTCTTGACTTCCTTGTCCCTTGAGTACTTGCCACTTGACTTGGCACCTTTCCTCATGAACTTCCTAAACTTCCTAACCAATAACGCCATCTCCTCATCATCATCGCTACTACTAGCTTCCTTGACAACCTTGAGAGCTAAACCCTTGTTCTTAGCCTTTGGTTTCATACACACCTCAAAAGTTTGAAGAGATCCTAGTAACTCATCTAAGCTCATGACGTCAACGTCTTTGCTCTCTTCAATGGCGGTAACCTTGGCTTTGAACCTCTTTGGAAGTGATCTAAGAATCTTCCAATTTAGCCTCTCACCGGAGATAGGAGTACCAAGTGCTTGGCATTGGTTGGCGATGTCTAGTAGCTTATCTTGGAAGTCAACAAACTTGTCTTCCTCACCCATTTGCAAAACCTCAAATTGGGAAGTGAGCAATTGAAGACGAGACTTCTTCACCGCTTTAGTCCCCTTATTGGTGACTTGGAGAGCCTCCCATGCCTCCTTAGCGGTTTCTAGGTTTTGAATGTAGGAAAATTGCCTACTATCAACACCTCCGAAAATAGCATTCATCGCCCGATGATGCCATTTTGCTAACTCAAACTCATTAGTAGACCACTCACTCCTAGGCTTGGAAACGGTCACTCCATCCTCAATCTTGTTAGGAGCAAGATAACCTTCTTCAACGGTCATCCAAGCTCTCTCATCAATAGATCGGATGTAAGCCTTCATCCTCAATTTCCAAAACCCATAGTTGTGACCCTTGAGAAGAGGAGGCCTAGAATTCGAAGCCCCTTCGGTCATCACATCATCTTGGAAAACTATACTAGCAAAAACCTAAGCAATCCACTCGTAAGTATAAACCGGATCTCGTCGAGTGCCGTCCGACGACCCGCTCTGATACCAAATGAAAGTATACAAACGAAGTTAAATTGTTTAAAGCATACCGAGAGGGGGGGGGGTGAATAGGCTTTTACGCCTTTTTCAAACGCTTGAACAAACTTTCGTTTGTCCCTCAAGGTAGCCTTACACACAACACAATAAGCCAAGGAAGACATACAAAGACAATACAATAATACAATCATAAGAGCAAAGTATAAGTATATCAACAAGTTATGTGAGGTATAAGAACAAATAGACACAACAACAAATTAAGCTTGTATTTCAATAAGTGTTCAATGAATTACAAGAGTAATCAAAATATCACTATACAAAAATTACAATATATAAAATAATCAAAGATACACAATTGATCTATAGAATGAATTCACTAATCACACTATACAAAGTCTTGCTTCACAATACATCACATGTGAATATTATGAATCAAGATAATAAAATATACAATTAAAATATAAGAGAAAGAGATAGGAAGAATTAACACAAGAGATTTTTTAACGTGGTAAAACCTCCAAGGAGGAAACATCCACGGGTTGAACTACAACCATTGGGTACTATATTATTGGAAAGTAAACATAGAACATTCACAAAGTGACCAATTTTTAGCTCACCCAACCTAGTGAAGTCTAAGCTTACCCAACCCTATTGGAAAGTGTGAAATCCCTCAATGATGTGAAACCACCATATATTGGACACCACACACAACCAACATCGATGGTAGATTAGAAATTCTTCAAGAGTGCATACACCTCCCGTGTACCCCGCTCTATCGGAGTCTATGTCTAACCATACGCCTAGGCCTACCAATACAATAGCCAACTCCCTATCTAAGGCACTCTTGCCTCTAGGGAGCCTCCCATGTATGACTATCCGAGTCCTCCCGACTCTAGCCATGACTCCTTGCTTACCTATCCGAGTCATCCCGACTCTAGGCAAGACTTCTTGCTTGGCTATCCGAGTCACCCCGACTCTAACCAAAACTTCATGCCTTTTACAAGGGCTTCCTAGTGTGATCATGTGAATGCAAATGATGCAAACAAACAATACAACATAGAACATGTGATCAATACATTCTATGGCACAACTAGACCTAAACATGTGATATCACAAGTAATCAAGTCTAGATGCAAAATACATGAATAGAAACCTAAGCATGTGAAACACCTAACACATACACTCAAAGTCTCATTCACACACACAACACTTGAATCACAATATGTTCATGAAGTACAAATTCAAGATGCTATCAATATAAAATTAAATGCTAGATATATGAGATTAAAATCAATCAATATACTAGTCAAAAATATAGAGCAAGGTTTTGAGATTTACATCAATCAAAACCTATATTCTCTAAATCACAAACAAATACACAAATCCTAGATTTAATCAATCAAAGGATCAAATCAAATCTCAAGGTCATTTTAACACAAAATTAATTCAATTAAGTTCCAAACAACCTAAGATGCCATTCTAATCACAATACAACTCACAAACATATGTAAAACCTAGAATCATAGAATCTAGTCAACATTAGTCCACAAATTGACTTTCAATTAGAATGATAATCAAGCTATCTTTCTCAATAGCTTTTACCAAACATAAACATAGATATAGAAGAAGAAACCCCAAGCAAATGGAAGGTCAAAAAGCAAGAAATCCCAAAGTTGAGACCATTACCTCGGATTCTGCAGCTGGTTCGGAAATCAGTGATCAACCACTAGAAATCACGATCAAACGGCCACCAAACCACTTGGAGATGTTAGAGGACTCAAATACGAACACTCTCCAACTTGAATCACTCAAATCCGACTCCGGATGAGGAAGATATGGTGTTTCAAAAATCTAAAAAACTGGAGAGAGAGCTTACGGGATTTCTGAAATGTTTCTTCTTAATTTTCAAAATGGAGAGAGAGAGAGGGAAGAAATAGGAGGAGAGAGAAGGGCCAAGGGAGCCAATCAAGTGTGGCCACATCACCCCCTGGCCGTGGGGGGCGCGTGGCCCACACAGGAGTAGAGGCTGCTCCAGGCCGTGGGGCCCACGGCCTCACCAACGGCTAGCCCAAGTGGCCCACGGCCTGGGCTGTCCTCTCGCGCGCTCCCTCTGTTCTTCAGCCTGTATCTTGGGCGTCCGAACTCCGATTTTGAATCCGTTTCCTGATTACGAACCAGTGACTCTCTTACGCACGACGATGACTATACAACTTTGAAAAATGGTTGAGAAATCATCTTGGAAATCATCAATGAAGTCAGCTCAACGAAAGAGAACGAAAAGTAGCATAGTCAACTTGTTTGGACTCGAAACCTTATGAATGAGTAACCGAAACGATCGGAACTCAATAAGGCATTAAATAAGAACATGTTCAAGTCCTAAACACAAAATATGGAAACATAAAAACACAAAGACACACACATATGCTAGTTTCCGGACATAGTCCTAGAAAATGCAAAACACAAAGTTTATCAACTTAATATGAATGCATGAGCATATTTTTCCAAGTGTGTGAAAGTGATATGTAAATGAAATTCAATCATGAAGGAACACACAAGAATGATATGTGTGAGTGTGTGCCTAGCCTTGTAAGAGATAAGAGGTCCTTGAATACCTTTGTCGACCAATAATGCCCGAATCTCTTAAAAGCCGGCTTCTAGAATGAGTTGTGGTTGAGACATCCTTCGTCTTCAAAATTCTTCAATTACTAACCACTAAACATTACAAGATAAACACGTTTTGATATGGAATTAATGCCAACACTAATTATCAACCTTACATATTTTTATTATCTATGCCTTGAATAGTAGAGCCTATAGAGTTTTCAATTTAAAGACTCTAAGTGTCATAGAATCATCCAATGTCATATTTGATGATACTAGGCTCAAGTCAAATGATCATGACGTGTTTGATAATTAGGCTCTACTATTCAATGGAGAAGGTTGTGGTGTCTCCTAATGTTGGGACATCTAATGTCAACAATGATGACACACAACCTATTGATAGAGTTCCTCTCTTGGACTCTAAAGAACCCGCTCCATGGGTTAGGAAACTCCATGATAAAGAAGTTATCATTGGAGAGGTTAATGAGGGTGTTAGGACTAGACGTCAACTTGCTAATCTTATTAGCTACACATGCTACACCTCTCAAATTGAATCCAAAAAGGTTGAAGAAGCCTTAAATGATGAATTCTGGGTTCTTGCCATGCAAGAAGAGCTAAACCAATTCGAAAGGAATGAGGTTTGGACTCTAGTTCCTAGGCCTAAGACCACTAATGTCATAGGCACTAAATGGATATTTAGGAACAAATCCGATGAGGATGGCAACATAGTGCGGAACAAAGCTAGACTTGTAGCACAAGGGTACTCTCAAATTGAGGGTATCGACTTTGATTTGAGGAGACATTTGCTCCCGTTGCCCGTTTAGAGTCTATTAGGCTTCTCTTGTCCATTTCTTGTGTGCACAAGTTCAAATTGCACCAAATAGACGTCAAGAGTGCCTTCCTCAATGGCTTCTTGCAAGAGGAAGTGTTTGTTGAACAACCCAAGGGGTTTGTGGATGCACACCACCCCAACCATGTCTATCGCCTCAAGAAGGCACTATATGGGTTGAAACAAGCACCGAGGGCTTGGTATGAGCGCCTCACTCAATTTCTTATTGACAATAACTACACAAGAGGTAGTGTTGACAAGACACTATTCATCAAGAGAGAAAATGATGAGCTTTTCATAGCTCAAATATATGTTGATGACATAGTGTTTGGCTCCACCAACAACACCAAGGTCCAACAATTTGTTGATGTTATGTCTCATGAATTTGAGATGAGTCTTGTTGGTGAGCTTAATTACTTCCTAGGTTTGCAAATTAGGCAACTAGATGATGGGATTTTCATAACCCAAGCCAAATATGCCAAAAACCTAGTAAAGAAGTTTGGTCTTGAAAAAGCCAAACATTGTGACACTTCTATGAGCACCACCTTAAAGCTAAGTGTAAGGATTCCCATATCTTGATTGGCTTATTTCGTGGACAAACCACGTGTTGGGGATTGTATGTAAGGGTAGCTTAAGTGATTGATATTCAAGCTCAAGACCCTCTCATGTCCTCAAGGTTGATAAGCACCAAAGGTAAATTTCTATGTGCTTAATTTGCTTTGAAGAGATTAGTTGCACACACATACTCACATCTCATGCTTAATTCATTTTCTTGTATGTTGTGTATGTGTTGTTATTATGTGCATTCATGATCATATAACATCTCTTCTTGCATAAGTATTGATTGCATCTTGTGTCTTTAATGTCATACCATGATAGGCTTTTAGGATGCATCTTGTTTTACCTTTTTACCCTTGCATGTGTTTGTGGGTTCAAAGGAGTGGGCTATGCTGTGCGCTGGTCGTCATGCGTCGGACCAGCGCAGATCGCCCAGTGGTCTGTCGCTGGTCGTGCGCTGGTCCACCAGCGCACCATGCAAATTTGGTCTATGCGCTAGTGGTGCGCTGGACGTCCAGCGCAAGCTGACCAGCGCACAACGCACAAACTGGTGCAATTTTTCAAAACGACCTCACTCTACTAGAGTTGCCCATATATAGTCTTCTATGATTTTAGGTCGAAAAAAAAAAGAGTCAAAATATCATATATTTTCCTTAGAACATTTTTCAAGTGAAAAATCATCAAAGAACTCTCCTTTAACCACTCAAATCAAATCCCTTTTGCATCATATTTCATATTGCATCTTCTATTACTATATAGAATGCATCCATGATTGGATTTGCATCATCACAACTTGCTTGGTAAGATTTTGATTAAGTTCATCTTATTTGATTATTTTTATTATCAAGCTATTCTCTTTAATTTACTTGTATGTTTTGATCATATGATAAATACAAGATTAGAGAATTAATTGTGATGAATTGATTGAGTGTTGTATTGTGATAGATATCTAGGTTTTTATAATCTATGTTTATCTAAGCTATTATGACATGTCATTTAGCACTTGATATCTAGGATTGATTTTAATTGATTATATCATCATCCTAGATAAGCATCTAAGGTTCCCTAGCCTTGTTTGTTATTTGAATATTCATACATATTCACATAGGTTGCATAATCTCTTCTTGGAGAATTAAGACTTGAGGCTAAGATTGCTTAGGCCTTAAGCAAATTGGAATAGGGTTGCTAATAAAGGCCCGCTGGGTAGAAGTGAGGGGTTACAGACCGAAGTGTTAGACGAGGTCTACATAGGTTGTAAATTCATTTCAATTAGTGATTTCGAGTTTCGAGTGTGGCGCACTATACAGCCCGTGGTTTTTCCCAGTGGTTGGGTTTCCACGTATACATCAAGTGTCATTTTTAATTCCGCACTATATTACACTTGCTTGTATTTTTGACTAGTAGGGGCATTTTCGTAATATTGACTTGTATGCGAAAATTGGGTAATAATAGCTAAAATCTATTCACCCCCCCTCTAGATTAATATTGAACACGCCTCTAGGACTTTTCACTAAGCAAGGATGCTAGCGGTAAAAGTGTGGACCAAACCTTATATCGTGGCATGATAGGGAGCTTGCTCTATTTGACCGCAAGTAGGCCCGATATATCACTTAGTGTAGGAGTTTGTGCTAGGTACCAATCCGATCCCAAGGAGTCCCATCTCTCTTCGGTTAAAAGAGTCATTCGCTTTGTGAATGGGACTTCTAATTATGGGATTTGGTACTCATTTGACACTAATCCTAGTCTTGTAGGATATAGTGATGCGGATTAGGCAGGAAATTGTGATGATAAGAAGAGCACATCGGGCGGTTGCTTCTTTCTAGGCAACAACTTGGTGTCTTGGTTTTGTAAGAAGCAAAACTCGATTTCCTTGTCCACGGCCGAGGCCGAGTACATAGTCGCGGAGAGTGGATGCACTCAACTTATATGGATGAAGCAAATGCTAGTAGACTACGGATTCAACCAAGGTACTCTCACTCTCTTTTCTGATAACATGAGTGCTATTAATATTTCCAAGAATCCGGTTCAACATTCTAGAACTAAGCATATTGACATCCGCCATCACTTCATTAGAGAGCTTGTTGAAAATAAATGCATAGTACTTGAACATGTAGGTACTAATGATCAACTTGCGGACCTATTTACCAAACCCTTAGATGCTACTCGATTTAAAACTCTTAGTAGATCTATTGGGATATGTCTTGTGGAGTGATGTGTCCTATGATTGACCCCATATGGGGAACTCAAGCAAAGAGAGCTATTTTGCATTCTTGTCACTTGCAAAAATTTTGAAATATCTTATGCCTCTTCTTTTGATTGCTTGAGTAAGCTTGGTTGTACATATGTATATATGTTTTCAAATTCTATAAATGTGAACCTTGCTTGTTTACAATCCATGTCATATTTATGTTCAAACATGCATTTTTGGACTAGGAGATTTACATAGGAAGTATGATGTGAATGACCTATAGTTATCTCCATGACATGATGATTCTTTTATAACATGCTAATGTCAAATGAAAAAGCATGAAATTCATATAACATGCTCACATGAAAAGCATGAATTGATGATTGCATATTCTTAAAATGCAAAACTTGTGTGAAAGCTAATGAGACTCAAAATGAATAAAGGATCTTGTATCCGTTCAAAGGAATTTACATTCCAAATGTCTCTCTTTCTTTATTGGTTGAACATGGCTACTATCATACGGATATCTTATCTGGAAAAATCAAATAGGGTGCAAAGTCGCTCATGCCATGTTTCGCTTATAAAGTTGGATATAGTTGCTCTTAAATTGAAATCAACAATCTCTATATCCTTGCTTTTCTCATGACATTGGTGAAATTGGTTTGAATTCTAATTAGAAACCTTTGTCATTTGCTTTGCCAAATGCCATTGTATTTTGGACTTGAATGCTATATGTCTTGTATGCAAAGCATGTTGGATTCACACATTTTCACAAATAAATCTCCTTGTTTCTCTTCAATTAATTGAGATGCATAAAGTGACTTATATGAATATGCAAATATCTTGCATGCTTCTATCTCTCGTTGCTATGAGTAACCCGGTTGGGGACTACTCCTTTGCCTATATCATGACAAAAAGGGGGAGTAGGATATGGTGAGGGGAGTTGCAAAATATAGAAGCTATTGTGCACTTTGGGGAGAACATATATTGAGGGGGAGTAACCCGTTGAGGGGGAGCATTGCATACACATACATTGCATAATGTTGTGCCTATTTTTTAAATGCAAATGCTTGTTTTGATATCACTTGATTAATCTCACACTTTAATTGAATTGGAAATTATAGAAATCTTATTTTCAAGGGTTGATTGTTCTACAAGAGATTGAAGACTTGAAGTTTTATTTTCTTATCTCTTTGTAATGTAGATAATCATTGTAGTCTCGTAGTTTCTAATTTTTTTTTTTTTTGTGAGGAATCAATGTGAGTGGTGGTTTTGTCACGAAATAGCCAAAGGGGGAGATTGTAAGGTTCCCATTTGTTGATTGGCTAATTTCGTGGACAAACCACATGTTAGGGATTCCTGTAAGGGTAGCTTAAGTGTAGGTGTTATTGCTAAGGCCCTTTGAAGACCTCATTCTTGATAAGCACCGAAGGTGAATCTCTATGTGCTTACTTGTCTTGAAGAGATAGTTGCAGACACTCACAACTCATGCATATGTTTAATCCTTATATGTTGTGTGTCTTATTTGTGTGCTTTAATGTTCATTAACATCTCTTCTTGCATGTTAGTTTGATTGCATCTTGCATATCTAATTGCCTTGTCATGCTTAGACTTAGGATTGCATTTTTGCATTGGGCGCTCCCAAAAGCGCTCTACAAAAGCATTGTACGAACAGCCCTCGTTGGGCACTGTACAGACCTGATCGATTTAATTCGGTCGCTGTACGAGCGCTGTACAGGCGCTGTACAAAGCGCTGTACAGGGCGCTCTACGTAGAGCGCCCCTCTATTTTCTCGTGAAAACAGAGTAGGGTCGCTGTACAGGCACTGTACAGAAGCGCCCTACGTACAGCGCCCAAGGCAAATATTAGGCCAACTTATCAAAACGACCTCACTTTGTTTTGGCCCCCTATATATATGCCACTTTGACTTTAGGTCAATCAGAAGAGTTCATATTCAGATTTCATACTTAGGATATTTTTCAAAGAGGAGAAAAATTCCAAGAACTCATTTTTAATTACTCAAACACTTTTTCATGATCATCAATCATCATCTAGCATCATCTTAGATCATCTAGATGTCTTCTTGTATGGATTCTTCATCATACTTTGCTTGGTAAGCTTTTCACTAATATCTTACATATTTTGTGTTTCTCTTAACAAGCAATCTCAATTAATTACTTGTATGTTATTTTATATATTTTGGATACAAGTTTGAGATTAGTGTGATGTATGTTTGAGAAGTTGTATTGTGATAGCTAATTAGGTTTTGTGCTTAATCTTGATTAGCTAAACTATTTGACATGTCATTTAGTTTTGATATCTAGGATTGTTCTAATTGCATATTAATCATCTTAGATAAGCATATAGGGTTTCCCTTGCTCTATGTTGCATTTGGATATTCATATATTCACTTAGTGTTGTTATTCTCTTCATAGAGAAAGTAAGTCTTGTGTGTAGCATCCGGGATTAGGTTGCTTAGATCACAAGCAAATTGGACTAGGTTCACTCATACTGGGATTAGGTAGGTGTGTGATTATTTCCGGGATTAGGTTGTAATCGTTTACACATTTAGTGGATTCGAGGTTCGAGTGTGGCTTACTTACTAGCCCGTGGTTTTTCCCGTGAGGGTTTCCACGTAAAAATCAAGTCTTATTTAATTTTCACATTTTATACTTGATTTGTTGCTTTATCTAGTTAGGGGTAAATTCGTAATTTTGACTTAATACGAAAAATTGGGTAATAAGCTTAAAATCTATTCACCCCCCCCCCCCCCCCCCCCCCCCCCCTCTAGATAGTTTTATACACTTCGTGCTATTATTTGTTTCAAATCACACAAGCATTTCAAGCATCATGTATAAGATCATTGTGAACACATCACTAAAAGATCTTTAGAGAGCAAATGTCAACAAGAACCATATGAATGCTATACTAGTTCTATAATATGACATGCTACATGATGTAATGTAAACATAGAGTCGAAAGATGAAAAGCTAGAAAGCAAGCATTAGGGTATAGAAATACCTAAGCAAGCTTTTTCATCAAATGTAAAGCCTTCGCTCTTTTTATGAGCTCTCTTGGCTTGTTTGTCCTCATAACAACAAGTTGTTGGTGTTTCATCCCAAGAGAATAAAGACTATGCATTTCAACTCAAACAACAACAAAAATGACTTTCTCCAAAAGTCTTAACATGATTATCACCAAATAGATTTCATGATATGCAACTTCCCAAAAGTTAATCAACGGATTTTGACTATCATAATAAAATTTGTGAGATAGTTAAGTTCATGTCAAAGTCATAGAGAAACAAAGCTAGCTAGCTAAGTTACTCAAAACTAGACACTAATCTTAAAGCCAACTCACATGTGCAACTTACACTAATGGTAAGAGCACTCACCCTTGACCCATTTGGTCTAGGGAGCACAAACACATAAACCATCATGATCATTTCTCAAAGCAATATTATATCTAGAAGATAAACATCAACTATCTTCTCTATAAAGATATTCTCATGTTTTACACAACATTATTGCTATCAACAAAGATATTATCAAGACTACGCATATGATCATGTGAAACACTCATTTTCACCCAAATCTTCATGACAATATTCCTTACATGATTATCGTTATCATGCACAATATTCAAAGTGTTATCATGCAAGAAACATTCATAGAAGATTTTTTCATCTCACTAACGTGCATCTCATTCCCTAGTTTGCATTGTCTAATATACTCATGGCATATAGATTTAGTATGCACTACAACAATTCAAAAATTGCAAACCGGAATACATAAGGAGATGTTACTATTTGGGTGAGAGTGTACCGACGGTGAAGGCTCCTTACTCTTCTTGATTTTGTACTTGACCTCGGAAGATTGGCCTTTGAAATCCTTTTGTTCCTTAGTGACTTGCCTTTAGTTGTAGGAGACTCAACTTGCTCAACTACAAAGCTTAAGTCACTTGAATCTTCATGAAGATCACCAAGCTCTTTGGCCTTCATGATTGCCAACTCTTCTTCCTTGCCTTTGATCATTTTCTACAAGAAATAAAACAATTTATTAGCAAAATCATTTATTAAACTATCTAACACAAGAGCATCTTCAACCGTCTTCTTTTCTAGACATTTGATCACTCCATTCTTCACTTCAACTTCCTTCAAAGCTTTTATCTGTTTCCTTCTCAAGAGATTGAGCTTTTGCCATCATGTTGAAGTTAGTGGTCTTTGATTTGCAATCTTCTTCATTGAGTTGAAAACTCAAGTGATCATGTCTAGAACAATCATCCTCCGGGAAAACTTCTTCTTATTTACTTTTGTCACTAACATGCTTTTCAAGCTTATCAACAAAATTGTTAGTAGACAAATGAAATATAAAACGAGAAGAACCTTTTTTCACAAGTAGCTTGGAATCTATTCCATGCCTCTTATGCCATATTTGAATCTTTATAAAAAGCAAGGTGTTTAAAAACTTACACCACTATAAATGGCAAAAAGGTCTAAAAGTTTCAACTTCTCAAAAATAAACATCATTCATACTTTATGAACATATTGGTTTGGAGAAACTACTCCATCAAATATAAAACACGGAGAAGAGAAACCTTTTATGACAATCCAACCAAGCTTGCTCATCACTAGAAATAGAAAAGTCTATCATGAGCATTTTCATCAAAACAAACATTTTCGCAATCAACAAAGGAGGACAACCATTACAAACAAAAATAGACTAAAGGTTGTTATCATAGTAAATAACCTTGTAGATCCCGAATCACACTAATTGCTTTAATTGACCCGCTCTGATACCAATTGAAAATACCTACAAGGTTATGCTAAACAACCTAGAGGGGGGGTGAATAGGTTGACACACTAGTTTTAAAAACTTTTTCATGATTTATGTCAAAACCTTGGTGAGCATACATATTAACCTTAAACATGATTGTTATGAGAAAACAATTATCACAAGTATGCTCAATTCACCACCCTTAGTCTACAAAACATATATCAATAAACAATGTATCTCTTTTACAAGTATATTCAATAATGAGCAAATTTAAATTCCACAAGTTGTACTTTGAATATTACAATGCAAACTCACCAAGTTAAGCTTTACAACTTGATATAGAATCACAAGATACAATGTTCAAGCACTTACAAGATACAAGAAACAAATGTTGATTCAATCAACAATGTGCGCAACTCTTTCTTTATCAATAACTTGTTTACAAGGATGTGAGGAAATGAAGAGCTTAAACAAGTTATATAGATCATACATACAAATATAAAGAGATAGAGATAGAGACATTTGACACATTGATTTTTACGTGGTAAACCTCCGAAGAGGAAACATCCACGGGTTGAATCCACAACCACCGGTAAAGCAATTCACTATGACGAAAAGGACTTACACACTCAAGCTACCAACTCATGATATCCGCTTAAGCTATCAACTCCTAGTCTACCCTCGGGCCTAGTGAACCACCTAGCCTACTTCCTATCCGAGATGTGTCCTACACCTCTAGGAAGCAACTTCCTATCCAAGACGCTCACGTCTCTAGGAAGATTTCGTGCTTAGCTATCCGGATCACGAAGATCCTAGTTAAGCTCTCCTAGCTCAACCATCCGGAGTACCACACTCCTAGCTAAGACTTTTGCTTGACTATCCGGACCACATGTCCTAGTCAAGATTCCTTTCTCTTTCCACAAAGCTTCACTCACTTTGCAAGAGACTTCCACCTTTTACAAGGCAATGATCTAAGTGATGCAAATGATGCAAACACATGCAACATAGAATATATGATCAATACATCCTATGGAAACTAGAAATAATCAATGAGCACACAATGTACATTTTTCTAGTTTATGATCCAAAACATGACACCATACAAAATGATGCATGAGCATATGAAATGTATGGATAAGGTACACTTCATGAAGATCTAGACATAGGCAACAAAGTAGTCTAGATCTTAAACATGAACAAAAATCTAGAGCATGCAAAACACCTAAAACATGCCAAAGCCTAGATTCTATTCATGTTTCTAAAGCTTGAAAACAAAGCATGTTCATTAAGCATATAATTAAGACTTTAGAACACAAACAACAAAAAAATGTTAGAATCACAAAATGTACACAATGAATATTCTAGCAAGTATTTAGAGCAAGAATATAATGAATAATCAATTAAATCCTAATTAGCTCTAAATACAAAATCAAATGTGCTAATCTTAGATTTGTTCAATAAGAGGATCTAAGCACATGTGAGGATTATTAATCATAAAATACATCAATCAATCCACAAATAATCCTAGATATCAATCTAATCACAATACAACTCTCAAACATGTGAAAAACTTAGAATCTAAGAAACTAGTTCACATATTTCTCTAATTAGACTTTTGATTAAGATTGATTATGAAACTATCTTTCTCTATAGCATTCATAATACATAAACATACATATAGAAGAAGAAACCCCAAGCAAATTGAAGGTTATAAAAGAAGAAATCCCAAAGATATGAACACTACCTTGGATTCTCGAGCTGGTTCGGTTTTCTATGTGTAACCACCAGAAAAGTCAATCAAATAGCTGCCAAATCACTTGGAAAAGGTAGAGGACTCGATTATGAACGTTCTCCAACTTGAATCACTCAAATCTGACTTCGTATGAGAAAATTATGGTGTTTGGAAGTTGGGAAAATTTGAGAGAAAAATTCTGACGGGAATTCTAATTTTTTCTTCTTGAAATGAATTGGAGGGAATGGAGGGGTTTTAAAAGGAGGAGAGAGGAAGCAATTTTTGGCCAATCAAAGAGGGCCACCTCAGCCCAGCCCCGTGGGGGGCGCGTGGGCCACACGGGGGCAGAGAGCCCCTCTGGCCGTGGGGCCCACGGCTCACCCACGGCGCGTGCCAAACGTGGCCTCTTGGCCACTTACGCCCTCACGCGCTCCCTCACTTTCTTTAGCCGTATCTTGGGCATCCGAACTCCGATTTTGAATCTTTTTTCAGATTACGAACCGTGACTCCCCCACGCACGACGATGACTACACAAATTTGAAAAAAGGTTGAGAAATCATCTCGAAAAACGACGATGAAGTTAACTCAACGAATGAGAACGAAAAGTAGCGTAGCTACATCGTTTGGACTCGAAATTAAATGAATGAGTAACCGAAATGATCGGAACTCAATAAGGAATCATAATAGAGCATATTCAAGTCCAAATACAAAAATATAGAAATATACAAACACAAAGACACACACATATGCTAGTTTCCGGACATAGTCCTAGAAAATGCAAAACACAAAGTTTATCAACATAATATGAATGCATAAGCATATTTGGCCAAGTGTGTGAAAGTGATATATAAATGAAATTAAATCATGAAGGAACACACAAGAATGCTATGTGTGTGTGTGTGTGCCTAGCCTTGTAAGAGATATGAGGTCCTTTAATACCTTTGTTGACCAATGATGTACGAATCTCTTAAAAGCTAGCTTCTTGAATGAATTATGGTTGAGACGTCCTTCGTCTTCTTAATTCTCCAATATACTAACCACTAAACATTACAAGAGAAACAAGTTTTGATATGGAATTGATGCCAACACAAACTATAAACCTTACATTCGTACATCTGCATATGTATGAGGTAGACACAATTCTTTAGTTAGTCTTGAATAATGTTCACAACTTAAGTTAAAGGTTGGGCACCTTTATCTTGTTAAAGTTGTTGAATTCTTTTGCTAGCATTTGAGTGGGATCAAATGAGTTATGATGAGTTTGAAATCATCGAAGGGTCTTCGAGTAAAAGAAACTAGTGCACTGGGTGCATTGAATAGGATCACAATGAAATACTTTATCTAGAATCGTTAGTAGATAAAAGTTTTTTCATTATCCGGACAATCGGAGAGTCTATCTTAATCCTGAGATAAATGATGGACTTATGGTTGCAAGTGTTATCATTTGAGTTATCAAAGAGTACGATTATATAGCATAGTCTATCCTCGATAGTTTGGTGGTATTCATTTGTTAATCGATAGAGGACTTCATTTATAGATATGGACATCGTGGCTCCATTTACTAAATGAGAGTAGAATATCATCATATGGATATTTTGAGGTATTGGATATTGAATCTTAACGTTAAGTTTTCGATAGAGTCTATTGAAACATGGCTTCTGGACAAGTCAAAATATCCAAGTTCAAAACGCGGTCATATGAGTAAATATGGTAACTTGGAGAGCTATAGGCGGTCTATGAGCTCTTGGCGATTACTGATATTCTTCACGAGGATACACCATCTCCAATAAGATTGTCTAGGGTAAGAATGAGAAATATTTACTTATTCTATCTTTATTTAAGAGTTCAATTTTAGCTCTTTAGTGGAATGAGTTAAAATTAATAGATCGGACCTAAGTGAATCATTTGTTGATTGTGATTAGGTTATATCTATTGAAGCTTAAATTTAGATAGCCCGCCAAGATCCCCAATCCACACGGACTTGCCTGGATCACTTGATATATTCTACCGGACCAATTTATGGGTCCATCTAGAATTGTATTTAATATATTAAGAATATAATTTGCACATTATTTATTTAATGGGATGATCAATTATATTAATATATTAATGAAAGGCATGTGGGCTTGTTTCTTTTAGTAAGAATGGGTCTGGTTCACATATGGGCTTTTTAATTAAAGTCTAATGGATTAAATAAAATAAGAAAATAATATTAGGCCCATGTATATGGTGTGGGCGGCAAGACTAGAATAATAGTCTAAAATATTATTTTATTTTATTGATTGATTAAATGGAAATTAATTAATTTATTAGTTAATCATTTAATTGAGAATCAAAATCTTTTTCTGATTAGGAAATATGTTTCCTAGAGTTATACTATTGGTAGTAGTATATTAAAGATAAAAGACTTATTTGGTAAGAAGATAAATAATAAGGTTTATTTATCTAATCAAATAAGGAAGTCTTTTAATAAGTCATAATAGGATTAAACACTTATGAGTTGTATTAGGGTTAGTGTTAGGATTATGCTCAATAGCAAGAGTGTAATGTTGTAATTAACAATCTTTTTCATATTAATAAAGTGATTTCTGGTTTAACAAATCGTATAGCATTTATAGTTTATATTATAATTGTCAAAGTAAATAATCATAAGGTCTAAAGACTATGGGAAAAGAAGAATTGTTCGTACATCTGGATATGTATGTGGTAGACACAATTCTTTAGTTAGTCTTGAATATTGTTCACAACTTAAGTTAAAGGTTGGGCACCTTATCTTGTTAAAGTTGTAGAATTCTTTTGCTAGCATTTGAGTGGGATCAAATGAGATATGATGAGTCTAAAATCATCGGAGTGTCTTCGAGCAAAAGGATCTAGTGCACTGGGTGCATTGAACTGGATCACAATGAAAAGCTTTATCTAAAACCGTCAATAGATAATAGTTTTTTCATTATCAGGACAATCGGAGAGTCTATCTTAATCCTGAGATAAATGATGGACTTATGGTTGCAAGTGATATCATTTGAGTTATCAATGAGTATGATTATATCGCATAGTCTATCCTCGATAATTTGGTGATATTCATTTGTTAATCGATAGAGGACTTCATTTATAGATATGGACATCGTGGCTCCATTTAATTAAATGAGAGTATAATATCATCATATGGATGTTTTGAGGTAATTGGATATTAAATCTCAACGTTGAGTTTTCAATAGTGTCTATTGAAAACATGGCTTCTGGACAAGTCAAAATATCCAAGTTCAAAACGTGGTCATATGAGTAAATATGGTAACTTGGAGAGTTATAGGCGGTCTATGAACTCTTGGCGATTACTGATATTAATCACGAGGATACACTATCTCCAATATGATTGTCTAGGGTATGAATGAGGAGCATCTTCCTTTTCTATCTTTATTTAAGAGTTCAGTTTTAGCTCTTTAGTGGAATGAGTTAAAATTAATGGATCGGACCTAAGTGAATCATTTGTTGATTGTGATTAGGTTATGTCTATTGAAGCTTAAATTTAGATGGCCCGCCAAGATCCCCAATCCACACGGACTTGTATGGATCACTTGATATATTCTACCGGACCAATTTAAGGGTCCATCTAGAATTGCATTTAATATATTAAGAATATAATATGCACATTATTTAAGTAATGGGCTGCTCAATTATATTAATATATTAATGAAAGACATGTGGGCTTGTTTCTTTTAGTAAGAATGGGTCTGGTTCACATGTGGGCTTTTATTTAAAGTCCAATGGATTAAATGAAATTGGAAAATAATATTAGGCCCATTTTATATAAGTGGGGCGGCTAGGTTAAGGTTTTAACCTAAAAATATTATTTTGTTTCATTTGTTTTAATTAAATAAGAATTAATTGATTTATTGATTAATTGTTTAATTAAAGAAACAAATCTTTCCTAAATGTAAAAGACTTGTTTGATAAGTAAATAAATAAATTAGTATTATTTATTTAATCAAATAAGGAGTCTTTTTTTGTTTAGTCAAATAAAAGAATAAAATAAAAGAGTTGGATTAGGGTTTGAAGTCTATAAAGTTAAAAGAATTAGGGTTGAATTTTAGTCACCCTATATAAGTGACATGATGAAATTCGGCCAACCCTAATCATATACTACATAGAATTCGGCAACCCTAAAGGAAAAAGAAGAAAAATTCGGCCAACCTATATATATGTTCTTATAGGGTTCGGCCACATCAATTTTTGGTGCTTGAGTTTTTATTTTCTTTCTTCTTCTTCTTAATTCTAAGAGAGTTTTTATTCTAGAGAGACAAAAAGGAGTGAAAAATTATTCTTTGATAGTATACAATTGCTTAAACATCAATAAGCTTGTGTATACGATATCGATCTAGGTTCACAGCGAGTTTCGATCATAAGATTGAGAACTCAAAAGTGACCGGAATAATTTTGACATTCTTTTGATTGTTTTGTGACTAACAAAGAAAAGAAAGTATTTGTTTGGTCCATTCACAGGTTTGCAATTCAAAGGAAAGGGAGACCACGCTCCTAGGTGATCCACGTTCGTGCTCGGATTGAAGGTCTTGCGGATTACCATCGACGTAAGTCAATCGGATCACGCGACAAGAGGTAATTTACTTTTGTTGATATATATGCATGTTTATTGATTAAAAGGGTTTAAGGTTCATAAAGGAAAAATTTTAAAAGTCACTAAATCGTCTTTAGTATCGCTTCCGCTGCGTGTAACACTTTTATTTATTATTTTTTCCCTACAATTGGTATCAGAGCCTAGGTTGAACCCTTTTAATTAATTAACGTATATATACGTGGATCTATTTCTTTTTATTGTGATTATGCATGTTTAGAAAGAGATGGCACTCTAGGTATTCAAATATATAATTACATGTGATGTATGGATTTATATATTTTATGTGGTTTGTTATTGCTCGATTTTGGCCCTAGATTTTCAATGTAATTTTTGTTTCGGAGTTGTAACAAGAAGGGTGGTCTATTATCGCCATAATTCCTTCTTGGTAGATTGCTAGGTTTATTTTTTTTTTATGTGCAGTATTTTTTTAGGGTTACTGCAGTTTTTTTTTATTTATTTTTAGTATGTGCAGTTTTTGGTTTGTAAAAATACTGCAGTGAATAAAAAAAAAAAAAAAAATTAATACTGCAGTATTTATTATATATACTGCCGTAATATATTTAGGTCTTGGAGATTCGAAGACACGAAGCAAAACGAAGCAACCGGAACCAAGTACGAGCACCGTGCGCACCCTAGGAGTGGATTGGGCTGCGCATGACAAGCCCAAACTTTGGTGGGCTGCGCATGGCAGCCTTGTGTGGCCTTATGGGCTGCGCAAGGCAGCCCCTTTGTGGGTTGTGGGCTGCGCACGCCCATGGGAGAAGGCCGAAGGATGAGCGTATGGTTGATGGGCCACCTGAAGATCTTGTATTCCTGACAAATTGTAATTTACTTGTTTTTCTAGGATGGGCCAAAGTTGTTGCTATTTAATTTATGCTTAAATATTACAATATTTGTTATTGTATGATAACATGACATATAGAATAGGAGTGCCACGCATATATCTCTTTTGGTATGAACATGCATTGAATGATTTAGGTATCTAAATTGGCATCTAGATAACTCGGTAAATCATTCTATGGGATTTAATCACACGCCTTAAATAATTGAGTGGGAGAAGGTGTTTTTGTAACACCTATGGCCTCCAAGGTTAGTTGAGCTTAATTATTTATTGGTAATCCCCCCAAGGGGCGTCCATGAATGGAATTTAGCAACATACTTCCTTACAAGGATAGACTAGACAATGGACTCAAACGAGATCTACTCCCCAAGGAGGGATTTTCGTGAGAGAAAATTGAGGGTCGATATCTTGGTAACACACTCAATGTAATTTTATTGATATCCTCCCAAGAGTTCTTGTTAATAAAATTGCAAGGCTAAAATTGAAAACGCTGGTTGTTATGTTAACAATTAGGTGGGACCTAGTCTAACTAGTAAATGGTGCGAACTCCCAAAGGAGGCGTAACATTTATGGGTGTTAGATCACCGTTGAATTTTATGATTGAGTTATTTATTTAATTCAAGATAAATATTTAAAAGTGCTTTATCATGATTATTTACTTATAACGTTTTGTTTTTTCAGAAATCATGACCCCATCACTTATGAACATCCTGAAAGATAACACTTTAACTGGAGATAATTATGTCACATGGAAAAGGAAAATTGGGTTGTTGCTGCAAAGTGAAAAACATAAGTTTGTTCTAACTACTCCTAAACCACCTGCTCCTAATAATGAATCTAGCATAATGTGTAGAGATGAGTATGAGCAGTGGAAGACTTCAGATGATATGGCAAAATGTTACATTATGGCCACTATCTCCGACGTGTTGCAACAGCAGCATGAAGGAATGGAGTCCGCTGCTGATATAATGATGTCTCTAGAGGAATGTTTGCTATGAAGTCTAGGACGACTAAGAGAGAGGCAGTGACTGCTTTTATGAATCTTAGGATGAAACCTGGACAGGCTGTGAAAGATCACATGATGAAAGTCATAGCACATCTCAACATTGCTGAACTGCATGGCGCTGAGATAGATGGTGAGACAAAGATTGATATGGTTGTCAATTCATTGTCAGATTCCTTTGATCAGTTCAAATTGGACTACACTTTGAACAAAAGGAATACACCTTACAAGGCCTGATGCAAGATGTCAAAGTGCTGAAAAGATCCTTGTGAAAGGCAAAGGTCAAGAGATTCATATGGTTGGTAAAGTTGCTACTGTTAAGGCCCGTCAAAAGGTCAAGAAACAACAGAAGAAAAAGCAACTTGGGCCTATCAAGAAGGAGACCAAGAAAGTAACCAAGATCAAAGGGAAATGCTTCCTTTGTGGTGAAAAGGGACATTGGAAGAGAAATTGCCCAAAGTCCCAGAACAAGAAGGAAGAAGGTAATTTGAATTATCTAGAAACATGTTTTTTGGCTGATTCTACAGATTCTTGGATCATAGACTCAGGAGCCACTAATCATGTTTGTTATTCCTTGCAGGGGTTTCAAGAAAGGAGAAAGCTGAGTAAGAATGAAATCAATTTGCGCTTGGGCAACGGAACGTTAGTGTCTGCAAGTGCAGTGGGAGATATTAGAGTTTTTTGGATTCTAGAAGGCATTTAGATTTAATAGACGTTTATTATGTACCTCAATTCAAGAGGAATTTAATTTCAGTTTCTTGTTTGAATAAATTTGGATATTCGGTTACTTTTAATAAAGTTTTTATTATTAGTAAGAATGACAAAATTTTGCCAAGGTACATTGGAAAACGGTCTATACTTTTTGCATAGAAATATCTCTCACTCGTTAGACACAGAAATAACGGAACCTAATCATAAAAGAGTAAAATTATCAACAGATGAAACCTACTTTGGCATTTACGCTTAGGTCATATTAACCTTAATAGGATTAAAAGATTGGTATGTGACGGACCTTTGAGTGACTTAAAGGTTGATGATCTACCAACTTGTGAATCTTGTTTGGAAGGTAAAATGACCAAAAGGACGTTCTCTGCCAAAGGTGCAAGAGCCACTGAATGTTTAGGATTGATACACACTGATGTATGTGGACCTATGAGCATTCAAGCTAGAGGTGGATATGAGTACTTCATCACCTTCACGGATGATTACTCGAGATTTGGTTATGTGTATCTCATGAGACATAAGTCGGATGCTTTTGACATGTTCAAAGCATTCAAAGCTGAAGTGGAAAATCAGCTTGAGAAACACATAAAAATCTTGAGATCTGATCGTGGTGGAGAATATCTATCTGGTGAGTTTCAGCAATATCTTATTGATAATGGGATAGTTTCTCAGTTTTCTGCACCAGGTACACCTCAACAATGGGGTAGCAGAAAGGAGAAATAGAACTCTTTTGGATATGGTTAGGTCTATGTTGAGTTATTCAACGCTTCCTATTTCTTTTTGGGGATATGCTTTACAAACTGCTATATACATTCTAAACGATGTACCATCTAAGTCTGTTCCTAAAACACCGCATGAGTTGTGGACTGGGCGCAAGCCTAGTTTACAACACTTAAGGATATTTGGTTGTCCTGCGCATGTGTTAAAAGGAAAGACAGAAAAGATGGAGTCCCGTTCAGAAACATGTATATTTGTAGGGTATCCAAAAGAAACTAAAGGATATTATTTCTATAGTCCTTCAGATCTTAAAGTATTTGTTTCGACAAATGCTAAATTTCTGGAAAAGGACTATATGAATGATTTTGTGCCTAGAAGTAGAATTGTCCTGAATGAGATGTCAGGAGATACAATTCCACGAGAGGTTACACAACCTAACCCAATTGTAAGTTCCGATCCAACACAAGATCAACAACCTACCATTCCTCGTCGTAGTGGGAGGGTTAGAACACAACCCGAAAGATACATCGGTCTGGGAGAATCAGTGGAGAATCTCCCGGACGACGATGATCCCTATACGTACAAGGAAGCTATGGAGGATGTTGATAGTCGCCATTGGCAAAAGGCAATGCAATCCGAGATTGAATCTATGTTCGATAACAAAGTCTGGTCCCTTGTAGACTTGCCTAAAGGGATAAAACCCATTGGGTGCAAGTGGGTATACAAGAGGAAAAGAGGTATGGATGGAAAGGTGGAAACCTTTAAAGCTAGATTGGTAGCTAAAGGGTATACACAGAAAGAAGGTATCGATTACGAGGAAACCTTCTCTCCTGTGGCCATGCTTAAATCCATTAGGATACTCTTATCCATTGCAGCATCTTTAGATTAGAGATTTGGCAAATGGACGTCAAGACAGCTTTCCTAAATGGAAGTCTTGACGAAAGCATCTACATGATGCAACCAGAGGGATTCATTGAAAAGGGCCAAGTGGATAAGGTATGCAAGTTGCAGAAATCCATATATGGATTAAAGCAAGCATCCAGATCCTGGAACATAAGGTTTGATCAAGCTGTCAAAGGTTTTGGATTTATTCAAATCCTGACGAACCTTGTGTATACAAAAGGATTAAAGGCGACAAGTTGGTTTTCCTGATTCTTTATGTTGATGATATACTACTCATTGGAAACGATGTAGGTGTATTGACATCAGTAAAAGAATGGTTAGCAAAACAATTTGATATGAAGGACTTAGGAGAAGCAAGTTTTATTCTAGGTATCCAAGTAATAAGGGATAGAAAGAATAGAACGATTGCATTATCCCAAGCTTCATACATAGACAAAATCTTGTCTAGGTTTTCCATGCAGGATTCCAAGAAAGGTATGTTACCTTTCAGACATGGAATCAAGCTTTCTAAGGAACAAGTTCCTAAGAATGAGCATGAAGAGCAATTCATGAGTAGAGTTCCATATGCCTCGGCAGTTGGAAGTCTCATGTATGCAATGCTCTGTACTAGACCAGATATTTGTTTTGCTGTTGGCATAGTTAGCAGGTTTCAATCGAAACCTGGACCTGATCACTGGACGGCAGTCAAGCATATTTTCAAGTATCTTAAGAGAACGAGAGATAATATGCTTGTATACTCTGGAGGGGATTTGGTTCCCGTTGGGTATACAGATTCTGATTTCCAATCAGATTCTGACTCCAGAAAATCCACATCAGGGGCTGTGTTTACTATTGGAGGAGGAGCAGTTATATGGAGGAGTATCAAGCAATCTTGTATTGCTGATTCCACCATGGAAGCTGAGTATGTTGCTGCATGCGAAGCTGCCAAAGAGGCTGTTTGGCTCCGCCAATTCTTGATTGACTTAGAAGTGGTTCCTAGTGCGAATAAGCAGATCACTATCTACTGTGACAACAGTGGAGCAGTGGCTAATTCGAAAGAACCAAGAAGTCACAAGAGAGGTAAACACATTGAAAGAAAGTATCATCTTTTAAGGGAGATTGTTCAAAGAGGTGACGTGACGATTACCAAAATCGCGTCAGCAGAAAATCTAGCGGATCCCTTCACAAAGGCTCTACCTCAGAAGAGTTTCGATGGGCATCTAGAGAATATGGGCTTGAGAGATATGACACATTTGCTATAGCGCAAGTGGGAGATTGTTAGGATTATGCTCAATAGCAAGAGTGTAATGTTTTGTAATTAACAATCTTTTTTCATATTAATAAAGTGATTTCTGGTTTAACAAATCGTATAGCATTTATAGTTTATATTATAATTGTCAAAGTAAATAATCATAAGGTCTAAAGACTATGGAAAAGAAGAATTGTTCGTACATCTGGATATGTATGTGGTAGACACAATTCTTTAGTTAGTCTTGAATATTGTTCACAACTTAAGTTAAAGGTTGGGCACCTTTATCTTGTTAAAGTTGTAGAATTCTTTTGCTAGCATTTGAGTGGGATCAAATGAGATATGATGAGTCTAAAATCATCGGAGTGTCTTCGAGCAAAGGATCTAGTGCACTGGTGCATTGAACTGGATCACAATGAAAGCTTTATCTAAAACCGTCAATAGATAATAGTTTTTTTCATTATCAGGACAATCGGAGAGTCTATCTTAATCCTGAGATAAATGATGGACTTATGGTTGCAAGTGATATCATTTGAGTTATCAATGAGTATGATTATATCGCATAGTCTATCCTCGATAATTTGGTGATATTCATTTGTTAATCGATAGAGGACTTCATTTATAGATATGGACATCGTGGCTCCATTTAATTAAATGAGAGTATAATATCATCATATGGATGTTTTGAGGTAATTGGATATTAAATCTCAACGTTGAGTTTTCAATAGTGTCTATTGAAAACATGGCTTCTGGACAAGTCAAAATATCCAAGTTCAAAACGTGGTCATATGAGTAAATATGGTAACTTGGAGAGTTATAGGCGGTCTATGAACTCTTGGCGATTACTGATATTAATCACGAGGATACACTATCTCCAATATGATTGTCTAGGGTATGAATGAGGAGCATCTTCCTTTTCTATCTTTATTTAAGAGTTCAGTTTTAGCTCTTTAGTGGAATGAGTTAAAATTAATGGATCGGACCTAAGTGAATCATTTGTTGATTGTGATTAGGTTATGTCTATTGAAGCTTAAATTTAGATGGCCCGCCAAGATCCCCAATCCACACGGACTTGTATGGATCACTTGATATATTCTACCGGACCAATTTAAGGGTCCATCTAGAATTGCATTTAATATATTAAGAATATAATATGCACATTATTTAAGTAATGGGCTGCTCAATTATATTAATATATTAATGAAAGACATGTGGGCTTGTTTCTTTTAGTAAGAATGGGTCTGGTTCACATGTGGGCTTTTTATTTAAAGTCCAATGGATTAAATGAAATTGGAAAATAATATTAGGCCCATTTTATATAAGTGGGGCGGCTAGGTTAAGGTTTTAACCTAAAAATATTATTTTGTTTCATTTGTTTTAATTAAATAAGAATTAATTGATTTATTGATTAATTGTTTAATTAAAGAAACAAATCTTTCCTAAATGTAAAAGACTTGTTTGATAAGTAAATAAATAAATTAGTATTATTTATTTAATCAAATAAGGAGTCTTTTTTTGTTTAGTCAAATAAAAGAATAAAAATAAAAGAGTTGGATTAGGGTTTGAAGTCTATAAAGTTAAAAAGAATTAGGGTTGAATTTTAGTCACCCTATATAAGTGACATGATGAAATTCGGCCAACCCTAATCATATACTACATAGAATTCGGCAACCCTAAAGGAAAAAGAAGAAAAATTCGGCCAACCTATATATATGTTCTTATAGGGTTCGGCCACATCAATTTTTGGTGCTTGAGTTTTTATTTTCTTTCTTCTTCTTCTTAATTCTAAGAGAGTTTTTATTCTAGAGAGACAAAAAGGAGTGAAAAATTATTCTTTGATAGTATACAATTGCTTAAACATCAATAAGCTTGTGTATACGATATCGATCTAGGTTCACGCGAGTTTCGATCATAAGATTGAGAACTCAAAAGTGACCGGAATAATTTTGACATTCTTTTGATTGTTTTGTGACTAACAAAGAAAAGAAAGTATTTGTTTGGTCCATTCACAGGTTTGCAATTCAAAGGAAAGGGAGACCACGCTCCTAGGTGATCCACGTTTGTGCTCGGATTGAAGGTCTTGCGGATTACCATCGACGTAAGTCAATCGGATCACGCGACAAGAGGTAATTTACTTTTGTTGATATATATGCATGTTTATTGATTAAAAGGGTTTAAGGTTCATAAAGGAAAAATTTTAAAAGTCACTAAATCGTCTTTAGTATCGCTTCCGCTGCGTGTAACACTTTTATTTATTATTTTTCCCCTACAGTTAGGATTCTAAGGTTGATAGGAATTAGGGTAAAGCACAAATCCTCTTTGGGAGAGAATTCGGCCAACCCTAAATCCTAATACAAGAAGAATTCGGCAACCCTAATAATAATACAAGAAGAATTCGGCCACCCTATATATTTGATAGGATAGCATTCGGCCACCACTTCTTCTTCTCCTAGCTTGAGTGAATTATTTCTTTTGCTTAGAAAAATAATTCATACTCTAGACAAGTGTTAAAATTCGACCAAGAGAGAAATAGAGAAAGAGAGTTCTAATTTCGATAGTGCACTTGTAAGCTTGAATATCAAAAAGCTTTGTGCACAACTTCGAATTAGGTTCACGCGAGTTTCAATCTTAACAGTTGTTAAATTCAAAAGTGACCGGAACATACTTTCTAGTTTCTTGGATTTTATTGTGATTAACGATCAGGAGGAGAGATTTTGTTTTCCATCCTTAGGTATGCAATTCAATGAAAGGGAGACCACGCTCCTAGGTGATTCACGTTCGTGATAGGATTGGAAGATCTTGTGGATTACCATCGACGCAAAGTCAATCGGATCACGCGACAAAAGGTATTCTACTTTTTAAGTATATATATATATGTTTAATTAATTTAAGGGTTAAGGTTCAAATTATGGAAAAATTTTAAACTATACTAAACCCTTTTTCAGTCTCGCTTCCGCTGCGTGCACGTATTTTTCCCTACAATTGGTATCAGAGCCCTGCTTGTACACTTTAATTAATTAACGTATATATACGTGAATCTATTTCTTTTTATTGTGATTATGCATGTTTTAGAAAGAGATGGCACTCTAGGTATTCTCATAAATAATTACATGTTGAATGTATGGATTTATATATGTTGTTATAAAATGAATTGTTGTTGCTCGATTTTGGTCCTAGAATTTCAATGTATTTTTGTTTCGGAATTGTAACAAGAAGGGTGGCCTATTACCGTCACAAGTTCCTTCTTGGTAGTTGCTAAGTTTTTTTTATTTTATTTTACTATTGTAATAAAAATTCTGCAGTAGAAAATTGTATTAAAAATACTGCACTTTTATTGTTAAAAAAATCTGCAGTAGGTTTAATTAAAAAAAAAAAAAAAAAAAAAAATGCAGTACTTTATTGTTTAAATAATGTTGCAATACTGATCGCCGCAAACGTGGTACGCGATAGTTCTATAAACTACCGGTAACTGATATGCGTGCGAGTTTATACCTTTCGCAAGTATACTAGTCGAACGAGTCGTATAGCGGATACAAGTAAGGGTATCGTTCCCACGGAGGAAGTTGTACACTTAAGTAGGTTCTACGTCTTTGTTATAGTCAAGTTATTTACACTAATTACAAGCATAAAAGTAAAAGGAAACGGTGGCAATCGATTATCTAAACTAATGGCTAGGATGGCTAATTTAAGCTACGTGTATCCTATGGTCACGGATACGTAATCTCTAATTACAACTACAACTAAAGAGATGTAAACCTAAGACAATTCTAATTAATCTAAATTAACTAAATTATCAACTAAGTAGCAAGTAAGTAAATTAACACTAAGTCACTACAATTAAATTACACTAATGTCTAAATTAATTAACTACAACTAAGTTATACTAACTTAACTATAACTAACTAAACTAACTAATTCTTGCAAGGTTATGCAAGAGCATGGATAAATGAAAAGGGATTTTATTAATTGATCACAATTAAGCTCACTAGTTCTATGGCATAGGTAATTTAACAACTACCACTCTAATTATTATCAACTATGATCTTAGAATGACAATAATAGAGTAATTACACCTAGAACCTAAGAATTAGTTAATAAGTGTTGATCATGCAATTACTAACCAATACTTCTCCAATATAGCTAATCAAATGTTATTAAACAAGATTACAAGTTACTAATTTGTCAATTAACAACATGCATCCATTCAATTTAACTCAATTCAACATTCAATAACTAAATATGGATATATAAAAGATATAGAGATCAATCAATTACAATAATAAATCATATGAAAATCAATCCCTTAACATAAAGATTATTATACACATACATGTTACATGAATCACAAATACATGAAAGAAGAAAGAGAAAGAAGTAACCACAAGATGGTAATCTTCTTGTCTTTCAATGAAGCTCCAAATCTACTCCTTCAAAGCTATGAAGCTCACATGCAACCATGTAGTGTGAGTTTAAACTAACTAGGCTATTCTAATGTAATTCTAAGCTATTTGGTGTAATTTAGTCTAACTTTGGATATTAGGGTTGGTGTTTAAGGTTGGGAAAGGAAGAATATATGTAGTAGGGAAGATTTGGGCAAATTTGGACGTACAAACTCCAAGGTCGGTTGCTCCGGCGGGCTTGTTCCCGCCTGGAAGGTGAGCTCTTGCCCGCTATCGAAGCTCGCCGTAGATTTTCGAAAGTTGGTGGCGAGCTTGTACCTTCTGGACTGCGGGCTTTGTCCTGCCGCATGAAATCGCCGAGATTTGGCGAGTTTGGAACGTATTTGGGCTGCCAAAGACCCGCTGAAGTGAGCTTGAAGTTTGCGTTTCCATGGAAGTTGGTGGACTTGGATGGGAGGCCAAACTAGTGCATGGGAGGCCCAAAATGGACCCATTGTGACCGGGAGGAAGTGGGCTTCCGATCTGGGCTAGAATCTACCGGAAAAAACCACCAAAATCTGGTTGAAAATCGTTGGAGAAGTCGTCGGGTCACGCGGGTCGTGGTCGACCCGGCTGGAGATTGAAGACGATGACGTCATCGCTGACGTCAGCATGACGCACGCAGGCGCCAAAATGGCGTCGTTCCAGGGATGACGTGGCGCTGACGCTGTGCGTTGGCTGGTTTTTTTACATTCTGCACCCCTGATCTTCTCCTTAATCACAGAATCTTCATTCCTTTCCCGAATATTGCACTTTTGCCCCTGATTTCTCCATAATTACACAATTGCCCTTGAACTTCCCTAATTCCCTGAAACACTTATTTACACCCTATTAAATATATAAAAATGCTCGGAAACGAATACAAAAGTTAGGAAAAGGGAGCGCTAAATGTGAACATTTGGAGCGCGATCAAATACGTTCAAGCATCGAAGATTTGAAGACTTGAAGAATTGGAAACAACTAGAATAAGTTTGGGACCGTGTGCACCATAGCAACATGCATGTGCGCAAGATTGCACGCAGCTGTGCCTATTAGACTGTGGGCGCTGTGCACGGCAGCCCTTGTTGGGGTTGTGGAGTGCACACGCCCATAGGGGCAGCCGTGGGACGCACAAGTGATCGGTGGCCACTTGAAGACTTGTTCGCCAAGGAAGGAGTTTTTGTATTCCAAACAAATGTAATTTATTTGTTTTTCTAGGATGGACCAAAATTGTGACTATTTATTTTTCGTAAATATTACAATATTTGTTATTGTATGATAACATGTCATATAGAATAGAAGTGCCACTCATATATCTGTTTTGGTATGAACATGCATTGAATGATTTAGGTATCTAAATTGGCATCTAGATAACATGGTAAATCATTCTATGGGATTTAATCACACGCCTTAAATAATTGAGTGGGAGAAGGTGTTTTGCAACACCTATGGCCTCCAAGGTTAGTTGAGCTTTATTATTTATTGGTAATCCCCCAAGGGGCGTCCATGAATGGAATTTAGCAACATACTTCCTTACAAGGATAGACTAGACAATTGACTCAAACAAGATCTACTCCCCAAGGAGGGATTTTCATGAGAGAAAATATTGAGGGTCGATATCTTGGTAACACACTCAATATGATTTTATTGATATCCTCCCAAGAGTTCTTGTCAATAAAATCACAAGGCTAAAATTGAAAATGCTGGTTGTTATGTTAAGAATTAGGTGGGACCTAGTCCAACTAGTAAATGGTACGTACTCCCAAAGGAGGCGTAACATTTATGGGTGTTGGATCACCGTTGAATTTTTATGATTGAGTTATTTATTTAAATCAAGATAAATATTTGAAAGTGCTTTATCATGATTATTCACTCATATATATTTTTGTTTTATTCAGAAATCATGACCCCATCACTTATGAACATCCTGAAAGATAACACTTTAACTGGAGATAATTATGTCACATGGAAAAGGAAAATTGGGTTATTGCTGCAAAGTGAAAAACATAAGTTTGTTCTGACTACTCCTAAACCACCTGCTCCTAATAATGAATCTAATATAATGCAAAGAGATGAGTATGAGCAGTGGAAGACTTCAGATGATATGGCCAAATGTTACATTATGGCTACTATCTCCGACGTGTTGCAACAGCAGCATGAAGGAATGGAGTCTGCTGCTGATATAATGATGTTTCTAGAGGAGATGTTTGCTATGAGGTCCAGGATGACTAAGAGAGAGGCAGTGACTGCTTTTATGAATCTTAGGATGAAACCTGGACAGGCTGTGAAGGATCACATGATGAAAGTCATAGCAGATCTCAACATTGCTGAACTAAATGGCGCTGAAATAGATGGTGAGACAAAAATTGACATGGTTGTCAACTCACTGTCAGATTCCTATGATCTGTTCAAATTGGACTACACTTTGAACAAAAAGGAATACACCTTACAAGGCCTGATGCAAGATGTTCAAAGCGCTGAAAAGATCCTTGTGAAAAGCAAAGGTCAAGAGATTCATATGGTTGGTAAAGTTGATACTGTTAAGACCCGTCAGAAGGTCAAGAAACAACAGAAGAAAAAGCAACTTGGGCCTACCAAGAAAGAGACCAAGAAAGTAACCAAGATCAAAGGGAAATGCTTCCTTTGTGGTGAAAAGGGGCATTGGAAAAGAAATTGCCCAAAGTCCCAGAATAAGAAGGAAGGAAGGTAATGTTAATTATCTTGAAACATGTTTTCTGGCAGATTCTACAGATTCTTAGATCATAGACTCTGGAGCCACTAATCATGTTTGTTATTCCTTGCAGGGGTTCCAAGAAAGGAGAAGGCTGAATAAGAATGAAATCAATTTGCGCTTGGGCAACGGAACGTTAGTGTCTGTAAGTGCAGTGGGAGATATTAGAGTTTACTTGGATTCTAGAAGGCATTTAGATTTAATAGACGTTTATTATGTACCTCAATTCAAGAGGAATTTAATTTCAGTTTCTTGTTTAAATAAATTTGGATATTCAGTTACTTTTAATAAAGTTTTTATTATTAGTAAGAATGACAAAATTATTTGCAAAGGTACATTGGAAAATGGTCTATACTTTTTGCATAGAAATATCTCTCACTCGTTAGACACAGAATTAACGGAACCTAATCATAAAAGAGTAAAATTATCAATAGATGAAACCTACCTATGGCATTTATGCCTAGGTCATATTAACCTTAATAGGATTAAAAGATTGGTAAGTGACGGACCTTTAAGTGACTGAAAGGTTGATGATCTACCAACTTGTGAATCTTGGTTGGAAGGTAAGACGACCAAAAGGTCATTCTCGGCCAAAGGCGCAAGAGCCACTGAATGTTTAGGATTAATACACACTGATGTATGCGGTCCTATGAGCATTCAAGCTAGAGGTGGATATGAGTACTTCATCACCTTCACAGATGATTACTCGAGATTTGGCTATGTGTATCTCATGCGACATAAGTCGGATGCTTTTGACATGTTCAAAGTATTCAAAGCTAAAGTAGAAAATTAGCTTGAGAAACATATAAAAATCTTGAGATCTGATCGTGGTGGAGAATATCTATCTGGTGATTTTCAGCAATATCTTATTGATAATGGGATAGTTTCTCAGTTTTCTGCACCAAGTACACCTCAACAGAATGGGGTATTATAAAGAAGAAACAGAACTCTTTTGGATATGGTTAGGTCTATGTTGAGTTATTCAACGCTTCCTATTTCTTTTTGGGGATATGCTTTACAAACTGCAATATACATTCTAAACAATGTACCATCTAAGTCCGTTCCTCAAAAACCGCATGAGTTGTGGACTGGGCGCAAGCCTAGTTTACAACACTTAAGGATATTTGGTTGTCCTGCACATGTGTTAAAAGGAAAGACATAAAAGATGGAGTCCTATTTGGAAACATGCATATTTGTAGGGTATCCAAAAGAAACTAAAGGATATTATTTCTATAGTCCTTCAGATCTTAAAGTATTTGTTTCGACAAATGCTAAATTTCTTGAAAAGGACTATATGAATGATTTTGTACCTAGAAGTAGAATTGTCCTAAATGAGATGTCAGGAGATACAATTCCATGAGAGGTTACACAACCTAACCCAATTATAAGTTCCAATCCAATACAAAATCAACAACCTACCATTCCTCGTTGTAGTGGGAGGGTTAGTACACAACCCGAAAGATACATCGGTCTGGGAGAATCAGTGGAGAATCTCCCGGACGACGATGATCCCTACACATATGAGGAAGCAATGGAGGATGTTGATAGTCGCCATTGGCAAAAGGCAATGCAATCTGAGATTGAATCCATGTTCGATAACAAAGTCTGGTCCCTTGTAGACTTGCCTAAAGGGATAAAACCCATTGGGTGCAAGTGGGTATACAAGAGGAAAAGAGGTATGGATGGAAAGGTGGAAACCTTTAAAGCTAGATTGGTAGCTAAAGGTTATACACAGAAAGAAGGTATCGATTACGAGGAAACCTTCTCTCCTACGACCATGCTTAAATCCATTAGGATACTCTTATCCATTGCAGCATCTTTAGATCTAGATATTTGGCAAATGGACGTCAAGATAGCTTTCCTTAATGGAAGTCTTGACGAAAGTATCTACATGATGCAACCAGAAGGATTCATTGAAAAAGGCCAAATGGAAAAGGTATGCAAGTTGTAGAAATCCATATATGGATTAAATCAAGCATCTAGATCCTGGAACATAAGGTTCGGTCAAGCTGTGAAAGGTTTTGGATTTATTCAGAATCCTGACAAACCTTGTGTATACAAAAGGATTAAGAGTAACAAGTTGGTTTTCCTAATTCTTTATGTTGATGATATACTACTCATTGGGAATGATGTAGGTGTATTGACATTAGTAAAAGAATGGTTAGCAAAACAATTTGATATGAAGGACTTAGGAGAAGCAAGTTTTATTCTAGGTATCCAAGTAATAAGGGATAGAAAGAATAAAACGATTGCATTATCCCAAGCTTCATACATAGACAAGATCTTGTCTAGGTTTTCCATGCAGGATTCCAAGAAAGGTATGCTACGTTTTAGATATGGAATCAAGCTTTCTAAGGAACAAGTTCCTAAGAATGAGCATGAAGAGCAATTCATGAGTAGAGTTCCATATGCCTCGGCAGTTGGAAGTCTCCTGTATGCAATGCTCTGCACTAGACCAGATATTTGTTTTGCTGTTGGCATAGTTAGCAAGTTTCAATTGAAACCTGGTCCTGATCACTGGACGACAGTCAAGCATATTTTCAAGTATCTCAAGAGAATGAGAGATAATATGCTTGTATACTCTGGAGGGGATTTAATTCCCGTTGGGTATACAGATTCTGATTTCCAATCAAATTCTGACTCCAGAAAATCCACATCAGGAGCTGTGTTTACTGTTGGAGGAGGAGCAGTCATATGAAGAGTATCAAGCAATCTTGTATTGCTGATTCCACCATGGAAGTTGAGTATGTTGTTGCATTCGAGGCTGCCAAAGAGGCTGTTTGGCTTCGCCAATTCTTGATGGACTTGGAAGTGGTTCCTAGTGCGAATAAGCAGATCACTATCTACTGTGACAACAGTGGAGCAGTGGCTAATTTGAAAGAACCAAGAAGTCACAAGAGAGGAAAACACATTGAAAGAAAGTATAATCTTTTAAGGGAGATTGTTCAAAGGGGTGACGTGACGATTACCAAAATCGCGTCAGTAGAAAATCTAGCAGATCCCTTCACAAATGCTCTACCTCAGAAGAGTTTCGATGGGCACCTAGAGAACATGGGCATGAGAGATATGACACATTTGCTATAGCGCAAGTGGGAGATTATTAGGATTATGCTCAATATCAAGAGTGTAATATTGTAATTAACAATCTTTTCATATTAATAAAGTGATTTCTAGTTTAAGAAATCTTATAGCATTTATAGTTTAATATTATAATTGTCAAAGTAAATAATCATAAGGTTGTAAGGATTCCCGTAGTTTTTAATTGGCTTATTTCGTTATCAAACCATATATGGGGGTTCTTTGTAAGGGTAGCTTAGATATTGTTGTTATTGCTTAGGCCCTTTGAAGACCTCACTATTGACAAGCACCAAAGGTAATACTCTAAGTGCTTACTTGTCTTGAAGAGATAGTTGCACACACTCACAACTCATGCATATGTTTTATCCTTGTATGTTGTGTGTCTTATTTGTGTGCCTTAATGCTCATTAACATCTCTTCTTGCATGTTAGGTTGATTGCATCTTGCATTGCCCATTGTCTTGTCATGCACATTCTTAGAATTCAAGCATTGCAACGAGCGCTGTTCAAAGCGCTGTTGTGAACAGCGCCCCTCACACTTGATGCAAAAATACCATTTAAATGCATCAGGTCTGATGCATTTTAGATGGGCGCTGTACAGAAGCGCTGTTCGTACAGCGCCCCTCTGTTTTCCCGTGAGAACAGAGTAGGGGCGCTGTACAAGGGGCGCTCTACGTACAGCGCCCAAGGCAATATTGAGGCCAACTTATCAAAACGACCCCACTTTGATTTGGCCCCCTATATATATGCCACTTTGACTTTAGGTCAATTGTAAGAGTTCATATTCAGATTTCATACTTAGGATATTTTTCAAAGAGAAGAAAAATTCCAAGAACTCATTTTTAATCACTCAAACACTTTTTCCATGATCATCAATCATCATCTAGCATCATCTTAGATCATCTAGATAACATCTTGCATGGATTCTTCATCATACTTTGCTTGGTAAGTTTTTCACTAATATCTTACATATTTTGTGTCTTTCTTAACTAAGCAATCTCAATTAATTACTTGTATGTTATTTTATATATTTTGAATACAAGTTTGAGATTAGTATGATGTATGTTTGAGAAGTTGTATTGTGATAGCTAATTAGGTTTTGTGCTTAATCTTGATTAGCTAAACTATTTGATTGAACATGTCATTTAGTTTGTGATATCTAGGATTGTTCTTATTGCATATTAATCATCTTAGATAAGCATATAGGGTTTCCCTTGCTCTATGTTGCATTTTGGATATTCACATATATTCACTTAGGGTTGTATTCTCTTCATAGAGAAAGTAAGTCTTGTGTGTAGCATCCGGGATTAGGTTGCTTAGATCACAAGCAAATTGGACTAGGTTCACTCATACCGGGATTAGGTAGGTGTGTGATTACTTTCGGGATTAGGTTGTAATCGTTTTACACATTTAGTGGATTCGAGGTTCGAGTGTGGCTTACTTACTAGCTCGTGGTTTTTCTCGTGAGGGTTTCCACGTAAAAATCAAGTCTTATTTAATTTTCACATATTTTACTTGATTTATTGCTTTATCTATTTAGGGGTAATTTCGTAATTTTGACTAACACAAAAAATTGGGTAAAAAGCGTAAAATCTATTCACCCCCCCTCTTGATAGTTTTATACACCCGTGCTATAATTAGTTTCAATTGGTATCAGAGCGGGTTCCTAGACATACATAGGTGATCCTTGCTTATTTTGGTGTGTTTTGCATTTTGTGTGATTTTTGATCATTCATACATTTGCATTCATTTCATTCATTCATAAACACTATGAGTGGAAACGGTGGAAATGGTGGTGGCAACGAAGGTGCTTCTAGCACAAGGCCTCCACTTCTTACCGGATTGAACTATTCCCAATGGAAAGGGAAGATGGAATCCTACATATGCCAAATTCACGACCGTGCATGGATGGCGGTGGAAGACGGATATGATCTCCCTATGATGACTCCCGCGGGTGGAGGAGAAGATGTTTTGAAGCCTAAGGCGCAATGGAACGCACAAGAGTTTGATGCTTCAAAGTGGAATAGGAAGGCTGAAATTCCCTTAAGCAATATAGTGTAAAATATACCTAGAGGGGGGGTGAATAGGTATTTACTCAAATTCTTCCAATATTAAAAATGATGCGGAATATAACAAAGAAAATGCACACTTGATTAGATTTAGCAAATGAATTGATTTCACTAAGACAAGAGTTAATCAATTTACAAGATGTGCAAACAATGTAATATATGGAAGATAAAAGAAAGTAAAGCAAAATTGAACACAATGATTTTAACGTGGTAAAACCTCAAAGAGGAAACATCCACGGGTTGATACCACAACCACCGGCAAAGCAATCCACTATACGAAAAGGACTTACACACTCAAGCTATCAACACATGATATCCGCTCAAGCTATCACCTCCTAATCTACCCTCGGGCAAGTGAACTACCAAGCCTACTTCCTATCCGAGATGTGTCCTACACCTCTAGAAAGCAACTTCCTATCCAAGACACTCACGTCTCTAGGAAGATTTCTTGCTTGACTATCCGAGTCCTCCCGACTCTAATCAAGACTTCTTGCTTGGCTATCCGGAACACTTTCCTAGCCAAGACTTCTTGCTCAAGACAAAGCTTCACTCACTTTGCAAGAGACTTCAACCTTTCACAAGGCAATGATCTAAGTGATGCAAATGATGCAAGCACAATCAAATTAAGCTAGATGATCAATCAAGCAAAATGTACATGTTCAATGATAGTCTAGAATATGATTTCAACACACAATCACAAATGTTATCTAGAAATCAAGACATGTAAATCAATAAGAACAAAGGTATCAATATTCAATTTAGCACACTAAAAACCTAGTTCTTAGATCATGAAATAAAACATAGAAAATAACATGAAGCACATCACACATATATTTTCTAGAATCAATTTCATGATAAATCAAGTTTAGCACATAAATGTTCAAGACTAATCACAAAGCTAAATCTCAATTAACAAATGATCAAATAACCCTAGCATGTGATCTAACATACTTCTCAACAAATTTCATCAATCAAATGGAAAGAATCAATAGATGATCAAAGATGAAATTGAAAAAGAAGAAGTTGAAAATCATACACTGACCACGGACTGGAAATGGACCAGCTGAGAAAAATGCCGAAGTCAAATGCCTCTGGAAATGCTTGGGGTTTGTAGCTCTCTTCGAGACCAACAATTTTGGTTTTTGAATCGAATGATTTCGAGTTCGTATGAGAGAGATATGATCAAAACAAGTAAGCAAAAATTGTTGAAAAACTGATGCGGGAAATGAAGTGTTCTTCAAAAATTTCATAAGTGTGGAGGGAAGGAGGTTGGCTTAAAAGGAGGGAAAGGAAAGAATTTACGAGCGAATCACGTGCTGCCACGTCAGCACCCCGTGGGGGGCGCGTGGGGCCCACGGGAGCAGAGGGCTCCCTTGCCCGTGGGGCCCACGGCCTCCCACACGGGCTGGCCAAGTGGCCACACGTGATTCACACTCCTCTCGCGCGCTCCCTCGGTTCGTTGCCCCATATCTTGAGCATCCGACCTCCGATTTCGAATCCGTTTTTTGGATTACGAACCGTGACTCCCTCACGCACGACTACGACTACGACTACTAAACATTGAAAAATGGTTGAGAAATCATCTCGGAATCCGACGATGAAGACAACACAACAAATGAGAACGAAAAGTAGCATAGTCAACTTGTTTGGACTCGAAACCTTATGAGTGAGTAACCGAAACGACTAGAACTCGATAAGGCATTAAATAAGAACATGTTCAAGTCCTAAACACAAAATACGAAAACAAATAAACACATATTCACACAAACATGCTATATCAAAGAGATAGTCACAAAGCATGCAATTTCACAATGTTTGTCAATACAAGATCAATGCATGAGCATGCTATGAAGTGTGTGAATGTGTTATACCAAATGTTTGAACAACGATGCAGGGACACACATGTATGAATTGTGTGTGTGTGCGCTAACGCCTTGCAAGAGGATGGAAGTCAAGTTTTACCTTTGACGATTTTCACCTCTTGAAGACGACTTATGCACTAGACGTTGCTCTTCACTCTTTAAGCTTCCTTTCTTCAAATAATGTCCTAAGCAACAACTAATACAATCATGGAGTGTTTTGCAATGGAATTAAGCCAATACAAATCATAAACCTTACAAAGGCGATGCATGCCATCTTGTGTGCTATGGACGAAAATCAATACAAGTTGATTCAAAATACTAGGATAGCTAAGGAAGCATGGGACATCCTAGAGATTGCACATGAGGGAACCGAAGTGGTGAAGGACTCTAAGCTTCAAGTCCTCCAAACTCAATTCGAGATGCTCAAGATGGAGGAGAATGAGTGCTTCAACGACTTCGAGATCAAGTTGATGGATATAGTCAACCAAAGTCATCAACTTGGTGATCCATATTCGGATAGGAGAATCAAGCAAAAGATTATGAGATCTCTACCCGATAGGTTTGAATCGAAGGTGACGGCTTTAGAAGAAAATAGTGATTATAAGGATATGAAGCCGAGTGAGGTGATTGGGAGACTTCTAGCTTATGAGTCTAGGAAGGGGCCTATCTCCACACCTACTAAAAGGCAAAAAGGAATTGCTTTGAAGACCTCCAAGGATGAAAAGGAGGCAAAGAAGGTTGACTCGGATGAAGACCTTGCCTTGTTTGTAAAAAGTTTCAACAAGGTTATGAAGTTTAGAAGAAAGAGCTTTGGGTCAAAAGGTCAAGATTTGAAGAAAAAGGGCTATTTCAAGAAGTTTGAACCTAGGCAAGAAAGGACCGAAAGGAAAGGGGTCCGTTGTTTCGAGTGTGGTGGCATAGGTCATTTTGCCCCCGATTGTGCAAATCATGTTGAGAAGAAAAATGGGAAAGTGATGGCCGCCACTTGGAGTGGAAGTAGTGATGACTCCTATGAGGGAGATGAGTCTTCGGATGATGAAGAGCTCATGGCTAATCTCCTAGCTTTTGCCTCCTCCCATAAAAGCAAAAGTGCTAGTGAGAGAGAGGAAATGAGTCAAGAGGAAAATGACTCAAGTGAAGTAGAAAGTGATTCCTCTTCTAACTCCATAAATGGATTTGTGGAGAAAAAGGTGCTTGCTAAATATCATGCCGAGTTTAATGATTTAGCAATCAAGAGCACAAGAAAGATCAAGATGTTGAGAGAAGCAAATCTTGAGCTTGCATCTCAAAATGACCACTTAAGTGAACAAGTGGAAAGATTCAAGAAGATGGAAGATAAGCTAAGAGAGGAGTTAGTCTTATCTAGAAGGAATGAGGATAGTCTAAAGAGGGAGCTTGAAGAAGTTAGAGAATCTATGACTAGAATGGATTCTAGCACCAAGAAGCTTGACCATATGCTTGGTGTTGGAAAGAGTCCATGTGACAAGAGGGGTCTTGGGTATGAAGATGGCAAGAAGATCTCAACCTCTAACAAGACCGTGTTTGTTAAGAGCTTGAAGAACGAAGAAACTTCATTTGTGCAAATTCCTAGGAAGAAGTTAGAAATAGGACAAAGTTCAAATGCTCAAGTGAAGATGGGGCCAAGAAGGCAACCTCAAGCTCAACCCCCTAGGGTCCCTCAAGCCAACATTCCTCTACAAATGACTCACAAAGGAATGAGGCCTATCATGCAACCTCAAGCTAGGAAGCAATCAAGACCGGTTCAACAACGAAGACGGATTGAACCCTTTCATCCACAAAGACAAGGACAAGGTATGATTCCTTATTTTACTCCTATTTGTCACTTTTGTGGATTTGATGGTCATATTAGACCACAATGCTTTCGATATATAAAAATGTGCAAAACTAGAAGCATGATAGAGAAGAAAAAGAAAAGAGCCATGATGCATGTTCCTAGGAATGATAATATTGATTTGTATGATCCTAGGAATAGTAGAGCACATGTACCAAAGACCACTAAGAAAGCTAAAATTGTTGTTAAGTGGATTAGAAAGAATGAAAATGTTTGCCATGTTGCACAAATAGCCTTGAAGGCAAATTCTTCTAATTTTTGGTATTTGGATAGTGGGTGCTCTAGGCACATGACGGGAAACAAGAGTTTCTTCGAGACTCTTGTTATGGAGGAAGGTGGATATGTCACTTTTGGTGATGGATCCAAAAAGAAAGTGGTAGGGAAAGGAACCATTTCCGTTCCCGATTTACCCTCCTTATCCGATGCTTTATTTGTTGATGGCTTGAAAGCCAATTTAATAAGCATTTCACATCTAAGTGATGAAGGATATTCCGTCTTGTTTAGTAAAAATGATTGCTCAATCCTAAAGCTCGATGGACAAACCTTGTTGAAATGTATGAGATCTAGTGACAATTGTTATTGTCTTGAAGCTAGAATAGTCTCAAACAATGTGTCCATGGATGAGCAAGTTGAGTTGTGGCATGAAAGACTTGGCCACATTAACTTTAGGGATTTAAGAACCCTTGGAAAGTTCGAGTGTGTGCGTTGCCTCCCTAAGCTTGGGAAGAAAGCCAATGGTATTTGTGGACCTTGCCAACAAGGAAAACAAACCAAAAGCATGCACAAAAAGGGCAAGTATCTCTCCACCAAGGAGCCCCTAGAGCTTCTCCACATGGATCTCATGGGTCCTATGCAAACCGAGAGTTTAGGTGGAAAGAGATACATTTTTGTTTGTGTTGATGATTTCTCTAGATTTACATGGACATATTTTCTTAGAGAAAAATCCGAAACTTTTGATAAGTTTAAAATGCTTTGTACTAAATTACAAAATGAAATGAAATCTAACATTAGAAGCTTTAAACGGATTAGAAGTGACCATGGGAGGGAATTTGAGAATGCATCTTTTGAAAGCTATTGTGATAGCTTAGGCATCTCCCATGAGTTTTCGGCTCCTAGGACACCTCAACAAAATGGAGTTGTTGAGAAGAAGAATAGGGTCCTCCAAGAGATGGCCCGAGTGATGTTGCTTAGCAACAATGTCCTTAGGAACCTATGGGCCGAAGCCGTTAATACGGCTTGCTATATAGGGAATAGAGTATTCCTAAGGCCCGGATCTAGAAACACCTCTTATGAGCTATGGAAGGGTAGGAAGCCAAATGTTAGCTACTTCCACACATTTGGAAGCAAATGCTACATTTTAAATGACCGTGATCAACTTGGCAAGTTTGATGCTAAGAGTGACGAGGGTATCTTTATTGGCTACGCCTTGAATAGTAGAGCCTATAGAGTTTTCAACTTGAAGACTCGAACCGTCATGGAATCATCAAATGTGGTCATTGATGATACAAGGCTCAAGTCTAATGACCATGAGGAGGAGGATGTTTTAGAGGATGACTCTCCTATGGAGAGGGTTGTGGTGACTCTGTAGGGAAAAATATCGTAGTACGCAGCGGAAGTGAGACTAAAAATAGGTTTAGTAGTTTTAAAATTTTTCCTTTTTATGAACCTTAACCCTTTAATTAATTAAACATACATATAATCAACAAAAGAAGAATACCTTTTGTCGCGTGATCCGATTGACATTGCGTCGATGGTAATCCACAAGATCTTCCAATCCAATCACGAACGTGAATCACCTAGGAGCGTGGTCTCCCTTTCTTTGAATTGTGTACCTGAGGATGGATAACAAAATCTTTTCTTTTTCGTTAGTCACAAAAACTTCTAAGAGATAACGAAGAACGTTCCGGTCACTTTTGAATTCTCAATCTAATAATCGAAACTCGCGTGAGCCTTATTCGAAATTGTGCACAAAACCTTTTGATGTAAAAGTTACTAGTGCACTATCGAAATAAGAACAAACTCTTCTCTCTATACCTCTTGGCCGAAATTATCACACTAGTCTAAGAGTTGGATTCTATTTTTCTCAAGTAAAAGAAAAAACTCTCAAGTCCAAAGACTTAGCAATTAGGGTTACCAAATTCTTTCTATATATAATATCTATATCTCCCCCGAATTCTACATGCCATAAAAATATATATATATTGTTATATGCTAATCCGTAATATTATAAAAATATATATATATATATTGTTATATGCTAATCCGTAATATTATATATTACAATATATGTATACTACAAGTTTTTAACCTCTTGCTTTTGCGGCTAAGTGCCATATATATAATATCTTTTTATGTCTTGGCTAATTGCCATATAAATCATATGTATATATCTATTAATCTTTAGAATTCAACCCTAATCCAACTCTTTAGTGTATTTGTGATTATATAAAAGACTTCCTTATTTGACTAAATAAATAAACCTTATTATTTATTTTCTTACCAAATAAGTCTTTTACTTTTAGTATACTACTACCAATAGTATAACTCTAGGAAACATATTTCCTGATCAGAAAAAGATTTTGATTCTTAATTAAATAATTAATTAATAAATTAATTAATTCTCATTTAATCAAATAATAAAATAAAATAATATAATAAGCTAATTTATTAGCCTTGCCGCCCAAGTACTCTATCATGGCCATATATTATTTTTCCATTTTATTAAATCCATTGGACCTTAATAAAAAGCCCACATGTGAACTAGACCCATTCTTACTAAAAGAAACAAGCCCATATGCCTTTCATTAATATATTAATATATTTAACAGCCCATTAAATAAATAATGTGCAAATTATATTCTTAATATATTAAGTACAATTCTAGATGGACCCATAAATTGGTCCGGTAGAATATATCAAGTGATCCATGTAAGTCCGTGTGAATTGGGGATCTTGGCGGGCTGTCTAAATTTAAGCTTCAATAGACATAATCTAATCACAATCAACAAATGATTCACTTAGGTTCGATCCATTAATTTTAACTCATTCCACTAAAGAGCTAAAATTGAACTCTTAAATAAAGATAGAATAAGAAGATGTTCCTCATTCATACCCTAGAAAATCATATTGGAGATAGTGTATCCTCGTGAATAATATCAGTAATCGCCAAGAGCTCATAGACCGCCTATAGCTCTCCTAGTTACCATATTTACTCATATGACCACGTTTTGAACTTGGATACTTTGACTTGTCCAGAAGCCATGTTTTCAATAGTCACTATCGAAAACTCAACGTTGAGATTTAATATCCAATTACCTCAAAACATCCATATGATGATATTATACTCACATTTAATAAAAGGAGCCACGATGTCCATATCTATAAATGAAGTCCTCTACCGATTAACAAATGAATATCACCAAACTATCGTGGATAGACTATGCTATATAATCGTACTTATTGATAACTCAAATGATATCACTTGCAACCATAAGTCCATCATTTATCTCAGGATTAAGATAGACTCTCCGATTGTCCTGATAATGAAAAGACTATTATCTATTGACGGTTCTAGATAAAGCTTTTCATTGTGATCCAGTTCAATGCACCCAGTGCACTAGATTCTTTTACTCGAAGACACTCCGATGATTTTAGACTCATCATATCTCATTTGATCCCACTCAAATGCTAGCAAAAGAATTCTACAACTTTAACAAGATAAAGGTGCCCAACCTTTAACTTAAGTTGTGAATATTATTCAAGACTAACTAAAGAATTGTGTCTACCTCATACATATCCAGATGTACGAACAATTCTTCTTTTCTCATAGTCTTTAGATCTTATGATTATTTACTTTGACAATTATAATAATTAAACTATAAATGCTATAAGATTTGTTAACCAGAAATCACATTTTGTTAATATGAATAGATTGTCAAAAACACTATTACACTCTTGCTATTGAGCATAATCCTAACAATCTCCCACTTGCGCTATAGCAAATGTGTCATATCTCTCATTCCCATGTTCTCACCCCTATATACAATTTCCCTTAAAAGGTGATACTTCCTTTCAATGTTGAAACTAATTATAGCACGGTGTGTATAAAACTATCTAGAGGGGGGGTGAATAGATTTTACGCTTTTTACCCAATTTTTCGTGTTAGTCAAAATTACGAAATTACCCCTAAATAGATAAAGCAATAAATCAAGTAAAATATGCGGAAAATAAATAACACTTGATTTTTACGTGGAAACCCTCACGGGAAAAACCACGGGCTAGTAAGTAAGCCACACTCGAACCTCGAATCCACTAAATGTGTAAACGATTACAACCTAATCCCGGAAGTAATCACACACCTACCTAATCCCGGTATGAGTGAACCTAGTCCAATTTGCTTGCGATCTAAGCAACCTAATCCCGGAAGCTACACACAAGACTTACTTTCTCTATGAAGAGAATACAACCCTAAGTGAATATATGTGAATATCCAAAATGCAACATAGAGCAAGGGAAACCCTATATGCTTATCTAAGATGATTAATATGCAATTAGAACAATCCTAGATATTAAAAACTAAATGACATGTTCAATCAAATAGTTTAGCTAATCAAGATTAAGCACAAAACTTAATTAGCTATCACAATACAACACTCAATCATGTCAACACAACAATCTCTATTTTGAATATTAGATTTTAATCTAAGAACAAACAAATAATAAAAGAGATGCCTTGATAAATAAAACACTAATTATAAATGATAATAGTGAAGAACATACCAAGGGAAGTGTGTTGACCAAGACCCATGCTAGTAAACATCCTAACTATGCTAGAAAATGCTTAGATGATATTTTGATGCATATGAAAATGGGTTTTGAGAGTTAAAGACAAGTTCTTGGGGATTTTTTTCTTGAAGATATTTTTGCTCTCTCAAAGTGTGTATATATATTCTTAAAAAAATGAAGAAGAAAGTATATATATATGTAAAAGTGAATCAGGTCAAGAATGAAATAAGAAAAGAAAACGTTTTAAAAATTATATATATTATATATAAGACAAAAATAGGTGCAGCATGAATAAATATATATAATATATAATATATGTATATGACAAAACAGGTGATGCACGAAGGAAAATATATATAATATATAAAGTATATAAACAGCAGAGGCGGCACTATAATATATATATATATATAGATATTTTAACAAAACAAACAAACAGAATAAAAGCAAATAAAATAAAGAAGAAAAGAAAAAGCATCAGGTGCGCGTTGAGAGGACGTGGGTGCAACGGGGCAGAGAGAGTATTATGGCGTGGGGAGCCCGTGGCACTCACGCCACTCTCTTGCTTGCCTTGCTAGGTGTGGCTATCATGCCACACTAAGCTAATTTCGGACCCGAGTGTTCTTCAGTCCAGTTGACTTCAAATCTTGGAATCCAATTCCGTCTTCGGAATATTGACCCGGATTTAATCATAAATATAGAAAATTATATAACTTTCCAATTTAAGCTCGGAATTGAAATCCGGTTTCCGATAAAAACACGGAATGTCCCAAATGTCTCGGAAATCATCCGAAACATATAGAAAAGTCTCCGAATCGCTTGGAACTCATCTATGGACAATTCCACACATAAAAAAAATATAATAAAGAAGTGCAAGTGTGATAAGTGACATGTGAAGAGAATGCACACAAATGCAAGTATGCTAAGTGAGTGTGTGCACTAAATCTCTTCATAGAAAATTAAGCACTAAACATATACCTTTGGAGTGCTTAACACTTTCAAGGGCCTTGAGCTTGAACACATTCCTAAGCTACCCTTACATGATCCCCACATATGGTTTGATCACGAAATAAGCCAATTAAAAACTACGGGAATCCTTACAAATGTGTTTTCCTTTCTTATGACTTCTTGGTTCTTTCGAATTAGCCACTGCTCCACTGTTGTCACAGTAGATAGTGATCTGCTTATTCGCACTAGGAACCACTTCCAAGTCTATCAAGAATTGGTGGAGCCAAACAGCCTCTTTGGCAGCCTCGCATGCAGCAACATACTCAGCTTCCATGGTGGAATCAGCAATACAAGATTGCTTGATACTCTTCCATATGACTGCTCCTCCTCCAATAGTAAACACAGCTCCTGATGTGGATTTTCTGGAGTCAGAATCTGATTGGAAATCAGAATCTGTATACCCAACGGGAATTAAATCCCCTCCAGAGTATACTAGCATATTATCTCTCGTTCTCTTGAGATACTTGAAAATATGCTTGACTGCCGTCCAGTGATCAGGACCAGGTTTCGATTGAAACCTACTAACTATGCCAACAACAAAACAAATATCTGGTCTAGTGCAGAGCATTACATACATGAGACTTCCAACTGCCGAGGCATATGGAACTCTACTCATGAATTGCTCTTCATGCTCATTCTTAGGAACTTGTTCCTTAGAAAACTTGATTCCATGTCTAAAAGGTAACATACCTTTCTTGGAATCCTGCATGGAAAACCTAGACAAGATCTTGTCTATGTATGAAGCTTGGGATAATGCAATCGTTTTATTCTTTCTATCCCTTATAACTTGGATACCTAGAATAAAACTTGCTTCTCCTAAGTCCTTCATATCAAATTGTTTTGCTAACCATTCTTTTACTGATGTCAATACACCTACATCGTTTCCAATGAGTAGTATATCATCAACATAAAGAATCAGGAAAACCAACTTGTCGCCCTTAATCCTTTTGTATACACAAGGTTCGTCAGGATTCTGAATAAATCCAAAACCTTTGACAGCTTGATCGAACCTTATGTTCCAGGATCTGGATGCTTGCTTTAATCCATATATGGATTTCTGCAACTTGCATACCTTTTCCATTTGGCCATTTTCAATGAATCCCTCTGGTTGCATCATGTAGATGCTTTCGTCAAGACTTCCATTAAGGAAAGCTGTCTTGACGTCCATTTGCCAAATCTCTAGATCTAAAGATGCTGCAATGGATAAGAGTATCCTAATGGATTTAAGCATGGCCACAGGAGAGAAGGTTTCCTCGTAATCGATACCTTCTTTCTGTGTATACCCTTTAGCTACCAATCTAGCTTTAAAGGTTTCCACCTTTCCATCCATACCTCTTTTCCTCTTGTATACCCACTTACACCCAATGGGTTTTATCCCTTTAGGCAAGTCTACAAGGGACCAGACTTTGTTATCGAACATAGATTCAATCTCAGATTGCATTGCCTTTTGCCAATGGCGACTATCAACATCCTCCATTGCTTCCTTATACATGTAGGGATCATCGTTGTCCGGGAGATTCTCCACTGATTCTCTCTGACCGATGTATCTTTCGGGTTGTGTTCTAACCCTCCCACTACGACAAGGAATGGTAGGTTGTTGATTTTGTGTTGGATCGAAACTTACAATTGGGTTAGGTTGTGTAACCTCTCGTGGAATTGTATCTCCTGACATCTCATTCAGGACAATTCTACTTCTAGGCACAAAATCATTCATATAGTCCTTTTCCAGAAATTTAGCATTTGTCGAAACAAATACTTTAAGATCTGAAGGACTATAGAAATAATATCCTTTAGTTTCTTTTGGATACCCTACAAATATACATGTTTCCGAACGGGACTCCATCTTTTCTGTCTTTCCTTTTAACACATGCGCAGGACAACCAAATATCCTTAAGTGTTGTAAACTAGGCTTACGCCCAGTTCGTAACTCATGCGATGTTTTAGGAAAAGACTTAGATGGTGCATCGTTTAGAATGTATATAGCAGTTTGTAAAGCATATCCCCAAAAAGAAATAGGAAGTGTTGAATAACTCAACATAGACCTAACCATATCCAAAAGAGTTCTATTTCTCCTTTCTGCTACCCCATTCTGTTGAGGTGTACCTGGTGCAAAAAACTGAGAAATTATCCCATTATCAATAAGATATTGCTGAAACTCACCAGATAGATATTCTCCACCATGATCAGATCTCAAGATTTTTATGTGTTTCTCAAGCTGATTTTCCACTTCAGCTTTGAATGCTTTGAACATGTCAAAAGCATCCGACTTATGTCGCATGAGATACACATAACCAAATCTCGAGTAATCATCTGTGAAGGTGATGAAGTACTCATATCCACCTCTAGCTTGAATGCTCATAGGTCCACATACATCAGTGTGTATCAATCCTAAACATTCAGTGGCTCTTGCACCTTTGGCAGAGAACGACCTTTTGGTCATTTTACCTTCCAAACAAGATTCACAAGTTGGTAGATCATCAACCTTTAAGTCACTTAAAGGTCCGTCACATACCAATCTTTTAATCCTATTAAGGTTAATATGACCTAAGCGTAAATACCAAAGGTAGGTTTCATCTATTGATAATTTTACTCTTTTATCCGTTAATTCTGTGTCTAACGAGTGAGAGATATTTCTATGCAAAAAGTATAGACCGTTTTCCAATGTACCTTGGCAAATAATTTTGTCATTCTTACTAATAATAAAAACTTTATTAAAAGTAACCGAATATCCAAATTTATTCAAACAAGAAACTGAAATTAAATTCCTCTTGAATTAAGGTACATAATAAACGTCTATCAAATCTAAATGCCTTCTAGAATCAAAATAAACTCTAATATCTCCCACTGCACTTGCAGACACTAACGTTCCGTTGCCCAAGCGCAAATTGATTTCATTCTTACTCAGCCTTCTCCTTTCTTGGAACCCCTGCAAGGAATAACAAACATGATTAGTGGCTCCAGAGTCTATGATCCAAGAATCTGCCAAAAAACATGTTTCAAGATAATTCACATTACCTTCTTCCTTCTTGTTCTGGGACTTTGGGCAATTTCTTTTCCAATGTCCCTTTTCACCACAAAGGAAGCATTTCCCTTTGATCTTGGTTACTTTCTTGGTCTCCTTCTTGGTAGGCCCAAGTTGCTTTTTCTTCTGTTGTTCCTTAACCTTTTGAATGGTCTTAACAGTAGAAACTTTACCAACCATATGAATCTGAGATTCATAAGTAGGAGCAGGTGGTTTAGGAGCAGACAGAATAAACTTATGTTTTTCAGCTTGCAGCAACAACCCAATTTTCCTTTTCCATGTGACATAATTATTTCCAGTTAAAATATTATCTTTTAAGATGTTCATTAGGGATGGGGTCATGATTTCTGAATATAACAAAAATATATATGAGTAAATAATCATGATAAAGCACTTTCGAATATTTATCTTGATTTAAATAAATAACTCAATCATAAAAATTCAACGGTGATCCAACACTCATAAATGTTACGCCTCCTTTGGGAGTTCGCACCATTTACTAGTTAGACTAGGTCCCACCTAATTGTTAACATAACAACCAGCGTTTTCAATTTTAGCCTTGCAATTTTATTGACAAGAACTCTTGGGAGGATATCAATAAAATTACATTGAGTGTGTTACCAAGATATCGACCCTCAATTTTCTCTCACGAAAATCCCTCCTTGGGGAGTAGATCTCGTTTGAGTCCATTGTCTAGTCTATCCTTGTAAGGAAGTATATTGCTAAATTCCATTAATGGACGCCCCTTGGGGGGATTACCAATAAATAATAAAGCTCAACTAACCTTGGAGGCCATAGGTGTTACAAAAACACCTTCTCCCACTCAATTATTTAAGGCGTGTGACTAAATCCCATAGAATGATTTACCAAGTTATCTAAATGCCAATTTAGATACCTAAATCATTCAATGCATGTTCATACCAAAAGAGATATATGAGTGGCACTCCTATTCTATATGTCATGTTATCATACAATAACAAATATTGTAATATTTATGCAAAAAATAAATAGCAACAATTTTGGTCCATCCTAGAAAAGCAAGTAAATTACAATTGTCAGGAATACAAGATCTTCAGGTGGCCATCAACCATACGCTCATCCCTCGGCCTCCTCCCATGGGCGTGCACAGCCCACAACCCCACAAAGGGGCTGCCATGCGCAGCCCATAAGGCCACACAAGGCTGCCGTGCGCAGCCCACCAAGGTTTGGGCTTGCCATGCGCAACCCAATTCACTCCTAGGGTGCGCACAGTGCTCGTTCTCGGTTCCGGTTGCTTCGTTTTTCTTCGTGTCTTCAAATCTTCAATACCCGAATACATTACAGCAGTATAAATTAATAAAATACTGTAGTATTGATTTTTTTTTTTTATTCACTGCAGTACTTTTACAAAATAAAAACTGCACATAAAAATTAAATAAAAAAAAAAAACTGCAGTAGTCATAAAAAATACTGCACTTAATAATTAAAATTAAAAGAAAACCTAGCAACTACCAAGAAGGAATTATGGCGATGATAGACCACCCTTCTTGTTACAATTCCATAACAAAAAATACATTGACATTCTAGGACCAAAATCGAGCAACAACAATCCACATAAAAACATATATAAAACCATACATCCACATGTAATTATATATGCGAATACCTAGAGTGCCATCTCTTTCTAAACATGCATAATCACAATAAAAAGAAATAGATCCACGTATATATACGTTAATTAATTAAAAGGGTTCAACCAAGGCTCTGATACCAATTGTAGGGAAAAATACCGTAGTACACAGCGGAAGCGAGACTAAAAATAGGTTTAGTAGTTTTAAAATTTTTCCTTTTTATGAACCTTAACCCTTTAATTAATTAAACATACATATAATCAACAAAAGAAGAATACCTTTTGTCGCGTGATCCGATTGACATTGCGTCGATGGTAATCCACATGATCTTCCAATCCAATCACGAATGTGAATCACCTAGGAGCGTGGTCTCCCTTTCTTTGAATTGTGTACCTGAGGATGGATAACAAAATCTTTTCTTTTTCGTTAGTCACAAAAACTTCTAAGAGATAACGAAGAACGTTCCGGTCACTTTTGAATTCTCAATCTAATGATCGAAACTCGCGTGAGCCTTATTCGAAATTGTGCACAAAACCTTTTGATGTAAAAGTTACTAGTGCACTATCGAAATAAGAACAAACTCTTCTCTCTATACCTCTTGGCCGAAATTATCACACTAGTCTAAGAGTTGGATTCTATTTTTCTCAAGTAAAAGAAAAAACTCTCAAGTCCAAAGACTTAGCAATTAGGGTTACCGAATGCTTTCTATATATAATATCTATATCTCCCCCGAATTCTACATGCCATAAAAATATATATATATTGTTATATGCTAATCCGTAATATTATAAAAAAATATATATATATATTGTTATACGCTAATCCGTAATATTATATATTACAATATATATATACAACAAGTTTTTAACCTCTTGCTTTTGCGGCTAAGTGCCATATATATAATATCTTTTTATGTCTTGGCTAATTGCCATATAAATCATATGTATATATCTATTAATCTTTAGAATTCAACCCTAATCCAACTCTTTAGTGTATTTGTGATTATATAAAAGACTTCCTTATTTGACTAAATAAATAAACCTTATTATTTATTTTCTTACCAAATAAGTCTTTTACTTTTAGTATACTACTACCAATAGTATAACTCTAGGAAACATATTTCCTGATCAGAAAAAGATTTTGATTCTTAATTAAATAATTAATTAATTAATTAATTAATTCTCATTTAATCAAATAATAAAATAAAATAATATAATAAGCTAATTTATTAGCCTTGCCGCCCAAGTACTCTATCATGGGCCATATATTATTTTTCCATTTTATTAAATCCATTGGACCTTAATAAAAAGCCCACATGTGAATTAGACCCATTCTTACTAAAAGAAACAAGCCCACATGCCTTTCATTAATATATTAATATAATTTAACAGCCCATTAAATAAATAATGTGCAAATTATATTCTTAATATATTAAGTACAATTCTAGATGGACCCATAAATTGGTCCGGTAGAATATATCAAGTGATCCATGCAAGTCCGTGTGAATTGGGGATCTTGGCGGGCTATCTAAATTTAAGCTTCAATAGACATAACCTAATCACAATCAACAAATGATTCACTTAGGTCCGATCCATTAATTTTAACTCATTCCACTAAAGAGCTAAAATTGAACTCTTAAATAAAGATAGAATAAGAAGATGTTCCTCATTCATACCCTAGACAATCATATTGGAGATAGTGTATCCTCGTGAATAATATTAGTAATCGCCAAGAGCTCATAGACATCCTATAGCTCTCCTAGTTACCATATTTACTCATATGACCACGTTTTGAACTTGGATACTTTGACTTGTCCAGAAGCCATGTTTTCAATAGTCACTATCGAAAACTCAACGTTGAGATTTAATATCCAATTACCTCAAAACATCCATATGATGATATTATACTCACATTTAATAAATGGAGCCACGATGTCCATATCTATAAATGAAGTCCTCTATCGATTAACAAATGAATATCACCAAACTATCGAGGATAGACTATGCTATATAATCGTACTCATTGATAACTCAAATGATATCACTTACAACCATAAGTCCATCATTTATCTCAGGATTAAGATAGACTCTCCGATTGTCCTGATAATTAAAAGACTATTATCTATTGACGGTTCTAGATAAAGCTTTTCATTGTGATCCAGTTCAATGCACCCAGTGCACTAGATTCTTTTACTCGAAGACACTCCGATGATTTTAGACTTATCATATCTCATTTGATCCCACTCAAATGCTAGCAAAAGAATTCTACAACTTTAACAAGATAAAGGTACCCAACCTTTAACTTAAGTTGTGAACATTATTCAAGACTAACTAAAGAATTGTGTCTACCTCATACATATCCAGATGTACGAACAATTCTTCTTTTCTCATAGTCTTTAGACCTTATGATTATTTACTTTGACAATTATAATAATTAAACTATAAATGCTATAAAATTTGTTAACCAGAAATCACATTTTATTAATATGAATAGATTGTCAAAAACACTATTACACTCTTGCTATTGAGCATAATCCTAACAGACTCCCAATGTTGGGACATCTAATGAAGTCACACAACCTATTACTAGAGTTCCTAACTTGGACTCTAATGAACCCGCTCCATGGGTTAGAAGACTCCATAACAAAGAGGATGTTATTGGAGATGTTAATGAGGGTGTTAGGACTAAGCATCAAATAGCTAATCTAATTAGCTTTACATGCTACACATCTCAAATAAAACCCAAAAAGGTTGATGAAGCCTTGAATGATGAATTTTGGGTTCTTGCCATGCAAGAAGAGCTAAACCAATTCGAAAGGAATGAGGTTTGGACTCTAGTTCCTAGGCCTAAGACCACTAATGTCATAGGCACTAAATGGATATTTATGAACAAATCCGATGAGAAGGGCAACATAGTGCGGAACAAGGCTAGACTTGTAGCACAAGGGTACTCTCAAATTGAGGGTATTGACTTTGAGGAGACTTTTGCTCCCGTTGCCCGCTTAGAGTCCATTAGGCTTCTCTTGTCCATCTCTTGTGTGCACAAGTTCAAATTGCACCAAATGGACGTCAAGAGTGCCTTCCTCAATGGCTTCTTGCAAGAAGAAGTGTTTGTTGAACAACCTAAGGGGTTTGTGGATGCACACCACGCCAACCATGTCTATCACCTCAAGAAGGCACTATATGGGTTAAAACAAGCACCGAGGGCTTGGTATGAGTGCCTCACTCAATTTCTTGTTGACAATAACTACACAAGAGGTAGTGTTGACAAGACACTATTCATCAAAAGAGACAATGATGAGCTTTTCATAGCTCAAATATATGTTGATGACATAGTGTTTGGCTCCACCAACAACACCAAGGTCCAACAATTTGTTGATTGGATGTCTCATGAATTTGAGATGAGTCTTGTTGGTGAGCTTAGTTACTTCCTAGGTTTGCAAATTAGGCAAATGAATGATGGGATTTTCATAACCCAAGCCAAATATGCTAAGAACCTAGTGAAGAAGTTTGGTTTAGAGAAAGCCAAACATTGTGATACACCCATGAGTACCACTTTGAAGCTAAGCAAGGATGCTAGTGGTAAAAGTGTGGAACAAACTCTATATCGGGGCATGATAGGTAGCTTGCTTTATTTGACCACAAGTAGGCCCGATATATCTTTTAGTGTGGGTGTGTGTGCTAGGTACCAAGCGGATCCTAAGGAGTCCCATCTCTCTTCCGTAAAGAGAATCATTCGCTATGTGAATGGGACATCCAACTATGGGATTTGGTACTATTTTGACACTAATGCTAGTCTTGTTGGCTTTAGTGTTGCGGATTGGGCAGGAAATTGTGATGATAGGAAGAGCACATCGGGCGGTTGCTTCTTTCTAGGCAACAACTTGGTGTCTTGGTTTTACAAGAAGCAAAACTCAATTTCCTTGTCCACGGCCGAGGCCGAATACAGCCGCGGGGAGTGGATGCACACAACTCCTATGGATGAAGCAAATGCTAGTAGACTACGGATTCAACCAAGGTACTCTCACTCTCTTTTGTGATAACATGAGTGCTATTAATATTTCCAAGAATCCGGTGCAACATTCTAGAACTAAGCATATTGACATCCGCCATCACTTCATTAGAGAGCTTGTTGAAAATAAATGCATAGTACTTGAACATGTAGGTACTAATGATCAACTTGCGGACCTATTTACTAAACCCTTAGATGCTACTCGATTTAAAACACTTAGTAGATCTATTGGGATATGTCTTGTGGAGTGATGTGTTCTATGATTGACCCCATATGGGGAACTTAAGCAAAGAGAGCTATTTTGCATTCTTGTCACTTGCAAAAAATTTGAAATAACTTATGCCTCTTCTTTTGATTGCTTGAGTAAGCTTGGTTGTACATATGTATATATGTTTTCAATTCTATAAGTGTGAACCTTGCTTGTTTACAATCCATGTCATATTTATGTTCAAACATGCATTTTTGGACTAGGAGATTTACATAGGAAGTATGATGTGAATGACCTATAGTTATCTCCATGACATGATGATTCTTTTATAACATGCTAATGTCAAATGAAAAAGCATGAAATTCATATAACATGCTCACATGAAAAGCATGAATTGATGATTGCATACTCTTAAAATGCAAAACTTGTGTGAAAGCTTATGAGACTCAAAATGAATAAAGGATCTTGTATCCGTTCAAAGGAATTTATATTCCAAATGTCTCTCTTTCTTTATTGGTTGAACATGGCTACTATCATACGGATATCTTATCCGGAAAAATCAAATAGGGTGCAAAGTCGCTCATGCCATGTTTCGCTTATAAAGTTGGATATAGTTCTCTAAAATTTGAAATCAATAATCTCTATATCCTTGCTTTTCCTATGACATTGGTGAAATTGGTTTGAATTCTTATTAGAAACCTTTGTCATTTGCTTTGCCAAATACCATTGTATTTTGGACTTGAATGCTATATGTCTTGTATGCAAAGCATGTTGGATTCACACATTTTCTACAAATAAATCTCCTTGTTTCTTTCCAATTAATTGAAGTGCATAAAGTGATTTATATGTATATGCAAATAACTTGCATGCTTCTATCTCTCGTTGCTATGAGTGACCCGGTTGGGGACTACTCCTTTGCCTATATCATGACAAAAAGGGGGAGTAGGATATGGTAAGGGGAGTTGTAAAATATAGAAGCTATTGTGCACTTTGGGGAGAACATACATTGAGGGGGAGTAACCCGTTGAGGGGGAGCATTGCATACACAAACATTGCATAATGTTGTGCCTATTTTTTTAAATGCAAATGCTTGTTATTGCTCTCACATGATTAATCTCACACTTTACTTGTATTGGAAATGCCAGAAACTTTATTTTCAGGGCTTGATTGTTCTACAAGAGATTGAAGACTTGAAGTTTTATTTTCTTATCTCTTTGTAATGTAGATAATCATTGTAGTCCCGTAGTTTCTATTTCTTTGTGAGGAATCAATGTGAGTGGTGGTTTTGTCACGAAATAGCCAAAGGGGGAGATTGTAAGGATTCCCGTAGTTTTTAATTGGCTTATTTCATGATCAAACCATATATGGGAATTCTTTGTAAGGTTAGCTTAGATGTTGTTGTTATTGCTTAGGCCCTTTGAAGACCTCACTATTGACAAGCACCAAAGGTAATACTCTAAGTGCTTACTTGTCTTGAAGAGATAGTTGCACACACTCACAACTCATGCATAAGTTTTATCCTTGTATGTTGTGTGTCTTATTTGTGTGCCTTAATGCTCATTAACATCTCTTCTTGCATGTTAGGTTGATTGCATCTTGCATTGCCCATTGTCTTGTCATGCACATTCTTAGAATTCAAGCATTGCAACGGGCGCTGTTCAAAGCGCTCTACAAAGCGCTGTTGTGAACAGCGCCCCTCACACCTGATGCAAAAATGCCATTTAAATGCATCAGGTCTGATGCATTTTAGATGGGCGCTGTACGAGCGCTGTACAAAAGCGATGTTCGTACAGTGCCCCTCTGTTTTCCCGTGAGAACAGAGTAAGGGCGCTGTACAAGGGGCGCTCTACGTACAGCGCCCAAGGCAATATTGAGGCCAACTTATCAAAACGACCCCACTTTGATTTGGCCCCCTATATATATGCCACTTTGACTTTAGGTCAATTGTAAGAGTTCATATTCAGATTTCATACTTAGGATATTTTTCAAAGAGAAGAAAAATTCCAAGAACTCATTTTTAATCACTCAAACACTTTTTCCATGATCATCAATCATCATCTAGCATCATCTTAGAACATCTAGATGACATCTTGCATGGATTCTTCATCATACTTTGCTTGGTAAGTTTTTCACTAATATCTTACATATTTTGTGTCTTTCTTAACTAAGCAATCTCAATTAATTACTTGCATGTTATTTTATATATTTTGAATACAAGTTTGAGATTAGTATGATGTATGTTTGGGAAGTTGTATTGTGATAGCTAATTAGGTTTTGTGCTTAAACTTGATTAGCTAAACTATTTGATTGAACATGTCATTTAGTTTGTGATATCTAGGATTGTTCTTATTGCATATTAATCATCTTAGATAAGCATATACGGTTTCCCTTGCTCTATGTTGCATTTTGGATATTCACATATATTCACTTAGGGTTGTATTCTCTTCATAGAGAAAGTAAGTCTTGTGTGTAGCATCCGGGATTAGGTTGCTTAGATCACAAGCAAATTGGACTAGGTTCACTCATACCGGGATTAGGTAGGTGTGTGGTTACGTCCGGGATTAGGTTGTAATCGTTTTACACATTTAGTGGATTCGAGGTTCGAGTGTGGCTTACTTACTAGCCCGTGGTTTTTCTCGTGAGGGTTTCCACGTAAAAATCAAGTCTTATTTAATTTCTGCATATTTTACTTGATTTATTGCTTTATCATTTTAGGGGTAATTTCGTAATTTTGACTAACACGAAAAATTGGGTAAAAAGCGTAAAATCTATTCACCCCCCCTCTAGATAGTTTTATACACACCGTGCAATATTTAGTTTCAATAAGGTCAAAAGACTATGAGAAAAGAAGAATTGTTCGTACATCTGGATATGTATGATGTAGACATAATTCTTTAGTTAGTCTTGAATAATGTTCACAACTTAAGTTTAAGGTTGGGCACCTTTATCTTGTTAAAGTTGAAGAATTCTTTTGCTAGCATTTGAGTGGGATCAAATGAGTTATGATGAGTCTGAAATCATCGAAGGGTCTTCGAGTAAAAGAATCTAGTGCACTGGGTGCATTGAATAGGATCACAATGAAATACTTTATCTAGAACCGTCAGTAGATAAAAGTTTTTTCATTATCAGGACAATCGGAGAGTCTATCTTAATCTTGAGATAAATGATGGACTTATGGTTGCAAGTGTTATCATTTGAGTTATCAATGAGTACGATTATATAGTATAGTCTATCCTCGATAGTTTGGTGGTATTCATTTGTTAATCGATAGAGGACTTCATTTATAGATATGGACATCGTGGCTCCATTTATTAAATGAGAGTAGAATTTCACCATATGGATGTTTTGAGGTATTGGATATTGAATCTTAACGTTAAGTTTTCGATAGAGTCTATTGAAACATGGCTTCTGGACAAGTCAAAATATCCAAGTTCAAAATGTGGTCATATGAGTAAATATGGTAACTTGGAGAGCTATAGGCGGTCTATGAGCTCTTGGCAATTACTGATATTCTTCACGAGGATACACCATCTCCAATAAGATTGTCTACGGTACGAATGAGAAATATTTACTTATTCTATCTTTATTTAAGAGTTCAATTTTAGCTCTTTAGTGGAATGAGTTAAAATTGTTAGGATTATGCTCAATAGCAAGAGTGTAATATTGTAATTAACAATCTTTTTCATATTAATAAAGTGATTTCTAGTTTAAGAAATCGTATAGCATTTATAGTTTAATATTATAATTGTCAAAGTAAATAATCATAAGGTCTAAAGACTATGAGAAAAGAAGAATTGTTCGTACATCTGGATATGTATGTGGTAGACACAATTCTTTAGTTAGTCTTGAATAATGTTCACAACTTAAGTTAAAGGTTGGGCACCTTTATCTTGTTAAAGTTGTAGAATTCTTTTACTAGCATTTGAGTGGGATCAAATGAGATATGATGAGTCTAAAATCATCGGAGTGTCTTCGAGTAAAAGAATCTAGTGCACTGGGTGCATTGAACTGGGTCACAATGAAAAGCTTTATCTAGAACCGTCAATAGATAATAGTCTTTTCATTATCAGGACAATCGGAGAGTCTATCTTAATCCTGAGATAAATGATGGACTTATGGTTGCAAGTGATATCATTTGAGTTATCAATGAGTACGATTATATCGCATAGTCTATCCTCGATAGTTTGGTGATATTCATTTGTTAATCGATAGAGGACTTCATTTATAGATATGGACATCGTGGCTCCATTTATTAAATGAGAGTATAATATCATCATATGGATGTTTTGAGGTAATTGGATATTAAATCTCAACGTTGAGTTTTCGATAGTGTCTATTGAAAACATGGCTTCTGGACAAGTCAAAATATCCAAGTTCAAAACGTGGTCATATGAGTAAATATGGTAACTTGGAGAGTTATAGGCGGTCTATGAACTCTTAGCGATTACTGATATTAATCACGAGGATACACTTTCTCCAATATGATTGTCTAGGGTATGAATGAGGAGCATCTTCCTTTTCTATCTTTATTTAAGAGTTCAATTTTAGCTCTTTAGTGAAATGAGTTAAAATTAATGGATCGGACCTAAGTGAATCATTTGTTGATTGTGATTAGGTTATGTCTATTGAAGCTTAAATTTAGATGGCCCGCCAAGATCCCCAATCCATACGGACTTGCATGGATCACTTGATATATTCTACCGGACCAATTTAAGGGTCCATCTAGAATTGCATTTAATATATTAAGAATATAATTTGCACATTATTTATGTAATGGGCTGCTCAATTATATTAATATATTAATGAATGACATGTGGGCTTGTTTCTTTTAGTAAGAATGGGTCTGGTTCACATGTGGGCTTTTTATTTAAAGTCCAATGGATTAAATGAAATAAAGAAAATAATATATAGCCCATTTGTTTAAGTGGGGCGGCAAGAAGGTTTTATAACCTAATATATTATTTTGTTTCATTGTTTTAATTAAATAAGAATTAATTAATTTATTAATTAATTGTTTAATTAAGAAACAAATCTTTTCTGAATAGGAAATATATTTCCTAGAGTAATACTATTGTAGTAGTTTATTAAAAGTAAAAGACTTGTTTGAAAAGAAAATAAATAAATAATTTTATTTATTTAAATCAAATAAGAATTTTTTTTTTATTTAGTCAAATAAAAGAATAAAAGATTTATGAATTAAATTAGGGTTTGAAGTCTTAAACTAAATAGGAATTAGGGTGCAATACAAACTCCTTTGGGCTTGAGAATTGCGGCAACCCTAGTCCCTTTTAGGTTAGGATTTTCGGCCACCCTAAAGAGAAAGAAGAGAAGAAAATTTGGCAACCTATATATACACTCTTATAGATTTCGGCCAACCTAATGCTTGGTGCTTGAGATTCTATTTTCTTCTTCTTCTCAATTCATAGAGAGATTATTTTATTCTACTAAAACATAAAAGAGTGAATAAATTATTCTTTGATGGTACACTATTTGCTTGTTCATCAATAAGCTTGTGTGTACAACATCGATTTAGGTTCACGCGAGTTTCGATCATTAGATTGAGAACTCAAAAGTGACCGGAATAATTTTAGACTTCTTTTGATTGTTTTTGTGACTAACAAAGAAAAGAAAAGTTTGTTTGTCCATTCACAGGTTTGCAATTCAAAGAAAAGGGAGACCACGCTCCTAGGTGATCCACGTTCGTGCTAGGATTGAAGATCTTGCGGATTACCATCGACGTAAGTCAATCGGATCACGCGACAAAAGGTATTCTTCTTTTGTTAGATAATATATATGTTTAATTGATTAAAGGGTTTAAGGTTCATAAAAAGGAAAAATTTTAAAAGTTACTAAATCTATTTTTAGTCTCGCTTCCGCTGCGTGCACTACGGTATTTTTCCCTACAAAAATTAATAGATCAGACCTAAGTGAATCATTTGTTGGTTGTGATTAGGTTATGTTTGTTGAAGTTTAAATTTAGATAGCCCGCCAAGATCCCCAATCCACACGGACTTGCCTGGATCGCTTGATATATTCTACCGGACCAATTTATGGGTCCATCTAGAATTGTATTTAATATATTAAGAATGTAATTTGCACATTATTTATTTAATGGGCTGATCAATTATATTAATATATTAATGAAAGGCATGTGGGCTTGTTTCTTTTAGTAAGAATAGGTCTGGTTCACATGTGGGCTTTTTAATTAAAGTCTAATGGATTAAATAAAATAAGAAAATAATATTAGGCCCATGTATAAGGTGTGGGTGGCAAGACTAGAATGATACTCTAAAATATTATTTTATTTTATTGATTGATTAAATGGAAATTAATTAATTTATTAGTTAATCATTTAATTGAGAATCAAAATCTTTTTCTGATCAGGAAATATGTTTCCTAGAGTTATACTATTGGTAGTAGTATATTAAAGATAAAAGACTTATTTGGTAAGAAGATAAATAATAAGGTTTATTTATCTAATCAAATAAGGAAGTCTTTTAATAAGTCATAATAGGATTAAACACTTATGAGTTGTATTAGGGTTAGGATTCTAAGGTTGATAGGAATTAGGGTAAAGCACAAATCCTCTTTGGGAGAGAATTCGGCCAACCCTAAATCCTAATACAAGAAGAATTCGACAACCCTAATAATAATACAAGAAGAATTTGGCCACCCTATATATTTGATAGGATAGCATTCGGCCACCACTTCTTCTTCTCCTAGCTTGAGTGAATTATTTCTTTTGCTTAGAAAAATAATTCATACTCTAGACAAGTGTTAAAATTCGGCCAAGAGAGAAATAGAGAAAGAGAGTTCTAATTTCGATAGTGCACTTGTAAGCTTGAATATCAAAAAGCTTTGTGTACAACTTCGAATTAGATTCATGCGAGTTTCAATCTTAACGGTTGTTAAATTCAAAAGTGACCGGAACATACTTTCTAGTTTCTTGGATTTTATTGTGACTAACGATCAGGAGGAGAGATGTTGTTTTCCATCCTTAGGTATGGAATTCAAAGAAAGGGAGACCACGCTCCTAGGTGATTCACGTTTGTGATAGGATTGGAAGATCTTGCGGATTACCATCAACGCAAAGTCAATCGGATCACGCTACAAAATGTATTCTACTTTTTAAGTATATATATATATGTTTAATTAATTTAAGGGTTAAGGTTCAAATTATGGAAAAATTTTAAACTATACTAAACCATTTTTTAGTCTCGCTTCCGCTACGTGCACGTATTTTCCCCTACAGTAGGTATAAAAAGAGAATTTATACCATCGCTTGGAGCTCTCATCGAGGCATTGCCATGTCGATGAGGTGTCTTTGATGGAGCACCAGTTGGCTTGTCTAGAGAGCAATAGCTGGATGTTAGTGCTGTTGTAATTGAGCATGATAAACCTTTCTCAAAGGTTGAGTCATATGGTTATCTCCTTATTGGAGTCAAATTCTTTCCTCTCCACCTTGGAGGTCAAATTACCCTCTAGTCTCTCAAATCCGCACATAGTGTTTGAGTGATATGAATGCAAATGTATGTATCAATTAAAACATAAAAAATGCATGACACACAAATATGGCAAGGATCACCTAAGTATATCTAGGAACCTACTCTAATACCAATTGAAAGGAATAATGAATTCACGTATTCTTGTGCGTGTCTTTTCAAATACAACCTAGAGGGGTGTGAATAGGTTGTTAATCCAATATTACCAAATTTTTCGGATTAGTCAATATTACAAATATAACCCTAATTCACAAAACAATAAATCAAGTGTAAAGGTGTGGAAATATAAACGACACTTGATTTTTACGTGAAAACCCTCAACAGGGAAAAACCACGGGCTGGTAAGTGCGCCACACTTGAACCTCGAATCCGCTAATTGTGATAACGTTTACATCATAGGTTGACCTCAACCATGCTCAGACTATAACCCGCTACCACTACCCACAGGCCTGTAAAAGTGGACCTAGTCCAATTGCTTGATCCTCGCAGTCACTACTTGTAATGATGTTTACAGCTTAATCCCGGTCTGTAACCCACCACTACTACCCGCATGTCTATAATAGCAACCCTAGACCAAGACTTACTTCTCCGAAGAGTTCAACACCCTAAGTGAATATATATGATATATCCAAATACGCAAATAGAGCTAGGGAACACTAAATGTTTATCTAGGATTATAAGATGACAATTAAATCAATCCTAGATATCAAATATAGCTATATGACATGGCATAAAGCTTAGCTATGTTAAGGATAACCAATCCTAGATACAATAGCTATCAAAAAATAATCTCAATCATTTTTAATGAGATCAATTAGCTAGATGTTAGATAAACATGAAAACCTAGTTATCACAAATAACCCAATCAACATATAATCCCAATCATGTATGTAGAAATTAATCTAAACTCATACAAGTAATAAATGAGATAAAACTAACAAGTAAGAACACAAATTTTGTAAGATAATAGTGTTCAACTTACCATACATATGTGTTGAAGAAGGCCCATGCATTAACACATATTAGATGATCCTAGATGATGCTTGGATGATGATATATGCATATGGAAATGGGTTTGTGTAATTAAAGATGAGTTCTTGGAACATTTTAACTCTTGGAAAATGTTTTAAGTTAAAACTATGATATTGAACTCATGCCTTGACCTAAGAACAAAGAGGCATATTTATAGGAAGTCAAATAAAAGATATGTCATTTTGGACAAAAACTGTTGTCGCCATTTACTGTCGCCATTTGTCTCAGGGCGACATCATGGCGACACCAATTTTTCTTCTATGTCGCCACTTTATCGCTATGGCGACACTAAATGGTGACACCTAACGACACTACATTTTCTTCTATGTCGCTCTTTGTTCTCATGGCGACGCTATACCTGATTGGTTTTTCAAGTATAAATCCTTTTGTCGCCATGGCGACACCTTCAAAGGGTGACACCAACAAATGGCGACAATGCCCTATTTTCCACTTTGTGCACAATGTGCAAGTGTGCAAAGTGGTGAATCCTAAGGAGAAGCCAATGGCATTCTCTGAAGGCGATCTTCGCGCAAGACAAGCACACTAACGTGCATGTGCGGACGTTTCCGAACATATTTCGGGAAACGAATTACACCACACTTAAGACTAACATACATTAAGTGCAAGTGTGGGAATTGAATGCATCCTAATGCCTAACATGTCATGGCATTTCAATGAACAAGATGCAATCAATCAACAAGCATAAAGAGACTTCATGGCTTTGCATCATAATGCCTACACATGCCATGGCATTTCAATAAACTAGATGCAATCAATAAAACATGCATGAAGAGATATTCAAGAACATGAATGCACTCATATAAAACACACAACATACAAGAATAAGAAATGTGCATGAGTTGTGTGTGTGTGCAACTAGATCTCTTCAAAGCAAGTAAGCACAAGAATATACCTTTGGTGCTTCTTCTCTTGAGGTCTTGAGAGGGCCTTGGTTATGCAAATCACCAACCATCATATGCCTAAGCTACCCTTACAACCTATATGTGGTTTGTCCACGAAATAAGCCAATCAAAATATGAGACCTAACAATGTGAGTCCAATTAATTCAGTAAAGGGTTCGTTCTCTTAATTAGGGATTTACCGAAATGAAATCATCACTCGCCAAGTCGGAAGAGTAATTGTGTCTTTGGTCTAGACCTATTAAGCACAAGAACATATGAACCAAAGCTATGGTGGCAAAGTTATGCACACACAAGCTATTCCCATTCAATTGAGCTAATAGCCAAGCTCATACCCGAAATGGTAATCCGAGCACAAATTCAACTCTCAATCACTCTAATCATTCCAAACATAGCAAGTTAAGTCTTCTACTAACATACATACGTAAATGAGATATTTGATTACAACTACTCCTACTTCATTAGTTAATCTACTCCTAATCTCATTCGTACATACATGTCAATGTACAAATCTTCATACACATGAATATCACAATAAGAGATTTCAATCATAGACATATCATGAATGGAACAATACCAAATCAAATCAAATAACAATACAAACATATATTAGCATAAGTGTTGGTTAGAAATATTCCCACAAGTGTTACACATCAATAGAAATACAAAAAGATGAGAAGTAAGAGATCACCCTTGAAGACAAGTCCTCCAAAAGCTTTCCCTATCTAATGAACATCTATGTCTCGACACACAAGCCCTCCTATCTCTGCATATCTAATCCTCCATGGAAGGCTTTCCATGGAGGAAAATCCCCCATGGAACCTTGGAGTTGCTCTCTCTCTTTTGTGGTGTAAGAGCTAAGCTTTAAGTGTTTGGTTAGTTGGTCACACTCTTGAAAGAAAGGCAAAAAAGATGTATATATAGAGGGAAATGTTTAAGGCAAGAATGGGCATCAAAATTACATTGATATCCTCATAAGTCGACTAGCTAGCGGGTTCAAACCCAAGGCTTGCGGGTTTGTTCTCTCCGGCGTAAAGTCATAGGAATTTCTAAAGGTTGGTCGTGAGTTCAGCCTTTCTGGTTCGTGGGAATGTTCCCTCGGCATGAAGTCGCAGAGTTCACATGATTTTGGATGTCCTTGCGCGTGAAAGAACCCGTTGGAACGAGCTTCAAAGCTTGGTTTGACCATGGAGTTTGGAGGATTTGGTAGAGAGGAAAATCTTTGCATAGGAGGCTGAAAGTTGGTACATCATGATCGGAAGGATGAGGACTGCCAATCTAGGTAGGAAATCACTGAAAAAATGGCCAGAAAAGGGCTAGAAATGGTCAGGTTGAAGTCGGGTCATTGTTGGGTTTGAACCGGGTCGGGTTGACCCAGCTGCATGAAGAAGATGACGTGACATCATCATGACGTCACGCTGATGTGAGCACTCCCCAAAACAACACCGTTTCATGCAGTGACGTGGCACTGATGCCTGCTTTGGCTAGCATATTACAATTTGCTCCCCTAATCTCTTCCTTATTCACGGAATCTTTAATATTATCCCGAATAATGCACTTGTACCCCTGATTCTCCTTAATGATGTAATTGCCCCTGAATTTCCCTATTTTCTTCAGTTTAGGTACAAATACCTACTCTAAGGGATATTTACCTATACATAGCTAAAACACATATTATATACACAAAAGTGCTCGAAAACGAACACAAAATATAGGAAAAGGGAACGCTAAATGTGAACATTTGGAGCGCGATCATTCTACTATTCAAGGCATAGCCAATAAAGATACCTTTATAACTCTTAGCATCAAACTTGCCAAGTTGATCACAGTCATTTAAAATGTAGCATTTGCTTCCAAATGAGTGGAAGTAGCTAACCTTTGGCTTTCTACCTCTCCATAACTCATAGGAGGTTTGCCTAGTACCGAGCCTAAGGAAGACTCTATTTCCTATATAGCAAGCCGTATTAACAGCTTCGACCCATAAGTTCCTAGGGACATTGTTGCTAAGCAACATCACACGGGCCATCTCTTAAAGGACCCTATTCTTTCTCTCAACAACTCCATTTTGTTGAGGTGTCCTAAGAGCTGAAAACTCATGGAAGATGCCTAATCTATTGCAATAGCTTTCAAAGTAAACATTCTCAAACTCTCTCCCATGGTCACTTCTAATCCATTTAATGCTTTTAATATTCAAGTCTTTTTCATTTTGAAGTTTAGTGCAAAGTATTTTAAACTTATCAAAAGTTTCGGATTTTTCTCTAAGAAAATATGTCCATGTAAACCTAGAGAAATCATCTACACAAACAAAAATGTATCTCTTTCCACCTAAACTCTTGGTTTGCATGGGACCTATAAGATCCATCTGGAGAAGCTCTAGGGCTCCTTGGTGGAGAGATAATTGCCTTTCTTGTGCATGTTCTCGGTTTGTTTCCCTTGTTGGCAAGGTCCACAAACACCATTGACTTTCTTCCCAAGTTTGGGAAGGCCACGCACAACATTGAACTTATCTAGGATTCCTAAATCTCGATAGTTCATGTCGCCATGTCTTTCATTCCACAACTCAATTTGCTCATCCTTAGACACATTACAAGAGACAACTCTAGCCTTAAGACAATAGTAATTGTCACTAGATCTCATACCTTTCAATAAGGTTTGTCCAAAGGGCTTTAGGATTGAGCAATCATCTGTGCTAAACAAGACGGAGAATTTTTCATCACTAAGATGAGAAATGCTTATTAGATTGGCTTTCAAGCCATCTACATATAAAGCATTGGACAATGAAGGTAATCTGGGAATGGAGATGGTTCCTTTCCCTACGACCCTCTTTTTAGACCCATCACCAAAGGTGATAAATCCACCTTCCTCCATGACAAGAGACTCGAAGAAACTCTTGTTTCCCATCATGTGCCTGGAGCACCCACTATCTAAGTACGAAAAATTAGAAGAATTTGCCTTCAAGGCAATTTGTGCAACATGGCAAAAATAAGCATATCTTTTAATCCACCTAGGTGAAACACTTTCTTTCCTAGTGGTCAATGGTACATAGGCTCTCAATATCCTCGAATCATGCAAATTGGTTCTATTTTTCCTAGGGACATGCATCTTGGCTTTAGCCTTTTTCTTTCCTATCATGCTTTCAACTCTACGCATTTTGATATAATGAAAGCAATTTGGTCAAATGTGACCATCAATACCAAAAAAATGACATGTAGGAATAAAGTTAGGAATCATACCATAACCTTGAGTATGCATTGGAGCCTTCCCATGTCTTTATGGTTGTCTTGGTTGTTGGAAAGGATCTCTCCTTCTTTGTTGTTGACCAAGACTTGGTTGTTTCCTTGGTTGAGCTTGCATGATATGCCTCTTCCTGTAAGGATTCTCCTAGTTTTTAATTGGCTTATTTCGTGATCAAACCATATGTGGGGATCATGAAAGGGTAGCTTAGGAATGTGTTCAAGCTCAAGGCCCTTGCAAGTGTTAAGCACTCCAAAGGTATATGTTTAGTGCTTAATTTTCTATGAAGAGATTTAGTGCACACACTCACTTAGCATACGTGAATTTGTGTGCATTCTCTTCACATGTCACTTATCACACTTGCACTTCGGAGAATGTTTCGGATGATTTCCGAGACATTTGGGACATTCCGTGTTTTTATCGGAAATCAAAATTCAATTCCGAACTTAAATTGAAAGGTTATATAATTTTCCATATTTATAATTGAGTTTGGGTTAATTTTACGAAGACGGAATTAAATTCCGAGGTTCGAGGTTAACTGGACTGAAGAACGCTCGTGTCCAAAGTCAGCTTAGTGTGGCATGATAGCCACACATAGCATGGGGTGGTGATTGGACTATTTTATACCTATTTGAGGTCCCCCATTTCCGATCGTTTGTCTCGTTTTCGAGCATATTTTTGTATATAATGTTTTGTTTGAGCCTTGTGTAGGTACATATTCCTTATAATAAGGTTTTGAGCTTAAAGATTAGTTTGGGAGGCAAAATGGAGCAAAAAGAGCTGAAATTATATATACGCGTGCAGAATGTACAACTTGCGGAGATCATATCTTCCTCCTCAGATAGAACCATATGGATATCTTTATATATTCGGAAAGCCCCAGAAGTCTAGTTTCCAGAACATTTTACGGATTGTGATTTCGAGCTTTCTACAGGAAGTTATGGCCATTTCCGTACCGGTGCGCGATGTTGAAAACGCTGAAACGTTGTCAGGTCTAAACGGCTACTTCAAACGGCGGCCAGGCCGCCGATCAAAACCGCCGAATCACTCCAGAAAGTCGTTTTTTGGGCGAATTTCAGGGACAGTTTCGTCCATTCACCCCAACCTTCAGCCCTAACCTCCCAACACTATATAAACCCCTTATTCTCTTCTCTCCCAACAGAACACACACCCCACACACTTCCTCTTCTTCTTCTTCTTCATTTTCTTCACCAAATAAGAGAGAGAGGAGCTTCCAAGAGCATCCATGGAGGTTTTTCCTCCATGGATGCTCCCCATCTCACCTTCTACACATCCTCCACCACATTTAGGAGTAGATTGCATAGAGATAGGAGTGGGCTTTGGCCAATTTCGAGCTAGCAAGGGAAGGAGCTCTTGGAGGAGGTTTTCTTCAAGGGTTGTATCTATTTCTCACTCTCTATGTATTTCTTGTTTTCTTGAATGTGTAATCCCCACTTGGGAATATTTGTGAACCTATTTTGTGCTCAATATATATATGGTTGTTTTTATATCCAATTTGTGTTTTGATTCATTCTTGATTGTTATTGATATGTCTCTTATCTTGAAATGCATGTTTATGGATGATTGGAAATTGATATGTGTTCATGGATGGGATTAGGAGTAGATTAACTTAATTGTAGGAGTAGTTGTAATCAAATATCCCATTTGTGTGTGTATGTCTTTGGAAGGTCTAAATTGCATGTCATGAATAGGTTTGGGTGACTTAGAGTTAGGATTGTGCCTTTGGAGGGGCTCTCCGGGCATAGTTTTGGCTAATTAGCTAGGAAGAGTGGGTGAACCTATAAATTGCCACATTAGAAGGGTTTGGTTTATTGTACTTGTTAACAATTGGATTTTAGCTATTTCTCACTCTAGGGGCTCTAGGTGAGTCATGGTTAGAGTTACAATTATTGGTTTTTGGCTATTTCTCACGCTAGGGGCTCTAGGTGAGTTATGGTCGGAGATACAATCACTCTTTCCACATTCATTAGACTTTCACGTTGCCATTTTACATTACGAAGCCATCATTGGGGCTCAATGTAGTTTTGTTTGTAGAATCGGTTCACAAATGTTGGTTGCGGTTTTGTGTACGAGGGGCTCTCGACACACTCTTCAACCGTTAGCTCTATGAATGGGTATAAATCGGATTGAGGCAAGAATGAACCCTTAACTAAAATTGGATGTCCTTAATATCTAACAACCAACTATTTGTGCACTTATGTATGGTGAACTTGTTGAACCTTGTGTGACCATTTTCATGCATCTCTCCTATCCACCGTTTTATTTATCACTTTAAACACCATTCTCACCCTTCCATATTCTCTTTGTTTTTATTTATTTTCATTTTCATTCTCTCTACACACACACATGCCGCATTGTACATACATTTCACACACACCATTCTCACCTTTCCGCATTCTATTTACATGCTTACAATAAACTCTAGAACTTGAAATGGTTGACGAATAACACCTCCCTGCGGAACGATACCCTCGCTTGCCGCTTTACTAGTCTTTTGCTAGTTTAGAGCACATTGCGTAGGAAACCCCCTTTTAAATGAAATTATCTTTTGATCCTTGCGATTTCTTAACGACGGAAAAAGCGAGTATCAGGTGGCGTGTGAGCCACGGGCTCCCCACGCCCAAACCCCTCCTCTGCCCCCGTTTGCTTCACGGGACAATCAACGCGCCCTCACCTGATTCATTTTCTTCTTTGTTTTGATTGCTTTATATTTTGGTTGTTTGTGTGTTAAAATATATATATATATATATAATCACATGTTCTGATATGTATATAATATACATATATGTTTGCTTTTATTGTTTTTGTCTTCTGTTGTTTGTGAGTTAAAATATATATATATATTTATATATAATAATATCTAAACGTGTTAGTATATAGATATATGTGCCTTTGTTGTTTGTTAATATATATATATATTTGTATATTCCTTTTTTTTTTTGTCTTTTGTTTATATTATATATCTATATATATATATTGAACTGCTTCACGCCTTCACCTTATTTTCTGTCTTTTGCATCTTTTGCATATATTAAATATATAGATATATATCTATAAAAACGATGGCGTTTTTTGTTGTCTTTGAAGACCTATACATTATTTGTATATATATATATTTTCTTCTTCATTTTTTTTCAAGGAGGCAAGCAACACAATTTTGAGAGAGCAAAAACTATCTTCAAGAGAGAAACTCCCAAGAACTTGTCTTTAACTCTCAAAACCCATTTTCATACGCATCAAAATATCATCTAAACATTTTCTAGCATAGTTAGGATGTTTACTCGCATGGGTCTTGGTCAACACACTTCCCTTGGTATGTTCTTCACTATTATCATTTATAATTAGTGTTTTATTTATCAAGGCATCTCTTTTATTATTTGCTTGTTCTTAGATTAAAATCTAATATTCAAAATAGAGATTGTTGTGTTTGACATGATTGAGTGTTGTATTGTGATAGCTAATTAGGTTTTGTGCTTAATCTTGATTAGCTAAACTATTTGATTGAACATGTCATTTAGTTTTTAATATCTAGGATTGTTCTAATTGCATATTAATCATCTTAGATAAGCATATAGGGTTTCCCTTGCTCTATGTTGCATTTTGGATATTCACATATATTCACTTAGGGTTGTATTCTCTTCATAGAGAAAGTAAGTCTTGTGTGTAGCTTCCGGGATTAGGTTGCTTAGATCGAAAGCAAATTGGACTAGGTTCACTCATACCGGGATTAGGTAGGTGTGTGATTACTTCCGGGATTAGGTTGTAATCGTTTACACATTTAGTGGATTCGAGGTTCGAGTGTGGCTTACTTACTAGCCCGTGGTTTTTCCCGTGAGGGTTTCCACGTAAAAATCAAGTGTTATTTAATTTCCGCATATTTTACTTGATTTATTGCTTTATCTATTTAGGGGTAATTTCGTAATTTTGACTAACACGAAAAATTGGGTAAAAAGCCTAAAATCTATTCACCCCCCCTCTAGATAGTTTTATACACACCGTGCTATAATTAGTTTCAATTGGTATCAGAGCGGGTTCCTAGATATACGTAGGTGATCCTTGCTTATTTTGGTGTGTTTTGCATTTTGTGTGATTTTTGATCATTCATACATTTGCATTCATTTCATTCATTCATAAACACTATGAGTGGAAACGGTGGAAATGGTGGAAATGGTGGTGGCAACGAAGGTGCTTCTAGCACAAGGCCTCCACTTCTTACCGGTTTGAACTATTCCCAATGGAAAGGGAAGATGGAATCCTACATATGCCAAATTCACGACCGTGCATGGATGGCGGTGGAAGACGGATATGATCTCCCTATGATAACTCCCGCGGGTGGAGGAGAAGATGTTTTGAAGCCTAAGGCGCAATGGAACGCACAAGAGTTTGAGGCTTCAAAGTGGAATAGGAAGGCTATGCATGCCATCATGTGTGCAATGGATGAGAATCAGTACAAGCTTATTCAGAACACTCAGATTGCAAAAGTGACATGGGACATCCTTCAAGTTGCACATGAGGGAACCGAGGTGGTGAAGGAGTCCAAGCTTCAAGTCCTCCAAACTCAATTTGAGCTACTTAGGATGGGAGAGGATGAATGCTTTAATGACTTCGAAATCAAATTGATGGACATAGTAAATCAAAGCCATCAACTCGGAGACCCGTATTCGGATAGGAGAGTCAAGCAAAAAATTATGAGATCTCTCCCCGATAGGTTTGAATCAAAGGTGACGGCCATTGAAGAAAATAGTGGCTACATGGATATGAAGCCAAGTGAGGTGATTAGACGTCTCCTTGCATATGAGTCTAGGAAGGCTCCTAGCACCACTACTCCTCCTAAGAAGTCTAAAGGAATAGCTTTGAAAGCATCTAAGGATGCAAAGGAGCCAAAGCATGAATCGGATGAAGACCTTGCCTTATTCGTGAAAAGGTTTAATAAGGTTATGGGGTTCAAGAAGAAGAAGGGATTTGGGTCAAGAGGACAAGACTTGAAGAAAAAAGGTTCCTTCAAGAAGTTTGAGCCTAGACAAGAGAGAACCGAAAGGAAAGGGGTCCGATGCTTTGAATGTGGTGGGATTGGTCACTTTGCCCCCGAATGTGCTAATCACAATGAAAAGAAGAAGGGCAAAGTGATGGCCGCCACTTGGAGTGGGAGTAGTGATGACTCCAATGAGGAATATGAGTCTTCAAGTGAAGAAGAGCTCATGGCTAACTTCCTAGCTTTTGCCTCATATCACAAGAGCAAAAGTGCTAGTGAAAAAGAGGATTTGAGTCAAGAGGAAATTGACTCTAGTGAAGAAGAAAGTGACTCCTCTTCTATTTCCATAAAGAAATTTGTGGAGCAAAAGGTGCTTGCTAAATATCATGCCGAGTTCAATGATTTAGCAATTAAAAGCACTAGAAAGATTGAGAGGTTGAGAGAAGAGAACCTTGAACTTTCGGCTCACAATGACCATTTGAGTGAACAAGTGGAAAGATTGAAGAGGAGAGAGGATAAGTTAATTGAGGAGTTAGACTTATCCAAGAGAAGTGAAGAAGGCTTGAAGAGGGAACTTGTAGAAGTTAAAGGGTCCTTGGCTAGGATAGATTCTAGCACCAAGAAGCTTGATCATTTACTTGGTGTTGGAAAGAGTCCAAGTGACAAGAGAGGTCTTGGGTATGAAGATGGCAAGAAAATCTCAACCTCTAACAAGACCGTGTTTGTCAAAAGTTTGAAGAACGAAGAAACTTCATTTGTGCAAATTCCTAGGAAGAAGTTAGAAGTAGGACAATGTTCTAATGCACAAGTGAAGATGGGGCCAAGAAGGCAATCTCAAGCTCAACCCCCTAGGGTCCCCCAAGCCAACATTCCTCCAAAATTGGCTCACAAAGGAAAGAGACCAATCATGCAACCTCAAGCTTGGAAGCAACCTAGACCGGTTTAACAACGAAGATGGATTGAACCCACTTATCCATAAAGACATGGACGAGCTCCCATACGTGCACAAAGACAAGGTATGATTCCTCTTTTCATCCCTATTTGTCACTTTTGTGGTTGTGATGGTTACATTAGACCAAATTGCTTTCAATATATTAAATTATGTAGAAAACAAAGCATGATTGAAAAGAGAAAGAATAAAGCCAAGATGCATGTTTCTAGGAATGATAATATTGATTTGCATGATCCTAGGAATAATATAGCACATGTACCAAAGACCACTAAGAAAGCTAAAATTGTTGCTAAGTGGATTAGAAAGAATGAAAATGTTTGCCATGTTGCACAAATAGCCTTGAAGGCAAATTCTTCTAAATTTTGGTATTTGGATAGTGGGTGCTCTAGGCACATGACGGGAAACAAGAGTTTCTTCGAGACTCTTGTTATGGAGGAAGGTGGAAATGTCACTTTTGGTGATGGATCCAAAAGAAATGTTGTAGGGAAAGGAACCATTTCCGTTCCCGGATTACCCTCTTTATCCAATGCTTTATTTGTTAATGGCTTGAAAGCCAATTTAATAAGCATTTCACATCTAAGTGATGAAGGATATTCCGTCTTGTTTTCTAAAGATTATTGCTCTATCCTAAAACCCGATGGACAAACCTTGTTGAGGGGCATGAGATCTAGCGATAATTGTTATTGTCTTGAAGCTAGTATTGTATCTAATCATGTGTCCATGGATGAGCAAATTGAGTTGTGGCATGAAAGACTTGGCCACATGAACTATAGGGATCTACGGACCCTTGGAAAGTTCAATTGTGTGCGTGGCCTCCCTAAGCTTGGGAAGAAAGCCAATGGTATTTGTGGACCTTGCCAACAAGGAAAGCAAACTAAAAGCATGCACAAAAAGGGTAAGTATCTCACCACCAAGGAGCCTCTTGAGCTTCTCCACATTGACCTCATGGGTCCCATGCAAACCGAAAGTTTGGGTGGAAAGAGATACATTTTTGTTTGTGTTGATGATTTCTCTAGGTTCACATGGACATATTTTCTTAGAGAAAAATCCGAAACTTTTGATAAGTTTAAAATGCTTTGTAATAAAATTCAAAATGAAATGAACTCTAATATTAAAAGCATAAAACGAATTAGAAGTGACCATGGGAGGGAATTTGAGAATGCTACCTTTGAAACCTTTTGTAATGGTTTAGGCATCTCCCATTAGTTTTCGGCTCCTAGGACACCTCAACAAAATGGAGTTGTTGAGAGGAAAAATAGGGTACTTCAAGAGATGGCCCGTGTGATGTTGCTTAGCAACAATGTCCCTAGGAACCTATGGGCCGAAGCCATCAATACGGCTTGTTATATAGGAAATAGAGTTTTCCTAAGGCCTGGTACTAGAAACACCTCCTATGAGTTATGGAAAGGCAAGAGGCCAAATGTTAGCTACTTCCACACTTTTGGAAGCAAATGCTACATTTTGAATGACCGTGATCAACTTGGCAAATTTGATCCTAAGGGTGATGAGGGTATTTTAATTGGCTATGCCTTAAATAGTAGAGCCTATAGAGTTTTCAATTTAAAGACTCTAAGTGTTATGGAATCATCCAATGTCGTATTTGATGATACTAGGCTCAAGTCAAATGATCATGAGGAGGAGGTTATTTTTAGTGATGTTTTTCCTTTGGAGGAGGTTGTGGTGTCTCCTAATGTTGGGACATCTAATGTCAACAATGATGACACACAACCTATTGATAGAGTTCTTCTCTTGGACTCTAAAGAACCCGCTCCATGGGTTAGGAAACTCCATAATAAAGAAGATATCATTGGAGAGGTTAATGAGGGTGTTAGGACTAGACGTCAACTTGCTAATCTTATTAGCTATACATGCTACACCTCTCAAATTGAACCCAAAAAGGTTGAAGAAGCCTTAAATGATGAATTTTTGGTTCTTGCCATGCAAGAAGAGCTAAACCAATTCGAAAGGAATGAGGTTTGGACTCTAGTTCCTAGGCCTAAGACCACTAATGTCATAGGCACTAAATGGATATTTAGGAACAAATCCGATGAGCATGGTTGTTAGGATTATGCTCAATAGCAAGAGTGTAATGTTGTAATTAACAATCTTTTTCATATTAATAAAGTGATTTCTGGTTTAACAAATCGTATAGCATTTATAGTTTAATATTATAATTCTCAAAGTAAATAATCATAAGGTCTAAAGACTATGGGAAAAGAAGAATTGTTCGTACATCTGGATATGTATGTGGTAGACACAATTCTTTAGTTAGTCTTGAATAATGTTCACAACTTAAGTTAAAGGTTGGGCACCTTTATCTTGTTAAAGTTGTAGAATTCTTTTGCTAGCATTTGAGTGGGATCAAATGAGATATGATGAGTCTAAAATCATCGGAGTGTCTTCGAGCAAAAGGATCTAGTGCACTGGGTGCATTGAACTGGGTCACAATGAAAAGCTTTATCTAGAACCGTCAGTAGATAATAGTCTTTTCATTATCAGGACAATCGGAGAGTCTATCTTAATCCTGAGATAAATGATGGACTTATGGTTGCAAGTGATATCATTTGAGTTATCAATGAGTACGATTATATCGCATAGTCTATCCTCGATAGTTTGGTGATATTCATTTGTTAATCGATAGAGGACTTCATTTATAGATATGGACATCGTGGCTCCATTTAATTAAATGAGAGTATAATATCATCATATGGATGTTTTGAGGTAATTGGATATTAAATCTCAACGTTGAGTTTTCGATAGTGTCTATTGAAAACATGGCTTCTAGACAAGTCAAAATATCCAAGTTCAAAGCGTGGTCATATGAGTAAATATGGTAACTTGGAGAGTTATAGGCGGTCTATGAACTCTTGGCGATTACTGATATTAATCACGAGGATACACTATCTCCAATATGATTGTCCACGGTATGAATGAGGAGCATCTTCCTTTTCTATCTTTATTTAAGAGTTCAGTTTTAGCTCTTTAGTGGAATGAGTTAAAATTAATCGATCGGACCTAAGTGAATCGTTTGTTGATTGTGATTAGGTTATGTCTATTGAAGCTTAAATTTAGATGGCCCGCCAAGATCCCTAATCCACACGGACTTGCATGGATCACTTGATATATTCTACCGGACCAATTTAAGGGTCCATCTAGAATTGCATTTAATATATTAAGAATATAATTTGCACATTATTTTAGTAATGGGTTGCTCAATTATATTAATATATTAATGAAAGGCATGTGGGCTTGTTTCTTTTAGTAAGAATGGGTCTGGTTCACATGTGGGCTTTTTATTTAAAATCCAATGGATTAAATGAAATAAGAAAATAATATTTGGCCCATTTACTCTAAGTGGGGTGGCAAGGGTTAATTTTTAACCTAAAATATTATTTTGTTTCATTGTTTATTAAATAAGAATTAATTAATTGTTTAATTAATTGTTTAATTAAGAAACAAATCTTTTCTAATCAGGAAATATATTTCCTAAAAGTAAAAGTAAAAGACTTGTTTGATAAGGAAATAAATAATTAGTTTTATTTATTTAATCAAATAAGAAGTCTTTTTATTTAGTCAAAATAAAAGAATAAAAGATTTATGAATTGAATTAGGGTTTGAAGTCTTTAACTAGATGGGAATTAGGGTGCAACAAAAACTCTTTTAAGCTTGTATGTTGCGGCAACCCTAGTCCATTTAGGTTAGAGAATTCGGCCACCCTAAAAGAAAAGAAGGAAAGAAAATTTTGGCAACCTATATAAGCATAATGTATAGAGATGAGTATGAGCAGTGGAAGACTTCAGATGATATGGCAAAATGTTACATTATGGCCACTATCTCTTCGTGTTGCAACAGTAGCATGAAGGAATGGAGTCCGCTGCTGATATAATAATGTCTCTAGAGGAGATGTTTGCTATGAAGTCTAGGACGACTAAGAGAGAGGCAGTGACTGCTTTTATGAATCTTAGGATGAAACCTGGACAGGCTGTGAAAGATCACATGATGAAAGTCATAGCACATCTCAACATTGCTGAACTGCATGGCGCTGAGATAGATGGTGAGACAAAGATTGATATGGTTGTCAATTCATTGTCAGATTCCTTTGTGTTAGGTTGATAATTAGTGTTGGCATTAATTCCATATCAAAACGTGTTTTACTTGTAATGTTTAGTGGTTAGTAAATGAAGGATTTCGAAGACGAAGGACGTCTCAACCATTATTCGTTCAAGTTGCCGGCTTTTAAGAGTTTCGGACATTATCGGTCTACAAAGGTATACATGACCTCTTATCTCTTACAAGGCTAGGCACACACTCACACATATCATTCTTGTGTGTCCCTTCATGATTTTATTTCATTTACATTTCACTTTCACACACTTGGCAAAATATGCTCATGCATTCACATTTAGTTAATAAACTTTGTGTTTTGCATTTTCTAGGACTATGTCCGGAAACTAGCATATGTGTGTGTATTTGTATTTGTATGTTTCCGTATTTTGTGTTTAGGACTTGAACATGTTCTTATTCAATGCCTTATTGAGTTCCGGTCGTTTCGGTTACTCATTCATAAGGTTTCGAGTCCAAATGTGTTGACTATGCCACTTTACGTTCTCTTACGTTGTGTTGTCTTCATCGATGATTTCCGAGATGATTTCTCAACCGTTTTTCAAAGTTTTATAGTCGTTTTTGTGTGTGAGAGAGTCACGGTTTGTAATCCGAAAACGGATTCGAATTTGGAGTTCGGACGCTCGAGATACGGGCCGACGAACCGAGAGTGCGCGGGAGAGGACAGCCCAGGCCGTGGGCCACATGGGCTGGCCGTGGTTGAGGCCGTGGGCCCCACGGCCTGGAGCCCCTTCTGCTCCCGTGTGGGCCACGCGCCCCCCACGGCCTGGGGGTGACGTGGCACCACATGATTGGTCAAAAAGACCTCTCTCTCTCCTCCTATTTCTTCCCTCTCTCTCTCATTTTGAATTTCTAAGTAGAAAATTTCAGAATTCCCGTCTAGAATTCTCTCCAATTTTTCCAAACTTCAAAACACCATATCTTCCTCATCCGGAGTCGGATTTGAGTGATTCAAGTTGGAGAGTGTTCGTATTTGAGTCCTCTAACATCTCCAAGTGATTTGGTGCCTGATTGATCGTGATTTCAAGTGGTTGGACACTGAAATTCGTACCAGCTGCAGAATTTGAGGTTTGAGTCTCAACTTTGGGATTTCTTGTTATTTCACCTTCCATTTGCTTGGGGTTTCTTCTTCTATATATATGTTATTGTTTTATGAAAGCTATTTGAAAAGGTAGCTTGATTATCATTCAAATTGAAACTCAATTTGTGGACTTATGTTGACTAGATTTTATGATTCTAGGTTTTACATTTGTTTGTGAGTTGTATTGTGATTAGAATGGCATCTTAGGTTGTTTGATACTTAATTGAATTAATTTTGTGTTAAAATGACTTTGAGATTTGATTTGGTCCTTTGATTGAAGAAATCAAGGATTTGTGTATTTGTTTGTGATTTAGAGAATATAGGTTTTGATTGATGTAAATCTCAAAACCTTGCTCTATATTTTTTGTCTAGTATATTGATTGATTTTAATCTCATATATCTAGACTTTGATTGTATATTGATAACATCTTGAATTAGGACTTAATGAACATTTTGTGATTCAAGTGTTATGTGTGTGAATGAGACTTTGAGTATATGTGTTAGGTGTTTCACATGCTTAGGTTTCTATTCATGTATTTTTGCATCTAGACTTGATTAATTGTGTTTTCACATGTTTAGGTCTATTTGTGCCATAGAATGTATTGATCACATGTTCTATGTTGAAATGAATGTTTGCATCATTTGCATTCACATGATCACACTAGGAAGTCCTTGTAAAAGGCATGAAGTCTTGGTTAGAGTCGGGATGACTCGGATAGCCAAGCAAGAAGTCTTGCCTAGAGTCGGGATGACTCGGATAGGTAAGCAAGAAGTCATGGCTAGAGTCGGGAGGACTCGGATAGTCATGCATGGGAGGCTCCCTAGAGGCAAGAGTGCCTTGGATAGGGAGTTGGCTAACATATTGGTAGGCCTAGGCGTATGGTTAGACATAGACTCCGATAGAGCGGGGTACACGGGATGTGTATGCACTCTTGAGGAATTTCTAGTCTACCATCGATGTTGGTTGAGTGTGTTGTCCAATATATGGTGGTTCTGCATCATTGAGGGATTTCATACTTTCCAATAGGGTTGGGTAGGCTTAGACTTCACTAGGTTGGGTGAGCTAAAGATTGGTCACTTTGTGAATGTTCTATGTTTACTTTCCAATAATATAGTACCCAATGGTTGTAATTCAACCCGTGGATGTTTCCTCCTTGGAGGTTTTACCACGTTAAAAAATCCCTTGTGTTAATTCTTTCTATCTCTTCTCTTATATTTTAATTGTATATTTTATTGTCTTGATTCATAATATTGACTTGTGATGTATTTTGAATCAAGTCTTTGTATAGTGTGATTAGTGTATTCATTCTATAGATCAATTTGTATCTTTGATTCTTTTGTATATTGTAATATTTGTTTAGTGACATTTTGCTCACTCTTGTAACACATTGAACATCTTATGAAATACAAGTTTATTTTGTTGTTATGATTATTTGATATTTTACCTCACATGACTTGTTGATATACTTAGACATTTCTATTATGATTGTGTCATCATATTGTCTATGTATGTCTATCTTGGATTATTGTGTTGTGTGTAAGGCTACCTTGAGGGACAAACGGATGTTTGTTCAAGGGTTTGAAAAAAGGTGTAAAAACCTATTCACCCCCCCCTCTAGGTATGCTTTAAGCAATTTAACTTCGTTTGTGTACATTCACTTTGATCAGTTCAAATTGGACTACACTTTGAACAAAAAGGAATACACGTTACAAGGCCTGATGCAAGATGTTCAAAGTGCTGAGAAAGAAAATTTTGGCCACCTATATATTCATACTTATTGAATTCGGCCACTAGAAGTTCTTGGTGCTTTAGATTCTATTTTCTTCTTCTTCTCAATTCATAGAAAGATTTTATTCTACTAAAACATAAAAGAGTGTTAGATTATTCTTTGATGGTATACTAATTGCTTGTTCATCAATAAGCTTGTGTGTACAACATCGATTTAGGTTCACGCGAGTTTCGATCACTAGATTGAGAACTCAAAAGTGACCGGAATAATCTTAGTCATTCTTTTGATTGTTTTTGTGACTAACAAAGAAAAGAAAAGTTTGTTTGTCCATTCACAGGTTTGCAATTCAAAGAAAAGGGAGACCACGCTCCTAGGTGATCCACGTTCGTGCTAGGATTGAAGATCTTGCGGATTACCATCGACGTAAGTCAATCGGATCACGCGACAGAAGGTATTATTCTTTTGTTAGATAATATATATGTTTAATTGATTAAAGGGTTTAAGGTTCATAAAAGGAAAAAATTTTAAAAGTCACTAAATCTTTTTTTTAGTCTCGCTTCCGCTGCGTGTACTTCTTTGGTATTTTTCCCTACAATTGGTATCAGAGCCTAGGTTGAACCCTTTTAATTAATTAACGTATATATACGTGGATCTATTTCTTTTTATTGTGATTATGCATGTTTAGAAAGAGATGGCACTCTAGGTATTCGAATATATAATTACATGTGGATGTATGGATTTATATATGTTTATGTGGATTGTTATTGCTCGATTTTGGTCCTAGATTTTCAATGTAATTTTTGTTATGGAATTGTAACAAGAAGGGTGGTCTATCCTCGCCATAATTCCTTCTTGGTAGATTGCTAGGTTTTATTATTTTTTTTAGGTGCAGTATTTTTTTTCATGCTACTGCAGTTTTTTTTTATTTTTATTATGTGCAGTTTTTGTTTGTAAAAAGTACTGCAGTGATTAAAAATAAAAAAATAAAAAAAATACTGCAGTATTTTATTTGTTTAAATACTGCCGTAATATATTTAGGTGTTGAAGATTCGAAGACACGAAGAAAAACGAAGTAACCGGAACCGAGAACGAGCACCGTGCGCACCCTAGGAGTGGATTGGGCTGCGCATGGCAAGCCCAAGTTTGGTGGGCTGCGCACGGCAGCCCTGGAGTCTTCATGGGCTGCGCACAGCAGCCCCTTTGTGGGATTGTGGGTTGTGCACGCCCATGGGTTGGGCCGAAGGATGAGCGTATGGTTGATGGGCCACTTGAAGAACTTGTATTCCTAAACAATTGTAATTTACTTGTTATTCTAGGATGGGCCAAAATTGTTGCTATTTAATTTATGCTTAAATATTACAATATTTGTTATTGTATGATAACATGACATATAGAATAGGAGTGCCACTCATATATCTCTTTTGGTATGAACATGCATTGAATGATTTAGGTATCTAAATTGGCATCTAGATAACTTGGTAAATCATTCTATGGGATTTAATCACACGCCTTAAATAATTGAGTGGGAGAAAGTGTTTTTGTAACACCTATGGCCTCCAAGGTTAGTTGAGCTTTATTATTTATTGGTAATCCCCCCAAGGGGCGTCCATGAATGGAATTTAGCAATATACTTCCTTACAAGGATAGACTAGACAATGGACTCAAACGAGATCTACTCCCCAAGGAGGGATTTTCGTGAGAGAAAATTGAGGGTCGATATCTTGGTAACACACTCAATGTAATTTTATTGATATCCTCCCAAGAGTTCTTGTCAATAAAATTACAAGGCTAAAATTGAAAACGCTGGTTGTTATGTTAACAATTAGGTGGGACCTAGTCTAACTAGTAAATGGTGCGAACTCCCAAAGGAGGCGTAACATTTATGGGTGTTGGATCACCGTTGAATTTTATGATTGAGTTATTTATTTAATTCAAGATAAATATTTAAAAGTGCTTTATCATGATTATTTACTTATATATGTTTTGTTATATTCAGAAATCATGACCCCATCCCTAATGAACATCCTAAAAAATAATATTTTAACCGGAAATAATTATGTCGATCACATGGAAAGGGAAAATTGGGTTGTTGCTGCAAGATGAAAAACATAAGTTTATTCTGTCTGCTCCTAAACCACCTGCTCCTACTTATGAATCTCAGATTCATATGGTTGGTAAAGTTGCTACTGTTAAGACCCGTTAAAAGGTTAAGGAATAACAGAAGAAAAAGCAACTTGGGCCTACCAAGATGGAGACCAAGAAAGTAACCAAGATCAAAGGGAAATGCTTCCTTTGTGGTGAAAAGGGACATTGGAAAAGAAATTGCCCAAAGTCCCAGAACAAGAAGGAACAAGGTAATATTAATTATCTTGAAACATGTTTTCTGGCAGATTCTACAGATTCTTGGATCATAGACTCTGGAGCCACAAATCATGTTTGCTATTCCTTACAGGTGTTCCAAGAAAGGAGAAAGTTGAATAAAAATGAAATCAACTTGCGTTTGGGCAACGGAACGTTAGTGTCTGCAAGTGCAGTGGGAGATATTAGAGTTTATTTGGATTCTAGAAGGTATTTAGATTTAACAGACGTTTATTATGTACCTCAATTCAAGAGGAATTTAATTTCAGTTTCTTGTTTGAATAAATTTGGATATTCGGTTACTTTTAATAAAGTTTTTATTATTAGTAAGAATGACAAAATTATTGGCCAAGGTACATTGGAAAACGGTCTATACTTTTTGCATAGAAATATCTCTCACTCGTTAGACACAGAAATAACGGAACCTAATCATAAAAGAGTAAAATTATCAACAGATGAAACCTACCTTTGGCATTTACGCTTAGGTCATATTAACCTTAATAGGATTAAAAGATTGGTATATGACGGACCTTTGAGTGACTTAAAGGTTGATGATCTACCAACTTGTGAATCTTGTTTAGAAGGTAAAATGACCAAAAGGACGTTCTCTGCCAAAGGTGCAAGAGCCACTGAATGTTTAGGATTGATACACACTGATGTATGTGGACCTATGAGCATTCAAGCTAGAGGTGGATATGAGTACGTCATCACCTTCACAGATGATTACTCGAGATTTGGTTATGTGTATCTCATGCGACATAAGTCGGATGCTTTTGACATGTTCAAAGCATTCAAAGCTGAAGTGGAAAATCAGCTTGAGAAACACATAAAAATCTTGAGATCTGATCGTGGTGGAGAATATCTATCTGGTGAGTTTCAGCAATTTCTTATTGATAATGGGATAATTTCTCAGTTTTCTGCACCAGGTACACCTCAACAGAATGGGGTAGCAGAAAGGAGAAATAGAACTCTTTTGGATATGGTTAGGTCTATGTTGAGTTATTCAACACTTCCTATTTCTTTTTGGGGATATGCTTTACAAACTGCTATATACATTCTAAACGATGTGCCATCTAAGTCTGTTCCTAAAACACCGCATGAGTTGTGGACTAGGCGCAAGCCTAGTTTACAACACTTAAGGATATTTGGTTGTCCTGCGCATGTGTTAAAAGGAAAGACAGAAAAGATGGAGTCCCGTTCAGAAACATGTATATTTGTAGGGTATCCAAAAGAAACTAAAGGATATTATTTCTATAGTCCTTCAGATCTTAAAGTATTTGTTTCGACAAATGCTAAATTTCTGGAAAAGGACTATATGAATGATTTTGTGCCTAGAAGTAGAATTGTCCTGAATGAGATGTCAGGAGATACAATTCCACGAGAGGTTACACAACCTAACCCAATTGTAAGTTCCGATCCAACACAAGATCAACAACCTACCATTCCACGTCGTAGTGGGAGGGTTAGAACACAACCCGAAAGATACATCGGTCTGGGAGAATCAGTGGAGAATCTCCCGGACGACGATGATCCCTATACGTACAAGGAAGCTATGGAGGATGTTGATAGTCGCCATTGGCAAAAGGCAATGCAATCCGAGATTGAATCTATGTTCGATAACAAAGTCTGGTCCCTTGTAGACTTACCTAAAGGGATTAAACCCATTGGGTGCAAGTGGGTATACAAGAGGAAAAGAGGTATGGATGGAAAGGTGGAAACCTTTAAAGCTAGATTGGTAGCTAAAGGGTATACACAGAAAGAAGGTATCGATTACGAGGAAACCTTCTCTCCTGTGGCCATGCTTAAATCCATTAGGATACTCTTATCCATTGCAGCATCTTTAGATCTAGAGATTTGGCAAATGGACGTCAAGACAGCTTTCCTAAATGGAAGTCTTGACGAAAGCATCTACATGATGCAACCAGAGGGATTCATTGAAAAAGGCCAAATGGATAAGGTATGCAAGTTGCAGAAATCCATATATGGATTAAAGCAAGCATCCAGATCCTGGAACATAAGGTTTGATCAAGCTGTCAAAGGTTTTGGATTTATTCAGAATCCTGACGAACCTTGTGTATACAAAAGGATTAAGGGCGACAAGTTGGTTTTCCTGATTCTTTATGTTGATGATATACTACTCATTGGAAATGATGTAGGTGTATTGACATTAGTAAAAGAATGGTTAGCAAAACAATTTGATATGAAGGACTTAGGAGAAGCAAGTTTTATTCTAGGTATCCAAGTAATAAGGGATAGAAAGAATAGAACGATTACATTATCCCAAGCTTCATACATAGACAAGATCTTGTCCAGGTTTTCCATGCAGGATTCCAAGAAAGGTATGTTACCTTTCAGACATGGAATCAAGCTTTCTAAGGAACAAGTTCCTAAGAATGAGCATAAAGAGCAATTCATGAGTAGAGTTCCATATGCCTCGGCAGTTGGAAGTCTCATGTATGCAATGCTCTGTACTAGACCAGATATTTGTTTTGCTGTTGGCATAGTTAGCAGGTTTCAATCGAAACCTGGTCCTGATCACTGGACGGCAGTCAAGCATATTTTCAAGTATCTCAAGAGAACGAGAGATAATATGCTTGTATACTCTGGAGGGGATTTGGTCCCCGTTGGGTATACAGATTTTGATTTCCAATCAGATTCTGACTCCAGAAAATCCACATCAGGGGCTGTGTTTACTATTGGAGGAGGAGCAGTTATATGGAGGAGTATCAAGCAATCTTGTATTGCTGATTCCACCATGGAAGCTGAGTATGTTGCTGCATGCGAGGCTGCCAAAAAGGCTGTTTGGCTCCGCCAATTCTTGATTGACTTAGAAGTGGTTCCTAGTGCGAATAAGCAGATCACTATCTACTGTGACAATAGTGGAGCAGTGGCTAATTCGAAAGAACCAAGAAGTCACAAGAGAGGTAAACACATTGAAAGAAAGTATCATCTTTTAAGGGAGATTGTTCAAAGAGGTGACGTGACGATTACCAAAATCGCGTCAGCAGAAAATCTAGCGGATCCCTTCACAAAGGCTCTACCTCAGAAGAGTTTCGATGGGCATCTAGAGAACATGGGCTTGAGAGATATGACACATTTGCTATAGCGCAAGTGGGATATTGTTAGGATTATGCTCAATAGCAAGAGTGTAATGTTGTAATTAACAATCTTTTTCATATTAATAAAGTGATTTCTGGTTTAACAAATCGTATAGCATTTATAGTTTAATATTATAATTGTCAAAGTAAATAATCATAAGGTCTAAAGACTATGGGAAAAGAAGAATTGTTCATACATCTGGATATGTATGTGGTAGACACAATTCTTTAGTTAGTCTTGAATAATATTCACAACTTAAGTTAAAGGTTGGGCACCTTTATCTTGTTAAAGTTGTAGAATTCTTTTGCTAGCATTTGAGTGGGATCAAATGAGATATGATGAGTCTAAAATCATCGGAGTGTCTTCGAGCAAAAGGATCTAGTGCACTGGGTGCATTGAATTGGGTCACAATGAAAAGCTTTATCTAGAACCGTCAGTAGATAATAGTGTTTTCATTATTAGGACAATCGGAGAGTCTATCTTAATCCTGAGATAAATGATGAACTTATGGTTGCAAGTGATATCATTTGAGTTATCAATGAGTACGATTATATCGCATAGTCTATCCTCGATAGTTTGGTGATATTCATTTGTTAATCGATAGAGGACTTCATTTATAGATATGGACATCGTGGCTCCATTTAATTAAATGAGAGTATAATATCATCATATGGATTTTTTGAGGTAATTGGATATTAAATCTCAACGTTGAGTTTTCGATAGTGTCTATTGAAAACATGGCTTCTGGACAAGTCAAAATATCCAAGTTCAAAACGTGGTCATATGAGTAAATATGGTAACTTGGAGAGTTATAGGCGGTCTATGAACTCTTGGCGATTACTGATATTAATCACGAGGATACACTACCTCCAATATGATTGTCTACGGTATGAATGAGGAGCATCTTCCTTTTCTATCTTTATTTAAGAGTTCAGTTTTAGCTCTTTAGTGGAATGAGTTAAAATTAATGGATCGGACCTAAGTGAATCATTTGTTGATTGTGATTAGGTTATGTCTATTGAAGCTTAAATTTAGATGGCCCGCCAAGATCCCCAATCCACACGGACTTGCATGGATCACTTGATAAATTCTACCGGACCAATTTAAGGGTCCATCTAGAATTGCATTTAATATATTAAGAATATAATTTGCACATTATTTTAGTAATGGGCTGCTCAATTATATTAATATATTAATGAAAGGCATGTGGGCTTGTTTCTTTTAGTAAGAATGGGTCTGGTTCACATGTGGGCTTTTTATTTAAAATCCAATGGATTAAATGAAATAAGAAAATAATATTTGGCCCATTTACTCTAAGTGGGGCGGCAAGGGTTAATTTTTAACCTAAAATATTATTTTGTTTCATTGTTTTAATTAAATAAGAATTAATTAATTGTTTAATTAAGAAACAAATCTTTTCTAATCAGGAAATATATTTCCTAAAAGTAAAAGTAAAAGACTTGTTTGATAAGTAAATAAATAATTAGTTTTATTTATTTAATCAAATAAGAAATCTTTTTATTTAGTCAAAATAAAAGAATAAAAGATTTATGAATTGAATTAGGGTTTGAAGTCTTTAACTAGATGGGAATTAGGGTGCAACAAAAACTCTTTTAAGCTTGTATGTTGCGGCAACCCTAGTCCATTTAGGTTAGAGAATTCGGCCACCCTAAAAGAAAAGAAGGAAAGAAAATTTTGGCCACCTATATATTCATACTTATAGAAATCGGCCACTAGAAGTTCTTGGTGCTTGAGATTCTATTTTCTTCTTCTTCTCAATTCATAGAAAGATTTTATTCTACTAAAACATAAAAGAGTGTTAGATTATTCTTTGATGGTACACTAATTGCTTGTTCATCAATAAGCTTGTGTGTACAACATCGATTTAGGTTCACGCGAGTTTCGATCACTAGATTGAGAACTCAAAAGTGACCGGAATAATCTTAGTCATTCTTTTGATTGTTTTTGTGACTAACAAAGAAAAGAAAAGTTTGTTTGTCCATTCACAGGTTTGCAATTCAAAGAAAAGGGAGACCACGCTCCTAGGTGATCCACGTTCGTGCTAGGATTGAAGATCTTGCGGATTACCATCGACGTAAGTCAATCGGATCACGCGACAAAAGGTATTATTCTTTTGTTAGATAATATATATGTTTAATTGATTAAAGGGTTTAAGGTTTATAAAAGGAAAAATTTTTAAAAGTCACTAAATCTTTTTTTTAGTCTCGCTTCCGCTGCGTGTACTTCTTTGGTATTTTTCCCTACAATGGCAACATAGTACGGAACAAGGCTAGACTTGTAGCACAAGGGTACTCTCAAATTGGGGATATCGACTTTGAGGAGACTTTTGCTCCCGTTGCCCGCTTAGAGTCCATTAGGCTTCTCTTGTCCATCTCTTGTGTGCACAAGTTCAAATTGCACCAAATGGACGTCAAGAGTGCCTTCCTCAATGGCTTCTTGCAAGAGGAAGTGTTTGTTGAACAACCTAAGGGGTTTGTGGATGCACACCACCCCAACCATGTTTATCACCTCAAGAAGGCACTTTATGGGTTGAAACAAGCACCGAGGGCTTGGTATGAGCGCCTCACTCAATTTCTTGTTGACAATAACTACACAAGAGGTAGTGTTGACAAGACACTATTCATCAAGAGAGACAATGATGAGCTTTTCATAGCTCAAATATATGTTGATGATATAGTGTTTGGCTCCACCAACAACACCAAGGTCCAACAATTTGTTGATGTTATGTCTCATGAATTTGAGATGAGTCTTGTTGGTGAGCTTAGTTACTTCCTAGGTTTGCAAATTAGGCAACTAGATGATGGGATTTTCATAACCCAAGCCAAATATGCCAAAAACCTAGTGAAGAAGTTTGGTCTTGAAAAAGCCAAACATTGTGACACTCCTATGAGCACCACTTTGAAGCAAGCAAGGATGCTAGCAGTAAAAGTGTGGACCAAACCTTATATCGTGGCATGAAAGGGAGCTTGCTCTATTTGACCGCAAGTAGGCCCGATATATCATTTAGTGTAGGAGTTTGTGCTAGGTACCAATCCGATCCCAAGGAGTCCTATCTCTCTTCGGTTAAGAGAGTCATTCGCTTTGTGAATGGGACTTCCAACTATGGGATTTGGTACTCATTTGACACTAATCCTAGTCTTGTAGGATATAGTGACGCGGATTGGGTGGGAAATTGTGATGATAGGAAAAGCACATCGGGAGGTTGCTTCTTCTTAGGCAACAATCTTGTGTCTTGGTTTTGCAAGAAGCAAAACTCGATTTCCTTGTCCACGGCGGAAGCCGAGTACATAGCCGCGGGGAGTGGATGCACTCAACTTATATGGATGAAGCAAATGCTAGTAGACTACGGATTCAACCAAGGTACACTCACTCTCTTTTGTGATAACATGAGTGCTATTAATATTTCCAAGAATCCGGTTCAACATTCTAGAGCTAAGCATATTGACATCCGCCATCACTTCATTAGAGAGCTTGTTGAAAATAAATGCATAGTACTTGAACATGTAGGTACAAATGATCAACTTGCGGACCTATTTACTAAACCCTTAGATGCTACTCGATTTAAAACTCTTAGTAGATCTATTGGGATATGTCTTGTGGAGTGATGTGTTCTATGATTGACCTCATATGGGGAACTCAATCAAAGAGAGCTATTTTGCATTCTTGTCACTTGCAAAAAAAATTTGAAATATCTTATGCTTCTATTTTAATTGCTTGAGTAAGCTTGGTTGTACATATGTATATATGTTTTCAAATTCTATAAGTGTGAACCTTGCTTGTTTACAATCCATGTCATATTGATGTTCAAACATGCATTTTTGGACTAGGAGATTTACATAGGAAGTATGATGTGAATGACCTATAGTTATCTCCATGACATGATGATTCTTATTAATAACATGCTAATGCCAAATGAAAAAGCATGAAATTCATATAACATGCTCACATGAAAAGCATGAATTGATGATTGTATATTCTAAAAATGCAAAACTTGTGTGAAAGCTTATGAGACTCAAAATGAATAAAGGATCTTGTATCCGTTCAAAGGAATTCTTATTCCAAATGTCTCTCTTTCTTTATTAGTTGAACATGGCTACTATCATACGGATATCTTATCCGGAAAAATCAAATAGGGTGCAAAGTCGCTCATGCCATGTTTCGCTTATAAAGTTGGATATAGTTGCTCATATATTAAAATCAAAAACTCTATATCCTTGCTTTTCTCATGACATTGGTGAAATTGGTTTGAATTCTAATTAGAAACCTTTGTCATTTGCTTTGCCAAATACCATTGTATTTTGGACTTGAATGTTATATGTCTTGTATGCAAAGCATGTTGGATTCACACATTTTCTCAAATAAATCTCCTTGTTTCTCTTCAATTAATTGAAGTGCATAAAGTGACTTATATGTATATGCAAATAACTTGCATGCTTCTATCTCTTGTTGCTATGAGTGACCCGGTTGGGGACTACTCCTTTGCCTATATCATGACAAAAAGGGGGAGTAGGATATGGTAAGGGGAGATGCAAATTGGTGTTGCAATTGTGCACTTTGGGGAGATAACGCATTGAGGGGGAGTAACCATTTGAGGGGGAGCATTGCATTTATCATACATTGCATATATTTTGTAATGTTGTGCCTAAATTCTAAAAATGCAAATGCTTGTTTTGATGTCACTTGATTAATCTCACATGTACTTTTTGGAAAAATATAGAAACTTTGTTTTGTAGGATTGGTTGTTCTACAAGAGATTGGAGCATTGAAGATTTTATTTTGTTTATTATCTCTTTGTATTGTAGAAGATCTATGTTATCCCGTTGTTTCTATTTTTAAGTGAGGAATCAATGTGAGTGGTGGTTTTGTCACGAAATAGCCAAAGCGGGAGATTGTAAGGATTCTCGTAGTTTTTAATTGGCTTATTTCGTGATCAAACCATATGTGGGGATCATGTAAGGGTAGCTTAGGAATGTGTTCAAGCTCAAGGCCCTTGCAAGTGTTAAGCACTCCAAAGGTATATGTTTAGTGCTTAATTTTCTATGAAGAGATTTAGTGCACACACTCACTTAGCATACTTGCATTTGTGTGCATTCTCTTCACATGTCACTTATCACACTTGCACTTCGGAGAATGTTTCGGATGATTTCCGAGACATTTGGGACATTCCGTGTTTTTATCGGAAATCGAAATTCAATTCCGAACTTAAATTGAAAGGTTATATAATTTTCCATATTTATAATTGAGTTCGGATTAATTTTCTGAAGACGGAATTGAATTCCGAGGTTCGAGGTTAACTGGACTGAAGAACGCTCGTGTCCAAAGTCAGCTTAGTGTGGCAGATAGCCACACATAGCATGGGGTGGCGTGTGAGCCACGGGCTCCCCACGCCCAAACCCCTCCTCTGCCCCCGTTTGCTTCACGGGACAATCAACACGCCCTCACCTGATTCATTTTCTTCTTTGTTTTGATTGCTTTATATTTTGGTTGTCTGTGTGTTAAAATATATATATATATATATATAATCACGTGTTCTGATATGTATATAATATATATATATATATATATATGTTTGCTTTTATTGTTTTTGTCTTCTGTTGTTTGTGAGTTAAAATATATATATATATTTATATATAATAATATCTAAACGTGTTAGTATATAGATGTATGTGCCTTTGCTGTTTGTTAATATATATATATATATATATATATATATTTGTATATTCCTTTTTTTTTTGTCTTTTGTTTATATTATATATCTATATATATATATTGAAGTGCTTCACGCCTTCACCTTATTTTGTGTCTTTTCCATCTTTTGCATATATTAAATATATATATATATATATCTATAAAAACGATGGCGTTTTTTGTTGTCTTTGAAGACCTATACATTATTTGTATATATATATATTTTCTTCTTCATTTTTTTTCAAGGAGGCAAGCAACACACTTTTGAGAGAGCAAAAAATATCTTCAAGAGAGAAACTCCCAAGAACTTGTCTTTAACTCTCAAAACCCATTTTCATATGCATCAAAATATCATCTAAACATTTTTTAGCATAGTTAGGATGTTTACTCGCATGGGTCCTAGTCAACACACTTCCCTTGGTATGTTCTTCACTATTATCATTTATAATTAGTGTTTTATTTATCAAGGCATCTCTTTTATTATTTGCTTGTTCTTAGATTAAAATCTAATATTCCAAATAGAGATTGTTGTGTTTGACATGATTGAGTGTTGTATTGTGATAGCTAATTAGGTTTTGTGCTTAATCTTGATTAGCTAAACTATTTGATTGAACATGTCATTTAGTTTTTAATATCTAGGATTGTTCTAATTGCATATTAATCATCTTAGATAAGCATATAAGGTTTCCCTTGCTCTATGTTGCATTTTGGATATTCACATATATTCACTTAGGGTTGTATTCTCTTTATAGAGAAAGTAAGTCTTGTGTGTAGCTTCCAGGATTAGGTTGCTTAGATCGCATGCAAATTGGACTAGGTTCACTCATACCGGGATTAGGTAGGTGTGTGATTACTTCCGGGATTAGGTTGTAATCGTTTACACATTTAGTGGATTTGAGGTTCGAGTGTGGCTTACTTACTAGCCTGTGGTTTTTCCCATGAGGGTTTCCACGTAAAAATCAAGTGTTATTTAATTTCCACATATTTTACTTGATTTATTGCTTTATCTATTTAGGGGTAATTTCGTAATTTTGACTATTACAAAAAATTGGGTAAAAAGCGTAAAATCTATTCACCCCCCCTCTAGATAGTTTTATACACACCGTGCTATAATTAGTTTCACTTCCCTTGATGGACTTTAGGTTGAGGGAAGTTAGCCTGAGGAGCTCTTGTAGGATGAGCTTGAGGTGGACTTCTTGGTGCCACCTTCACTTGAACACTTCTTAAACACTCTTTTAGGTCAATTTTCTTCCTAGGTTGTAAGGTTTATAGTTAGTGTTGGCATCAATTCCATATCAAAATGTGTTTATCTTGTAATGTTTAGTGGTTAGTATATTGAAGAATTAAGAAGACGAAGGACGTCTCAACCACAATTCATTCAAGAAGCCGGCTTTTAAGAGATTCGTGCATCATTGGTCAACAAAGGTATTAAAAGACCTCATATCTCTTACAAGGCTAGGCACACACACACACATAGCATTTTTGTGTGTTCCTTCATGATTTAATTTCATTTATATATCACTTTCACACACTTGGCAAAATATGCTCATGCATTCATATTATGTTGATAAACTTTGTGTTTTGCATTTTCTAGGACTATGTCCGGAAACTAGCATATGTGTGTGTCTTTGTGTTTGTATGTTTCCGTATTTTTGTATTTGGACTTGAATATGCTCTATTATGATTCCTTATTAAGTTCCGGTCGTTTCGGTTACTCATTCATGTAGTTTCGAGTCCAAGCGATGTAGCTTCGCTAGTTTTCGTTCTCATTCATTGAGTTGACTTCATCGAAGTTTTCTGAGATGATTTCTCAACCGTTTTTCAAAGTTGTGTAGTCTTCGTCGTGCATGAGAGAGTCACGGTTCGTAATTCTAAAACGGATTCAAAATCAGAGTTCGGATGCCCAAGATACGGGCTGAAGAACCGAGGGAGCGTGTGAGAAGACAGCCCAGGCGGTGAGGCCACTTGGGCTGGCCGTGTGTGTGGCCGTGGGCCCCACGGCCTTGAGGGGCCTCTGCCCCCGTGTGGGCCACGCGCCCCCCATGGCCAGGGGGTGACGTGGCCTCACACCATTGGTTGGTTTGGTCTTCTCTCTCTTTCTATTTCTTCCCTCTCTCTCTCCATTTGAAATTTTAAGAAGAAAAATTGCAAGTTTCCCGTAAGGAATTCTCTCCAATTTTTCAAATTTTCAAAACACTATATCTTCCTCATCCGGAGTCGGATTTGAGTGATTCAAGTTGGAGAGTGTTCGTATTTGAGTGCTCTATCATCTCCAAGTGGTTTGGTGGCTGTTTGATCGTGATTTCTGGTGGTTCAACACTGATTTCCGAACCAGCTATAGAATCTAAGGTATTGGACTTAACTTTGGGATTTCTTTCTTTTTAACCTTCCATTTGCTTGGGGTTTCTTCTTCTATATCTATGTTTATGTTTGGTAAAAGCTATTGAGAAAGATAGCTTGATTATCATTCTAATTGAAAGTCAATTTGTGGACTAATGTTGACTAGTTTCTATGATTCTAGGTTTTACATATGTTTGTGAGTTGTATTGTGATTAGAATGGCATCTTAGGTTGTTTGGAACTTAATTGAATTAATTTTGTGTTAAATGACCTTGAGATTTGATTTGATCCTCTGATTGAAGAAATCTAGGATTTGTGTATTTGTTTGTGATTTAGAGAATCTAGGTTTTGATTGATGAAAATCTCAAATCCTTGCTCTATATTTTTGACTAGAATATTGATTGATTTTAATCTCATATATCTAGCATTTAATTGTATATTGATAGCATCTTGAATTTGTGCTTCATGAATATATTTTGATTCAAGTGTTGTATATGTGAATGAGACTTTGAGCGTATGTGTTTGGTGTTTCACATGCTTAGGTTTTTATTCTCGTATTTTGCATTTAGACTTGATTACTTGTGATATCACATGTTTAGGTCTATTTGTGCCATAGAATGTATTGATGACATGTTCTATGTTGATTTGATTGTTTGCATCATTTGTATTCACATGATCACACTAGGAAGTCCTTGTAAAAGGCATGAAGTCTTGGGTAGAGTCGGGGTGACTCGGATAGCCAAGCAAGAAGTCTTGCCTAGAGTCGGGATGACTCGGATAGGTAAGCAAGGAGTCATGGCTAGAGTCGGGAGGACTCGGATAATCATGCATGGGAGGCTCCCTAGAGGCAAGAGTGCCTTGGATAGGGAGTTGACTATTGTATTGGTAAGCCTAGGCGTATGGTTAGACATAGACTCCGATAGAGCGGGGTACACGGAAGGTGTATGCACTCTTGAGGAATTTCTAATCTACCATCGATGTTGGTTGTGTGTGGTGTCCAATATATGGTGGTTTCGCATCATTGAGGGATTTCACACTTTCCAATAGGGTTGGGTAGGCTTAGACTTCATTAGGTTGGGTGAGCTAAAGATTGGTCACTGTGTGAATGTTCTATGTTTACTTTCCAATAATATAGTACCCAATGGTTGTAGTTCAACTCGTGGATGTTTCCTCCTTGGAGGTTTTACCACGTTAAAAAATCTCTTGTGTTAATTCTTCCTATCTCTTTCTCTTATATTTTAATTGTATATTTTATTATCTTGATTCATAATATTCACATGTGATGTATTGTGAAGCAAGACCTTGTATAGTGTGATTAGTGAATTCTTTCTATTGATCAATTTTGTATATATGATTCTTTTGTATATTGTAATTTTTGTATAGTGACATTTTGATCACTCTTGTAACTCATTGAACATCTATTGAAATACAAGCTTACTTTGTTGTTATGTTTATTTGTTCTTATACCTCACATAACTAGTTGATATACTTAGACTTTGCTCTTATGATTGTATTATCGTATTGTTTATGTATGTCTTCCTTAGCTTATTGTGTTATGTGTAAGGCTACCTTGAGGGACAAACGAAAGTTTGTTCAAGGGTTTGAAAAAGGTGTAAAAACCTATTCACCCCCCCCCCCCCCCCCCTCTAGGTATGCTTTAAGCAATTTAACTTTGTTTGTATACTTTCATAGGTAATTGACGAGGAGCAAACTCCTCGAGGTTCAGACTCTTGACAAATACGGTCTTGCTAGGAGTGGAGGACACTTTGTCATCTTCAAACCCAAGACCCCTCTTATCACTTGGCCTTTTTCCAACATCTAACATGTGGTAAAGTTTTTTAGTGCTAGAGCCCATCTTGGCCATCAATTCTCTAGCATCTTCAAGCTCCCACTTTATCCTTTCCTCACTCCTCTTAGATAAGTCTAATAAGTCTAACTCCTTTAGCTTATCTTCATTCTCCATGGATCTCACCACTTCTTCACTTAAGTGGTCAACTTCGGTTGATAGCTCAAGATTTTCTTCTTTCAACCTTTGAATCTCTCTCTTGTTCTTCAACCTTGAGCTTTCAAACTTAGTGATGTAGTCTTGAATATCCATTTTCTCCACATTTCCATTTGTGCAGTTAGATGAGGAGTCATCTTCACTTGAGTCATTTTCCTCTTGACTCTCTTCCTCTTCTTCACTAGTACCTTTGCTCTTATGGGAGGGTTTAGTAAATAAGTTCGCTAGTTGATCGTTATTACCGGCATGTTCAAGTACTATGCATTTGTTAACAACTAGTTCTCTTATGAAATGATGTTGGATGTCAATATGCTTTGTCCTAGAATGTTGCACCGGATTCTTTGAAATGTTAATGGCACCCATGTTATCACAAAAAAGAGTTAGAGTACCTTGATTGAATCCGTAGTCGACAAGCATTTGCATCATCCAAGTAAGCGCTTTTCCTCTTGAAGACAAACTTTGCATGAGAAGTTGCTTTGAGGTCGTAAATTCGGCTGAATATTAAATAAACAAGTGTTATTTAAATATCAAGTGCTAATTCGTTCTAGAGGGGGGGGGGGGGGGGGGGGGGGAGTGAATAGATTTTATCAATGCTCTCTTTGCACTCTTAACAATATATATTCTCATGCAAAATTTAGAATTATGTTTTTAAAAGCTCTCAATTAAAAATATGATTTTTGAGTCATTAGTTTGACCTAAGAACAAAGAGGTATATTTATAGGAGGTCAAATTGAAGCTATATCGTTTTGGACAAAATCAATTGTCGCCATTTTCTGTCGCCATTTGTCTCAGGGCGACATCTCATTGCAACATCATACCTAATTGATTTTCAGGAATAAAACTTTTTGTCGGCATGGCGACACCAACAAAGGGCGACAATGCCCTGTTTCTACTTTGTGCACAATTTGCAAGTGTGCAAAGTGGTGAATCCAAAGGAGAAGCCAAGGGCATTCTCCAAAAGAGATCTTCACTGAAGACAAGCACACCAATGTGCAAACACAGACGTTTCCAAACAATCTTCGGGAAACAAATTACACAACACATAAACACACAATAATATACAAACAACAAAGTGCAAGTGTGAAATGTGACATGTGAAAAGAATGCACACATATGCAAAAATGCTAAGTGTGTGTGTGCAACTAAATCTCTTTAAAGAAAAAACTAAGCACTAGAGATATACCTTTGGAGTGCTTGTCACCTTGAGGTCTTGAAAGGGCTTTGAGCTTGATCCTCAATCACCTAAACTACCCTTACAATTCAATCCCCAATTGTGGTTTGTCCATGAAATAAGCCAACCAATAAATGAGATCCTTATAGGACTGCCTGGCTATGAGGCTCACGGCCTCCCTCACGCGCCCACAAGCTTGGCCATTGGCCAAAGCTTGCTTCCCTCATGCTCCTCTCGCGTTCTTCGACCGTATTTAGGCCTTCGAACTCTGATTTTGAATCTGTCTTTGGATTACAAATCGTAACTCCCTCATGCACAACGAAGACTATGAAACTTTGATAAAAGGTTGAGAATTCATCTCGGAATACGATGACGAAGACAACTTAACAAATGAGAACGCAAAGTAGCGTAGTTACATCGTTTGGACTCGAAACCTATTGAATGAGTAACCAAAATGATCGGGACTCAATAAGGAATCAAATGAGATCATGTTCAAGTCCAAATACAATAAAACACAAACAAATAAACACAAGATCACACAAGTATGTCATTTCCTAGACATAGTCTTAAAACATGTAATTCTATAATGTATGTCAATATGAGTTCAATGCATGAGCATACTAAAACATGTGAATGTGTTATATAAATGGCGTACAATGATGCAGAGACACTTGTGAATGAATTGTGTGTGTGTGCCTATCCCTTGTAAGAAGAATGAGGTCAATTATACCTTTGTTGAGCAATGAAGCTTATTCCCCTTTATAAGACACCATCTTCATGAACAGTAGCCGAGTCTTTCTTTGAAACTTTGAATCATCATGTCAACAACCACTAATCAATACAAGATAAACACCGTTTTGATATGGAATACATGCCAAGACAAACCAAAAACCTAACAGATCATTTACCCCATTTCAGAAAGCAAGTCGGTTAGCCCTATTCATGTAGTATCGAAGAAGTCTAGTTTGACTATGGTGCAGAATGATGACAACGAGTTGGTACCATAGAGGGTTCAAACAGGTTGGCGAGTATGCATGAACTATAGGAAACTCAACACAGCCACCAAAAAGGATCATTTTCTACTACCATTCATTGATCAGATGTTGGAGCGTCTAGCCGGTCGTAGTCATTACTAATTTTTAGACAGGTACTCCGGGTACAACTAGATCGCTACTGCTCCAGAAGACCAGGAAATGACCACCTTCACATGTCCTTTTGGTACATTCGCCTACAGACGGATGCCATTTGGACTATGCAATGCACCAGGAACATTTCAGCGGTGCATGACATCTATATTTTCAGATATGGTGGAGGGTGACAAAGTCGTTTTGTGTGTATTTAAAATCCACTTCTCAAACAATATTTGTAAACCTAGCAATGCCTATAAGGTTATGAAAACACATGTATTGTGGCAAGCAAGGGTCGTCCACAGAGATCGGAATTTAGATAAAACTAATCTATACTTAAGTGATATTAATGCAATAAAGATAAATGGTTGATGATGTTGAAATGTAAAATAGCAAATATTTAATATGAAACTAGAAATGTAACTAAAAATGGAATATGAAAGTAATGAAAGATATATATAATGGAGACTAGGGAGTTAACGGATTAGAAAGCAAACATTTGGGCAAATGTAATAAACTCGTAAATATGCACGTTTTGACGAATGTAGCCAACCTAGGGTGTATAGGTTGGCTATCTATCCCTAGCAAGGGGCCAACCTAGGGTGTATAAGAGGCCTACTAGTGATTGGTCCCTTTTAAATAACCAACCTAGGGTGTATAGTGTCGGTTGTTCGGTTAGGACCATAGCAATGAAGCTCGTGTATCTATCTCTGGCTCAATCGATTTTACTATAGCCAATCTAGGGTGTATAGAAGAGGCTTCTAAGTCTTTTACGAGAGCTGTCCTAGGATGTATAGAAACGGACACCCATTTGAAGTTAGATGAAGAGCGCGGTTATCGAGCCGGGATTACAAGAATCCCATCTATTCATGAGAGCAATAAACAACTATTTAGGATGTATATCTAGTTGCCTAAAAAGATTGAATCCAATGGAAGCTTGCAAAGAAAGTGTATCTAAAACAAGTAAATCCAATGAAATCTATTCATACTCTTGAATGAATCAATAGAAGATAGACATATAAAAGAAATAACGCTTATATACAAAAGCCCAATCATTCACAAACTAATCCATAGACCCCCTTAGTGGGGTTTAGCTACTCAATGACAATAAAAGAAATAAGAGAAAAGATGAGGAATCACCCTTGAAGATCATCTCCACCTTGATAATCCCTTAGATGTTGAGTAGAAAGCTTATGAAATGAGAAGAAATGGATTCCTAGGTCTAGTTACAACTTTCAGAATTTCTAGGTGGAAAAGCGTGGAGAGCTCTCTGAAAAACCGAAGAGGTATATTTATACTCTTCTCGAAAATAGGTCAGAAAATACTGATGTGCCAGAATCTCACACATAGTGCACTAGTAGTGTGCAGGTGCGCTTACCAGCACAGTACCCGAGCACTAGGGATTTCTGGGAGTCTTCGGCCTTAAAGTGCGGGTCCAATGTGGTTGATAGTGCGGTTGGGACCTGCACTTTATCATTTCTTCATAATTTCATCTCCCGGGATTTTGGCAGGAGTGCGGGTCAAGTGCGGTTAGGACCCGTACTTTATGCCATTCTACTGGAGGTGGGCTGGTGGGCTGGTGCGCTGGTAGTTCGCGGGTGAGCTTGCTTGCACAGTACCCGCGCACTGACGCTTGTTTTCCTTGCTTTCCGACTTGTTTCGTGATTGAACTTCGTACATTTCATCTCTATCCCCTGAATTACATCTATTGCCTGCAATTACCACAAACGAGCCTATTTAGACAAGAAATATAAGGAAAAATGCACGGGAACGAGGCAAAGGACACGGATTTGAGGCCCAAAATGTACAACATAAATAGTCCGATCAGAGGGCTTCATAGAGATCTTCATGGATGATTTCTCAGTAATGGGAAATTCTTTCGGCGATTGTTTGAGGAACCTAACTTCAGTGTTGGCAAGGTGCAAGCAAGCTCATTTGGTGTTAAACTGGGAGAAGAGTCACTTCATGGTAACAGAAGGGATAGTGTTAGGACACATCATCTTGGGTAGAGAAATTGAGGTGGATAAGGCAAAAATCGACGTTATGAGGAGTTTGCAGCCCCCAAGAATAGTTGGAGAAATAAGAGCATTCTTGGGGCATGCAGGGTTTTATTGGAGATTCGTTAAAGACTTCTTGAAGACTTCGGGACCCCTATGTCGATTGCTTCAGAAAGAGATTGAATTTGACTTTGATGAGAGGTGCGTGGCAGCATTCAATGAACTTAAGGAAATATTGACCACCGCACCCATCATAAGGCTGCCTGATTAAAGTTTGCTCTTCGAGCTAATGTGTGATGCTTTTGACTACGCAGTTGGGGTAGTACTAGGGCAGAGGGTAGACAAAATCCCATATGCCATCTACTACACTTCGAGAACTTTGAATGACACGCAATTGAACTACTCAACAACAGAGAAAGAGTTGCTAGCAGTGATCTTTGCGTTGGAGAAGTTTAGATCATATTTGATTGGAGCGAAAGTCATAGTGTTCACTGATCACTTAGCACTCCAATATCTCCTCCAGAAGAATGACGCTAAACCAAGACTTATTAGGTGGATCCTTCTGTTATAGGAATTCGATTTTGAGATCGGAGACAGGAAAGGGAGTGAGAATGTGGTGGCAAACCACTTGAGTAGGATGATGCTAGAGTAATATGCGGAGGAGGACACCCTTCCTTTGAGAGACAATTTTCTAGATGAGCAGCTTTTGAGATTGAATGACACATAGCCATGGTATACTGATATAGTCAACTACCTCACAAACCGAATCTTCCTAATAGACAAGTCAAGGGAGAAAGAGGTTCGTTTTCAACACAAGGAAGTATTTTTGGTCTGACCCATACTTGTTCAAACATGGGGTGGACCAAATCATTAGGAGGTGCATTCCAGAGAGTGAACAGTTAGATATCCTGAAGTTCTATCATGAACTTCAATGCGGAGGCCACTACAGTTCCAGAAAGACGGCAATGAAGGTTCTTCATTCAGGCTTCTATTGGACATCATTGTTCCAATATGCCTATCACTTTTGCTTACAGTGTGACCAATGTCAGAGAACAGGGAACATAGGAAATAGGAATGAGATGCAACAGTCCAGTTAAATGGTAGTTGAGATTTTCGACGTATGGGGAATTGACTTCATGGGACCTTTCCCACCTTCAGACGGAAACATCTACATTATAGTAGCTATGGACTACGTTTCAGAATGGATTGAAGCAATAGTCACGAAGACCAATTACAGCAAGGTAGTTGTGAAGTTTGTAAGGAGTACGATCTTCTCAAGGTTTGGGACTTTACATGCCCTCATCAGTGACGGGGTTAGTCATTTCTATAACAAGGTATTCACCACAATTCTGAAGAAATATAGTATGAATCATAAGGTTGCAACCCCCTGCCATCCTCAAACTTCAAGTCAAGTAGAAGTCAATAATAGACACATCAAGCAGATACTAGAAAAGACAGTGAGCGCAAGCCGGAAGGATTGGTCGTTCGAACTAAAGGACGCCTTGTTGGCTTATAGGACTACATTCAAGACTCCGATTGGGATTGCACCATACCGTCTGATTTTTGGGAAAGCTTGCCACCTGCCGGTAGAATTAGAGCACAATGCTTACTGGGCACTTCAGAAGCTGAATTGTGATATGGACGAAGTAGGAGAGGTGTGGAAACTTCAATTGAACAAGCTTTAGGAACTTAGAGACGCGGCATATGAGAATTCCAAGATTTATAGAGAAAAGACCAAGAGAATGCATGACAAGAACATAATCCTGTAGGATTTGCATCCGAGCATGCTAGTTGACGCGTCTGAACCGATTCTACAAATGCCACTGTAAATTAACCTATTCTACCTCGGTTATACTAAAGGGACGTGCAAGTCTGGTGACCCCGCTAAACTAGTGTAGTGAGCAAGTAAGGGTATCGTTCCCACAAGGTTAGCACTGTATAGACGCTTAAAATAGCTTAACTCTACAATTTTCTAATTATGCTAAAAAATGTTGATTAAATTAACTAATGATCAACACATTAACTATTCTAAGATTGAAATTGGCTAAGTAACAATTACAACTACTTGATTCAAATTCTAGACTAAAAGTTGTTAAGTGAATAGATTCATTCAAGTATATCCCTAGTATCTAATCAATCATTCATTAAGTTCACTCACCAATTCCTAACATGCATCTATTCATGTAAATTATTAAGCACTAAATTCTCAACTCTAATCACAATCTAAGGTTAAAGAAGTAATCAAAGGAGAATTATTCTATTGCTAGTAGAGAATTATAAGTTAATAATCTCTACACATAGATGCTAAAATAGGGAATATGCAATAAATGGTCTTATGCATACAAGTTCAGCAAGTTATTACACAATAAAGCAGATTGGTGGTTGCAACCACCACTTATTAAAGCATTAATGGATATATGCATAACTTGAGAAGATTATATCAATATGATAGATTATATAGCAAGGAAAATACAAGAATTAAATCTAATCCCCTAACAAGAGAAATTAGTTACATATAGAATCAAGATTACAAAGATAGACAATCAAAGGAAACATCACCAATTGGTAAGCTTGTGAAGTGGAAATGATCCTTCTTGCAATCCAAGCAACAAATCCTTCTATGGCAACTTGAGGTGATCACACTAAGTAACCAAAATATGGTGTTTGGTTACCTAGAAAATAGCCAAGAAACAAACTATATCTCTTGCTTGCTAAGAACAAAATATCTAATAATATCTACTTCTCTCTATCTATTCTCTCTCTTGAGAGCATTCCTTGAGTAGTCAAAATGACATGCAAGTGTGCATGGATGAGAGAGAAGGCCTTCCAAGGACAATAGGTGGAAAAAAGGGGCAAAATTGATTGGCTATTGGGGCGAGCTTCGATCAACTTGCAGCTTATCAGAGTCACCGGCGAGTATGTGCGGCAGCTTTGTGCCCACTGAATGATCCCGCCGTATTTCCTCGCAGACTTATTCCGCGGGCTTTGTCTCTCCATGCTTCTTGCATGAACTCGCTAAAGCTGACGGGGACTTCGTGCGGCGACTTTATTCCTACTGGACAGAATGCATGAACTCGTCGGATGGTGGAATGGTCCTTCCCGCGGCTTCGTGCGGCGAGACATGTCCAGCTGAAAGGTGTGTCTGAACTCGCCGGAGTAAGGTTGCTTGCATGGCAGCTTCGTGTGGCGGGACATGTCCTGTTGGGCAGGGAGCATGAACTTGCCGGCCCTGCTCTTCTTCTGTTTTCTGCCTAATTTGCCCTCTTTTCGTCACTTTGGACAAAAATGCCCTTGAAATGCCTGATTTACCTGAAAAGACTTATTTACAACATTAAACACATAGAATGCTTAGAAAACGGTTACAAAAACAAGGTAAAAGGGGCGCCAAATGTAAACATATGGAGCGTGATCATTAGTTCTCTTGTTCAATACTAGGTTGAGATTATTGTACTGAAAAATACCGTAGTACACGCAGCGGAAGCGAGACTAAAAAATAGATTTAGTAGTTTTAAAATTTTTTCCTTTTTATGAACCTTAACCCTATAATTAATTAAGCATACATATAATCAACAAAAGAAGAATACCTTTTGTTGCGTGATCCGATTGACTTACGTCGATGGTAATCCGCAAGATCTTCAATCCTAGCACGAACGTGAATCACCTAGGAGCGTGGTCTCCCTTTTCTTTGAATTGCAAACCTAAGAATGGACAAACAAACTTTTCTTTTTCTTCTGTTAGTCACAAAAACAATCAAAAGAAGACTAAGATTATTCCGGTCACTTTTGAGTTCTCAATCTAATGATCGAAACTCACGTGAACCTAAATCGATGTTGTACACACAAGCTTATTGATGAACAAGCAATTAGTGTACCATCAAAGAATAATCTCTCCACTCTTTTATGTTTTAGTAGAATAAAAATAATACTTTTCTATGAATTGAGAAGAAGAAGAAAATTGTATCAATCAACAACTAGGGTGGCCGAATTCCATATGTGGTAATATATAGGTGGCCGAAATTTTGCTTCCTCTTGTCTTTAGGGTTGCCGAAATCCTCCTCTAATTGGGACTAGGGTTGCCGCAAATCACAAGCTAAAAAGGGTTTGTGTTGCACCCTAATTTCCATCAAAGTTTAGACTTCAAACCCTAATCCAACTCATAGATTTTTTATTCTTTTATTGACTAAAATAAAAAGACTTCTTATTTGATTAAATAAATAAAATTAATTATTTATTTTCTTATCAAACAAGTCTTTTACTTTTAGTATACTACTACCAATAGTATAACTCTAGGAAATATATTTCCTGATCAGAAAAAGATTTGTTTCTTAATTAAACAATTAATTAATAAATAAATTAATTATTATTTAATTAAAACAATGAAACAAAATAATATATTAGGTTAATATACACCTTGCCGCCCCACTTGAATAAATGGGCCATATATTATTTTTCTTATTTCATTTAATCCATTGGACTTTAAATAAAAAGCCCACATGTGAACCAGACCCATTCTTACTAAAAGAAACAAGCCCACATGTCTTTCATTAATATATTAATATAATTGAGCAGCCCATTAAATAAATAATGTGCAAATTATATTCTTAATATATTAAATGCAATTCTAGATGGACCCATAAATTGGTCCGGTAGAATATATCAAGTGATCCATGCAAGTCCGTGTGGATTGGGGATCTTGGCGGGCTATCTAAATTTAAGCTTCAATAGACATAACCTAATCACAATCAACAAATGATTCACTTAGGTCCGATCCATTAATTTTAACTCATTCCACTAAAGAGCTAAAATTGAACTCTTAAATAAAGATAGAATAAGAAGATGTTCCTCATTCATACCCTAGACAATCATGTTGGAGATAGTGTATCCTCGTGATTAATATCAGTAATCGTCAAGAGTTCATAGACCGCCTATAACTTTCCAAGTTACCATATTTACTCATATGACCACGTTTTGAACTTGGATATTTTGACTTGTCCAGAAGCCATGTTTTCAATAGACACTATCGAAAACTCAATGTTGAGATTTAATATCCAATTACCTCAAAACATCCATATGATGATATTATACTCTCATTTAATAAATGGAGCCACGATGTCCATATCTATAAATGAAGTCCTCTATCGATTAACAAATGAATATCACCAAACTATCGAGGATAGACTATGCTATATAATCGTACTCATTGATAACTCAAATGATATCACTTGCAACCATAAGTCCATCATTTATCTCAGGATTAAGATAGACTCTCCGATTGTCCTGATAATGAAAAGACTATTATCTATTGACGGTTCTAGATAAAGCTTTTCATTGTGATCCAGTTCAATGCACCTAGTGCACTAGATTCTTTTACTCGAAGACACTCCGATGATTTTAGACTCATCATATCTCATTTGATCCCACTCAAATGCTAGTAAAAGAATTCTACAACTTTAACAAGATAAAGGTGCCCAACCTTTAACTTAAGTTGTGAACGTTATTCAAGACTAACTAAAGAATTGTGTCTACCTCATACATATCCAGATGTATGAACAATTCTTCTTTTCTCATAGTCTTTAGACCTTATGATTATTTACTTTGACAATTATAATATTAAACTATAAATGCTATAAGATTTGTTAAACCAGAAATCACTTTATTAATATGAAAAAGATTGTCAATTACAACATTACACTCTTGCTATTGAGCATAATCCTAACAATTGTTTCCGGGAAGCTCAGATGAAGATTGAAACAAATTAACGGTGTGTTCTAATATTAATCTAGAGGGGGGGGGGGGGGGGGGGGGGGGGGGGGGGTGAATAGATTTTAATCGTTATTACCCAATTTTTGCGTTTAGTCAAATTTACAAAAATGCCCCAAACTAGACAATATAATATAGCAAGTGTAATATGGTGCGGAAATTAAATAACACTTGATATTTACGTGGAAACCCTCACGGGAAAAACCACAGGCTGGTAAGTGCGCAACACTCGAATCTCGAATCTACTAATTGTGATAACGTTTACAACCTAATCCCAGTTTATGATCTAATCCCGATCAATAACACGTTACCACTACCCGCAGGCCTGTAAAAGTGGACCTAGTCCAATTTGCTCATCTGACCACCTAATCTCAGTGTACGACCTAATCCCGGTCATCACACAAGACTTACTTCTCTAAAGAGATCAACACCCTAAGTGAATATTATGCAGATATCCAGATATGCAATAAGTGCTAGGGTACACTAAATGCTTATCTAGGATTATATTATGACAATCCTAGATATCAAATATAGCTATATGACATGACATACAACTTTAGCTATGTCAAGGATAACCAATCCAAAATACGATAGCTATCACAAATAACCCACAAACATTCAAAAGATTAACTGTGGAGCCACTCCCTCTAGGGTTTGATTTTGTGGCTCAACCTTCAAAATGAATGCCCAAGTGAAACTATGTCGTTTTGGAAGAAATGGAAAAATTATGGGCATTTTCGCGGTACACGCATCATTACAGTGGCTCAAGATTTGAGCGCTTTGAAACATAACAAAACGACATTGAAATCTTTCGTATGATATATCATTGGAAAGGTATGGATGTCTACATTCTACAAATTTTATGGAATGACATTTCGATATCTGTAGAAAAAGTTATGGTCAATTAAGTGACCAAAGGCAGAGACGGACAACAACAGAGTTGCCCTGTTTTGGTTGTAACTTTGGAGATTTTAAAACCAATCCAAACGTTCATGAAATATTACGAATAATATACCGTTGGAAATGTATGGGTGTCTAGTTTGTATAGAAATTTTCAAAACTCATTTTGAAGCTTTGTGTAAAAAGTTATGGTCACATGACCTTACAAGACCATGCAAAGGTCAGTTTTGAAAACACTTGAAATATTGAAATCCAATCTTTTGAAACTAGACACCTTACTCCAATCAACCCAACCAAATTTAACACTTATCCAAGAGAAGAATGAGACATTCTCAAGTGGTCAATCATCGCGCTAAGACATGCACACCATCGTGCAAGCGCAGACGTTTCCGATCATATTTCGGGAAACGAATTACACCACACTTAAAACAAACAAACATGAAGTGCAAGTGTAGGAAGTGAATGCATCCTAATGCCTAACATATCATGGCATTGTCATTGAACAAGATGCACTCAATAAAAAATGCATGAAGAGATATTCAAGAATATGAATGCACACATATAAAAACACACAACATACAAGAATAACATTTATGCATGAGTTGTGTGTGTGTGCAACTAGATCTCTTCAAAGCACGTAAGCACTAGAAATTTACCTTTGGTGCTTAACAAGATGAGGTCTTAAAAGGGCCTTGAGCTTGAATACCAATACCTAAGCTACCCTTACAATGAGCCCCACATGTGGTTTGTCCACGAAATAAGCCAATCAACAAATGGGAATCCTTACAATCTCCCCCTTTGGCTATTTCGTGACGAAACCACCACTCACATTAATCCTCACAATAAAATAGAAACTAAAGGTATTTTCTACATTACAAAGAGATGATTAAAAGCTATATCTTCAAGTCTTCAATCTCTTGTAGATCAATCATTCCTTCAATAACAAAGTTTCTATACTTTTCAATACAAGTACATGTGAGATTAATCATTTTTGATAAAACAAGCATTTGCAATAAGAATTTAAGAACAACATCATGCAATGTTTGTGTAATGCAAATGCTCTCCCTCAACGGGTTACTCTCCCTCAAGATAAACTCCCCAATCATGTGAATGCTACTACAATATGGTAATTTAGCATTCTTCCCCTAACTATATACTACTCCCCCTTTTTGTCATGAGATGGGCAAATGAGTAGTCCCCAACCGGGTTACTTGTAGCAAAGAGAGATAGTAGCATACAAGTTATTTGCATAATCATAAAATGCATTTTATGCAACTCAATTAATTGGAAAGATCAAGGAGATTTATTTTTAAAAAAATGAGTGATTAATATGCTTTGCATGCAAGACATGTTGCATTCAAATCCAAAAACAATGGTATTTGGCAAAGCAAATGACAAAAGTTTCCTTTAAGAATTCAAACCAATTTCACCTTTTGTCATGAATCAAAGCATGGATATAGAAAATTCAATGAATTCAATTTTAGAGCACTATATCCAACTTTACAAGCATAACATGGCATGAGCGACTTTTTGCACCCTATTCGATTTTTCTGGGTAAGATACTCGTATGATAGTAGCCATGTTCCACAAGTAAAGAAGGAGAGACATTTGATTTTCATTTGAGTCTCATTTGCTTTTCACACAAGTTTTGCATTTTAAGAATATGCAATCATCAATTCATGCTTTTCATTTGAGCATGTTTTGTGAATTTCATGCTTTTTCATTTTTCATTAGCATGTTATAAAAGAATCATCATGTCATGGAGATAACTATAGGTCATTCAAATCATACTTCCTATGTAAATCTCCTAGTCCAAAAATTCATGTTTGAACATAAATATGACATGGATTGCTATACAAGCATTGGTTCACACTTATTGAAGTAAAAACATGTAAGCACATGTGCAACCAAACTACTCAAACAATTAAAAAAGAAGCACAAAGTTTTTCAAATTTTTGCATGCAACAAGTATGCAAGTGCTCTCTTTGCTTGAGTTCCCCATATGGGGTCAAAATCCACACCACTTCAATGAAGGGCATGTGGTCTAAAAGACTTACCAAGTCCATAGGACCTAGTTGAACCTATTTGAGACATGTTTGTCTCATAGCAAGCGGGTTCGTCTTTTCTAATCCACTTAGGTGTCTTAATAACATACCTAGTGGTCATAGGTTCTAGAGTTCTAGATGGCAAAGGATCATGCAAATGATTTTCTTCCTTTTTGAGGACATGCATCTTAGCTCTAGTCTTTTTCTTTTCAATCATGCATATAAGATTACATATTTAAATGTAATGCAAGCAACTTGGTCTAACATGACCATCAATACCACACATTGACAAGAGGGGATAAGATTAGGAATTATACCATTCCCTTGAGCGTGCAAATGTGCTTTTCCTTGTCGTTGTGGTTGTCTTGGTAGTTGGATAGGATCTCTCCTCCGTTGTTGATGACCAAGATAATGTTGCTTGCTCGGTTGAGCTTGCATGATTGAGCACTTCCCTTTTAGGATCGTAGGTTGAGGGAAGTTAGTCTTCTTGGTTGGTTAGACCAAGATTGAGGAAGGCTTGGGCTTGAAGCTCTTTGGTGATATGAGCAACGCTCTTTCATCTGCGTCTCCTCTCTCACCTTAGAGGGACATCTCCTCATCAGAGTCATTTTCTTCTCTCTCAAATTCACTTATAGTGTTTGAGTCAAATGAATGCATATGAGAAGAATGCAAGATGTATGTAAAAATACAACAATCATACAAAATTTACAACACACCAAAATTGAGCAAGGATCACCTATGTATATCTAGGAACCTGCTCTGATACCAATTGTAACAAATTAACGATGTGTTCTAATATTAATCTGGAGGGGGGTGAATAGATTTTAATCGTTATTACCCAATTTTCGCGTTTAGTCAAATTTACGAAAATGCCCCAAACTAGACAATATAATATAGCAAGTGTAATATGGTGCGGAAATTAAATAACACTTGATATTTACGTGGAAACCCTCACGGGAAAAACCATGGGCTGGTAACTGTGCCACACTCGAACCTCGAATCCACTAATTGTGATAACGTTTACAACCTAATCCCGGTTTACGATCTAATCCCGATCAATAACCTGTTACCACTACTCGTAGGCCTATAAAAGTGGACCTAGTCCAATTTGCTCATCTGACCACCTAATCCCGGTGTATGACCTAATCCCGGTTATCACACAAGACTTACTTCTCTGAAGAGATCAACACCCTAAGTGAATATTATGCAAATATCCAGATATGCAATAACTGCTAGGGTACACTAAATGCTTATCTAGGATTGTATGATGACAATAAAATCAATCATAGATATCAAATATAGCTATATGACATGGCATACAACTTTAGCTATGTCAAGGATAACCAATCCTAAATACAATAGCTATCACAAATAACCCACAAACATTCAAAACATTAACTAGTTGATTAAAATACAATCTATCAACCTAGTTATCAATAAATTACACAAGAATGTTTATGGTATACGTTTTAGGCAATAATGACCTAATCAATTAAGCTATCAAAAATAATCTCAATCATATAATGAGATTAATTAGCTAGATATAAAATAGGCATGAAAACCTAGCTAACATAAATAACATAATCTCAATCATGTATGTAGAAATTACTCAAAGAACACATAAGTGATAAAAGAGATAAATTGATAAGTAAAAACACTAAGATTAGATAAAATTAGTGTTTAACAAATCATACCATGTGTGTTGAAGAAGACCCATGCATTAGCACATACTAGATGAACCTAGATGATGCCTAGATGATGATTTGTGCATGTGCGAATGGGTTCAGAGAGATAAAGATGTAATCTTTAAGCTTTTTCTCTCAAGTCTCTGTTTCTCTATCAAGAATATGGAGCCTCTCTCTCTAGGGTTTGATTTTGTGGATCAACCCTCAAAATGATGAGAAAGGTATGTATTTATAATGCCCAGTGAAACTATGTCATGTTGGAAGAAATGGAAAAATTATGGGCATTTTCGCGGTACACACATCAGTGCAACGGCTCAAGATTCGAGCACTTTGAAACATGAACAAACGACATCGAAACCTTTCGTATGCTATATCGTTGGAAAGGTATGGATGTCTACTTTCTACTCATTTTAATAGAATGATATTTCAATATCTGTAGAAAAAGTTATGGTCAATTACGTGACCAAAGGTCAGAAACGGACAACAACAGAGTTGCCCTGTTTTGATTGTAACTTTGGAGATTTTAAAACCAATCCAAATGATCCTGAAATATTACGAATAATATACCGTTGAAAAGGTATGGGTGTCTAGTTTGTATAGAAATTTTTAAAACTCATTTTGAAGCTTTGTGTAAAACGTTTTGGTCACAAGACCATTCAAAGTTAAGTTTTGAAAACACTTGAAACATTGAAATCCAATCTTTTGAAACTAGACACCTTACTCCAATCAACCCAACCAAATGTAACACTTATCCAAGAGAAGAATGAGACCTTCTCAAGTGGTTAATCATCATGCTAAAACATGCACACCATCGTGCAAGCGCGGATGTTTCCGATCATATTTCGGGAAACGAATTACACCACACTTAAAACTAACAAACATGAAGTGCAAGTGTGGGAAGTGAATGCATCCTAATGCCTAACATATCATGGCATTGTCATTGAACAAGATGCACTCAATAAAACATGCATAAAGAGATATTCAAGAATATGAATGCACACATATAAAAACACACAACATACAAGAATAACATTTATGCATGAGTTGTGTGTGTGTGCAACTAGATCTCTTCAAAGCACGTAAGCACTAGAAATTTTCCTTTGGTGCTTATCAAGATAAGGTCTTGAAAGGGCCTTGAGCTTGAATACCAATACCTAAGCTACCCTTACAATGAACCCCACATGTGGTTTGTCCACGAAGTAAGCCAATCAACAAATGGGAATCCTTACACACCTAATCCCGATGTACGACCTAATCCCGGTCATCACACAAGACTTACTTCTCCGAAGAGATCAACACCCTAAGTGAATATTATGTAAATATCAATATATGCAATAAGTGCTATGGTACACTAAATGCTTATCTAGGATTATATGATGACAATAAAATCAATCATAGATATCAAATATAGCTATATGACATGGCATACAACTTCAGCTATGTTAAGGATAACCAATCCTAAATACAATAGCTATCACAAATAACCCAAAAACATTCAAAAGATTAACTAGTTGATTAAAATACAATCTATCAACCTAGTTATCAATAAATCACAAAAGAATGTTTATGGCATAGCTTTTAGGCAATAATGACCTAATCAATTAAGCTATCAAAAATATTCTCAATCATATAATGAGATTAATTAGCTAGGTATAAAATAGGCATGAAAACCTCGCTAACATAAATAACCCAGTCAACACATAATCTCAATCATGTATGTAGAAATTACTCAAAGAACATACAAGTGATAAAAGAGATAAATTGATAAGTAAAAACACTAAGATTAGATGAAATTAGTATTTAACAAATCATACCATGTGTGTTGAAGAAGACCCATGCATTAGCACATACTAGATGAACCTAGATGATGCCTAGATGATGATTTGTGCATGTGGGAATGGGTTTAGAGAGATAAAGATGTAATCTTTAAGCTTTTTCCCTCAAGTCTCTCTTTCTCTCTCAAGAATATGGAGCCTCTCTCTCTAGGGTTTGATTTTGTGGCTCTTCCCTCAAAATGATGAGAAAGATATTATTTATAATGCCTAAGTGAAACAATGTCGTTTTGGAAGAAATGGAAAAATTATGGGCATTTTCGCGGTACACGCGTCAGTTCAGCGGCTCAAGATTCGAGCGCTTCGAAACATGACCAAACAACATAGAAACCTTTCATATGATATATCATTGGAAAGGTATAGATGTCTACTTTCTATTCGTTTTTACAGAATGAAATTTCGATGTCTCTATAAACAGTTATAGTCAATTGAGTGACCAAAGGTCAGAAACGGACAACAACCGAGTTGCCCTGTTTTGGTTGTAACTTTGGAGATTTTAAAACCAATCCAAATGGTCATCAAATATTACTAATAATATACCGTTGGAAAGGTATGGGTGTCTAGTTTGTACAAAAATTTTCAAAACTCACTTTGAAGCTTTGTGTAAAACGTTATGGCCACAAGACCATACATAGGTCAGTTTTGAAAATCATTTAAATCATTAAAATCCAATCTCTTGAAACAACCCAACCAAATCTAACACTTATCCAAGAGAAGAATGAGACCTTCTCAAGTGGTCAATCATCGCGCTAAGACATGCACACTATCGTGCAAGCGCGGACGTTTCCGATCACACAAACGGAAACGAATTACCACACTTAAGACTAACATGAAGTACTAGTGTGGGAAGTGAATGCATTCTAATGCCTAACATGTCATGGCATTGTCATTGAACAAGATGCACTCAATAAAACATGCATGAAGAGATATTCAATAATATGAATGCACACATATAAAAACACACAACATACAAGAATAACATTTATGCATGATTTGTGTGTGTATGCAACTAGATCTCTTCAAAGCACGTAAGCACTAGAAATTTACCTTTGGTGCTTATCAAGATGAGGTCTTGAAAGAGCTTTGAGCTTGAATACCAATACCTAAGCTACCCTTACAATGAACCCCACATGTGGTTTGTCCACGAAACAAGCCAATCAAATTATGAGACCTAACAATCTCCCCATTTGGCTATTTCGTGACAAAACCACCACTCACATTAATCCTCACAAAATAAAAGCTAAGGGTCAACAATAATTTATTCTAAATTAGAAGAGAGAAGCCTAATCAAACTATATCTTCATGCAATCCATCTCTTGTAGAATAAATCATCCCTGCACATTAAGAACTACACTTTCTAGACAAGTGTTTGTGAGATTAATCATGTGAGATAAAACAAGCATTTGCAATTAAGAATTTAAACACAACATCATGTAATGTATGTGTAATGCAAATGCTCCCCCTCAACGGGTTACTCTCCCTTAAAAGGTAAAACTCCTCAATCATGCGAATGTTACAATAATTTAGCAATTAGCATTCTCCCCCTAACTACATACTACTCCCCCTTTTTGTCATGAGATGGGCAAAGGAGTAGTCCCCAATCGGGTCACTTGTAGCAAAGAGAGATAGTAGCATACACATCATTTGCATAATCATATAATGCACTTTATGCAATTCAATTAATTGGAGAGAACAAGGAGATTTATTTTCATAAAAAAATGTGTGATTAATATGCTTTGCATGCAAGACATGTTGCATTCAAATCCAAAAGCAATGGTATTTGGCAAAGCAAATGACAAAGGTTTCCTTTAAGAATTCAAACCAATTTTACCATTTGTCATGAATAAAAGCAAGGATATAGATTATTCAAAGAATTCAATTTAATGAGCAATTATATCCAACCTTACAAGCAAAACATGGCATGAGCGACTTTTAGCACCCTATTTGATTTTTCCGGGTAGGATACCCGTATGATAGTAGCCATGTTCCAGAAGTAAGGAAAGAGAGACATTTTGATTTTCATTTGAGTCTCATATGCTTTTCACACATTATTTTTGCATTTAAGAAAATGCAATCAACAAATCATGCTTTTCACATTTTAAGCATGTCATTTAACAATCATCATGTCATGGAGATCAATTTAGGTCATTCAAAGATTACTTCCTATGAATATCTCCTAGTCCAAAAATGCATGTTTGAACATAAATATGACATGGATTGCTATACAAGCATTGGTTCACACTTATTAAAGTAAAAACATGTAAGCACATGTGCAACCAAGTTACTCAAACAATTAAAAAAGAAGCATAAAATTTTTCAAATTTTTGCATGCAACAAGTATGCAAGTGCTCTCTTTGCTTGAGTTCCCCATATGGGGTCAAAATCCATACCACTTCAATGAAGGGCATGTGGTCTAAAAGACTTACCAAGTCCATAGGACCTAGTTGAACCTATTTGAGACATGTTTGTCTCGTAGCAAGCAGGTTCGTCTTTTCTAATCCACTTAGGTGTCTTAATAACATACCTAGTGGTCATAGGTTCTAGAGTTCTAGATGGCAAAGGATCATGCAAATGATTTTCTTCCTTTTTAAGGACATGCATTTTAGCTCTAGCCTTTTTCTTTTCAATCATGCATATAAGATTACATATTTAAATATAATGCAAGCAACTTGGTCTAACATGACCATCAATACCACACAATGACAAGAGGGGATAAGATTAGGAATTATACCATTCCCTTGAGCATGCAAATGTGCTTTTCCTTGTCGTTGTGGTTGTCTTGGTAGTTGGATAGGATCTCTCCTTCGTTGTTGATGACCAAGACAATGTTGCTTGCTCGGTTGAGCTTACATGATTGAGCACTTCCCTTTTAGGATCGTAGGTTGAGGGAAGTTAGTCTTCTTGGTTGGTTGGACCAAGATTGAGGAAGGCTTAGGCTTGAAGCTCTTTGGTGATGTGAGCAACGCTCTTTCATCTTCGTCTCCTCTCTCACCTTAGAGGGACATCTCCTCATCAGAGTCATTTTCTTCTCTCTCAAATTCACTCATAGTGTGTGGGTCAAATGAATGCATATGAGAAGAATGCAAGATGTATGTCAAAAAACAACAATCATACAAAATGCACAACATACCAAAAATGAGCAAGGATCACCTATGTATATCTAGGAACCTGCTCTGATACCAATTGAAACAAATTAACGGTGTGTTCTAATATTAATCTAGAGGGGGTGGGGGTGGGGGTGGGGGGGGGGGGGGGGGGGGGGGGGGGGGGGGGGGGGGGGAATAGAGTTTGTTAACCGAAAATTGTCACTAGGGTCATATTTCCAATTAACAGCTCAAGGGGGACTAGGATCGGGGTAGATCTTGGTCGGTGGGGTATCAAGTAGTTCGATACCCTGTGCTTCCTAAAGATCCACTAAGAGTGGTGTATGATTGTAGTAAGAAGGATGAGTTTAAGCATATAGTAAGATGAACACTTTTTTTTGAATAAATACGTAACAAGGTTACATTCAATCGGTAGTATCACTATCAACATTTAAACAAAAATATGGTAAACTTGATGGGTGATGGTGATGGCGCTTCTCGTGTTCGTCGATAAGTGGAAAAATATGAGGTAGGGTTTTTCTCCTCCCCTTTTCTGTGATTATACGATGAATATATATAGGCTCGTGTCTTGCCATGCACTCCTAGAACTTCGGTCTAGGGTTTTAGCAATTTACGGGTCTTTCCTTGGCGATCTACGAGTTCGTCGAGGGAATTGATCTCTAAAATCCAATGATTCCTTTTCAAACTGAAAGAGTTGACTTGGCTTTTGAATGGGATTCTTGAATGGTGGGAATGAATGTAATGTTTTGTCTTAAACGATGGCATTCAATGCTTGCCTTCCCTCTCAGCTTGCTGTTCGGGGTACTTACTTCTTATGTTTGGCAGGGTCAGAGCACTGGGATTTACTAGGTGTTTGCCGCTGGCTTTTGATGGATCAAGGTACTCAAGTCCTCGCCTTCTTCTTGTTTTTCTTGAATTATCCTGGAACGTATCGGGATACCGGGGTACCGGGGGTACTGGGATATCGGGGTATCTGGAGTCCAATTGGCACTGAAATTTTGCAACAGTGGAGTCCCTGGGCTTCATTTTCGAGGTTCCCCGGTACTTCCGGGGTCCTGGGGGTTTTGGACCTGGTCTAGGTGGATAGAAATTCACATCCTGGCGTTTCAGTAGGTAGGCGGGGTACCCGGATACCTCTTTTATTATTACTTTCTACCCCGACTTATTTTTCTGAGGCTAATGGAAAATTCTTCTTTGATCCCTGCCATTTTTTGCGGTTAACAGAAGTCCCCCGTGACTTGAACACTGGTATCTTGCTGGGGTTGGAGTCAGGATCTCTAGTCCGCTTGAAGAATTTTCTATTCTGTCTTTCTGCTCGGCCTCGTCTGGCTAGTTTCCCTCATTAAGGAGGAAATCCTCCTCGTATACGGCGATATTTAATGTAGATCCATGTGTCAAACAGTGGTTGCTTCGTGAATTCAAACAAGCCGTTTTTGGCACGGCTTTCTTGGAGTTGTCTCGCACATGTCTCCAGCCATTACATATATCAGAAGTGTACCAACCGAAATACCATTCCTCTTCAAATTCTAAGAATAAAACTTTTTAAGATGATCATCCTTCCAGGTGTGATCTACCGAGTAGCCACCCATGTCTTCAAACTGCTATGCGGGGTACTTGCCAATCTATCCTCGCTTCTCCTCTACATAACCATTCAGCTACGAAATCCTATAGCCCGATTTACGGGCCATATGAGCGTGCTGCTTGGCTAATGCGGTAGGGTTGGTCGATACTGCATAATAGGTGCGAGCTGCTTGTTGATCTCCACTAACGTTTCCTACCTTGGTTCCAACCGGGAACTTCAGTACGTTGTGATAAATGGATAGGACTCCCCTGATCCCCGATAGGAAAGGTCTTCCCAGGATTGCATTGTAAGCAGATGGGGTATCAACCACTATGAATTCTGTCATAATATTCTATTGAAGGGGGGCTTCTCCAATTATCACCGGCAAAATGTGTGTTCCCACTGGCATCATGGAGTCCCCTGTAAAATCGTACAAGGGTGTAGTGCAGCTATTGTAGCAAGGGTTGTTCAGGTTGAGTTTTTCCAATGCTGATTTGAACAAGATGTCCACACTATTTCCGGTGTCTATCAGGATATGGTGGACCTGGCAATTGGCAATCTGTATGGTGATTACCATTGGGTCATTATGGGGCTATACTGTGTTGTAGGCATCGTCCTCAATGAAAATAATCTGTGCAGAGCGGGGGTACTCTCGTGATCCTCTGGATACCCGGAACACATCCTGACCAGCGGTGAGCTTTAGGATCTTTCTAGCATGGTTATTTCTTGAGTTGTTGGAAGTTCCTGCTAGAGTTGGGTCTCCACTGATAGTGTGAATAACCTGAATTTATTGCATCAAATCCTTCCCTTCGTCTTTCCTCCTTTCTTCTGCATCTCGCATTTCCTCCTGTACCTCCTTCCCTGCCTTGATGCTATCTCGTACCTGTTGTAAGAATTCAACTAGGAGTCCTCCTCTCACCAATCCCTCGATCTAGTTATGGAGGTTGTAGTATTCAGATGTGTTGTGTCCGACATCCTCATGAAAATCGTAGTACTTGTATTAGTTCCTTTGATCAGCCGGGACCTTTATTGGGCCAGGCTTCCTAAGCAATCCCTTATCGCGAATAGCCAGATATATGGTCTCTTGGGAGGTATTGAGAGGAGTGTAATGATTATACCAGTCTTCCTCACTTGATACTCGGGCTGCTTCTCTTAGAGGAGGTGATGCTCGGGGTGGAGTCCTTCTAGCCGGGTATCTTTCCCGGTGTTGGGAAGGAGGTGGCCTATACGTCGATTGGTTCAGAGGGGGCTTCTGGAACTTCTTTGCAGGTGTTGATTTTGGATACTCCTTCTTAGGCTGCTTAGATGTTCGGGCTTCATCATGTTCAACCTTGACAAAGAGTTGCTCATCTATGTCCACCTATTCCAGCGTCCTGTCATAGGCCTCATAGTAGGTCTTAGGTGGATGCTTGGAAAATGATCGAAACAATCTGCCGGCCCACAAGTTTCTTCTGAAATTGGCAAGGGTCTCCTTCTCAGCAAACACTCCCATCTGGATCACTTCCTTGTGGAACTTTTCTACGTAAGACCTCAATGTTTCACCCCGCTCTTGGATCACATACTGCAGTAGTACGGGGTCCTTGGGGCGAGGCTTGATCCCTTGAAACCGAGCACAGAAATCTATAGTGAGCTTTGTAAAGGAATCCACACTACCTGGAGGTAACTTTCTGAACTAAGTCTTCGTACAGTCGGCCAAAGTGGAAGGTGTAAGGATTCCCATATCTTGATTGGCTTATTTCGTGGACAAACCATATGATGGGGTTGATTGTGTAAGGGTAGTTTAGGTGATTGATCTTCAAGCTCGAAGGCCCTTCCAAGACCTCAAGGGACAAGCACGCCAAAGGTATAATTTCTAGTGCTTGGTTTTCTTTGAAGAGATTTAGTTAGCACACACACACTTAGCATACTTGTTCTTGTGTGCATACTCTTCACATTTCACTTTACACACTAGCACTTTGATTGATATCTTGTTGTGTGTATATGTGCTTAGTAATTCGTTTCCTGATATAATTCAGAAGCATCCGCGCTTACACTAATGAGTGCTTAGTTTCGCGCGAAGACCGCCTACGGAGAATGCCCTTGGCTTCTCCTTGGTTTTCACCTCTGTTAGTGATCGGTGGTTATGATCGGTAGCCTGGCCGCCGAACAAAACCGTCGTTTTGTCCTGATTGATTTTTCTCTCGGGTTTGATTCGACGGTTGGATCGGCGGTCACGAAAACGCCGAATTAAACCGCCGTTGTTCCCTTGGTTTTCTCGGGTTCAATTCGGCTGTTAAGAACGGCAGCCTGGCCGCCGTTTGAAACCGCCGATTTGTGCGTTTCAGGGGCAAACTTGTCTTTTCACATGCCCAATTCTTGATGTCTATAAATATCTTACTTTCTCATTATCTGAATAAGTTCTTTGACTCCTTAGAGCCCTAAACTTAATAGAGAGATTTTTGAGAAAAAATCAAATCAAGAACTCACCTTTAACCACTCAAATCAAATCCTTTTTGCATCAAATTTCACATTGCATCTATGATTGGGTTTGCATCATCACAACTTGCTTGGTAAGATTTTGATTAAGTTCATCTTATTTTAGTATTTTTACTATCAAGCTATTCTCTTTTAATTTACTTGTATGTTTTTGATCATATGATAAATACAAGAATAGAGAATTAATTGTGATGAATTGATTGAGTGTTGTTTTGTGATAGCTAATTAGGTTTTTGATTAATCTTGATTAGCTAAGCTATTTGACATGTCATTTAGCAATTAATATCTAGGGTTGATTTAATTGAGTATATCATAATCCTAGATAAGCATCTAAGGTTACCTAGCCTTGTTTGTTATTTGAATATTCATATATATTCACATAGGTTGTATAACCTCTTCATAGAGAATTAAGTCTTGAGGCTAAGATTGCTTAGGCCTCAAGCAATTGGACTAGAGCCATTTTTAAAGGCCCGCGTGGTAGAAGTGGGGTGTTATTGACCGGAGTGTTAGACGAGGTCCACATAGGTTGTAAACTCCATTTCAATTAGTGGATTTCGAGGTTCGAGTGTGGCGCACTATACAGCCCGTGGTTTTTCCCAGTGGTTGGGTTTCCACGTATACATCAAGTGTTATTTAAATTCCGCACTATATTACACTTGCTTGTATTTTTTACTAGTAGGGGCATTTTCATAAAATTGACTTACATGCGAAAATTGGGTAATAATAGCTAAAATCTATTCACCCCCGCACCCCCCCCCCCCCCCCCCCCCCCCCCCCCCCCCCCCCCTCTTCTAGATTAATATATTAGTATACACCTAGTTTATTTTGAGAACTTTCAGAAGGGAACATTCTGCACATAGCTGACCGGGTAGCGTTCTGTATTTCCATCTGGTGGACAAAGCTCTCCATATGGCTCACGGGATCCTCTGATCCGAAATACTTCTCGGTGGGCATTTTGAATTTGGGGGGCAGCTCAGCTTCTCGAATCCTTCTGGAGAAAGGTGCATTCATTTCCCCTAAGGGGTTCTTCCGGGTACCCTAGTGTTTCCCCTTCTTCAATTCCTCGAGTTCCTTTGCCATCTTGGCCATCCCTCAAGGCGTTTGGATCTGTCGTGTCTAGATCGAGCTACAGAGCCTTCATTGTCCGAAGTTTCTGACTCCACAACTGGTTCCTTGCGTTCCTCCCTCCGAGGTCTGGTATCCCACTGGTTCCTCTTAGATCCAGTACTGCCACCCGCATCGAGCTGAGGGTTCTTCCTTTCTGTTGCTGATCATTCATTTATTGTATATGTTTGTAGGGAAAAATACCGTAGTACGCAGCGGAAGCGAGACTAAAATAGATTTAGTAGTTTTAAAATTTTTTCCTTTTTATGAACCTTAACCCTTTAATTAATTAAACATACATATAATCAACAAAAGAAGAATACCTTTTGTCGCGTGATCCGATTGACTTATGTCGATGGTAATCCGAAAGATCTTCAATCCTAGCACGAACGTGAATCACCTAGGAGCGTGGTCTCCCTTTTCTTTGAATTGCAAACCTGAGAATGGACAAACAAACTTTTCTTTTTCTTTTGTTAGTCACAAAACAATCAAAAGAAGACTAAGATTATTCCGGTCACTTTTGAGTTCTCAATCTAATGATCGAAACTCGCGTGAACCTAAATCGATGTTTTACACACAAGCTTATTGATGAACAAGCAATTAGTGTACCATCAAAGAATAATCTATTCACTCTTTTATGTTTTTAATAGAATAAAAATAATTTCTATGAATTGAGAAGAAGAAGAAAATTGTCTCTCTGAAACTCTCAACTTAGGGGTGGCCAAACCCTACATACTATTTAATATATAGTGGCCGAAAATTCTTCTCCCATGCCAATTAGGGTTGCCGAAATCTTCATGTAGAATTCCCTAGGGTTGCCGCAATTTCCTCTACAAAATAGGACTTGTGTTGTACCCAAATTCACATGTAGTTAGACTTCAAACCCTAATCCAACTCATAAGTATTTTTATTCTTTTATTGACCAAAATAAAAGACTTCCTATTTGATTAAATAAATAAAAATAATTATTTATTTTCTTACCAAATAAGTCTTTTACTTTTAGTATACTACTAACAATAGTATAAACCTAGGAAATATATTTCCTGTTCAGAAAAAGATTTGTTTCTGAATTAAACAATTAATTAATAAATTAATTAATTCTTATTTAATTAAACAATGAAACAAAATAATATATAGGCTAATATACTAACCTTGCCACCCCACTTGTCTAAAATTGGGCCTTATATTATTTTCTTATTTCATTTAATCAATTGGACTTTAAATAAAAAGCCCACATGTGAACCAGACCCATTCTTACTAAAAGAAACAAGCCCACATGTCTTTCATTAATATATTAATATAATTGAGCAGCCCATTAAATAAATAATGTGCAAATTATATTCTTAATATATTAAATGCAATTCTAAATGGACCCATAAATTGGTCCGGTAGAATATATCAAGTGATCCATGCAAGTCCGTGTGGATTGGGGATCCTGGCGGGCTATCTAAATTTAAGCTTCAATAGACACAACCTAATCACAATCAACCAATGATTCACTTAGGTCCGATCCATTAATTTTAACTCATTCCACTAAAGAGCTAAAATTGAACTCTTAAATAAAGATAGAAAAGGAAGATGTTCCTCATTCATACCCTAGACAATCATGTTGGAGATAGTGTATCCTCGTGATTAATATCAGTAATCGCCAAGAGTTCATAGACCGCCTATAACTCTCCAAGTTACCATATTTACTCATATGACCACGTTTTGAACTTGGATATTTTGACTTGTCCAGAAGCCATGTTTTCAATAGACACTATCGAAAACTCAATGTTGAGATTTAATATCCAATTACCTCAAAACATCCATATGATGATATTATACTCTCATTTATTAAATGGAGCCACGATGTCCATATCTATAAATGAAGTCCTCTATCGATTAACAAATGAATATCACCAAACTATCGAGGATAGACTATGCGATATAATCATACTCATTGATAACTCAAATGATATCACTTGCAACCAAAAATCCATCATTTATCTCAGGATTAAGATAGACTCTCCGATTGTCCTGATAATGAAAAGACTATTATCTATTGACAGTTCTAGATAAAGCTTTTCATTGTGATCCAGTTCAATGCACCCAGTGCACTAGATTCTTTTGCTCGAAGACACTCCGATGATTTTAGACTCATCATATCTCATTTGATCCCACTCAAATGCTAGCAAAAGAATTCTACAACTTTAACAAGATAAAGGTGCCCAACCTTTAACTTAAGTTGTGAACATTATTCAAGACTAACTAAAGAATTGTGTCTACCTCATACATATCCAGATGTACGAACAATTCTTCTTTTCTCATAGTCTTTAGACCTTATGATTATTTACTTTGACAATTATAATATTAAACTATAAATGCTATAAGATTTGTTAAACCAGAAATCACTTTATTAATATGAAAAAGATTGTTAATTACAATATTACACTCTTGCTATTGAGCATAATCCTAACAATGTTTTTTATCCTCATTCCTCCAATCAATTGCTTGTTTCTCGAGTCTTTTTAAGATTTATTGTGTGTGTTTAAGCATTTTCAGGATTTTCGATCCAGCTGAATAGTTTGAAGAATATCAGGCAAAAAGTGCCATTTCTGAAGATTCCAGGGACTTGCTTGCAAATATCCAAAAGTGCTACAAGGCCGCTCCTAATTAATTGGCAACGGGTCAGCAGCGTTCTAATATCAGTAGTGTTCGTTGTCAAAACCGCTGCTGGACCGCTCTCAATGTGGTAGCGGTTGTTCGTCATCGTCAAGGCCGCTGCCATCGTCAATGTGGTATGGCAACAGTTTGGCTTTTCCATCTTGCGTAAGGTGTCTTTTTCAGGTTTGGGATCTGGGAGCTATATATATGAAGAGTTTAATAGGTTTTGGCTCTCTGGGCATTCTCTTGCTCTCTTTCAGATACACAACAATTCATCACACAATTCCCTCATTCATCTTACTCATAGAAGATTTAAAGACGAAGGAGTTTATCGAGGATTTGAAGAATTTGTTAAAGCTTTTCAATGGGTTTTATCTTTTCTCCCTCTTGTTTCTTTGTTTCTGATATGTGTAACTAACTCCATACTAGGGAGCCAATGTGAACCTCTATGAATACTCTTTGTTAGAATTGACTATATTTTCTTAATTCAAGTTTTGATTCATCCAATTCATCTTATATCATAATTCTTTATTCTTGTTGATGCATAGTTTTATGCAAGGTATGAATTTAGGGTTTTTGATGATTAAATGGTTGAGATGCGAGTGGGATTCACCATTCTCAACCAATCTTCAATTGAATGGATAAAATTATTAACCCCAAGTTTTTGGATGTAATTTTGGTTCACTTGTTCTTTTGCTTAATGGGTTTTTGGTTGTGATTTATATCTCAAATTTTTGAGTTAAATTAAATTATAATTGAGAACACTTGATTCATCCCATTATCATACGGTATCAATCATAAATAAGATAAGAACGAACCCTTAACTGGATTAACATCTTTTATCAAAGTCAATTCGAAGCATTGAGTAAACGTAGTTGGGGAGCATTGATGACCTAGTCCTCTCACCTGTTGATCACATTCGCATATTCTTGTTACTTGTTTTCTTAGTTTAATTTGGTTTTTTTAATCATCAATCAATCAATCAATCTCAAATCTCTTGGATACTGTTAATTGCTTAGCTTTAATTAGATTAGTTTAACCAGTAATCACTTTTCCTCGTGGGAACAATCCCTACTTGTCGCTGTACTTATCTCACGATTCGTGCACTTGCGAGTTAGGTTTTATAACATGATTTTACACATTAAGTTTTTGGCGCCGCTGCCGGGGATTAGTTGAATTTATTGGTTATTTCTAGTTTTAGTTTTAGTTAATAGGTTTACTTAAGTTTAGGTAGTCGAGTCATTAATTTTTAGCTTTTTAGATTTTTCTTTTTCTTTCTTTCTTTTTGCAATTGACTTGTTACTTGTCTTTTCTTGTTTCAGGTGCTGACAGTAGATGCAAGGTAGAAGATCTTAACAGGGAGAATTGTTACCTTTGAACGATAACATCCATCACATCAGAAATCAAACAATGGAAGACGAGGAACGTCAGAACCAAGAAAGGCTCAACCAGGATCCTAATCCCGTACCCAACCTTGTTCCAAATCCAGTTTATGAGCCAGAATCAGAGCCCATCAGAACTATGAAGGACTACAGCAGGCCAGTTGTGAGCAACCATCCCTTGTGCATTGTGTTAGAACCTGTAGCAAGGAATTATGAACTGAGAAGTAGCCACTATAACCAGCTGCTTGTGTTCCGAGTTTATCAGATAAAGATGTGCTTTTGTTCTTTAGAGAGTTCTACGTAGCAATACAGTCCTTACCTAATCATAGGATTACAGAAGACCAGCTGCGCATGAGATGTATCCCACATGCATTAAAAGATAAGGCGAAGACATGGTTGTTGACGTTGCCTCCAACATCTTTGAGAACATGGGATGAAGTAAGAGAAAAACTCACTGACCAATATTATACACCTCAGAAAACTAGTGAGATTCGAGCCAAAATTTCAAGTTTCTATCAATAAGACAATGAGACTTTTTATGAGGCATGGGAGCGTTTTAAGAAATATACCAGAGACTGTCCTCAGCACGGATTTCTTACTAATCAGCTATGTCAGTGGTTTTATGATGGTCTGACTGAAGTATCAGGTCTATTGGTGAACAATGCTTGTAGAGGATCCATGTATGACAAGCAACTTGAGGAGGTATACTCTATCTTTGAAAAGCTGTTTCAGAACTCTCATCACAAAAATTCCAGGAGGAAGAAGGGAATTTATACAGTAGATGCTAGCACAGAAACCTCTATTCAGATAGCATAAATAAAGAAGATGGATACTCTTACTACTGATTTGGGACAAATGAAGAGCTAGCAACAAAAAGTGTTTATGGGAGAGCATCAAGTAGGAGGTCCTGGACCTAGAGAAGAAGAAGAAGAAGAGGTTCAAGCTATGAACAACTTTAATTATAGACCACGGAATGATCCATATTCTAATACTTACAATCTAGGTTGGAGGAACCACCCAAATTTTTCGTGGTCCAACAACAATCAGAGTTTAGGAAACCAATGGGGAAACAATAATCAAGCCACTAGAAACCAATAGGGAAACAACAACAATAGCAATCAAAGGCAATTCAATACCGGTGCCCAACAGAACTCTGAAGCCCAATCAAAGAAGCCATCGATTGAAGATATGCTCCAACAAATACAGCAACAAATTCAGCAACAAACGCAACAAATGCAACAAATGAACCAACGTAATGAGGTACAATTTCAGAATATTCATGCTTCATCGAAGAAGACAGAAACTCAAGTTGGGCAATTAGCTGAAGCTCAACAAAAGATGGAACAGGGAAAATTTCCAAGTTTCACTGAGCAGGCAAAGGCTATGACAGTCCTTCGAAATGGTAAGGTTCTAACTAATGATAGACCTGCTGAACTTTCTGATAAATCTGCTATTGTTTCAGGTCCTTCAAAAGAAAACAACATGCCCTAGGAGGAAGAGATAGTGATGGAAAAATCCAAAGTTTCACCACTCTTACACAAGTCAGCCAATCCATACATTCCTCTAATTCCATTCTAAGGGAGGTTGCAAAAGAGCAAGTTAGAGAAATCATACAAAGACATATACGACATTCTCTCGAAAGTCAATGTCAACTTGCACTTATTGGAGATGATTCAGAAGATGCCAGCATATGCCAAGTTCTTCAAGAGCCTGCATACATACAAGACAAGATTTAGGGAGAATCATCATGAATTCATGACCGGAAGTGCTAATGCAGTCCTTCAAAAGTCGTTGCCGCCAAAATTACAAGATCTAGGTAGTTTTTGCATCAACATCATTATAGGAGGTACCACTTTGGAGAGAGCCATGCTAGATTTAGGAGCTAGTATTAATTTAATGCCCTACTATATATATGAGCAATTGGGATTGAATGACCTGAAGAAGATATCTATGTCACTTGTGTTGGCTGATGGTTCTATTAGATACCCTAGGGGTTATGTTGAAGATGTGTTAGTGCAGGTAGACAATCTCATCATTCCTGCTGACTTTGTTGTCCTAGACATGGATGAAGGAGCTAAAGATAGGAACTGCAAACCTATTCTTTTGGGAAGACCTTTTATGGCAATTGCAAAGACTTTTATAGATGTCCAGAATGGAAAGCTAACGATGACTGTGTTAGATGAAACGGTAGAGTTTAAAGTCTTTAAGTCTCTTAAGTTCCCTGAAGCAGCAGATGATTGTTACTCAGTTGAGTGTAGTTCAATTGAAGTGGTGAATTCAGCAGTACAAGAGGAGTTAACTGAAGACATATCTGAAGAACTACTAGATTGGATTTGTGATGCAATAGAAGATGATGAAGAAACTCAACAGGATGAAGTTTCAGAAGAAGAATCTGACATTGAGGAAATAAGTGCTGAAATAGAAGATGAGATCAACAAGTCGTTAATCCCGTCTATGAGTTCTCCCCTTGTATTAGAACTCAAACAACTTCCATCTAACCTCAAATATGCCTTCTTAGGGGCGAATGATACTCTCCCAGTGATCATAGCCTTTGACTTAGAGGTAGAAAAAGAAGAGAGACTGTTGAAGGTGCTACAAGAGCATAAGGCCGCCATTGGATGGACCATAGCGGACATTAAGAGAATAAGCCCTATCACCTGCATGCATCACATTCTTTTAGAAGAAGGTATGAAGCCGTCTAGAGAGGCTTAACGAAGACTTAACCCAAACTTGAAAGAGGTCGTGAAGGAAGAGGTCCTAAATCTACTTAAGGTGGGCATTATATACCCTATATCTGATAGTAAATGGGTGAGTCTGGTCCATGTTGTGCCAAAGAAGTCTAGGATAACGGTGGTGGCTAATGAGAACAACAAGTTGATTCCTACAAGGATGAAATTTCCCTTAAGTAGTAATGTAAAATATACCTAGGAGGGAGGGGGGGGGGGGGGGGGGGGGGGGGTGAATAGGTATTTACTCAAATTCTTCCAATATTAAAAATGATGCGGAATATAACAAAGAAAATACACACTTGATTAGATTTAGCAAATGAATTGATTTCACTAATACAAGAGTTAATCAATTTACAAGATATGCAATCAATGTAAGATATGGAAGATAAATAAAAGTAAAAACAAAAATGAACACAAGTGTTTTTACGTGGTAAAACCTTAAAGAGGAAACATCCACGGGTTGATACCACAACCACCGGCAAAGCAATCCACTATGTGAAAAAGGACTTACACACTCAAGCTACCAACTCATGATAGCCGCTCAAGCTATCAACTCCTAATCTACCCTCGGGCTAGTGAATCACCAAGCCTACTTCCAATCCAAGATGTATCCTACACCTCTAGAAAGCAACTTCCTATCCAAGACGCTCACGTCTCTAGGAAGATTTTTTGCTTGCCTATCCGGATCCTCCCGACCCTAGACAAGTCTTCCTTGCTTGATTATTCGAGTCCTCCCGACTCTAATCAAGACTTCCGTGCTCTATCCACAAAGCTTCACTCACTTTGCTATAGACTTCAACCTAATGCAAGGCTATGATCTACGTGATGCAAGTGATGCAAACACAATCAAATTAAGCTAGATGATCAATCAAGCTAAATGTACATGTTCAATGATAATCTAGAATATGCTTCCAACACACAATCACAAAATTATCTAGAAATCAAGACATGTAAATCAATAAGAACAAGGTATGAATATTCAATATATCACACTAAAAACCTAGTTCTTATATCATGAAATTAAACCTAGAAAATAATATGAGGCACATCATATATACATTTTCTAGAATCAATTTCAAATAAAATCAAGTTTAGCACATATATGTTCAAGGGAAATCACAAAGCTAAAAGTCAATTGACAAATGATCAAACACCCCTAGCATATGATTTAACATACTTCTCAACAAATTTCATCAATCAAATAGTAAGAATCAAGAGATGATCAAAGATGAAATTGAAAAAGAAGAAGTTGAACTAACAACCTTGACCTCGTACTGAAGATCAGGCTGCTGGGAATAATGATTAAGTCAGCTCCCTCTAAAAATGCTTGGGGTTTGTAGCTCTCCTCAAGACCAACAATTTTGGCTTTTGAATCGATTGATTTTGAGTTCGTATGAGAAAGATATGACCAAAATACTAAAACTAAAATTGAAGAATTTCTGCAGAAATGTTCAAAGTGTTCTTCAAAATCTTCAACACATGTGGAGGGAAGGAGAAGTGTTTAAAAAGAAGAGAGAGAAGAGATTTTCGGGCCAATCAGCAAGGGCCACGTCACCCACCCCATGGGGGGCGCGTGGGCCTCACGGGGCCAGAGAGGGTCTCTGGCCGTGGGGCCCACGGCCTCCCTCACGGCGTGGCCCACGTGGCCTCTTGGCCACTCTCACCTCTTTCACGCACTCTCACGTTCTTCAGCTGTAACTTGGGCATCCGAACTCCGATTTCGAATCTATTTTTAGATTATGAACCGTGACTCCCTCATGCATGACAAAGACTAACAACTTTGAAAAATGGTTGAGAAATCATCTCGGAAAACGACGATGAAGTCAACTCAACGAATGAGAACGAAAAGTAGCGTAGCTACATCGTTTGGACTCGAAACCTTATGAATGAGTAACCGAAACGACCGGAACTCAATAAGGCATCAAATAAGAACATGTTCAAGTCTAAAACACAAAATACACAAACAAATAAACACATATTCACACAAGCATGCCATATCAAAGAGATAGTCACAAAGCATGCAATTCTACAATGTTTGTCTATACAAGATCAATGCATGAGCATACTATGAGATGTGTGAATGTGTTATACTGAATGTTTGAACCACGATGTATAGACACACATGTATGAATTGTGTGTGTATGCGCTAACGCATTGCAAGAGGATAGGAGTCAAGATATACCTTTGACGCTTTTCACCTCTTGAAGACGACTTTTGCACTAGACGTTGCTCTTCACCTTTTAAGCTTGCTTTCTTCCAAGAATATCCTAAGCAAAAACTAATACAAATATGAAGTGTTTTGCAATGGAATCAAGCCAATACAAATCATGAACCTTACAATCTCCTGCTTTGGCTATTCCATGGCAAAACCTCAATCTCACCATACAACGTTTCACTCAAATAAACTCAAGTTGATAGCATACTCTCAACCTCACATTACAAAGAGATTCCTAGACTAAAAGTCTTCAAGTCTTCAAGAATTCCTTCTTTGATCTTCAAGGTACCTATGAGAGAAAGTAGTAAACCAAACAATAGATCTTCTCTAAAGAAGAATGGTGAGTTATTAACCAAAAACAAATATAGAAGACATCCCTTATCTCATACAAAAATATATTATCTCAAGTGAATAAAATGTTTTCATATTAAAGCATTCCCTTAGTTCCCCAATTCCCAAGGACCAACCATCCTTAACATTATCAAGAAAGAATTTTTTCTCCCCCTTAAGACAAAGTCACAATTAAGCACAAAGAGGAATATGATTCACACAATTGGAACATTTTTCCACACAAGGTGTGAAGTATACAAAATCTCCCCAATATTAGATATGGTGAGGTATACATTTTCTCCCCCTTTTTGTCAAGGAATAGACAAGGGACACAAGAGATAAAGAACGAGATACAAAGCAAACAAATCGTATAGAGAGCTAAGTTGAATAAACTAAAGCTCCCCCTTAACATATGCTCCACATATTATCACCAAGTAGATTTGTTCATAAGGGACATCACACAATCACACAATCAAGCAATAAGAGAAAATATTTCATAACTTGTCAAAGTCCAAGAGAGAATCATAGATTTTCATTAATCTCTCACAAATATTCTCACATTGCTAATGAATCAAGCACATAAGCAAAATGTGTGTGTGTGAATGCTTCTCAAATATATAGAAGGAGTAATTGTGATATCAACGTGCAAACTCTATCCACACCTATCCATCTAAAGCCTTTCCAAAAATAGGTCAAACTGATATTCATCCGAATTTTTGCTTTTAAAATGAATAGATATCAACATATGAGCGTGTGTGTGCATGTGGTTCGTTTTCCCGTTTCTATTTGTCAACCCGAGCTTTTTCACAATTCTCAACTATACACCATAAGCCTTTTTGTTTTGTTTTAGGCTTGAATCAAAGAATTTTTTTTTTATGATTCATTTCAACACTTCTTTGATTTTACTAACAAAAACATATACTCCTCATGGCGGCTTTCACTCATCACAACGGCGTAGCCCTTTCCTACATTGGGTGGCTTCACAACTAAGGTGTTTAGCTCTTTCCATGAGGGTGCTCATTGATTACTATGTAGTGCCGAAGCAAAATTGATACATAACATAGGTCATCTATCATGTACTTAACAACAAACTTCTAGATGCATCCATTATCTACACATATTCAACCACAAAAACTCAAAACTAAAACATATAAGAGAAGCATTAGTGCACTTTTCAAAAATCAGATTTTCAAGCTCAAGTGCATGATCTAGAAACAATAAAAGATATTTGTTTAAGATCACTACTTCTCATGTGAGTAGCTCTCAAAGATAATGATATTCAATTAAAGTTTTGCTCATCAAGCCACTCACAATCACACAAAGATGTTAATCAACACAAATCATGCCAATGGACATTCTAAGAGTTTTAAACCTCTCTTTGTCCAAGGGCTTAGTGAACAAGTCCGCAAGTTGATTTTTAGTAGGCAAATACTCTAGAGTAACAATAGAATGTTCAACTAGATCTCTAATGAAATGATGCCTAATGTCTATGTGTGTTGTGCGGGAGTGTTAAACCGGATTTTTAGAGATGTTAATGGCACTTAAGTTATCACAATAAAGTGTCATTTTTCCTTGTTCTATCTCATAATCCTTAAGGATTTGTTTCATCCAAAGTAATTGTGTGCAAGCACTTCCGGCTGCAATGTATTTGGCTTCGGAAGAGGAAAGGGAAACCGAATTTTGTTTCTTACTTGACCAAGAAACCAAGTTATTACCAACATAAAAGCAACCGCCCGATGTGCTTTTACGGTCATCTATGTTTCCCGCCCAATCCGCATCAAATAGCCTACAAGGATATCATTGATATCAAATGAATAGAATAGACCAAGACTATGAGTTCCTTTGATGTACCTAATGATCCTCTTGACGACTTTTAAGTGAGATTCCTTGGGATTTGCTTGGAATCTAGCACACAAGCCTACACTAAAGCAAATGTCGGGTCTACTAGCCGTTAGGTAAAGTAGACTACCTATCATGCTTCTATAAAGGCTTTGGTCAACACTTTTCCCTTTTTCATCTTTGTCAAGTTTTAAAGTGGTGCTCATGGGAGTTTCAAAATCTTTTCCATTTTCTAGGCCAAATCTCTTAACTAGATTTTTAGCATATTTAGATTGATTCAATATTATGCCCATGCTAGTTTGCTTTACTTGCATTCCTAGAAAATAATTCAACTCACCCACCATGCTCATTTCAAATTCACTTGACATAACACTTACAAATTCATCTACCTTGGTTTTATTAGTAGACCCAAAAATAATGTCATCAACATATACTTGTGCAACAAAAATATCATGATCATGATGTTTGATAAACAAAGTTCTATCAATGCCACCTCTCCTATATGGGTTGTCAATAAGATATTGAGTCTATTAGGATTATGCTCAATAGCAAGAGTGTAATATTGTAATTAACAATCTTTTTCATATTAATAAAGTGATTTCTGGTTTAACAAATCGTATAGCATTTATAGTTTAATATTATAATTGTCAAAGTAAATAATCATAAGGTCTAAAGACTATGAGAAAAGAAGAATTGTTCGTACATCTGGATATGTATGTGGTAGACACAATTCTTTAGTTAGTCTTGAATAATGTTCACAACTTAAGTTAAAGGTTGGGCACCTTTATCTTGTTAAAGTTGTAGAATTCTTTTGCTAGCATTTGAGTGAGATCAAATGAGATATGATGAGTCTAAAATCATCGGAGTGTCTTCGAGCAAAAGGATCTAGTGCACTGGGTGCATTGAACTGGGTCACAATGAAAAGCTTTATCTAGAACCGTCAATAGATAATAGTCTTTTCATTATCAGGACAATCGGAGAGTCTATCTTAATCCTGAGATAAATGATGGACTTATGGTTGCAAGTGATATCATTGGAGTTATCAATGAGTACGATTATATCGCATAGTCTATCCTTGATAGTTTGGTGATATTCATTTGTTAATCGATAGAGGACTTCATTTACAGATATGGACATCGTGGCTCCATTTACTAAATGAAAGTATAATATCATCATATGGATGCTTTGAGGTAATTGGATATTAAATCTCAACGTTGAGTTTTCGATAGTGTCTATTGAAAACATGGCTTCTGGACAAGTCAAAATATCCAAGTTCAAAACGTGGTCATATGAGTAAATATGGTAACTTGGAGAGTTATAGGCGGTCTATGAACTCTTGGCGATTACTGATATTAATCACGAGGATACACTTTCTCCAATATGATTGTCTAGGGTATGAATGAGGAACATCTTCCTTTTCTATCTTTATTTAAGAGTTCAGTTTTAGTTCTTTAGTGGAATGAGTTAAAATTAATGGATCGGACCTAAGTGAATCATTTGTTAATTGTGATTAGGTTATGTCTATTGAAGCTTAAATTTAGATGGCCCGCCAAGATCCCCAATCCACACGGACTTGCATGGATCACTTGATATATTCTACCGGACCAATTTAAGGGTCCATCTAGAATTGCATTTAATATATTAAGAATATAATTTGCACATTATTTATGTAATGGGCTGCTCAATTATATTAATATATTAATGAATGACATGTGGGCTTGTTTCTTTTAGTAAGAATGTGTCTGGTTCACATGTGGGCTTTTTATTTAAAGTCCAATGGATTAAATGAAATAAGAAAATAATATATAGCCCATTTGTTTAAGTGGGCGGCAAGAAGGTTTTTAACCTAATATATTATTTTGTTTCATTATTTTAATTAAATAAGAATTAATTAATTTATTAATTAATTGTTTAATTAAGAAACAAATCTTTTCTGAATAGGAAATATATTTCCTAGAGTAATACTATTGGTAGTAGTTTACTAAAAGTAAAAGACTTGTTTGAAAAGAAAATAAATAATTAATTTTATTTATTTAATCAAATAAGAAGTCTTTTTTATTTAGTCAAATAAAAAGAATAAAAGATTTATGAATTAAATTAGGGTTTGAAGTCTTAAACTAGATGGGAATTAGGGTGCAACACAAACTCTTTTAAGCTTGTATGTTGCGGCAACCCTAGTCCATTTAGGTTAGAGAATTCGGCAACCCTAAAAGAAAGAAGAGAAGAAAATTTGGCAACCTATATATACACACTTATAGAATTCGGCCACTTGAATGCTTGGTGCTTGAGATTCTATTTTCTTCTTCTTCTAAATTCATAGAGAGATTATTTTATTCTACTAAAAACATAAAAGAGTGTTAGATTATTCTTTGATGGTACACTAATTGCTTGTTCATCAATAAGCTTGTGTGTACAACATCGATTTAGGTTCACGCGAGTTTCAATCACTAGATTGAGAACTCAAAAGTGACCGGAATAATCTTAGTCATTCTTTTGATTGTTTTTGTGACTAACAAAGAAAAGAAAAGTTTGTTTGTCCATTCACAGGTTTGCAATTCAAAGAAAAGGGAGACCACGCTCCTAGGTGATCCACGTTCGTGCTAGGATTGAAGATCTTGCGGATTACCATCGACGTAAGTCAATCGGATCACGCGACAAAAGGTATTATTCTTTTGTTAGATAATATATATGTTTAATTGATTAAAGGGTTTAAGGTTCATAAAAGGAAAAATTTTTAAAAGTCAGTAAATCTATTTTTTAGTCTCGCTTCAGCTGCGTGTACTACAGTATTTTTCCCTACAGAGTCAACCTGTCATACCAAGCTCTTGGAGCTTGTTTAAGGCCATAGAGAGCCTTTTTCAATTTAAACACATGATTAGGAGAGTGTGGGTCTACAAAACCCTTAAGTTGTTCAACATACACTTCTTCTTGAAGGTATCCATTGAGGAAAGCACTTTTGACATCCATTTGAAATAATTTGAACTTTTTAATAAAAGCAATGGACAATAAAAGTCTAATGGACTCGAGACGAGAAACCGGGGCAAACGTCTCATCAAAGTCAACACCCTCCACTTGAGTGTAACCTTGAGCCACTAGTCTAGCTTTATTCCTCACAATCTTGCCACTTTTATCGGTCTTATTCCTAAACACCCATTTAGTGCCAATTACATTTATATCTTTGGGTTTAGGAACCAAGGACCACACTTCATTCCTCTCAAATTGATTAAGTTCATCTTGCATAGCCCCAACCCAATATTCATCAACAATTGCTTTATTAATATTTTTGGGTTCAATTTGAGAAGTGTAGCATGCATAAGAAATTTGGTTAGCAATTTGATTTCTTATTCTAACCCCTTCATTTAAATCACCTATGATGTCTTCTTGATAGTGTAAGTTTCTAAGTCTTGGGTGAGAATGTTCAACAACTTGGTCATTTTGTTGATTATCATTTAAAGCATTTTCCAACCCTTGACTTTCAACTTCAACATGACTATCATTTTCATCATCTTAACTAGAAACACTACTAGCCACATCAATAGGTGTTTTAGTGTCATTCAACATGTTTTCTTTAGGTTCATTGACACCATTATCATCACACAAATTAAGCATGCTAAAATCATCTATCTTCACATTGATAGACTCCATGATAGTCTTAGTAGTCAAGTTAACGACTCTATATGCACGACTATTAATAGCATACCCAAAAAAGAGACCAACATCACTTTTAGCATCAAACTTTCCTAAGTGATCTCTATCATTCAAAATATAACATTTACTCCCAAAAGTATGGAAGTAACTCACATTGGGCTTCTTGCCCTTCCATAGCTCATAGGATGTTTGTTTTGTGCCGGGCCTCTTAAAAACACGATTAGACACATAACAAGCGGTATTGACCACCTTGGCCCATAGATTTCTAGGGACTTTCTTGCTATTGAGCATGACCCTAGCCATCTCTTGCAAGACACGGTTTTTCCTCTCAACAACACCATTTTGTTGAGGAGTTCTAGGTGCGAAGAACTCATGAGAAATCCCTAAACCATCACAAAACTCACTAAATTTTTCATTTTCAAATTCCGTCCCATGATCACTCCTAATGCGACATATTTTCTTGATACTAAGACCTTTTTCATTTTGAACTTGATTATAAAACTTTTTAAAGTAATCAAAAGCCTCGGTCTTGTTTCTAAGAAAATAAACCCAAGTAAACCTAGAGAAGTCATCAACGCATACAAAAATGTACTTTTTGCCATTAATGCTCTCGGTTTGAATTGGCCCCATTAGGTCCATATGCACAAGTTCTAAAGGTCTCTTGGTAGTTATGTAAGAATTTTTCTTATGAGACACTTTGGTTTGCTTACCTAATTGGCAAGGTTCACAAACCACCTCAAGCTTTTTACCAAGATTAGGAAGACCTCTAACAATGCCATATTTTTCAAGCTTTTTCAAATCTTTAAAATTCATGTGACCTAAAGGTTGATGCCACAAATCAAGCTTGTTGCACTCATGTGCCATGTTGCAAGTTAGATGATCTATCTCAAGACAATAGCAATTGTCTATAGACCTTTTGACACTTAGGACAACATTGCCCTTTTTATCAATTATAGTGCATACATCTTTGTTAAAGCTAACTTCTTTAAAAATTTCACACAAGTGAGTAATACTTATCAAGTTAGCTTGTAACCCATCAACATACAAAGTATTGCGAAGTTTAGGCAATCCGGGGATACAAATTGTTCCCTTGCCCAGAACTTGCTTTTTGGTACCATCACCAAAAGTAACCCAACCTCCATCCTTTAAAACAAGATTCTTAAAGAACTCTTTGTTCTAGGTCATATTCCTAGAGCAACCGCTATCTAGGTACCAAGAATAGGAGGAGTTGGCACGTAAAGCATATTATGCAACATGACATTGAGATGTGTCTTTTCTAATCCACACATTTTTCACAACATGCCTCTCACTCTTACTTCTAACATGCTTTGACTCAATGTTAGGCTTTTTAACATGCACCTTGACCTCATTGGTCACATTTTTAAAAATATCAAACAAAGCATTATCAACTTTCTTATGTCTAGTAGAGTGAGGCACAACACAAGATTTAGCAAGCAAGTCATCAATAACTTTTTCCACAACATGCTTTTCCAAGGTCTTCCTAGGTCTATTTCTATATCCATACATGGATGATTGCCTAGGTCCAATCAAAGACATATCATGAAAAGCATTATCAAGTTTGCATTTCCGAATATACTCAAAGCATCTAGGTCGAATATGTTCTATCATATTACAATGATGATAAATAGGAATAAATTTGAGAAATTTACCATTTGTATTTGCTTCCAACTCCTTTGGACTTCTCATAATTTTTCCTCTTTGAAGTGCAACTCTTGATGCTCCACCTCTTGCATTTGAGGTTATTGCTTCATGATGCTTATGTTGTTGAGTTCTTCCATTGAACATCCTTGATGATGAAGAGGCACCTTCGGTAGCTTTCATAGCTTTACCTTGAGAGAGTGTACCTACATTTGATTCAATGCTTGCTTTGACAAAAGTAGATTTGTTAGATGAAGGAGTCTCCTTCTCATTGATATAACCCAAACCTCTTTTGTCACATGGATGCTTTCCACTTTTAATGAGGGTTTTAACTTTGTTAGAACTAGATGACATCTTGCTAATCATCCTATTAGCCTCATCAAGTTTCTCACGAAGCATCCTAATTTCAATGGCATATTTTTCCGCTATGTCATCACTAAACATAACATCTTTACGTGATTTATCAAGCCATTGTTCATACTTTTTCTCTTGATTTAAATGCTCATTAAGTTTGGATTTAAGCACATTTTCAAGTTTCTTAGCATTAACAAGAGAACAATCTCTTTGCTCAATTTCTTGCTTCAAGATACCAAGTCTATTATTGCTATCTTTTAGATTCAATTCTAGACTTAGGATCTTGTTTTTAAGTTCATTGAATTCTTTTGAGCCAAGAGCATGATTCTCTAGCTTCTTGTTGAGGGACATATTGACTTTGGATAAACGTTCATTTTCAAAAGTAAGATCATTGATCTTTTTCTCATCTAAGTCAATATGTTCAACAAAAGAAGCCATATAGGAACACACTTCCTTAATCATGATTATCACAAACAAAAACACAAAACACTATAAAGAAAGGATCTATCTAAGTGCGTCTAGACACCCGCTCTGATACCAAATGAAATTTCCCTTAAGTAGTAGTGTCAAATATACCTAGAGGGGGGGGGGGGGGGGGGGGAGGGTGAATAGGTATTTACTCAAATTCTTCCAATACTAAAAATGATGCGGAATATAACAAAGAAAATGCACACTTGATTAGATTTAGCAAATGAATTTATTTCACTAATACAAGAGTTAATCAATTTACAAGATATGCAATCAATGTAAAATATGGAAGATAAAGAAAAGTAAAATAAAAATGAACACAAGTGTTTTTACGTGGTAAAACCTCAAAGAGGAAACGTCCACAGGTTGATACCACAACCACCGGCAAAGCAATCCACTATGTGAAAAAGGACTTACACACTCAAGCTACCAACTCATGATATCCGCTCAAGCTATCAACTCCTAATCTATCCTCGGGCTAGTGAATCACCAAGCCTACTTCCTATCCGAGATGTATCCTACACCTCTAGAAAGCAACTTCCTATCCAAGACACTCACGTATCTAGGAAGATTTCTTGCTTGCCTATCCGGATCCTCCCAACCCTAGACAAGTCTTCCTTGCTTGATTATCCGAGTCCTCCCGACTCTAATCAAGACTTCCGTGCTCTATCCACAAAGCTTCACTCACTTTGCTAGAGACTTCAACCTAATGCAAGGCTATGATCTACGTGATGCAAGTGGTGCAAACACAATCAAATTAAGCTAGATGATCAATCAAGCTAAATGTACATGTTCAATGGTAATCTAGAATATGCTTCCAACACACAATCACAAAATTATCTAGAAATCAAGACATGTAAATCAATAAGAACAAGGCATGAATATTCAATATATCACACTAAAAACCTAGTTCTTAGATCATGAAATTAAACCTAGAAAATAATATGAGGCACATCATATATACATTTTCTAGAATCAATTTCAAACAAAATCAAGTTTAGCACATATATGTTCAAGGGAAATCACAAAGCTAAAACTCAATTGACAAATGATCAAACACCCCTAGCATATGATCTAACATACTTCTCAACAAATTTCATCAATCAAATAGTAAGAATCAAGAGATGATCAAAGATGAAATTGAAAAAGAAGAAGTTGAACAAACAACCTTGACCTCGTACTGAAGATCAGGCTGCTGGGAACAATGACGAAGTCAGCTCTCTTTGAAAATGCTTTGGATTTGTAGCTCTCCTCAAGACCAACAATTTTAGCTTTTGAATCGATTGATTACGAGTTCGTATGAGAAAGATATGACCAAAATACTAAAACTAAAATTGAAGAATTTCTGCAGAAATGTTCAAAGTGTTCTTCAAAATCTTCAACACATGTGGAGGGAAGGAGAAGTGTTTAAAAAGAAGAGAGAGAAGAGATTTTCAGGCCAATCAACAAGGGCCACATGGGCCTCACGGGGCCAGAGAGGGTCTCTGGCCGTGGGGCCCACGGCCTCCATCACGGCGTGACCCACGTGGCCTCTTGGCCACTCTCACCTCTCTCGCGCACTCTCACGTTCTTCAGCCGTAACTTGGGCATCTGAACTCTGATTTTGAATCCGTTTTTTGGATTACAAACCATGACTCCCTCACGCACGACTATGACTATATAAATTTGAAAAATGGTTGAGAAATCATCTTGGAAAATGATGATGAAGTCAACTCAACGAATGAGAACGAAAAGTAGCGTAGCTACATCGTTTGGACTCGAAACCTTATGAATGAGTAACTGAAATGATCGGAACTCAATAAGGCATCAAATAAGAACATGTTCAAGTCCAAAACACAAAATACACAAACAAATAAACACATATTCACACAAGCATGCCATATCAAAGAGATAGTCACAAAGCATGCAATTCTACAATGTTTGTCTATACAAGATCAATGCATGAGCATACTATGAGATGTGTGAATGTGTTATACCAAATGTTTGAACCACGATGCAGGGACACACATATATGAATTGTGTGTGTATGCGCTAACGCCTTGCAAGAGGATAGGAGTCAAGATATACCTTTGACGCTTTTCACCTCTTGAAGACGACTTTTGCACTAGACGTTGCTCTTCACCTTTTAAGCTTGCTTTCTTCAAAGAATATCCTAAGCAACAACTAATACAAATATGAAGTGTTTTGCAATGGAATCAAGCCAATACAAATCATGAACCTTACAAAGGAAGACAACGGGGTGGAGAGTGTACATAGATTACCGCAAGCTCAACACGGCAACTAAAAAGGATCACTTTCCTTTCCCGTTTATTGATCAGATGCTTGAGCGTTTGGCGGGACATGCTTATTATTGATTCTTGGATGGATTTTCAGGATATAATCAAATTGCCATAGCTCCGGAGGACCAAGAGAAGACGACGTTCACATGCCCCTTTGGGACCTTTGCTTACCGAAGAATGCCTTTTGGGCTGTGCAACGCCCCTGCTACCTTCCAAAGATGCATGATGTCAATCTTTTCTGACATGCTAGAAAAGTATATTGAGGTATTTATGGATGATTTTTCTGTTTTTGGTAATTCTTTTAACCACTGCCTTGATAACTTAACTAGTGTTTTCAAAAGATGCACTAAGACCAATTTAATTCTTAGTTGGGAAAAAAGTCACTTTATGGTGAAATCTGGAATAGTGCTAGGACATGTGATATCTGATAAAGGCATAGAAGTAGATAGAGCTAAAATTGAATTAATTGCTAAACTTCCACCTCCCACTTCGGTGAAGGGTGTGAGGAGTTTTCTTGGTCATGCAGGTTTTTATAGGTGTTTTATAAAAGATTTTTCAAAAATTAGTCGCCCCCTATGTAACCTTTTGACCAAGGATTCTACATTGGTTTTCAATGATGAATGTTTGCATGCTTTTGAATCTCTGAAAGATAAATTGACATCTACTCCTGTGATTATGCCTCTTGATTGGTCTCTTCCATTTGAATTAATGTGTGATGCATCAGACTATGCTGTAGGTGCTGTTTTAGGACAGCGAGTAGATAAAGTTCCAAATGTTATTTACTACACTAGTCTCACTTTGAATGATGCACAATTGAATTACTCCACTACTGAAAAAGAATTGCTTGCTGTTGTTAGTGCCTTGGAAAAATTTCATCAATATCTAATTAGATCAAAGGTTATTGTGTATTCTGATCATGCTGCTTTGAAATATTTACTAACAAAGAAGGAAGTGAAACTGAGATTACTCCGGTGGATCCTTCTGTTGCAAGAGTTTGACTTAGAAATCAGGGACAAGAAGGGCAGCGAGAATGTGGTAGCTGATAACCTTTCTCGATTGGTGGAAGATGAGAATGTGGAAGACAGCACTAAACTTGTGCCAATCTGTTAGGATTCCCGTTGTTTTTAATTGGCTTATTTTGTGATCAAACCATATGTGGGGATGCTTTGTAAGGGTAGCTTAGATGTTGTTGCTATTGCTTAGGCCCTTTTGAAGACCTCACTATTGACAAGCACCAAAGGTAATACTCTAAGTGCTTACTTGTCTTGAAGAGATAGTTGCACACACTCACAACTCATGCATATGTTTAATCCTTGTATGTTGTGTGTCTTATTTGTGTGCTTTAATGCTCATTAACATCTCTTCTTGCATGTTAGGTTGATTGCATCTTGCATTGCCCATTGCCATGACATGTTTAGAACTAGGTTGCATTATGTAAAAGTATGGGCGCTGTTCAACCGCCCTACAGGCGCCTTACGAATGGCGGTGCCACTGGTGATGTTTTTCACACCTGATGGTCCGCCCACAAATCGCCCTACAGGCACCCTACGAACAGCGGTGCCACTGGTGATGTTTTTTCACACCTGATGGTCCGCCCAAATATCGCCCTACGAACAGCGGGTGAAGGGCGATTCTCCAGACCCGAGAGCAACCGCCCCTAGGTCGCCTGGAATCCGCCCTACGTAGGGCGGTCACGAAGAACATGTTCTTCACAATCCCAGGTGAACCGCTGTACACCCGCCCTACGTACAGCGGGTGAACAGCGGCCAAGGAAAATTTTGGCCAACTTATCAAAACGATCTCACTTCAATTTGGCCCCCCTATATATATGCCACTTTGACTTTAGGTCAATTACAAGAGTTCATATTCAGATTTCATACTTAGGATATTTTTCAAAGAGAAGAAAAATTCCAAGAACTCATTTTTAATCACTCAAACACTTGTTCCATGATCATCAATCATCATCTAGCATCATCTTAGATCATCTAGATGTCATCTAGCATGGATTCTTCATCATACTTTGCTTGGTAAGCTTTTCACTAATATCTTACATATTTTGTGTTTCTCTTATCTAGCAATCTCAATTTAATTACTTGTATGTGATTTTATATTCTTTGAATACAAGTTTGAGATTAGTATGATGTATGTTTGAGAAGTTGTATTGTGCTAGCATATTAGGTTTTGTGCTTAATATTGATTAGCTAAACTAATTGACATGTCATTTAGTTTTGATATCTAGGATTGTTCTTAATTGCATATTAATCATCTTAGATAAGCATATAGGGTTTCCCTTGCTCTATGTTGCATTTTGGATATTCACATATATTCACTTAGGGTTGTATTCTCTTCATAGAGAAAGTAAGTCTTGTGTGTAGCATCCGGGATTAGGTTGCTTAGATCGCAAGCAAAATTGGACTAGGTTCACTCATACCGGGATTAGGTAGGTGTGTGATTACTTCCGGGATTAGGTTGTAATCGTTTGCACATTTAGTGGATTCGAGGTTCGAGTGTGGCTTACTTACATAGCCCGTGGTTTTTCCCGTGAGGGTTTCCATGTAAAAATCAAGTGTTAATTTAATTTCCGCACCATATTACACTTGCTTGTTTATATTATCTTAAGGGTAAATTCATAATTTTGACTAACACGAAAAATTGGGTAAAAAGCGTAAAATCTATTCACCCCCCCTCTAGATAGTTTTATACACACCGTGCTATATTTAGTTTCACAATCAATGAAAATTTTCCAGATGAGTAGCTGATGGCTGTAGGAGTCAATGATCCTTGGTATGCGGACATCATGAATTACCTTGCAAATGGCATCATACCAGCTGATTTGAACTCGCAAGCAAAAAGAAGATTCATCTCCATCACTAGGCAATACTATTGGGACGAGCCATACCTATTCAAATATGGAGCTGATTAGATCATTCGAAGATGCATCCCTAAAGAATAGCAGCAAGATATGCTGACATTCTGGCATAACCTTAGTTGTGGAGGGCACTTTAGTGCCAAGAAGACTGCTCTGAAAGTTCTCCAATCAGGTTTCTTCTGGACCTCTTTATTTAAACATGCTTACACCTTTTGTATTTCTTGTGACAGGTGCCAGAGAACGGGGAACATTGGCAAAAGAGATGAAATGCCTCTTTCAGGCCAGTTGGTAGTAGAGATATTTGACATGTGGGGAATAGATTTCATGGGACCCTTTCCATCCTCACACGGGTTCCTGTACAACTTGGTTGCTGTGGATTATGCCTCAAAATGGATTGAAGCAATCACAACCATGACGAATGATAGTCAGGTGGTGGTGAAGTTTGTCAAGGAGAACATATTCACTAGATTCGGTACACCTCGTGCAATCATAAGTGATGGTGGAAGCCATTTTTGTAACAAGGTATTTGCCTCATTATTGAAGAAGTATAGCGTCAAACACAAAGTGGTAACCCCGTACCATCCGCAGACTTCAGGACAAGTTGAAGTAAGCAACATACAGATTAAACAGATCTTAGAGAAAACCGTGCAACCGAATAGAAAGGATTGGTCAATCAAGTTGAATGATGCTTTGTGGGCATACAGAACTGCCTACAAAACCCCGATACGTATGAGCCCGTATAGGATAGTCTATGGCAAGGCATGCCATCTTCTGGTAGAGCTGGAACACAACGCCTACTGGGCTCTGAAGAAATTGAACTTCAATTTAGGCAAGGCGGGGGAGGAAAGAAGCTTGCAAATGAGTGAACTTGAGGAGCTCCGGAACAATACATATAAGAACGCGAAGATATACAAAGAAAGAACGAAAAAGTTACATGACAACAAAATCCTTTGGAAAGAGTTTCATCCTGGAATGCTTGTCTTGTTGCATCAATCGCGATTGAGGTTGTTTCCAGGGAAGCTAAAATCTAGGTGGACTGGTCTCTATAGAGTAACTCAAGTCTTTCCGCATGGAGCTGTGGAAATTGAAAATATTCGTGACGCTGGGAAATTCAAAGTAAATGGCCAGAGACTCAAGCCGTACTTGTGTGTGTCCGAGATAAGATGTGCTAGTTTTTCCCTGCTCAATGAGCCGTAAGGCTCTTGCCCAAACGTTAAATAAAGTACTCGGTGGGAGGCAACCCACCCAGATATTCTCTTTTCACTTTGTTTTTTTTTTTTTTGTCGGGTCTTAATTTAGTGTTCCCCTTGCTTAAATATAGGTTTGGGGGTGTTGTCTTGATTTAAAAAAAAAAATATATATATATATAATAAATAATTTTTTTGGGGCATCAGGTCAGACCGCTCCCATGTGCACTGCATAATGGGGAGCAGTAAGAGAAGCGGTGTATTCTGTTATGAAACCGTTGTAGAACCGCTATAAATTAATTGGCAGCGGTATTCACTGGGCAAACCGCTGCCACACCGCTGTTTTAATTGGTAGCGGTCATGGCAGCGGTACCTATTGTCCTCAAACTATAAGGATTCCCGTTGTTTTTAATTGGCTTATTTCGTGATCAAACCATAAATGGGGATTCTTTGTAAGGGTAGTTTAGATGTTGTTGGTTAGTGCATTAGGCCCTTTGAGGACCTCATTATTGACAAGCACCAAAGGTAATATTCTAAGTGCTTACTTGTCTTGAAGAGATAGTTGCACACACTCACAACTCATGCATATGTTTAATCTTTGTATGTTGTGTTTCTTTTTGTTGTGCATCAATGCTTATTTACATCTCTTCTTGCTTGTTATTATGATTGCATCTTGTGTTTATAACATCATAGCATTTAGGCTTTTAGGATGCATCTTAGTTTAACTTTGTACCCTTTGCATGATTGCTTGTGGGGTACAAAATTGGGCTGTGCGCTGGTCCACCAGCGCCGGTCGACCAGCGCCGCTCACCGGCGTAAAACACCCAGTGGAGCGCCGCTGGTCGTGCGCTGGTGTGGACCAGCGCAAGGCCACCAGCGCCAATCGCCCAGGTGTGCGCCGCTGGACTGGCGCTGGTGGCAGCGCCTGTCGTCCAGCGCTCAAGCCAAAACGTGCTTGTTCGCTGGTCCTGCGCTGGTCCACCAGTGCAGGTCCACCAGCGCACAGTGCACTTTTCTGGCGAGTTTTCAAAACGACCTCACTTCACTTATGGCCTCTATATATATGCTAACTTTTCTGACGAGTTCTTATTCATGCTTCATACTTAGGATATTTTTCAAGAGAAGAAAAATACACAAAGAACTCATTTTTAATTACTCAAACACAATTTCATGATCATCAATCATCATCTAGCATCATCTTAGATCATCTAGATGTCATCTTGCATGGAATCTTCATCATACTTTGCTTGGTAAGCTTTTCACTAATATCTTACATATTTTGTGTTTAATTTATCTAGCAATCTCAATTAATTACTTGATTGTTATTTTGTATGCTTTGGATACAAAATTGAGAATAGTATGATGTATGTTTGAGAAGTTGTATTATGCTAGCATATTAGGTTTTGTGCTTAATATTGATTAGCTTAACTAATTGACATGTCATTTAGTTTTGATATCTAGGATTGTTCTTAATTGCATATTAATCATCTTAGATAAGCATATAGGGTTTCCCTTGCTCTATGTTGCATTTTGGATATTCACATATATTCACTTAGGGTTGTATTCTCTTCTAGAGAAGGTAAGTCTTGTGTGTAGCAATCGGGATTAGGTTGCTTAGATCACAAGCAAATTGGACTAGGTTCACTCATACCGGGATTAGGTAGGTGTGTGATTACTTCCGGGATTAGGTTGTAATCGTTTGCACATTTAGTGGATTCGAGGTTCGAGTGTGGCTTACTTACATAGCCCGTGGTTTTTCTCGTGAGGGTTTCCACGTAAAAATCAAGTGTTGATTTAATTTTCGCACCATATTACACTTGCTTGTTTATATTATCTTGAGGATAAATTCGTAATTTTGACTAACACGAAAAATTGGGTAAAAAGCGTAAAATCTATTCACCCCCCCCCCCCCTCTAGATAGCTTTATACACACCGTGCTATATTTAGTTTCAATTGGTATCAGAGCGGGTTCCTAGACATACATAGGTGATCCTTGCTTATTTTGGTGTGTTTTGCATTTTGTGTGATTTTTGATCATTCATACATTTGCATTCATTTCATTCATTCATAAACACTATGAGTGGAAACGGTGGAAATGGTGGTGGCCACGAAGGAGCTTCTAGCACAAGGCCTCCACATCTTACCGGTTTGAACTATTCCCAATGGAAAGGGAAGATGGAATCCTACATATGCCAAATTCATGACCGTGCATGGATGGCGGTGGAAGACGGATATGATCTCCCTATGATGACTCCCGCGGGTGGAGGAGAAGATGTTTTGAAGCCTAAGGCGCAATGGAACGCGCAAGAGTTTGAGGCTTCAAAGTGGAATAGGAAGGCGATGCATGCCATTATGTGTGCAATGGATGAGAATCAATACAAGCTTATTCAGAATACTCAGATTGCAAAAGTGGCATGGGACATCCTTCAAGTTGCTCATGAGGGAACCGAGGTGGTGAAGGAGTCCAAGCTTCAAGTCCTCCAAACTCAGTTTGAGTTACTTAGGATGGGAGAGGATGAATGCTTCAATGACTTCGAAATCAAATTGATGGACATAGTAAATCAAAGCCATCAACTCGGAGACCCGTATTCGGATAGGAGAGTCAAGCAAAAAATTATGAGATCTCTCCCCGATAGGTTTGAATCAAAGGTGACGGCCATAGAAGAAAATAGTGGCTACATGGATATGAAGCCAAGTGAGGTAATTGGGCGTCTCCTTGCATATGAGTCTAGGAAGGCTCCTAGCACCACTACTCCTCCTAAGAAGTCTAAAGGAATAGCTTTGAAAGCATCTAAGAATTCAAAGGAGGCAAAGCATGAATCGGATGAAGACCTTGCCTTATTTGTGAAAAGGTTCAACAAGGTTATGGGGTTCAAGAAGAAGAAGGGATTTGGGTCAAGAGGACAAGATTTGAAGAAAAACGGTTCCTTCAAGAAGTTTGAGCCTAGACAAGAGAGGACAGAAAGGAAAGGGGTCCGATGCTTTGAATGTGGTGGGATTGGTCACTTTGCCCCCGAATGTGCTAATCACAATGAGAGGAAGAAGGGTAAAGTGATGGCCGCCACTTGGAGTGGGAGTAGTGATGACTATAATGAGGAAGATGAGTCTTCAAGTGAAGAAGAGCTCATGGCTAACTTCCTAGCTTTTGCCTCTTCTCACAAGAGCAAAAGTGCTAGTGAAAAAGAGGAGATGAGTCAAGAGGAAATTGACTCTAGTGAAGAAGAAAGTGACTCCTCTTCTAGTTCCAAAAAGAAGTTTGTGGAGCAAAAGGTGCTTGCTAAATACCATGCCGAGTTCAATGATTTAGCACTTAAAAGCACAAGAAAGATTGAGAGGTTGAGAGAAGAAAACCTTGAACTTTCGGCTCACAATGACCACTTAAGCGAACAAGTGGAAAGATTGAAGAGGAGAGAGGATAAGTTAATTGAGGAGTTAGACTTATCCAAGAGAAGTGAAGAAGGCTTGAAGAGGGAACTTGTTGAAGTTAAAGGGTCCTTGGCTAGGATAGATTCTAGCACCAAGAAGCTTGATCATTTACTTGGTGTTGGAAAGAGTCCAAGTGACAAGAGAGGTCTTGGGTATGAAGATGGCAAGAAAGTCTCAACCTCTAACAAGACAGTGTTTGTCAAGAGCTTGAAGAATGAAGAAATTTCATTTGTGCAACCTCCTAGAAAAAAGTTAGAAGTAGGACAATGTTCTAATGCACAAGTGAAAATGGGGCCAAGAAGGAAATCTCAAGCTCAACCTCCTAAGGTTCCTCAAGCCAACACTCCTCCCAAATTGGCTCACAAAGGAAAGAGACCAATCATGCAACCTCAAGCTTGGAAGCAACCAAGACCGGTTCAACAACGAAGATGGATTGAACCCACTTATCCACAAAGACATGGACGTGCTCAAAGGCGAGGTATGATTCCTTTTTTCATCCCTATTTGTCACTTTTGTGGTTGTGATGGTCATATTAGACCAAATTGCTTTCAATATATTAAAATGTGTAGAAAACAAAGCATGATTGAAAAGAGAAAGAATAGAGCCAAGATGCATGTTTCTAGGAATGAAAATATTGATTTGCATGATCCTAGAAATAGTAGAGCACATGTACCAAAGGCCACTAAGAAAGCTAAAATTGTTGCTAAGTGGATTAGAAAGAATGAAAATGTTTGCCATGTTGCACAAATAGCCTTGAAGGCAAATTTTTCTAATTTTTGGTATTTGGATAGTGGGTGCTCTAGGCACATGACGGGAAACAAGAGTTTCTTCGAGACTCTTGTTATGGAGGAAGGTGGAAATGTCACTTTTGGTGATTGATCCAAAAGAAATGTTGTAGGGAAAGGAACCATCTCCGTTCCTGGATTACCCTCCTTATCCAATGCTTTATTTGTTGATGGCTTGAAAGCCAATTTAATTAGCATTTCACATCTTAGTGATGAAGGATATTCCGTCTTGTTTTCTAAAGATTATTGCTCTATCCTTAAACCCGATGGACAAACCTTGTTGAAGGGCATGAGATCTAGCGACAATTGCTATTGTCTTGAAGCTAGTATTGTATCACATCATGTGTCCATGGATGAGCAAATTGAGTTGTGGCATGAAAGACTTGGCCACATGAACTTTAGGGATCTACGGACCCTTGGAAAGTTCAATTGTGTGCGTGGCCTCCCTAAGCTTGGGAAGAAAGCCAATGGTATTTGTGGACCTTGTCAACAAGGAAAGCAAACTAAAAGCAAGCACAAAAAGGGTAAGTATCTCACCACCAAGGAGCCTCTTGAGCTTCTCCACATGGACCTTATGGGTCCCATGCAAACCGAAAGTTTGGGTGGAAAGAGATACATTTTTGTTTGTGTTGATGATTTCTCTAGGTTCACATGGACATATTTTCTTAGAGAAAAATCCGAAACTTTTGATAAGTTTAAAATGCTTTGTAATAAAATTCAAAATGAAATGAACTCTAATATTAAAAGCATAAAACGGATTAGAAGTGACCATGGGAGAGAATTTGAGAATGCCACCTTTGAAACCTTTTGTAATGGTTTAGGCATCTCCCATGAATTTTCTGCTCCTAGGACAGCTCAACAAAATGGAGTTGTTGAGAGGAAAAATAGGGTCCTCCAAGAGATGGCCCGTGTGATGTTGCTTAGCAACAATGTCCCTAGGAACCTATGGGCCGAAGCCATTAATACGGCTTGCTATATAGGAAATAGAGTGTTCCTAAGGCCCGGTAGTAGAAACACCTCCTATGAGTTATGGAAAGGCAAGAGGCCAAATGTTAGCTACTTCCACACTTTTGGAAGCAAATGCTACATTTTGAATGACCGTGATCAACTTGGCAAATTTGATGCTAAGAGTGATGAGGGTATTTTTATTGGCTATGCCTTAAATAGTAGAGCCTATAGAGTTTTCAATTTAAAGACTCTAAGTGTTATGGAATCATCCAATGTCGTATTTGATGATACTAGGCTCAAGTCTAATGATCATGAGGAGGAGGTTATTTTTAGTGATGGTTCTCCTTTGGAGGAGGTTGTGGTGTCGCCTAATGTTGGGACATCTAATGTCAATAATGATGGCACACAACCTATTGATAGAGTTCCTCTCTTGGACTCTAAAGAACCCGCTCCATGGGTTAGGAAACTCCATGATAAAGAAGATATCATTGGAGAGGTAAATGAGGGTGTTAGGACTAGACGCCAACTTGCTAATCTTATTAGCTATACATGTTACACCTCTCAAATTGAACCCAAAAAGGTTGAAGAAGCCTTAAATGATGAATTTTGGGCTCTTGCCATGCAAGAAGAGCTAAACCAATTCGAAAGGAATGAGGTTTGGACTCTAGTTCCTAGGCCTAAGACCACTAATGTCATAGGCACTAAATGGATATTTAGGAACAAATCCAATGAGGATGGCAACATAGTGCGGAACAAGGCTAGACTTGTAGCACAAGGGTACTCTCAAATTGAGGGTATCGACTTTGAGGAGACTTTTGCTCCCGTTGCCCGCTTAGAGTCCATTAGGCTTCTCTTGTCCATTTCTTGTGTGCACAAGTTCAAATTGCACCAAATGGACGTCAAGAGTGCCTTCCTCAATGGCTTCTTGCAAGAGGAAGTGTTTGTTGAACAACCTAAGGGGTTTGTGGATGCACACCACCCCAATCATGTTTATCGCCTCAAGAAGGCACTTTATGGGTTGAAACAAGCACCGAGGGCTTGGTATGAGCGCCTCACTCAATTTCTTGTTGACAACAACTACACAAGAGGTAGTGTTGACAAGACACTATTCATCAAGAGAGACAATGATGAGCTTTTCATAGCTCAAATATATGTTGATGATATAGTTTTTGGCTCCACCAACATCACCAAAGTCCAACAATTTGTTGATGTCATGTCTCATGAATTTGAGATGAGTCTTGTTGGTGAGCTTAGTTACTTCCTAGGTTTGCAAATTAGGCAACTAGATGATGGGATTTTCATATCCCAAGCCAAATATGCCAAAAACCTAGTGAAGAAGTTTGGTCTTGAAAAAGCCAAACATTGTGACACTCCTATGAGCACCACTTTGAAGCTAAGCAAGGATGCTAGTGGAAAAAGTGTGGACCAAACCTTATATCGTCGCATGATAGGGAGCTTGCTCTATTTGACCGCAAGTAGGCCCGATATATCATTTAGTGTAGGAGTTTGTGCTAGGTACCGATCCGATCCCAAGGAGTACCATCTCTCTTCGGTTAAGAGAGTCATTCGCTTTGTGAATGGGACTTCCAATTATGGGATTTGGTACTCATTTGACACTAATCCTAGTCTTGTAGGATATAGTGATGCGGATTGGGCAGAAAATTGTGATGATAGGAAGAGCACATCGGGCGGTTGCTTCTTTCTAGGCAACAACTTGGTGTCTTGGTTTTGCAAGAAGCAAAACTCAATTTCCTTGTCCACGGCCGAGGCCGAATACATAGCCGCGGGGAGTGGATGCACTCAACTTATGTGGATGAAGCAAATGCTAGTAGACTACGGATTCAACCAAGGTACTCTCACTCTCTTTTGTGATAACATGAGTGCTATTAATATTTCCAAGAATCCGGTTTAACATTCTAGAACTAAGCATATTGACATCCGCCATCACTTCATTAGAGAGCTTGTTGAAAATAAATGCATAGTACTTGAACATGTAGGTACTAATGATCAACTTGCGGACCTATTTACTAAACCCTTAGATGCTACTCGATTTAAGACTCTTAGTAGATCTATTGGGATATGTCTTGTGGAGTGATGTTCTATGATTGACCCCATATGGGGAACTCAAGCAAAGAGAGCTATTTTGCATTCTTGTAACTTGCAAAAAATTTGAAATAACTTATGCCTCTTCTTTTGATTGCTTGAGTAAGCTTGGTTGTACATATGTATATATGTTTTCAATTCTATAAGTGTGAACCTTGCTTGTCTACAATCCATGTCATATTTATGTTCAAACATGCATTTTTGGACTAGGAGATTTACATAGGAAGTATGATGTGAATGACCTATAGTTATCTCCATGACATGATGTTTCTTTAATAACATGCTAATGCTAAATGAAAAAGCATGAAATTCATACAACATGCTCACATGAAAAGCATGAATTGATGATTGCATATTCTTAAAAATGCAAAACTTGTGTGAAAGCTTATGAGACTCAAAATGAATAAAGGATCTTGTATCCGTTCAAAGGAATTTACATTCCAAATGTCTCTCTTTCTTTATTAGTTGAACATGGTTACTATCATACGGATATCTTATCCGGAAAAATCAAATAGGGTGTAAAGTCGCTCATGCCATGTTTCACTTATAAAGTTGGATATAGTTACTCTTAAATTGAAATCAATAATCTCTATATCCTTGCTTTTCCCATGACATTGGTGAAATTGGTTTGAATTCAAATTAGAAACCTTTGTCATTTGCTTTGCCAAATACCATTGTATTTTGGACTTGAATGCTATATGTCTTGTATGCAAAGTGAAACTAAATATACCACGGTGTGTATAAAGCTATCTAGAGGGGGGGTGAATAGATTTTACGCTTTTTACCCAATTTTTCGTGTTAGTCAAAATTACGAAATTACCCTCAAGATAATATAAACAAGCAAGTGTAATATGGTGCGGAAATTAAAATAACACTTGAATTTTTACGTGGAAACCCTCACGGGAAAAACCACGGGCTATGTAAGTAAGCCACACTCGAACCTCGAATCCACTAAATGTGCAAACGATTACAACCTAATCCCGGAAGTAATCACACACCTACCTAATCCCGGTATGAGTGAACCTAGTCCAATTTGCTTGCGATCTAAGCAACCTAATCCCGATTGCTACACACAAGACTTAGCTTCTCTTGAAGAGAATACAACCCTAAGTGAATATATGAAAATATCCAAAATGCAACATAGAGCAAGGGAAACCCTATATGCTTATCTAAGATGATTAATATGCAATTAAGAGCAATCCTAGATATCAAAACTAAATGACATGTCAATTAGTTTAGCTAATCAATATCAAGCACAAAAACCTAATATGCTAGCACAATACAACTTCTCAAACATACATCATACTAATCTCAATCTTGTATTCAACAAATATAAAATCACATACAAGTAATTAAATTGAGATTGCTAGATAAGAGAAACACAAAATATGTAAGATATTAGTGAAAAGCTTACCAAGCAAAGTATGATGAAGAATCCATGCAAGATGTCATCTAGATGATCTAAGATGATGCTAGATGATGATTGATGATCATGGAAAAGGTGTTTGAGTAATTAAAAATGAGTTCTTGGAATTTTTCTTCTCTTTGAAAAATATCCTAAGTATGAAATCTGAATATGAACTCTTGTAATTGACCTAAAGTCAAAGTGGCATATATATAGGGGGCCAAAACAAAGTGTGGTCGTTTTGATAAGTTTGCCCACTATTTGCCTTGGGCGCTGTACGTAGAGCGCCCTTGTACAGCGCCTGTACAGCGCCCTTGCTCTGTTTTCACGAGGAAACAGAGTGGCGCTGTACGTACAGCGCTTTGTACAGCGCCACGTACAGCGCCCCAACAGCGACCGATTAAATCGATCAGGTCTGAACAGCGCTCAATGGGCGCTGTTCGTACAGCGCTTCTGTACAGGGCCTTTGGGGGCGCCCAGTGCAAAAATGCAATCCTAAGTCTAAGCATGACAAGGCAATTGGATATGCAAGATGCAATCAAACTAACATGCAAGAAGAGATGTTAATGAGCATTAAGGCACACATAAAAGACACACAACATATAAGGATTAAACATATGCATGAGTTGTGAGTGTGTGCATCTATCTCTTCAAGACAAGTAAGCACTTAGAATATTACCTTTGGTGCTTGTCAATGGTGAGGTCTTCAAAAGGGCCTAAGCAATAACACAACATCTAAGCTACCCTTACAAAGCATCCCCACATGTGGTTTGATCACGAAATAAGCCAATTAAACACAACGGGAATCCTAACAATCTCCCCCTTTGGCTATTTCGTGACAAAACCACCACTCACATTGATTCCTCACATAGAATTAGAAACTACGGGACTACAATGATTATCTACATTACAAAGAGATAAGAAAGTAAAAACTTCAAGTCTTCAATCTCTTGTAGAACAATCAAGCCCTGAAAATAAAGTTTCTAGCATTTCCAAAACAAGTAAAGTGTGAGATTAATCATGTGAGAACAATATCAAGCATTTGCATTTTTAGAATTTAGGCACAACATTAGCAAATGTATGCAATGAATGATAAATGCAATGCTCCCCCTCAAAGGGTTACTCCCCCTCAATGTATGTTCTCCCCAAAATGCACAAAAGCTTCTATATTTTGCAACTCCCTTTACCATTTCCTACTCCCCCTTTTTGTCATGATATAGGCAAAGGAGTAGTCCCCAACCGGGTCACTCAAAGCAACGAGAGATAGAAGCATGCAAGATATGCATATACATATAAGTCACTTTATGCACTTCAATTAATTTGAGAGAAACAAGGAGATTTATTTGAGAAAATGTGTGAATCCAACATGCTTTGCATACAAGACATATAGCATTCAAGTCCAAAATACAATGGTATTTGGCAAAGCAAATGACAAAGGTTTCTAATTTGAATTCAAACCAATTTCACCAATGTCATGGAAAAAGCAAGGATATAGAGATTATTGATTTTAATTTAAGAGTAACTATATCCAACTTTATAAGCGAAACATGGCATGAGCGACTTTGCACCCTATTAGATTTTTCCGGATAAGATATCCGTATGATAGTAACCATGTTCAACTAATAAAGAAAGAGAGACATTTGGAATGTAATTCCTTTGAACGGATACAAGATCCTTTATTCATTTTGAGTCTCATTAGCTTTCACACAAGTTTTGCATTTTTAAGAATATGCAGTCATCAATTCATGCTTTTCATGTGAGCATGTTGTATGAATTTCATGCTTTTTCATTTAGCATAAGCATGTTATTTAAGAAACATCATGTCATGGAGATAACTATAGGTCATTCACATCATACTTCCTAAGTAAATCTCCTAGTCCAAAAATGCATGTTTGAACATAAATATGACATGGATTGTAGACAAGCAAGGTTCACACTTATAGAATTTGAAAGCATATATACATATGTACAACCAAGCTTACTCAAGCAATCAAAAGAAGAGGCATAAGTTATTTCAAATTTTTTGCAAGTTACATGAATGCAAAATAGCTCTCTTTGCTTGAGTTCCCCATATGGGGTCAATCATAGAACATCACTCCACAAGACATATCCCAATAGATCTACTAAGAGTTTTAAATCGAGTAGCATCTAAGGGTTTAGTAAATAAGTCCGCAAGTTGATCATTAGTACCTACATGTTCAAGTACTATGCATTTATTTTCAACAAGCTCTCTAATGAAGTGATGGCGGATGTCAATATGCTTAGTTCTAGAATGTTGAACCGGATTCTTGGAAATATTAATAGCACTCATGTTATCACAAAAGAGAGTGAGAGTACCTTGGTTGAATCCGTAGTCTACAAGCATTTGTTTCATCCATAGGAGTTGTGTGCATCCACTCCCCGCGGCTATGTACTCGGCCTCGGCCGTGGACAAGGAAATCGAGTTTTGCTTCTTGCAAAACCAAGACACCAAGTTGTTGCCTAGAAAGAAGCAACCGCCCGATGTGCTCTTCCTATCATCACAATTTCCTGCCCAATCCGCATCACTAAAGCCTACAAGACTAGCATTAGTGTCAAAAGAGTACCAAATCCCATAGTTGGATGTCCCATTCACATAGCGAATGATCCTCTTCACGGCAGAGAGGTGGGACTCCTTAGGATCCGCTTGGTACCTAGCACACACACCCACACTAAAAGATATATCGGGCCTACTTGCGGTCAAATAAGGCAAGCTACCTATCATGCCACGATATAGAGTTTGTTCCACACTTTTACCACTAGCATCCTTGCTTAGCTTCAAAGTGGTACTCATGGGTGTATCACAATGTTTGGCTTTCTCTAAACCAAACTTCTTCACTAGGTTCTTAGCATATTTGGCTTGGGTTATGAAAATCCCATCATGCATTTGCCTAATTTGCAAACCTAGGAAGTAACTAAGCTCACCAACAAGACTCATCTCAAATTCAAGAGACATGACATCAACAAATTGTTGGACTTTGGTGTTGTTGGTGGAGCCAAAAACTATATCATCAACATATATTTGAGCTATGAAAAGCTCATCATTGTCTCTCTTGATGAATAGTGTCTTGTCAACACTACCTCTTGTGTAGTTGTTGTCAACAAGAAATTGAGTGAGGCGCTCATACCAAGCCCTCGGTGCTTGTTTCAACCCATAAAGTGCCTTCTTGAGGCGATAGACATGATTGGGGTGGTGTGCATCCACAAACCCCTTAGGTTGTTCAACAAACACTTCCTCTTGCAAGAAGCCATTGAGGAAGGCACTCTTGACGTCCATTTGGTGCAATTTGAACTTGTGCACACAAGAGATGGACAAGAGAAGCCTAATGGACTCTAAGCGGGCAACGGGAGCAAAAGTCTCCTCAAAGTCGATACCCTCAATTTGAGAGTACCCTTGTGCTACAAGTCTAGCCTTGTTCCGCACTATGTTGCCATCCTCATCGGATTTGTTCCTAAATATCCATTTGGTGCCTATGACATTAGTGGTCTTAGGCCTAGGAACTAGAGTCCAAACCTCATTCCTTTCGAATTGGCTTAGCTCTTCTTGCATGGCAAGAACCCAAAATTCATCATTTAAGGCTTCTTCAACCTTTTTGGGTTCAATTTGAGAGGTGTAACATGTATAGCTAATAAGATTAGCAAGTTGGCGTCTAGCCCTAACACCCTCATTTACCTCTCCAATGATATCTTCTTTATCATGGAGTTTCCTAACCCATGGAGCGGGTTCTTTAGAGTCCAAGAGAGGAACTCTATCAATAGGTTGTGTGCCATCATTGTTGACATTAGATGTCCCAACATTAGGCGACACCACAACCTTCTCCAAAGGAGAATCATCACTAAAAATAACCTCCTCCTCATGATCATTAGACTTGAGCCTAGTGTCATCAAATACGACATTGGATGATTCCATAACACTTAGAGTCTTTAAATTGAAAACTCTATAGGCTCTACTATTTAAGGCATAGCCAATAAAAATACCCTCATCACTCTTAGCATCAAACTTGCCAAGTTGATCACGGTCATTCAAAATGTAGCATTTGCTTCCAAAAGTGTGGAAGTAGCTAACATTTGGCCTCTTGCCTTTCCATAACTCATAGGAGGTGTTTCTAGTACCGGGCCTTAGGAATACTCTATTTCCTAATAGCAAGCCGTGTTAATGGCTTCGGCCCATAGGTTCCTAGGGACATTGTTGCTAAGCAACATCACACGGGCCATCTCTTGGAGGACCCTATTCTTCCTCTCAACAACTCCATTTTGTTGAGGTGTCCTAGGAGCAGAAAATTCATGGGAGATGCCTAAACCATTACAAAAGGTTTCAAAGGTGGCATTCTCAAATTCTCTCCCATGGTCACTTCTAATCCGTTTAATGCTTCTAATGTTAGAATTCATTTCATTTTGCAATTTAGTACAAAGCATTTTAAACTTATCAAAAGTTTCGGATTTTTCTCTAAGAAAATATGTCCATGTAAATCTAGAGAAATCATCAACACAAACAAAAATGTATCTCTTTCCACCCAAACTTTCGGTTTGCATGGGACCCATGAGGTCCATGTGGAGAAGCTCAAGTGGCTCCTTGGTGGTGAGATACTTACCCTTTTTGTGCATGCTTTTGGTTTGCTTTCCTTGTTGGCAAGGTCCACAAATGCCATTGGCTTTCTTCCCAAGCTTAGGGAGGCCACGCACACAATTGAACTTTCCAAGGGTCCGTAGATCCCTAAAGTTCATGTGGCCAAGTCTTTCATGCCACAACTCAATTTGCTCATCCATGGACACATGATTAGATACAATTCTAGCTTCAAGACAATAGCAATTGTCGCTAGATCTCATGCCTTTCAACAAGGTTTGTCCATCGGGTTTAAGGATAGAGCAATAATCTTTAGAGAACAAGACGGAATATCCTTCATCACTAAGATGTGAAATGCTAATTAAATTGGCTTTCAAGCCATCAACAAATAAAGCATTGGATAAGGAGGGTAATCCGGGAACGGAAATGGTTCCTTTCCCTATAACATTTCTTTTGGATCCATCACCAAAAGTGACATTTCCACCTTCCTCCATAACAAGAGTCTCGAAGAAACTCTTGTTTCCCGTCATGTGCCTAGAGCACCCACTATCCAAGTACCAAAAATTAGAAGAATTTGCCTTCAAGGCTATTTGTGCAACATGGCAAACATTTTCATTCTTTCTAATCCACTTAGCAACAATTTTAGCTTTCTTAGTGGCCTTTGGTACATGTGCTCTACTATTTCTAGGATCATGCAAATCAACATTTTCTTTCCTAGAAACATGCATCTTGGCTCTATTCTTTCTCTTTTCAATCATGCTTTGTTTTCTACACATTTTAATATATTGAAAGCAATTTGGTCTAATATGACCATCACAACCACAAAAGTGACAAATAGGAATGAAAAAAGGAATCATACCTCGCCTTTGAGCACGTCCATGTCTTTGTGGATATGTGGGTTCAATCCGTCTTCGTTGTTGAACCGGTCTTGGTTGCTTCCAAGCTTGAGGTTGCATGATTGGTCTCTTTCCTTTGTGAGCCAATTTGGGAGGAGTGTTGGCTTGAGGAACCTTAGGAGGTTGAACTTGAGATTTCCTTCTTGGCCCCATTTTCACTTGTGCATTAGAACTTTGTCCTATTTCTAACTTCTTCCTAGGAGGTTGCACAAATGAAGTTTCTTCATTCTTCAAGCTCTTGACAAATATGGTCTTGTTAGAGGTTGAGATTTTCTTGCCATCTTCATACCCAAGACCTCTCTTGTCACTTGGACTCTTTCCAACACCAAGTAAATGATCAAGCTTCTTGGTGCTAGAATCTATCCTAGCCAAGGACTCTTTAGCTTCTACAAGTTCCCTCTTCAAGCCTTCTTCACTTCTCTTGGACAAGTCTAACTCCTCAATTAGCTTATCCTCTCTCCTCTTCAATCTTTCCACTTGTTCACTTAAGTGGTCATTGTGAGCCGAAAGTTCAAGGTTTTCTTCTCTCAACCTCTCAATCTTTCTTGTGCTTTTAAGTGCTAAATCATTGAACTCGGCATGGTATTTAGCAAGCACCTTTTGCTCCACAAACTTCTTCTTGGAACTAGAAGAGGAGTCACTTTCTTCTTCACTAGAGTCAATTTCCTCTTGACTCAAATCTTCCTTTTCACTAGCACTTTTGCTCTTGTGAGAAGATGCAAAAGCTAGGAAGTTAGCCATGAGTTCTTCCTCACTTGAAGACTCATCCTCCTCATTGGAGTCATCACTACTCCCACTCCATGTGGCGGCCATCACTTTACCCTTCTTCCTCTCATTGTGATTCGCACATTCGGGGGCAAAGTGACCAATCCCACCACACTCAAAGCATCGAACCCCTTTCCTTTCGGTCCTCTCTTGTCTAGGCTCAAACTTCTTGAAGGAACTCTTTTTCTTCAAATCTTGTCCTCTTGACCCAAATCCCTTCTTCTTCTTGAACCCCATAACCTTGTTGAACCGTTTCACAAATAAGGCAAGGTCTTCATCCGATTCATGCTTTGCCTCCTTTGCATCCTTAGATGCTTTCAAAGCTATTCCTTTAGACTTCTTAGGAGGAGTAGTGTTGCTAGGAGCCTTCCTAGACTCATATGCAAGGAGACGCCCAATTACCTCACTTGGCTTCATATCCATGTAGCCACTATTTTCTTCTATGGCCGTCACCTTTGATTCAAACCTATCGGGGAGAGATCTCATAATTTTTTGCTTGACTCTCCTATCCGAATACGGGTCACCGAGTTGATGGCTTTGATTTACTATGTCCATCAATTTGATTTCGAAGTCGTTGAAGCATTCATCCTCTCCCATCCTAAGTAACTCAAATTGAGTTTGGAGGACTTGAAGCTTGGACTCCTTCACCACCTCGGTTCCCTCATGTGCAACTTGAAGGATGTCCCATGCCACTTTGGCAATTTGAGTATTCTGAATAAGCTTGTACTGATTCTCATCCATGGCACACATAATGGCATGCATCGCCTTCCTATTCCACTTAGAAGCCTCAAACTCTTGCGCGTTCCATTGCGCCTTAGGCTTCAAAACATCTTGTCCTCCACCCGCGGGAGTCATCATAGGGAGATCATATCCGTCTTCCACCGCCATCCATGCACGGTCATGAATTTGGCATATGTAGGATTCCATCTTCCCTTTCCATTGGGAATAGTTCAAACCGGTAAGAAGTGGAGGCCTTGTGCTAGAAGCTCCTTCGTGGCCACCACCATTTCCACCGTTTCCACTCATAGTGTTTATGAATGAATGAAATGAATGCAAATGTATGAATGATCAAAAATCACACAAAATGCAAAACACACCAAAATAAAGCAAGGATCACCTATGTATGTCTAGGAACCCGCTCTGATACCAATTGAAACTAAATATACCACGGTGTGTATAAAGCTATCTAGAGGGGGGGTGAATAGATTTTACGCTTTTTACCCAATTTTTCGTGTTAGTCAAAATTACGAAATTACCCTCAAGATAATATAAACAAGCAAGTGTAATATGGTGCGGAAATTAAAATAACACTTGAATTTTTACGTGGAAACCCTCACGGGAAAAACCACGGGCTATGTAAGTAAGCCACACTCGAACCTCGAATCCACTAAATGTGCAAACGATTACAACCTAATCCCGGAAGTAATCACACACCTACCTAATCCCGGTATGAGTGAACCTAGTCCAATTTGCTTGCGATCTAAGCAACCTAATCCCGATTGCTACACACAAGACTTAGCTTCTCTTGAAGAGAATACAACCCTAAGTGAATATATGAAAATATCCAAAATGCAACATAGAGCAAGGGAAACCCTATATGCTTATCTAAGATGATTAATATGCAATTAAGAGCAATCCTAGATATCAAAACTAAATGACATGTCAATTAGTTTAGCTAATCAATATCAAGCACAAAAACCTAATATGCTAGCACAATACAACTTCTCAAACATACATCATACTAATCTCAATCTTGTATTCAACAAATATAAAATCACATACAAGTAATTAAATTGAGATTGCTAGATAAGAGAAACACAAAATATGTAAGATATTAGTGAAAAGCTTACCAAGCAAAGTATGATGAAGAATCCATGCAAGATGTCATCTAGATGATCTAAGATGATGCTAGATGATGATTGATGATCATGGAAAAGGTGTTTGAGTAATTAAAAATGAGTTCTTGGAATTTTTCTTCTCTTTGAAAAATATCCTAAGTATGAAATCTGAATATGAACTCTTGTAATTGACCTAAAGTCAAAGTGGCATATATATAGGGGGCCAAAACAAAGTGTGGTCGTTTTGATAAGTTTGCCCACTATTTGCCTTGGGCGCTGTACGTAGAGCGCCCTTGTACAGCGCCTGTACAGCGCCCTTGCTCTGTTTTCACGAGGAAACAGAGTGGCGCTGTACGTACAGCGCTTTGTACAGCGCCACGTACAGCGCCCCAACAGCGACCCAACAGCGACCGATTAAATCGATCAGGTCTGAACAGCGCTCAATGGGCGCTGTTCGTACAGCGCTTCTGTACAGCGCCTTTGGGGGCGCCCAGTGCAAAAATGCAATCCTAAGTCTAAGCATGACAAGGCAATTGGATATGCAAGATGCAATCAAACTAACATGCAAGAAGAGATGTTAATGAGCATTAAGGCACACATAAAAGACACACAACATATAAGGATTAAACATATGCATGAGTTGTGAGTGTGTGCATCTATCTCTTCAAGACAAGTAAGCACTTAGAATATTACCTTTGGTGCTTGTCAATGGTGAGGTCTTCAAAAGGGCCTAAGCAATAACACAACATCTAAGCTACCCTTACAAAGCATCCCCACATGTGGTTTGATCACGAAATAAGCCAATTAAACACAACGGGAATCCTAACACAAAGCATGTTGGATTCACACATTTTCTCAAATAAATCTCTTTGTTTCTCTCAAATTAATTGAAGTGCATAAAGTGACTTATATGTATATGCATATCTTGCATGCTTCTATCTCTCGTTGCTATGAGTGACCCGGTTGGGGACTACTCCTTTGCCTATATCATGACAAAAAGGGGGAGTAGGATATGGTAAGGGGAGTTGCAAAATATAGAAGCTTTTAGGGAGAACATACATTGAGGAGGAGTAACCCTTTGAGGGGGAGCATTGCATTTATCATACATTGCATACATTTGGTAATGTTGTGCCTAAATTCTAAAAATGCAAATGCTTGGTATTGTTCTCACATGTTTAATCTCACACTTTTCGTGTATTGGAAATGTTAGAAACTCTTTTCAGGGATTGACTATTCTACAAGAGGATTGAAGACTTCAAGTTGCATTCTCTTATCTCTTTGTAATGTAGAATATCATTGTAATCCCATAGTTTCTATTTTTTTTTGTGAGGAATCAATGTGAGTGATGGTTTTGTCACGAAATAGCCAAAGGGGGAGATTGTAAGGATTCCCGTTGTTTTTAATTGGCTTATTTTGTGATCAAACCATAAATGGGGATTCTTTGTAAGGGTAGTTTAGATGTTGTTGGTTAGTGCATTAGGCCCTTTGAAGACCTCATTATTGACAAGCACCAAAGGTAATATTCTAAGTGCTTACTTGTCTTGAAGAGATAGTTGCACACACTCACAACTCATGCATATGTTTAATCTTTGTATGTTGTGTTTCTTTTTGTTGTGCATCAATGCTTATTTACATCTCTTCTTGCTTGTTATTATGATTGCATCTTGTGTTTATAACATCATAGCATTTAGGCTTTTAGGATGCATCTTAGTTTAACTTTGTACCCTTTGCATGATTGCTTGTGGGGTACAAAATTGGGCTATGCGCTGGTCCACCAGCGCCGGTCGACCAGCGCCGCTCACCGACGTAAAACGCCCAGTGGAGCGCCGCTGGTGTGGACCAGCGCAAGGCCACCAGCGCCAATCGCCCAGGTGTGCGCCGCTGGACTGGCGCTGGTGGCAGCGCCTGTCGTCCAGCGCTCAAGCCAAAACGTGCTTGTGCGCTGGTCCTGCGCTGGTCCACCAGTGCAGGTCCACCAGCGCACAGTGCACTTTTCTGGCGAGTTTTCAAAACGACCTCACTTCACTTATGGCCTCTATATATATGCTAACTTTTCTGGCGAGTTCTTATTCATGCTTCATACTTAGGATATTTTTCAAGAGAAGAAAAATACACAAAGAACTCATTTTTAATTACTCAAACACAATTTCATGATCATCAGTTATCATCTAGCATCATCTTAGATCATCTAGATGTCATCTTGCATGGAATCTTCATCATACTTTTCTTGGTAAGCTTTTCACTAATATCTTACATATTTTGTGTTTAATTTATCTAGCAATCTCAATTAATTACTTGATTGTTATTTTGTATGCTTTGGATACAAAATTGAGAATAGTATGATGTATGTTTGAGAAGTTGTATTGTGCTAGCATATTAGGTTTTGTGCTGAATATTGATTAGCTTAACTAATTGACATGTCATTTAGTTTTGATATCTAGGATTGTTCTTAATTGCATATTAATCATCTTAGATAAGCATATAGGGTTTCCCTTGCTCTATGTTGCATTTTGGATATTCACATATATTCACTTAGGGTTGTATTCTCTTCTAGAGAAGGTAAGTCTTGTGTGTAGCAATCGGGATTAGGTTGCTTAGATCACAAGCAAATTGGACTAGGTTCACTCATACCGGGATTAGGTAGGTGTGTGATTACTTCCGGGATTAGGTTGTAATCGTTTGCACATTTAGTGGATTCGAGGTTCGAGTGTGGCTTACTTACATAGCCCGTGGTTTTTCCCGTGAGGGTTTCCACGTAAAAATCAAGTGTTGATTTAATTTCCGCACCATATTACACTTGTTTGTTTATATTATCTTGAGGGTAAATTCGTAATTTTGACTAACACGAAAAATTGGATAAAAAGCGTAAAATCTATTCACCCCCCCTCTAGATAGCTTTATACACACTGTGCTATATTTAGTTTCACAGACCACTGCCACACCGCTGCTGATATAATTGGGAGCGGTGCAACTGGGCAAACCGCTGTGGATGCGCTGCACTACCGCTGAGCAAGCCACAACGGTACTAAAAGGAAAACGGTGTGTTTTCAATCTACCGTTTGGTCAGCCAATGGGAGATGACCGCTGCCTAAACCGCTGCGGCTTTGGCAGCGGTAATGGCAGCGGTCGTGCCCTAGCTATAAAAAGAATAGTGCAGCGAGAACCTATCACTATCTCCTCTTTTCTCCCTTTCAATTTTTTTTCTTCCCTCTTCTTCTCTCCTCAATTCCGGTCACTTCCACCACCAGGTATGAACTTCAACTCTTATTCTATTTCGATTTTATGTTGATTATTGCCTTTTAATTGTGTGTTTCCATTCCTTTCTCCCAAGAATTTCTTCACTTAATGTTGTTAGGGTTTCTAGACCGAATTTTGGGGATTTCGGATTTGGGGCAATTTTGGCCATTGCATGTGTTGTTTGTTGATTGCATAGGGTGTAGGCAATAGGTGGAAGTGTGTTTGTGATGTTAATTTTCAATTATATAGTGTAGCAATTGCATAAGAAATTATACTTGATATTGTCAAAATAATTGTTATTCTATAATCTGTTGGTGCTGTGTTGTGCTGAATGATAAAGGGATGGAATATGTGCAATGTAGGCACAAGTGCTTATGGATTATATTGCCGTCATGCTGCTGAAATTCTGTTAGAAATAACTATCCCATTTGGGTTTGTCACTTGCTTGTTTGCTTGTTTGCTTGTTTCTTAACCAGTTATGGTGAGGACGGTAGTCCGAGGAGGTCATGTTCCTTCGGATCCCAACATAAGACGGGACAAGAGGCCGGTTGAACATCAATTCAAGGGTCATCTGGATTACAAGGATAGGATGAAGAAGACTCGGACTTTCATTCTGGAAAGGGGTATTACCGTGGAGGAATTGGGAGAGACCCCAATACCTACTACTGTAGAGGCCAGAGGATGGGCAGGGTATGTGCGTTGGCCCTGTAATGCCAACATCACCTTAGCCCGAGAGTTTTATGCAAATATGGTGGACTCACAGTACTCTTCACATGGAGTAGTTATGGTGAGAGGAGTGCCTGTGGTGATTTCTATGGAGACGTTTAGGGAATATTTTGGCCTACCACCACATAAGACAGTTGAGGAGGCGTACCCGAGTAGGTACGAGCTAGGTTGTGCGCTTTGTAGAGAGGGCGGAGCTGGATGGACTGGGCAAAAATTACTGAGGAGAGATCTGCATCTGGACACTACATTCTGGAACCTGTTTCTCACGGCTTCCCTTAAACTGTCGAGTCATACTAGGGAGATTTTCAAGGAGGTTTCTCGGGTACTGTATGATATCAGGGATGTTGCCAGTTTCATCAAGAAAGAGATCCGGGGATGCGGGCGACTGATAGGATCGAGTATGGTGTTTCTGTGCTTGATCACAGACATGTGTGTCATAGCTAGGATAGTGGTTGATGACGACGCCAGGGATGAGATGACAGAGCCGAACAGACCACTAACGCTTGCCACATGGAACACCCAAGCGAGCATTCGTGGCCTGCCCACTATTGGTGATTTCCCCGCGTGTAAGAGACATCGGGCTGGTGAGGACGACTATGAGGATGAACCCTTGGATGATGCAGACCAACAGATTTTGGATAAGCAGACTCAGAGAGATTCGGGAGCTGGGTCGTCACAGCAGAGACATGAGTGGGCAGAGTACATGTTATCCACGATAAAGGGATATGTAGATACAGGGATTGCGGGATTGAGGACTGAGATGATCGCCCAGCTAAACACCATGCAGCTCTCAATCAATGAGATCCATCAGGCCACAGTCCGGCCGGCCCAGCCACAACTTGGAGATGACAAATTTGCACCTGGCCCGAGCTATCAGCGAGATGATGACTGCTAGGGGCACTATAGACGGACCTGAGTCTACAGAGGGATATGTTTCTTTTCTTTTCTTTATTTTCTTTACTTCTTTATTTCCTTTATTTCCTTTATTTTCTTTTGTTTTAAATTGTGCAATTCAGGATTTGCTTTCAATTCGGTTTAGTATGATTACTTTCTGCTTTTTTATTTTGTGTCTTTATTGCTCTGCCTTGGCCTTTTTCCTATTTGTCGTGTGCTTTGATGTCATAACATTGAGAACAATGTTGGATTTAGGTTTGGGGGTGTGATAGTTTGTTTTTTAGTCAAAATTTTTGTTTTGTTTTTAGAGTCTATCGTTCCTGCGTCTTTCGAGACAAGACACTTCGGTGTGTGCCTTGAGATGATGTGCATTAATCAATAAGTTTACACTAACATCTTGCCATTTAGGGTAATACAATACATTTTTCAAAACTTATGACATGCTCTTGACATGATAATGGATAGAATGCTGAGTTGAACTGCCATGATTAATAGTGGAGACTACCCTTGTGAGTTCACTAAGCCAAAAAGCGTACATAAATGACACTTCGGTTCTGTTGTTTCTACTGTTTTAACACTCAGTAGGTTCTTAGCATTAGATTTGATCTCTATAGGTTGTACATTGAGCATTATAGAACGATCATCATAAAAGATTTCTTATGTTGCATTTTGATCTTGAGTAAGTTGAACCAGTGGAAGTGATATAGACTATATGTGTTTTAGCTACTGAAAAGGCCTTAAATATTTCCTACCTATTTGTGTGTTCTCCATAGCCCTGTTTGAAGCCAAACATTGATAGCCTTTTTCTTTCTTCACCACATTAACTGCAACCCAAATAAGCCAATGATTAGCCATACCTTATAGCTTGTGATCATACTTTGAGAAGGGTGAAGAGGATGTATTGTTTTTGCACGTGACTGTGTGCATATTTGCTGCTAAATAAAGGAAACGAAGAGCTACATTCAATCCAAAAGTTCTGAAGCTGAAAGTAATGCAATAGTTGTAAAGTGATTCATTCAAAAAAAAGAAATTAAAAAAAAAAAAAAGATAGAAGTATGTTGATAGAATCAGAGAATAGAATCTGTAAAGGGGTGCGATAAAGTCAAATGAAGACTACAAATTTGAATATATTCAAAGAAGATGGCAAAAAGGGAGAAAGGAAAATTCTGAGGAATTAATTAACAAGTGGTACCATTCCACTTGTAAAGGAGACCAAGAGACTTGTGCGAAGCTGAAAAGGTAACAGAAGACTCTCATGGTATGATCCTAGGTTTTTGATGTTAGGATTATGCTCAATAGCAAGAGTGTAATGTTGTAATTGACAATCTTTTTCATATTAATAAAGTGATTTCTGGTTTAACAAATATTATAGCATTTATAGTTTAATATTATAATTGTCAAAGTAAACAATCATGAGGTCTAAAGACTACGAGAAAAGAAGAATTGTTCGTACATTTGGATATGTATGAGGTAGACACAATTCTTTAGTTAGTGTAAGGATTCCCTTAGTTTTTAATTGGCTTATTTCGTGATCAAACCATATGTGGGGATTCTTTGTAAGGGTAGCTTAGATGTTGTTGTTATTGCTTAGGCCCTTTGAAGACCTCACTATTGACAAGCACCAAAGGTAATACTCTAAGTGCTTACTTGTCTTGAAGAGATAGTTGCACACACTCACAACTCATGCATATGTTTTATCCTTGTATGTTGTGTGTCTTATTTGTGTGCCTTAATGCTCATTAACATCTCTTCTTGCATGTTAGGTTGATTGCATCTTGCATTGCCCATTGCCTTGTCATGCATAATCTTGGGATTCTCACTTTGCAAAGGGCGCTGTTCAAAGCGCTCTACAAAGCGCTGTTGTGAACAGCGCCCATCACACCTGATGTAAAATTCCATTTAAATGCATCAGGTCTGATGCATTTTAGATAGGCGCTGTACGAGCGTTGTACAGGCGCTGTACAGAGGTGCCCTACGTACAGTGCCCAAGGCAATATTGAGGCCAACTTATCAAAACGACCCCACTTTGATTTGGCCCCCTATATATATGCCACCTTGACTTTAGGTCAATCACAAGAGTTCATATTCAGATTTCATACTTAGGATATTTTTCAAAGAGAAGAAAAATTCCAAGAACTCATTTTTAATCACTCAAACACTTTTTCCATGATCATCAATCATCATCTAGCATCATCTTAGATCATCTAGATGTCATCTTGCATGCATTCTTCATCATACTTTGCTTGGTAAGTTTTTCACTAATATCTTACATATTTTGTGTCTTTCTTAACTAAGAAATCTCAATTAATTACTTGTATGTTATTTTATATACTTTGAATACAAGTTTGAGATAAGTATGATGTATGTTTGAGAAGTTATATTGTGCTAGCTTATTAGGTTTTGTGCTTGATATTGTTTAGCTAAACTAAATGACATGTCATTTGGTTTTGATATCTAGGATTAGTCCTAATTGCATATTATTCATCTTAGATAAGCATATAGGGTTTCCCTTGCTCTATGTTGCATTTTGGATATTCACATATATTCACTTAGGGTTGTATTCTCTTCATAGAGAAAGTAAGTCTTGTGTGTAGCATCCGGGATTAGGTTGCTTAGATCGCAAGCAAAATTGGACTAGGTTCACTCATACCGGGATTAGGTAGGTGTGTGATTACTTCCGGGATTAGGTTGTAATCGTTTGCACATTTAGTGGATTCGAGGTTCGAGTGTGGCTTACTTACATAGCCCGTGGTTTTTCCCGTGAGGGTTTCCACGTAAAAATCAAGTGTTGTTTTAATTTCCGCACCATATTACACTTGCTTGTTTATATTATCTTGAGGGCATTTTCGTAATTTTGACTAACACGAAAAATTGGGTAAAAAGCGTAAAATCTATTCACCCCCCCTCCAGATAGTTTTATACACACCGTGAAATAATTAGTTTCATTTGGTATCAGAGCGGGTTCCTAGACATACATAGGTGATCCTTGCTTATTTTGGTGTGTTTTGCATTTTGTGTGATTTTTGATCATTCATACATTTGCATTCATTTCATTCATTCATAAACACTATGAGTGGAAACGGTGGAAAGGGTGGTGGCCACGAAGGAGCTTCTAGCACAAGGCCTCCACTTCTTATCGGATTGAACTATTCCCAATGGAAAGGGAAGATGGAATCCTACATATGCCAAATTCATGACCGTGCATGGATGGCGGTGGAAGATGGATATGATCTCCCTATGATGGCTCCCGCGGGTGGAGGAGAAGATGTTTTGAAGCCTAAGGCGCAATGGAACGCGCAAGAGTTTGAGGCTTCAAAGTGGAATAGGAAGGCGATGCATGCCATCTTGTGTGCTATGGACGAAAATCAATATAAATTGATTCAAAATACTAGGATAGCTAAGGAGGCTTGGGACATCCTAGAGATTGCACATGAGGGAACCGAAGTGGTGAAGGACTCTAAGCTTCAAGTCCTCCAAACTCAATTCGAGATGCTTAAGATGGAGGAGAATGAGTGCTTCAACGACTTCGAGATCAAGTTGATGGATATAGTCAACCAAAGCCATCAACTTGGTGATCCATATTCGGATAGGAGAATCAAGCAAAAGATTATGAGATCTCTACCCGATAGGTTTGAATCTAAGGTGACGGCTTTAGAAGAAAATAGTGGATATAAGGATATGAAGCAGAGTGAGGTGATTGGGAGACTTCTAGCTTATGAGTCTGGGAAGGGGCCTATCTCCACACCTCCTAAAAAGCAAAAAGGAATTACTTTGAAGACCTCCAAGGATGAAAAGGAGGCAAAGAAGGTTGACTCGGATGAAGACCTTACCTTGTTTGTAAAAAGGTTCAACAAGGTTATGAAGTTTAGAAGAAAGAGCTTTGGGTCAAAAGGTCAAGATTTGAAGAAAAAGGGCTCTTTCAAGAAGTTTGAACCTAGGCAAGAAAGGACCGAAAGGAAAGGGGTCCGTTGTTTCGAGTGTGGTGGCATAGGTCATTTTGCCCCCGATTGTGCAAATCATGTTGAGAAGAAAAAGGGGAAAGTGATGGCCGCCACTTGGAGTGGAAGTAGTGATGACTCCTATGAGGGAGATGAGTCTTCGGATGATGAAGAGCTCATGGCTAATCTCCTAGCTTTTGCCTCCTCCCATAAAAGCAAAAGTGCTAGTGAGAGAGAGGAAATGAGTCAAGAGGAAAATGACTCAATTGAAGTAGAAAGTGATTCCTCTTCTAACTCCATAAATGGATTTGTGGAAAAAAAGGTGCTTGCTAAATATCATGCCGAATTTAATGATTTAGCAATCAAGAGCACAAGAAAGATCAAGTTGTTGAGAGAAGAAAATCTTGAGCTTGCATCTCATAATGACCACTTAAGTGAACAAGCGGAAAAATTCAAGAAGATGGAAGATAAGCTAAAAGAGGAGTTAGTCTTATCTAGGAGGAATGAAGATAGCCTAAAGAGGGAGCTTGAAGAAGTTAGAGAATCTATGACTAGGATGGACTCTAGCACCAAGAAGCTTGACCATATGCTTGGTGTTGGAAAGAGTCCATGTGACAAGAGGGGTCTTGGGTATGAAGATGGCAAGAAGATCTCAACCTCTAACAAGACCGTGTTTGTCAAGAGTTTGAGGAAAGAAGAAACTTCATTTGTGCAAATTCCTAGGAAGAAATTAGAAGTAGGACAATGCTCAAATGCACAAGTGAAGACGGGGCCAAGAAGGCAACCTCAAGCTCAACCCCCTAGGGTCCCTCAAGCCAACATTCCTCCTCAAATGGCTCACAAAGGAAAGAGGCTTATCATGCAACCTCAAGCTTGGAAGCAACCTAGACCGGTTCGACAACGAAGAAGCATTGAACCCTTTCATCCACAAAGACAAGGACAAGGTATGATTCCTTATTTTACTCCTGTTTGTCACTTTTGTGGATTTGATGGTCATATTAGACCACATTGCTTTCGCTATATAAAAATGTGCAAAACTAGATGCATGATAGAGAAGAAAAAGAAAAGAGCCATGATGCATGTTCCTAGGAATGATAATATTGATTTGCATGATCCTAGGAATAGTAGAGCACATGTACCAAAGACCACTAAGAAAGCTAAAATTGTTGCTAAGTGGATTAGAAAGAATGAAAATGTTTGCCATGTTGCACAAATAGCCTTGAAGGCAAATTCTTCTAATTTTTGGTATATGGATAGTGGGTGCTCTAGGCACATGACGGGAAACAAGAGTTTCGTTGAGACTCTTGTTATGGAGGAAGGTGGATATGTCACTTTTGGTGATGGATCCAAAAAGAAGGTTGTAGGGAAAGGATCCATTTCCGTTCTCGGTTTACCCTCCTTATCCGATGCTTTATTTGTTGATGGCTTGAAAGCCAATTTAATAAGCATTTCACATCTAAGTGATGAAGGATATTCCGTCTTGTTTAGTAAAAATGATTGCTCAATCCTAAAGCCCGATGGACAAACTTTGTTGAAAGGTATGAGATCTAGTGACAATTGTTATTGTCTTGAAGCTAGAATAGTCTCAAACAATGTGTCCATGGATGAGCAAGTTGAGTTGTGGCATGAAAGACTTGGCCACATGAACTTTAGGGATTTAAGAACCCTTGGAAAGTTCGAGTGTGTGCGTGGCCTCCCTAAGCTTGGGAAGAAAGCCAATGGTATTTGTGGACCTTGCCAACAAGGAAAACAAACCAAAAGCATGCACAAAAAGGGCAAGTATCTCTCCACCAAGGAGCCCCTAGAGCTTCTCCACATGGATCTCATGGGTCCTATGCAAACCGAGAGTTTAGGTGGAAAGAGATACATTTTTGTTTGTATTGATGATTTCTCTAGATTTACATGGACATATTTTCTTAAAGAAAAATCCGAAACTTTTGATAAGTTTAAAATGCTTTGTACTAAATTACAAAATGAAATGAAGTCTAACATTAGAAGCATTAAACGGATTAGAAGTGACCATGGGAGGGAATTTGAGAATGCATCTTTTGAAAGCTATTATGATAGCTTAGGCATCTCCCATGAGTTTTCGGCTCTTAGGACACCTCAACAAAATGGAGTTGTTGAGAGGAAGAATAGGGTCCTCCAAGAGATGGCCCGAGTGATGTTGCTTAGCAACAATGTCCCTAGGAACCTATGGGCCGAAGCCGTCAATACGGCTTGCTATATAGGAAATAGAGTTTTCCTAAGGCCCGAATCTAGAAACACCTCCTATGAGTTATGGAAGGGTAGGAAGCCAAATGTTAGCTACTTCCACACATTTGGGAGCAAATGCTACATTTTAAATTACCGTGATCAACTTGGCAAGTTTGATGCTAAGAGTGATGAGGGTATCTTTATTGGCTATGCCTTAAATAGTAGAGCCTATAGAGTTTTCAACTTGAAGACTCGAACCGTCATGGAATCATCGAATGTTGTCATTGATGATACAAGGCTCAAGTCTAATGACCATGAGGAGGAGGAAGTTTTAGAGGATGACTCTCCTTTGGAGAGGGTTGTGGTGACTCCCAATGTTGGGACATCTAATGAAGTCACACAACCTATTACTAGAGTTCCTAACTTGGACTCTAATGAACCCGCTCCATGGGTTAGAAGACTCCATAACAAAGAGGATGTTATTGGAGATGTTAATGAGGGTGTTAGGACTAGGCGTCAAATAGCTAATCTAATTAGCTTTACATGCTACACCTCTCAAATAGAACCCAAAAAGGTTGATGAAGCCTTGAATGATGAATTTTGGGTTCTTGCCATGCAAGAAGAGCTAAACCAATTCGAAAGGAATGAGGTTTTGACTCTAGTTCCTAGGCCTAAGACCACTAATGTCATAGGCACTAAATGGATATTTAGGAACAAATCCGATGAGAAAGGCAACATAGTGCGGAACAAGGCTAGACTTGTAGCACAAGGGTACTCTCAAATTGAGGGTATCGACTTTGAGGAGACTTTTGCTCCCGTTGCCCGCTTAGAGTCCATTAGGCTTCTCTTGTCCATCTCTTGTGTGCACAAGTTCAAATTGCACCAAATGGACGTCAAGAGTGCCTTCCTAAATGGCTTCTTGCAAGAGGAAGTGTTTGTTGAACAACATAAGGGGTTTGTGGATGCACACCACCCCAACCATGTCTATCGCCTCAAGAAGGCACTATATGGGTTGAAACAAGCACCGAGGGCTTGGTATGAGCGCCTCACTCAATTTCTTGTTGACAATAACTACACAAGAGGTAGTGTTGACAAGACACTATTCATCAAGAGAGACAATGATGAGCTTTTCATAGCTCAAATATATGTTGATGATATAGTCTTTGGCTCCACCAACAACACCAAGGTCCAACAATTTGTTGATGTCATGTCTCATGAATTTGAGATAAGTCTTGTTGGTGAGCTTAGTTACTTCCTAGGTTTGCAAATTAGGCAAATGAATGATGGGATTTTCATAACCCAAGCCAAATATGCTAAGAACCTAGTGAAGAAGTTTGGTTTAGAGAAAGCCAAACATTGTGATACACCCATGAGTACCACTCTGAAGCTAAGCAAGGATGTTAGTGGTAAAAGTGTGGAACAAACTCTATATCGGGGCATGATAGGTAGCTTGCTTTATTTGACCGCAAGTAGGCCCGATATCTCCTTTAGTGTGGGTGTGTGTGCTAGGTACCAAGCGGATCCTAAGGAGTCCCATCTCTCTTCCGTAAAGAGAATCATTCGCTATGTGAATGGGACATCCAACTATGGGATTTGGTACTCTTTTGACACTAATGCTAGTCTTGTAGGCTTTAGTGATGCGGATTGGGCAGGAAATTGTGATGATAGGAAAAGCACATCGGGCGGTTGCTTCTTTCTAGGCAACAACTTGGTGTCTTGGTTTTGCAAGAAGCAAAACTCGATTTCCTTATCCACGACCGAGGCCGAGTACATAGCCGCGGGGAGTGGATGCACACAACTCCTATGGATGAAGCAAATGCTAGTAGACTATGGATTCAACCAAGGTACTCTCACTCTCTTTTGTGATAACATGAGTGCTATTAATATTTCCAAGAATCCGGTGCAACATTCTAGAACTAAGCATATTGACATCCGCCATCACTTCATTAGAGAGCTTGTTGAAAATAAATGCATAGTACTTGAACATGTAGGTACTAATGATCAACTTGCGGACCTATTTACTAAACCCTTAGATGCTACTCGATTTAAAACTCTTAGTAGATCTATTGGGATATGTCTTGTGGAGTGATGTGATTTATACTTGACCCCATATGGGGAACTCAAGCAAAGAGAGCTATTTTGCATTCTTGTAACTTGCAAAAAATTTGAAATAACTTATGCCTCTTCTTTTGATTGCTTGAGTAAGCTTGGTTGTACATATGTATATATGTTTTCAAATTCTATAAGTGTGAACCTTGCTTGTTTACAATCCATGTCATATTTATGTTCAAACATGCATTTTTAGACTAGGAGATTTACATAGGAAGTATGATGTGAATGACCTATAGTTATCTCCATGACATGATGATTCTTTTATAACATGCTAATGTCAAATGAAAAAGCATGAAATTCATATAACATGCTCACATGAAAAGCATGAATTGATGATTTCATACTCTTAAATTGCAAAACTTGTGTGAAAGCTTATGAGACTCAAAATGAATAAAGGATCTTGTATCCGTTCAAAGGAATTTATATTCCAAATGTCTCTCTTTCTTTATTGGTTGAACATGGCTACTATCATACGGATATCTTTTGCAGAAAAATCAAATAGGGTGCAAAGTCGCTCATGCCATGTTTCGCTTATAAAGTTGGATATAGTTACTCTAAAATTTGAAATCAATAATCTCTATATCCTTGCTTTTCCCATGACATTGGTGAAATTGGTTTGAATTCTTATTAGAAACCTTTGTCATTTGCTTTGCCAAATACCATTGTATTTTGGACTTGAATGCTTTATGTCTTGTATGCAAAGCATGTTGGATTCACACATTTTCATCAAATAAATCTCCTTGTTTCTCTCCAATTAATTGAGATGCATAAAGTGACTTATATGTATATGCAAATAACTTGCATGCTTCTATCTCTCGTTGCTATGAGTGACCCGGTTGGGGACTACTCCTTTGCCTATATCATGATAAAAAGGGGGAGTAGGATATGGTAAGGGGAGTTGCAAAATATAGAAGCTTTGGGGAGAACATACATTGAGGGGGAGTAACCCATTGAGGGGGAGCATTGCATACACAAACATTGCATAATGTTGTGCCTATTTTTTAAATGCAAATGCTTGTTATTGTTCTCACATGATTAATCTCACACTTTACTTGTGTTGGAAATGCTAGAAACCTTATTTTCAGGGCTTGATTGTTCTACAAGAGATTGAAGACTTGAAGTTTTATTTTCTTATCTCTTTGTAATGTAGATAATTATTGTAGTCCCGTAGTTTCTATTTCTTTGTGAGGAATCAATGTGAGTGGTGGTTTTGTCACGAAATAGCCAAAGGGGGATATTGTAAGGATTCCCTTAGTTTTTAATTGGCTTATTTCGTGATCAAACCATATGTGGGGATTCTTTGTAAGGGTAGCTTAGATGTTGTTGTTATTGCTTAGGCCCTTTGAAGACCTCACTATTGACAAGCACCAAAGGTAATACTCTAAGTGCTTACTTGTCTTGAAGAGATAGTTGCACACACTCACAACTCATGCATATGCTTTATCCTTGTATGTTGTGTGTCTTATTTGTGTGCCTTAATGCTCATTAACATCTCTTCTTGCATGTTAGGTTGATTGCATCTTGCATTGCCCATTGCCTTGTCATGCATAATCTTGGGATTCTCACTTTGCAAAGGGCGCTGTTCAAAGCGCTCTACAAAGCGCTGTTGTGAACAGCGCCCATCACACCTGATGCAAAATTCCATTTAAATGCGTCAGGTCTGATGCATTTAAGATGGGCGCTGTACGAGCGCTGTACAAAGGCGCCCTACGTACAGCGCCCAAGGCAATATTGAGGCCAACTTATCAAAACGACCCCATTTTGATTTGGCCCCCTATATATATGCCACCTTGACTTTAGGTCAATCACAAGAGTTCATATTCAGATTTCATACTTAGGATATTTTTCAAAGAGAAGAAAAATTCTAAGAACTCATTTTTAATCACTCAAACACTTTTTCCATGATCATCAATCATCATCTAGCATCATCTTAGATCATCTAGATGTCATCTTGCATGGATTCTTCATCATACTTTGCTTGGTAAGTTTTTCACTAATATCTTACATATTTTGTGTCTTTCTTAACTAAGAAATCTCAATTAATTACTTGTATGTTATTTTATATACTTTGAATACAAGTTTGAGATAAGTATGATGTATGTTTGAGAAGTTGTATTGTGCTAGCTTATTAGGTTTTGTGCTTGATATTGTTTAGCTAAACTAATTGACATGTCATTTAGTTTTGATATCTAGGATTGGTCTTAATTGCATATTATTCATCTTAGATAAGCATATAGGGTTTCCCTTGCTCTATGTTGCATTTTGGATATTCACATATATTCACTTAGGGTTGTATTCTCTTAATAGAGAAAGTAAGTCTTGTGTGTAGCATCCGGGATTAGGTTGCTTAGATCGCAAGCAAAATTGGACTAGGTTCACTCATACCGGGATTAGGTAGGTGTGTGATTACTTCCGGGATTAGGTTGTAATCGTTTGCACATTTAGTGGATTCGAGGTTCGAGTGTGGCTTAGGTTCGAGTGTGGCTTACTTACATAGCCCGTGGTTTTTCCCGTGAGGGTTTCCACGTAAAAATCAAGTGTTGTTTTAATTTCCGCACCATATTACACTTGCTTGTTTATATTATCTTAAGGGCATTTTCGTAATTTTGACTAACACGAAAAATTGGGTAAAAAGCGTAAAATCTATTCACCCCCCCCCCCCCCCCCCCCCCTCTAGATAGTTTTATACACACCGTGCAATAATTAGTTTCAGTTAGTCTTGAATAATGTTCACAACTTAAGTTAAAGGTTGGGCACCTTTATCTTGTTAAAGTTGTAGAATTCTTTTGCTAGCATTTGAGTGGGATCAAATGAGTCATGATGAGTCTAAAATCATCGGAGTGTCTTCGAGTAAAAGAATCTAGTGCACTGGGTGCATTGAACTAGATCACAATGAAAAGCTTTATTTAGAACCGTCAGTAGATAATAGTCTTTTTGTAAGGTTGATAATTAGTGTTGGCATTAATTCCATATCAAAACATGTTTATCTTGTAATGTTTAGTGGTTAGTAATTGAAGAATTTTGAAGACGAAGGACGTCTCAACCACAATTCATTCAAGAAGCCGGCTTTTAAGAGATTCGTGCATTATTGGTCAACAAAGGTATTAAAGGTCCTCTTATCTATTACAAGGCTAGGCACACACTCACACATATCATTCTTGTGTGTTCCTTCATGATTTAATTTCATTTACATATCACTTTCACACACTTGGCAAAATATGCATTCATATTAAGTTGATAAACTTTGTGTTTTGCATTTTCTAGGACTATGTCCGGAAACTAGCATATGTGTGTGTCTTTGTATTTGTATGTTTCCGTATTTTTGTATTTGGACTTGTATATGCTCTATTATGATTCCTTATTGAGTTTCGGTCATTTCGGTTACTCATTCATGTAGTTTCGAGTCCAAACGATGTAGCTACGCTACTTTTCGTTCTCATTCGTTGAGTTGACTTCATCGATGATTTCCGAGATGATTTCTCAACCGTTTTTCAAAGTTGTGTAGTCGTTGTCGTGCGTGAGAGAGTCACGGTTTGTAATCCGGAAACGGATTCAAAATCGGAGTTCGGACGCCCAAGATACGGGCTGAAGAACCAGGGGGTGACGTGGCCTCACTTGATTGGCTGATATGGTCTCTCTCTCTCTCCTATTTCTTCTGTCTTTCTCTCCATTTGAAAAATTAAGAAGAAAAATTTCAGAATTCCCGTAAGCAACTCTCTCCAGTTTTTTAGATTTTCGAAACACCATATCTTCCTCATCCGGAGTCGGATTTGAGTGATTCAAGTTGGAGAGTGTTCGTATTTGAGTCCTCTAACATCTCCAAGTGGTTTGGTGGCTGTTTGATCGTGATTTCTAGTGGTTGAACACTGATTTCCGAACCAGCTGCAGAATCCGAGGTAATGGTCTCAACTTTGGGATTTCTTTCTTTTTGACCTTCCATTTGCTTGGGGTTTCTTCTTCTATATCTATGTTTATGTTTGGTAAAAGCAATTGAGAAAGATAGCTTGATTATCATTCTAATTGAAAGTCAATTTGTGGACTAATGTTGACTAGATTCTATGATTCTAGGTTTTACATATGTTTGTGAGTTGTATTGTGATTAGAATGGCATCTTAGGTTGTTTGGAACTTAATTGAATTAATTTTGTGATAAATGACCTTGAGATTTGATTTTATCCTTTGATTGATAAAATCTAGGATTTGTGTATTTGTTTGTGATTTAGAGAATATAGGTTTTGATTGATGTAAATCTCAAATCCTTGCTCTATATTTTTGACTAGTATATTGATTGATTTTAATCTCATATATCTAGTATTTAATTGTATATTGATAGCATCTTGAATTTGTACTTCATGAACATATTGTGATTCAAGTGTTGTATATGTGAATGAGACTTTGAGTGTATGTGTTAGGTGTTTCACATGCTTAGGTTTCTATTCATGTATTTTGCATCTAGACTTGATTACTTGTGATATCACATGTTTAGGTCTATTTGTGCCATAGAATGTATTGATCACATGTTCTATGTTGTATTGATTGTTTGCATCATTTACATTCACATGATCACACTAGGAAGTCCTTGTAAAAGGCATGAAGTCTTGGTTAGAGTCGGGGTGACTCGGATAGCCAAGCAAGAAGTCTTGCCTAGAGTCGGGATGACTCGGATAGGTAAGCAAGGAGATATGGCTAGAGTCGGGAGGACTCGGATAGTCATGCATGCGAGGCTCCCTAGAGGCAAGAGTTCCTTGGATAGGGAGTTGGCTATTGTATTGGTAGGCCTAGGCGTATGGTTAGACATAGACTCCGATAGAGCGGGGTACACGGGAGGTGTATGCACTCTTGAGGAATTTCTAATCTACCATCGATGTTGGTTGTGTGTGGTGTCCAATATATGGTGGTTTCGCATCATTGAGGGATTTCACACTTTCCAATAGGGTTGGGTAGGCTTAGACTTCACTAGGTTGGGTGAGCTAAAGATTGGTCACTTTGTGAATGTTCTATGTTTACTTTCCAATAATATAGTACCCAATGGTTGTAGTTCAACCCGTGGATGTTTCCTCCCTGGAGGTTTTACCACGTTAAAAAATCTCTTGTGTTAATTCTTCCTATCTCTTTCTCTTATATTTTAATTGTATATTTTATTATCTTGATTCATAATCTTCACATGTGATGTATTGTGAAGCAAGACTTTGTATAGTATGATTAATGAATTCATTCTATTGATCAATTTTGTATCTATGATTCTTTTGTATATTGTAATTCTTGTTTAGTGACATTTTGTTCACTCTTGTAACTCATTGAACATCTAATGAAATACAAGTTTTCTTTGTTGTTATGTTTATTTGTTCTTTTACCTCACATAACTAGTTAATATACTTAAACTTTGATCTTATGATTGTATTATCGTATTGTCTTTGTATGTCTTCATTGGCTTATTGTGTTGTGTGTAAGGCTACCTTGAAGGACAAACGAAAGTTTGTTCAAGGGATTGAAAAAGGTGTAAAAACCTATTCACCCCCCCCCCCCCCCCCTCTCTAGGTATGCTTTAAGCAATTTAACTTCGTTTGTATACTTTCACTTTTCATTATCAGGACAATCGGAGAGTCTATCTTAATCTTGAGATAAATGATGGACTTATGGTTGCAAGTGATATCATTTGAGTTATCAATGAGTACGATTATATAGCATAGTCTATCCTCGATAGTTTGGTGATATTCATTTGTTAATCGATAGAGGACTTCATTTATAGATATGGACATCGTGGCTCCATTTATTAAATGAGAGTATAATATCATCATATGGATGTTTTGAGGTAATTGGATATTAAATCTCAACGTTGAGTTTTCGATAGTGACTATTGAAAACATGGCTTCTGGACAAGTCAAAATATCAAAGTTCAAAACGTGGTCATATGAGTAAATATGGTAACTTGGAGAGTTATAGGCGGTCTATGAACTCTTGGCGATTACTGATATTAATCATGAGGATACACTATCTCCAACATGATTGTCTAGGGTATGAATGAGGAACATCTTCTTATTCTATCTTTATTTAAGAGTTCAATTTTAGCTCTTTAGTGGAATGAGTTAAAATTAATTGATCGGACCTAAGTGAATCATTTGTTGATTGTGATTAGGTTATGTCTATTGAAGCTTAAATTTAGATAGCCCGCCAAGATCCCCAATCCACACGGACTTGCATGGATCACTTGATATATTCTACCGGACCAATTTATGGGTCTATCTAGAATTGCGTTTAATATATTAAGAATATAATTTGCACATTATTTATTTAATGGGCTGATCAATTATATTAATATATTAATGAAAGGCATGTGGGCTTGTTTTTTTTAGTAAGAATGGGTATGGTTCACATGTGGGCTTTTTATTTAAAGTCCAATGGATTAAATAAAATAAGAAAATAATATTGGGCCCTTATATTCTATGTGGGGCGGCAAGGCTATGTATATAGTCAAAAATATTATTTTATTTTATTATTTGATTAAATGAGAATTAATTAATTAATTAATTAATTATTTAATTAATAAACAAAATCTTTTTCTGATCAGGAAATATGTTTCCTAGAGTTATACTATATGTATACTAAAAGTAAAAGACTTGTTTGGTAAGAAAATAAATAATTAAGTTTATTTATTTAATCAAATAAGAAGTCTTTTTAATATAGTCAATAAAAGAATAAAAATACTTATGAGTTGGATTAGGGTTAAAAGTCTAAAGTTGATGTGAATTAGGGTGCAACACAAATTCTTTTTTGTAGAGGAATTGCGGCAACCCTAATGGTATCATAGGTAGATTTCGGCAACCCTAAAGGAGAAAGGAAGCAAAATTCGGCCACCCTATATAATTCTTGCTATAGGGTTCGGCCACCTCTCTGGTTGACTGGATCAATTTTCTTCTTCTTCTCAACTCATAGAAAAGTGTTTGATTAATCTACCAAGACATAAAAAAGAGAGAAGAGATTATTCTTTTGATGGTACACTAATTGCTTGTTCATCAATAAGCTTGTGTGTACAACATCGAATTAGGTTCACGCGAGTTTCGATCATTAGATTGAGAACTCAAAAGTGACCGGAATAATCTTTGTATTCTTTTGATTGTTTTGTGACTAACAAAAGAAAAAGAAAGTTTTGTTTGTCCATTCTCAGGTTTGCAATTCAAGGAAAAGGGAGACCACGCTCCTAGGTGATTCACGTTCGTGCTAGGATTGAAGATCTTGCGGATTACCATCGACATAAGTCTATCGTGAAACTAAATATAGCACGATGTGTATAAAACTATCTAGAGGGGGGGGGGGGGGGGGGGGGGGGTGAATAGATTTTACGCTTTTTACCTAATTTTTCGTGTTAGTCAAAATTACGAAATTACCCTCAAGATAATATAAACAAGCAAGTGTAATATGGTGCGGAAATTAAAATAACACTTGATTTTTACGTGGAAACCCTCACGGTAAAAACCACGGGCTATGTAAGTAAGCCACACTCGAACCTCGAATCCATTAAATGTGCAAACGATTACAACTTAATCCCGGAAGTAATCACACACCTACCTAATCCCGGTATGAGTGAACCTAGTCCAATTTTGCTTGCGATCTAAGCAACCTAATCCCGGATGCTACACACAAGACTTACTTTCTCTATGAAAAGAATACAACCCTAAGTGAATATATGTGAATATCCAAAATGCAACATAGAGCAAGGGAAACCCTATATGCTTATCTAAGATGATTAATATGCAATTAAGAACAATCCTATATATTAAAACTAAATGACATGTCAATTAGTTTAGCTAATCAATATTAAGCACAAAACCTAATATGCTAGCACAATACAACTTCTCAAACATACATCATACTAATCTCAATCTTGTATTCAAAGTATATAAAATAACATACAAGTAATTAATTTGAGATTGCTAGATAAGAGAAACACAAAATATGTAAGATATTAGTGAAAAGCTTACCAAGCAAAGTATGATGAAGAATCCATGCTAGATGTCATCTAGATGATCTAAGATGATGCTAGATGATGATTGATGATCATGGAAAAAGTGTTTGAGTGATTAAAAATGAGTTCTTGGAATTTTTCTTCTCTTTGAAAAATATCCTAAGTATGAAATCTGAATATGAACTCTTGTGATTGACCTAAAGTCAAAGTGGCATATATATAGGGGGCCAAATCAAAGTGTGGTCGTTTTGATAAGTTGGCCTGAAATTTGCCTTGGGCGCTGTACGTAGAGCGCCCCTTGTACAGCGCCCCTACTCTGTTCTCACGGGAAAACAGAGGGGCGCTGTACGAACAGCGCTTTGTACAGCGCTCGTACAGCGCCCATCCAAAATGCATCAGACTTGATGCATTTAAATGGCATTTTTGCATCAGGTCTCATGGGCGCTGTTCAAAGCGCTCTTCAAAGCGCTGTTGTGACAAGGCAATGGGAGCTTTGAACAGCGCCCTTTGCAAAGAAAGAATCCCAAGATTTTGCATGACAAGGCAATGGGCAATGCAAGATGCAATCAACCTAACATGCAAGAGGAGATGTTAATGAGCATTAAGGCACACATATATGACACACGACATACAAGGATTAAGCATATGCATGAGTTGTGAGTGTGTGCAACTATCTCTTCAAGACAAGTAAGCACTTAGAGTATTACCTTTGGTGCTTGTCAATAGTGAGGTCTTCAAAGGGCCTAGGCAATAACAACAACATCTAAGCTACCCTTACAAAGAATCCCCACATATGGTTTGATCACGAAATAAGCCAATTAAAAACTACGGGAATTCTTACAATCTCCCCCTTTGGCTATTTCGTGACAAAACGATCACTCACATAGATTCCTCACATAAAAATAGAAACTACGGGACTACATTGATTATCTACATTACAAAGAGATAAGAAAATAAAACTTCAAGTCTTCAATCTCTTGTAGAACAATCAAGCCCTGAAAATAAAGTTTCTAGCATTTCCAATACAAGTAAAGTGTGAGATTAATCAAGTGAGAATGAAAACAAGCATTTGCATTTAAAATTTAGGCACAACATTATGAAATGTATGTGTATGCAATGCACCCCCTCATCGGGTTACTCCCCCTCAATGTATGTTCTCCCCAAAGTGAACAATAGCTTCTATATTTTGCAACTCCCCTTACCATATCCTACTCCCCCTTTTTGTCATGATATAGGCAAAGGAGTAGTCCCCAACCGGGTCACTCATAGCAACGAGAGTTAGAAGCATGCAAGTTATTTGCATATACATATAAGTCACTTTATGCACTTCAATTAATTGGAAATAAACAAGGAGATTTATTTGTAGAAAATGTGTGAATCCAACATGCTGTGCATACAAGACATATAGCATTCAAGTCCAAAATACAATGGTATTTGGCAAAGCAAATAACAAAGGTTTCTAATAAGAATTCAAACCAATTTCACCAATGTCATGGGAAAAGCAAGGATATAGAGATTATTGATTTCAATTTAAGAGTAACTATATCTAACTTTATAAGCGAAACATGGCATGAGTGACTTTGCACCCTATTTGATTTTTCCGGATAAGATATCCGTATGATAGTAGCCATGGTCAACCAATAAAGAAAGAGAGACATTTGGAATATAAATTCCTTTGAACGGATACAAGATCCTTTATTCATTGAGTCTCATTAGCTTTCACACAAGTTTTGCATTTTTAAGAATATGCAATCATCAATTCATGCTTTTCATGTGAGCATGGTATATGAATTTCATGCTTTTTCATTTGACATTAGCATGTTATATAAGAATCATCATGTCATGGAGATAACTATAGGTCATTCACATCATACTTCCTATGTAAATCTCCTAGTCCAAAAATGCATGTTTGAACATAAATATGACATGGATCGTAAACAAACAAGGTTCACACTTATAGAATTTGAAAGCATATATACATATGTACAACCAAGCTTACTCAAGCAATCAAAAGAAGAGGCATAAGTTATTTCAAATTTTTTGCAAGTTACAAGAATGCAAAATAGCTCTCTTTGCTTGAGTTCCCCATATGGGGTCAATCATAGAACACATCACTCCACAAGACATATCCCAATAGATCTACTAAGAGTTTTAAATCGAGCAGCATCTAAGGGTTTAGTAAATAGGTCCGCAAGTTGATCATTAGTACCTACATGTTCAAGTACTATGCATTTATTTTCAACAAGCTCTCTAATGAAGTGATGGCGGATGTCAATATGCTTAGTTCTAGAATGTTGAACCGGATTCTTGGAAATATTAATAGCACTCATGTTATCACAAAAGAGAGTGAGAGTACCTTGGTTGAATCCATAGTCTACTAGCATTTGCTTCATTCATAGGAGTTGTGTGCATCCACTCCCCGCGGCTATGTATTCGGCCTCGGCCGTGGACAAGGAAATTGAGTTTTGCATCTTGTAAAACCAAGACACCAAGTTGTTGCCTAGAAAGAAACAACCGCCCGATGTGCTCTTCCTATCATCACAATTTCCTGCCCAATCCGCATCACTAAAGCCTATAAGACTAGCATTAGTGTCAAAAGAGTACCAAATCCCATAGTTGGATGTCCCATTCACATAGCAAATGATTCTCTTTACGGAAGAGAGATGGGACTCCTTAGGATCCGCACCTAGCACACACACCCACACTAAAGGAGATATCGGGCCTACTTGCGGTCAAATAAAGCAAGCTACCTATCATGCCCCGATATAGAGTTTGTTCCACACTTTTACCACTAGCATCCTTGCTTAGCTTCAAAGTGGTACTCATGGGTGTATCACAATGTTTGGCTTTCTCTAAACCAAACTTCTTCACTAGGTTCTTAGCATATTTGGCTTGGGTTATGAAAATCCCATCATTCATTTGCCTAATTTGCAAACCTAGGAAGTAACTAAGCTCACCAACAAGACTCATCTCAAATTCATGAGACATGACATCAACAAATTGTTGGACCTTGGTGTTGTTGGTGGAGCCAAAGACTATATCATCAACATATATTTGAGCTATGAAAAGCTCATCATTGTCTCTCTTGATGAATAGTGTCTTGTCAACACTACCTCTTGTGTAGTTATTGTCAACAAGAAATTGAGTGAGGCGCTCATACCAAGCCCTCGGTGCTTGTTTCAACCCATATAGTGCCTTCTTGAGGCGATAGACATGGTTGGGGTGGTGTGCATCCACAAACCCCTTAGGTTGTTCAACAAACACTTCCTCTTGCAAGAAGCCATTTAGGAAGGCACTCTTTACGTCCATTTGGTGCAATTTGAACTTGTGCACACAAGAGATGGACAAGAGAAGCCTAATGGACTCTAAGCAGGCAACGGGAGCAAAAGTCTCCTCAAAGTCGATACCCTCAATTTGAGAGTACCCTTGTGCTACAAGTCTAGCCTTGTTCCGCACTATGTTGCCCTTCTCATCGGATTTGTTCCTAAATATCCATTTAGTGCCTATGACATTAGTGGTCTTAGGCCTAGGAACTAGAGTCCAAACCTCATTCCTTTCGAATTGATTTAGCTCTTCTTGCATGGCAAGAACCCAAAATTCATCATTCAAGGCTTCATCAACCTTTTTGGGTTTTATTTGAGAGGTGTAGCTTGTAAAGCTAATTAGATTAGCTATTTGACGCCTAGTCCTAACACCCTCATTAACATCTCCAATAACATCCTCTTTGTTATAGAGTCTTCCAACCCATGGAGCGGGTTCATTAGAGTCCAAGTTAGGAACTCTAGTAATAGGTTGTGTGACTTCATTAGATGTCCCAACATTGGGAGTCACCGCAACCCTCTCCAAAGGAGAGTCATTCTCTAAAACATCATCCTCCTCCTCATGGTCATTAGACTTGAGCCTTGTATCATCAATGACAACATTCGATGATTCCATGACGGTTCGAGTCTTCAAGTTGAAAACTCTATAGGCTCTACTATTCAAGGCATAGCCAATAAGGATACCCTCATCACTCTCAGCATCAAACTTGCCAAGTTGATCACGGTCATTTAAAATGTAGCATTTGCTCCCAAAAATGTGGAAGTAGCTAATATTTGGCCTTTTGCCTTTCCATAACTCATAGGAGGTGTTTATAGTGCCGGGCCTTAGGAACACTTTATTTCCTATATAGCAAGCCGTATTGACGACTTCGGCCTATAGGTTCCTAGGGACTTTGTTGCTAAGCAACATCACTCGGGCCATCTCTTGGAGGACCCTATTCTTCCTCTCAACAACTCCATTTTGTTGAGGTGTCCTAGGAGCCGAAAACTCATAGGAGATGCCTAAGCTATCACAATAGCTTTCAAAAGAGGCATTCTCAAACTCCCTCCCATGGTCACTTCTAATCCGTTTAATGCTTCTAATGTTAGAATTCATTTCATTTTGTAATTTAGTACAAAGCATTTTAAACTTATCAAAAGTTTCGGATTTTTCTCTAAGAAAATATGTCCATGTAAATCTAGAGAAATCATCAACACAAACAAAAATATATCTCTTTCCACCTAAACTCTCGGTTTGCATAGGACCCATGAGATCTATGTGGAGAAGCTCTAGGGGCTCCTTAGTGGAGAGATACTTGCCCTTTTTGTGCATGCTTTTGGTTTGTCTTCCTTGTTGGCAAGGTCCACAAATACCATTGGCTTTCTTCCCAAGCTTAGGGAGGCCACGCACACACTCGAACTTTCCAAGGGTTCTTAAATCCCTAAAGTTCATGTGGCCAAGTCTTTCATGCCACAACTTGACTTGCTTATCCATGGACACATTGTTTGAGACTATTCTAGCTTCAAGACAATAACAATTGTCACTAGATCTCATACCTTTCAACAAGGTTTGTCCATCGGGCTTTAGGATTGAGCAATCATTTTTACTAAACAAGACGGAATATCCTTCATCACTTAGATGTGAAATGCTTATTAAATTGGCTTTCAAGCCATCAACAAATAAAGCATCGGATAAGGAGGGTAAACCGGGAACGGAAATGGATCCTTTCCCTACAACCTTCTTTTTGGATCCATCACCAAAGGTGACATATCCACCTTCCTCCATAACAAGAGTCTCGAAGAAACTCATCATGTGCCTAGAGCACCCACTATCCAAATACAAAAAATTAGAAGAATTTGCCTTCAAGGCTATTTGTGCAACATGGCAAACATTTTCATTCTTTCTAATCCACTTAGCAACAATTTTAGCTTTCTTAATGGTCTTTGGTACATGTGCTCTACTATTCCTAGGATCATGCAAATCAATATTATCATTCCTAGGAACATGCATCATGGCTCTTTTCTTTTTCTTCTCTATCATGCTTCTAGTTTTGCACATTTTTATATAGCGAAAGCAATGTGGTCTAATATCACCATCAAATCCATAAAAGTGACAAATAGGAGTAAAATAAGGAATCATATCTTGTCCTTGTCTTTGTGGATGAAAGTGTTCAATGCGTCTTCGTTGTTGAACCGGTCTAGGTTGCTTCCAAGCTTGAGGTTGCCTTCTTGACCCCATCTTCACTTGTGCATTTGAGCATTGTCCTACTTCTAATTTCTTCCTAGGAATTTTCACAAATGAAGTTTCTTCTTTCCTCAAACTCTTGACAAACACGATCTTGTTAGAGGTTGAGATTTTCTTGCCATCTTCATACCCAAGACCCCTCTTGTCATATGGACTCTTTCCAACACCAAGCATATGGTCAAGCTTCTTGGTGCTAGAATCCATCCTATTCATAGATTCTCTAACTTCTTCAAGCTCCCTCTTTAGGCTATCTTCATTCCTCTTAGATAAGACTAACTCCTCTTTTAGCTTATCTTCCATCTTCTTGAATTTTTCCACTTGTTCACTTTAGTGGTCATTATGAGATGCAAGCTCAAGATTTTCTTCTCTCAACATCTTGATCTTTCTTGTGCTCTTGATTGCTAAATCATTAAATTCGGCATGATATTTAGCAAGCACCTTTTTCTCCACAAATCCATTCATGGAGTTAGAAGAGGAATCACTTTCTACTTCACTTGAGTCATTTTCCTCTTGACTCATTTCCTCTCTCTCACTACCACTTTTGCTCTTATGGGAGGAGGCAAAAGCTAGGAGATTAGCCGTAAGCTCTTCATCATCCGAAGACTCATCTCCCTTATAGGAGTCATCGCTACTTCCACTCCAAGTGGCGGCCATCACTTTCCCCTTTTTCTTCTCAACATGATTTGCACAATCGGGGGCAAAATGACCTATGCCACCACACTCGAAACAACGGACCGCTTTCCTTTCGGTCCTTTCTTGCCTAGGTTCAAACTTCTTGAAAGAGCCCTTTTTCTTCAAATCTTGTCCTTTTGATCCAAAGCTCTTTCTTCTAAACTTCATAACCTTGTTGAACCTTTTTACAAACAAGGCAAGGTCTTCATCCGAGTCAACCTTCTTTTCCTCCTTTTCATCCTTGGAGGTTTTTAAAGCAATTCCTTTTTGCTTTTTAGTGGGTGTGGAGATAGGCCCCTTCCTAGACTCATAAGCTAGAAGTCTCCCAATCACCTCACTCGGCTTCACATCCTTATAATCACTATTTTCTTCTAAAGCCATCACCTTCGATTCAAATCTATCGGGTAGAGATCTTATAATCTTTTGCTTGATTCTCCTATCCGAATATGGATCACCAAGTTGATGACTTTGGTTGACTATATCCATCAACTTGATCTCGAAGTTGTTGAAGCACTCATTCTCCTCCATCTTGAGCATCTCGAATTGAGTTTGGAGGACTTGAAGCTTAGAGTCCTTCACCACTTCGGTTCCCTCATGTGCAATCTCTAGGATGTCCCATGCTTCCTTAGCTATCCTAGTATTTTGAATCAACTTGTATTGATTTTCGTCCATAGCACACAAGATGGCATGCATCGCCTTCCTATTCCACTTTGAAGCATCAAATTCTTGCACGTTCCATTACGCCTTAGGCTTCAAAACATCTTCTCCTCCACCCGCGGGAGTCATCATAGGGAGATCATATCCGTCTTCCACCGCCATCCATGCACGGTCATGAATTTGGCATATGTAGGATTCCATCTTCCCTTTCCATTGGGAATAGTTCAATCCGGTAAGAAGTGGAGGCCTTGTGCTAGAAGCTCCTTCGTGGCCACCACCATTTCCATCGTTTCCACTCATAGTGTTTATGAATGAATGAAAAGAATGCAAATGTATGAATGATCAAAAATCACACAAAATGCAAAACACACAAAAATAAGCAAGGATCACCTATGTATGTCTAGGAACCCGCTCTGATACCAATTGAAACTAAATATAGCACGGTGTGTATAAAACTATCTAGAGGGGGGGGGGGGGGTGAATAGATTTTACGCTTTTTACCCAATTTTTCGTGTTAGTCAAAATTACGAAATTACCCTCAAGATAATATAAACAAGCAAGTGTAATATGGTGCAGAAATTAAAATAACACTTGATTTTTATATGGAAACCCTCACGGGAAAAACCACGGGCTATGTAAGTAAGCCACACTCGAACCTCGAATCCACTAAATGTGCAAACGATTACAACCTAATCCCGGAAGTAATCACACACCTACCTAATCCCGGTATGAGTGAACCTAGTCCAATTTTGCTTGCGATCTAAGCAACCTAATCCCGGATGCTACACACAAGACTTACTTTCTCTATGAAGAGCATACAACCCTAAGTGAATATATGTGAATATCCAAAATGCAACATAGAGCAAGGGAAACCCTATATGCTTATCTAAGATGAATAATATGCAATTAAGAACAATCCTAGATATCAAAACTAAATGACATGTCAATTAGTTTAGCTAATCAATATTAAGCACAAAACCTAATATGCTAGCACAATACAACTTCTCAAACATACATCACACTAATCTCAATCTTGTATTCAAAGTATATAAAATAACATACAAGTAATTAATTTGAGATTGCTAGATAAGAGAAACACAAAATATGTAAGATATTAGTGAAAAGCTTACCAAGCAAAGTATGATGAAGAATCCATGCTAGATGTCATCTAGATGATCTAAGATGATGCTAGATGATGATTGATGATCATGGAAAAAGTGTTTGAGTGATTAAAAATGAGTTCTTGGAATTTTTCTTCTCTTTGAAAAATATCCTAAGTATGAAATCTGAATATGAACTCTTGTGATTGACCTAAAGTCAAAGTGGCATATATATAGGGGGCCAAATCAAAGTGTGGTCGTTTTGATAAGTTGGCCTGAAATTTGCCTTGGGCGCTGTACGTAGAGCGCCCCTTGTACAGCGCCTGTACAGCGCCCCTACTCTGTTCTCACGGGAAAACAGAGGGGCGCTGTACGAACAGCGCTTTGTACAGCGCTCGTACAGCGCCCATCCAAAATGCATCAGACCTGATGCATTTAAATGGCATTTTTGCATCAGGTCTCATGGGTGCTGTTCACAACAGCGCTTTGAATAGCGCCCTTTGCAAAGAAAGAATCCCAAGATTTTGCATGACAAGGCAATGGGCAATGCAAGATGCAATCAACCTAACATGCAAGAGGAGATGTTAATGAGCATTAAGGCACACATATATGACACACAACATACAAGGATTAACCATATGCATGAGTTGTGAGTGTGTGCAACTATCTCTTCAAGACAAGTAAGCACTTAGAGTATTACCTTTGGTGCTTGTCAATAGTGAGGTCTTCAAAGGGCCTAGGCAATAACAACAACATCTAAGCTACCCTTACAAAGAATCCCCACATATGGTTTGATCACGAAATAAGCCAATAAAAACTACGGGAATCCTTACAAATCGGATCACGCGACAAAAGGTATTCTACTTTTTGTTACTTTATATATATGGTTGATTAATTTAAAGGGTAAAGGTTCATAAAAAGGAAAATTTTTAAAACATACTAAATCTATTTTTAGTCTCGCTTCCGCTACGTGTACTATGGTATTTTTCCCTACATTTGAATTCCAGTTTTCCGTTCTTTCTTAACCCTCACCCAATGGCCCCATTACAGCCTGAATGAATTCTATTTGATCTGCTGGTTATCCTTGCTATGATAGTAGAATTGTGATATGTGATTATCTTGTTCATAATGTTTGATTCGTTTCATGAGATCTTTTGCATACAAATCAAGCGTTCCTTCAATGTTATATCTATATGCGATAATAATTTGAATTTCTTGTGCATAACTTCCATATCGCATATGCTTGATGAGTGATTTTACCTAGATTCTGTAAGAATTAATGAGAGATATCTTGTGAGAATTAGAGTCGAGGCGAATTATATCTATGGCTTTTCGACGATGTGTCCTGGAAGTTAGAATGTTCCGAGCTTGGGCTTTTCACTTTAAATTGAGCAATGTTTTCAGACTTGTGACTTAATATTAGTCTTTACTTATTGGCTTATGCATGCATTGTCTCAACATGGGCATATATTGTTGTATTTTGGATGACTGATTGTCGCAGGATATGTTTGTGGGTGTCATAGCTATAAACCTTCAGGAGACGAAACTCCTCCTACTAGGGACACCTAGAGGTTTAAAGGCTTGTAGCATGCGCTCAATGCTATCGTGTTCCCTACGAAAGTGGCTTTGTTAGGATTTATGTTTTGTAGTTTTGTTTTTAGGTTTTGTTTTTTTAGTTTTGCTCGAGGGCTAGCAAAAGATAGGTTTTGGGGTATTTGATCGGTCATTTATTGTATTTGTTTTTTATCCCCATTCCTCTAATCAATTGCTTGTTTCTCGAGTCTTTTTGGGATTTAATGTGTGTGTTTGAGCATTTTCAGGATTTTGGATCCAGCTGAATAGTTTGAAGAATATCAGGCAAAAAGTGCCATTTCTGAAGATTCCAGGGACTTGCTTGCAAATATCCAAAAGTGCTACAAGGCCGCTCCTAATTAATTGGCAATGGGTTAGTAGAGTTCTAATATCAGTAGTGTTTGCTGTCATAACCGATGCCGGACCGCTCTTAATGTGGCAGCAGTTGTCCGTCATCATCAAGGCCGCTGCCATACCGCTACGGCTTTGGTAGCGGTTTGGCTTCTCCGTCGTGCGTAAGGCGTCTTTTCAAGTCTAGGATCTGGGAGCTATATATATGAAGAGTTTAATAGGTTTTGGCTCTCTGGGCATTCTCTTGCTTTTTTTCAGATACACAACAACTCATCACACAATTCCCTCATTCATCTTACTCATAGAAGATTCGAAGATGAAGGAGTTTATCGAGGATTTGAAGAATTTGTTGAAGCTTTTCAATGGGTTTTATCTTTTCTCCCTCTTGTTTCTTTGTTTCTGATATGTGTAACTAACTCCATACTAGGGAGTCAATGTGAACCTTTATGAATACTCTTTGTTAGAATTGACTATATTTTCTTAATTCAAGTTTTGATTCATTCAATTCATCTTATATCATAATTATTTATTCTTGTTGATGCATAGTTTTATGCTAGGTATGAATTTAGGGTTTTTGATGATTTAATGGTTGAGATGCGAGTGGGTTTCACCATTCTCAACCAATCTTCAATTGAATGGATAAAATTATTAACCCCAAGTTTTTGGACGTAATTTTGGTTCACTTGTTCTTTCCCTTAATGGGTTTTTGGTTGTGATTTATATCTCAAGTTTTTGAGTTAAATTAAATTATAATTGCGAACACTTGATTCATCCCATTATCATACGGTAACAATCATAAATAAGATAAGAATGAACCCTTAACTTGTTAGGATTATGCTCAATAGCAAGAGTGTAATGTTGTAATTAACAATCTTTTTCATATTAATAAAGTGATTTCTGGTTTAACAAATCGTATAGCATTTATAGTTTAATATTATAATTGTCAAAGTAAATAATCATAAGGTCTAAAGACTATGGGAAAAGAAGAATTGTTCGTACATCTGGATATGTATGTGGTAGACACAATTCTTTAGTTAGTCTTGAATAATGTTCACAACTTAAGTTAAAGGTTGGGCACCTTTATCTTGTTAAAGTTGTAGAATTCTTTTGCTAGCATTTGAGTGGGATCAAATGAGATATGATGAGTCTAAAATCATCGGAGTGTCTTCGAGCAAAAGGATCTAGTGCACTGGGTGCATTGAACTGGATCACAATGAAATACTTTATCTATAACCGTCAGTAGATAAAAGTCTTTTCATTATCAGGACAATCGGAGAGTCTATCTTAATCCTAAGATAAATGATGGACTTATGGTTGCAAGTGATATCATTTGAGTTATCAATGAGTACGATTATATCGCATAGTCTATCCTCGATAGTTTGATGATATTCATTTGTTAATCGATAGAGGACTTCATTTATAGATATGGACATCGTGGCTCCATTTAATTAAATGAGAGTATAATATCATCATATGGATGTTTTGAGGTAATTGGATATTAAATCTCAACGTTGAGTTTTCGATAGTGTCTATTGAAAACATGGCTTCTGGACAAGTCAAAATATCCAAGTTCAAAACGTGGTCATATGAGTAAATATGGTAACTTGGAGAGTTATAGGCGGTCTATGAACTCTTGGCGATTACTGATATTAATCACGAGGATACACTATCTCCAATATGATTGTCTAGGGTATGAATGAGGAGCATCTTCCTTTTCTATCTTTATTTAAGAGTTCAGTTTTAGCTCTTTAGTGGAATGAGTTAAAATTAATGGATCGGACCTAAGTGAATCATTTGTTGATTGTGATTAGGTTATGTCTATTAAAGCTTAAATTTAGATGGCCCGCCAAGATCCCCAATCCACACGGACTTGCATGGATCACTTGATATATTCTACCGGACCAATTTAAGGGTCCATCTAGAATTGCATTTAATATATTAAGAATATAATATGCACATTATTTATGTAATGGGCTGCTCAATTATATTAATATATTAATGAAAGACATGTGGGCTTGTTTCTTTTAGTAAGAATGAGTCTGGTTCACATGTGGGCTTTTTATTTAAAGTCCAATGGATTAAATGAAATAAGAAAATAATATTAGGCCCAATTCTATACAAGTGGGGCGGCAAGGTTAATGTTTTAACCTAATATATTATTTTGTTTCATTTGTTTTAATTAAATAAGAATTAATTAATTTATTGATTAATTGTTTAATTAAAGAAACAAATCTTTCCTAAAAGTAAAAGACTTGTTTGATAAGGAAATAAAAAAATTAATTTTATTTATTTAATCAAATAAGGAGTCTTTTTATTTGGTCAAAATAAAAGAATAAAAATCAATGAGTTGGATTAGGGTTTGAAGTCTATAAAGTTGAAAAGAATTAGGGTTGAATTTGGGTCACCCTATATAAGTGACATGGTGAAATTCGGCCAACCCTAATCTAAAACTACATAGAATTCGGCAACCCTAAAGGAAAAAGAAAGAAAAATTCGGCCAACCTATATAAGTGTTCTTATAGGGTTCGGCCACCACATACACATGTGTGTTTGAGATTTTATTTTTCTTCTTCTTCTTCATTCATAGAGAGTTTTTATTCTACTAAGACAAAAAGGAGTGTTAGATTATTCTTTGATAGTATACTATTGCTTAATCATCAATAAGCTTGTGTATACGATATCGATCTAGGTTCACGCGAGTTTCGGTCATTAGATTGAGAACTCAAAAGTGACCGGAATAATCTTAGACATTCTTTTGATTATTTTGTGACTAACAAAGAAAAGAAAAGTTTTGTTTTGTCCATTCACAGGTTTGCAATTCAAAGAAAAAGGGAGACCACGCTCCTAGGTGATCCACGTTCGTGCTCGGATTGAAGGTCTTGCGGATTACCATCGACGTAAGTCAATCGGATCACGCAACAAAAGGTAATCTACTTTTTGTTAATGTATATGCATGTTTATTGATTAAAAGGGTTTAAGGTTCATAAAGGAAAATTTTTTTAAAAGTCACAAAATCTAATTTTAGTATCGCTTCCGCTGCGTGTACTACTTTTGTTATTTTTCCCTACAATTGGTATCAGAGCCTAGGTTGAACCCTTTTAATTAATTAACGTATATATACGTGGATCTATTTCTTTTTATTGTGATTATGCATGTTTAGAAAGAGATGGCACTCTAGGTATTCAAATATATAATTACATGTGATGTATGGATTTATATATGTTTTATGTGGATTGTTATTGCTCGATTTTGGCCCTAGATTTTCAATGTAATTTTTGTTTCGGAGTTGTAACAAGAAGGGTGGTCTATTATCGCCATAATTCCTTCTTGGTAGTTGCTAGGTTTTTATTTTTTTTAATATAAGTGCAGTATTTTTTTTTATCACTGCTGCAGTTTTTTTATTTTTATTATGTGCAGTTTTTTTTGTGTAAAAAGTACTGCAGTGATTAAAAAAAAAAAAAAAAAAATACTGCAGTATTTTATTTGTTTAAATACTGCCATAATATATTTAGGTCTTGAAGATTCGAAGACACGAAGCAAAACGAAGCAACCGGAACCGAGAACGAGCACCGTGCGCACCCTAGGAGTTGATTGGGCTGCGCATGGCAAGCCCATTACAAGGTGGGCTGCGCACGGCAGCCTTAAAGGCCTTATGGGCTGCGCATGGCAGCCCCTTTGTGGGGTTGTGGGTTGTGCACGCCCATGGGGTTTGGGCCGAAGGATGAGCATATGGTTGATGGGCCACCTGAAGATCTTGTATTCCTGACAATTGTAATTTACTTGTTTTTCTAGGATGGGCCAAAATTGTTGCTATTTAATTTATGCTTAAATATTACAATATTTGTTATTGTATGATAACATGACATATAGAATAGGAGTGCCACGCATATATCTCTTTTGGTATGAACATGCATTGAATGATTTAGGTATCTAAATTGGCATCTAGATAACTCGGTAAATCATTCTATGGGATTTAATCACATGACTTAAATAATTGAGTGGGAGAAGGTGTTTTTGTAACACCTATGGCCTCTAAGGTTAGTTGAGCTTTATTATTTATTGGTAATCCCCCCAAGGGGCGTCCATGAATGGAATTTAGCAACATACTTCCTTACAAGGATAGACTAGACAATGGACTCAAACGAGATCTACTCCCCAAGGAGGGATTTTCGTGAGAGAAAATTGAGGGTCGATATCTTGGTAACACACTCAATGTAATTTTATTGATATCCTCCCAAGAGTTCTTGTCAGTAAAATTGCAATTCTAAAATTGAAAACGCTGGTTGTTATGTTAACAATTAGGTGAGACCTAGTCTAACTAGTAAATGGTGCGAACTCCCAAAGGAGGCGTAACATTTATGGGTGTTAGATCACCGTTGAATTTTATGATTGAGTTATTTATTTAATTCAAGATAAATATTTAAAAGTGCTTTATCATGATTATTTACTTATATATGTTTTGTTTTATTCAGAAATCATGACCCCATCACTTATGAACATCCTGAAAGATAACACTTTAACTGGAGATAATTATGTCACATGGAAAAGGAAAATTGGGTTGTTGCTGCAAAGTGAAAAACATAAGTTTGTTCTAACTACTCCTAAACCACCTGCTCCTAATAATGAATCTAGCATAATGTATAGAGATGAGTATGAGCAGTGGAAGACTTCAGATGATATGGCAAAATGTTACATTATGGCCACTATCTCCGACGTGTTGCAACAGCAGCATGAAGGAATGGAGTCTGCTGCTGATATAATGATGTCTCTAGAGGAGATGTTTGCTATGAAGTCTAGGACGACTAAGAGAGAGGCAGTGACTGCTTTTATGAATCTTAGGATGAAACCTGGACAGGCTGTGAAAGATCACATGATGAAAGTCATAGCACATCTCAACATTGCTGAACTGCATGGCGCTGAGATAGATGGTGAGACAAAGATTGATATGGTTGTCAATTCATTGTCAGATTCCTTTGATCAGTTCAAATTGGACTACACTTTGAACAAAAAGGAATACACCTTACAAGGCCTGATGCAAGATGTTCAAAGTGCTGAAAAGATCCTTGTGAAAGGCAAAGGTCAAGAGATTCATATGGTTGGTAAAGTTGCTACTGTTAAGGCCCGTCAAAAGGTCAAGAAACAACAGAAGCAACTTGGGCCTATCAAGAAGGAGACCAAGAAAGTAACCAAGATCAAAGGGAAATGCTTCCTTTGTGGTGAAAAGGGACATTGGAAGAGAAATTGCCCAAAGTCGCAGAACAAGAAGGAAGAAGGTAATTTGAATTATCTTGAAACATGTTTTTTGGCTGATTCTACAGATTCTTGGATCATAGACTCAGGAGCCACTAATCATGTTTGTTATTCCTTGCAGGGGTTTCAAGAAAGGAGAAAGTTGAGTAAGAATGAAATCAATTTGCGCTTGGGCAACGGAACGTTAGTGTCTGCAAGTGCAGTGGGAGATATTAGAGTTTATTTGGATTCTAGAAGGCATTTAGATTTGATAGACGTTTATTATGTACCTCAATTCAAGAGGAATTTAATTTCAGTTTCTTGTTTGAATAAATTTGGATATTCGGTTACTTTTAATAAAGTTTTTATTATTAGTGAGAATGACAAAATTATTTGCCAAGGTACATTGGAAAACGGTCTATACTTTTTGCATAGAAATATCTCTCACTCGTTAGACACAGAAATAACGGAACCTAATCATAAAAGAGTAAAATTATCAACAGATGAAACCTACCTTTGGCATTTACGCTTAGGTCATATTAACCTTAATAGGATTAAAAGATTGGTATGTGACAGACCTTTGAGTGACTTAAAGGTTGATGATCTACCAACTTGTGAATCTTGTTTGGAAGGTAAAATGACCAAAAGGACGTTCTCTGCCAAAGGTGCAAGAGCCACTGAATGTTTAGGATTGATACACACTGATGTATGTGGACCTATGAGCATTCAAGCTAGAGGTGGATATGAGTACTTCATCACCTTCACAGATGATTACTCGAGATTTGGTTATGTGTATCTCATGCGACATAAGTCGGATGCTTTTGACATGTTCAAAGCATTCAAAGCTGAAGTAGAAAATCAGCTTGAGAAACACATAAAAATCTTGAGATCTGATCGTGGTGGAGAATATCTATTTGGTGAGTTTCAGCAATATCTTGTTGATAATGGGATAGTTTCTCAGTTTTCAGCACCAGGTACACCTCAACAGAATGGGGTAGCAGAAAGGATAAATAGAACTCTTTTGGATATGGTTAGGTCTATGTTGAGTTATTCAACACTTCCTATTTCTTTTTGGGGATATGCTTTACAAACTGCTATATACATTCTAAACGATGTACCATCTAAGTATGTTCCTAAAACACCGCATGAGTTGTGGACTGGGCGCAAGCCTAGTTTACAACACTTAAGGATATTTGGTTGTCCTGCGCATGTGTTAAAAGGAAAGACAGAAAAGATGGAGTCCCATTCAGAAACATGTATATTTGTAGGGTATCCAAAAGAAACTAAAGGATATTATTTCTATAGTCCTTCAGATCTTAAAGTATTTGTTTCGACAAATGCTAAATTTCTGGAAAAGGACTATATGAATGATTTTGTGCCTAGAAGTAGAATTGTCCTGAATGAGATGTCAGGAGATACAATTCCACGAGAGGTTACACAACCTAACCCAATTGTAAGTTCCGATCCAACACAAGATCAACAACCTACCATTCCTCGTCGTAGTGGGAGGGTTAGAACACAACCCGAAAGATACATCGGTCTGGGAGAATCAGTGGAGAATCTCCCGGACGACGATGATCCCTATACGTACAAGGAAGCTATGGAGGATGTTGATAGTCGCCATTGGCAAAAGGTAATGCAATCCGAGATTGAATCTATGTTCGATAACAAAGTCTGGTCCCTTGTAGACTTGCCTAAAGGATAAAACCCATTGGGTGCAAGTGGGTATACAAGAGGAAAAGAGGTATGGATGGAAAGGTGGAAACCTTTAAAGCTAGATTGGTAGCTAAAGGGTAAACACAGAAAGAAGGTATCGATTACGAGGAAACCTTCTCTCCTGTGGCCATGCTTAAATCCATTAGGATACTCTTATCCATTGCAGCATCTTTAGATCTAGAGATTTGGCAAATGGACGTCAAGACAGCTTTCCTAAATGGAAGTCTTGACGAAAGCATCTACATGATGCAACCAGAGGGATTCATTGAAAAGGGCCAAGTGGATAAGGTATGCAAGTTGCAGAAATCCATATATGGATTAAAGCAAGCATCCAGATCCTGGAACATAAGGTTTGATCAAGCTGTCAAAGGTTTTAGATTTATTCAGAATCCTGACGAACCTTGTGTATACAAAAGGAATAAAGGCGACAAGTTGGTTTTCCTGATTCTTTATGTTGATGATATACTACTCATTGGAAACGATGTAGGTGTATTGACATCAGTAAAAGAATGGTTAGCAAAACAATTTGATATGAAGGACTTAGGAGAAGCAAGTTTTATTCTAGGTATCCAAGTAATAAGGGATAGAAAGAATAGAACGATTACATTATCCCAAGCATCATACATAGACAAGATCTTGTCTAGGTTTTCCATGCAGGATTCCAAGAAAGGTATGTTACCTTTCAGACATGGAATCAAGCTTTCTAAGGAACAAGTTCCTAAGAATGAGCATGAAGAGCAATTCATGAGTAGAGTTCCATATGCCTCGGCAGTTGGAAGTCTCATGTATGCAATGCTCTGTACTAGACCAGATATTTGTTTTGCTGTTGGCATAGTTAGCAGGTGAAACTAATTATAGCACGGTGTGTATAAAGCTATCTAGAGGGGGGGTGAATAGATTTTACGCTTTTTACCCAATTTTTCGTGTTAGTCAAAATTACGAAAATACCCTCAAGATAATATAAACAAGCAAGTGTAATATGGTGCGGAAATTAAATTAACACTTGATTTTTACGTGGAAACCTTCACGGGAAAAACCACGGGCTATGTAAGTAAGCCACACTCGAACCTCGAATCCACTAAATGTGCAAACGATTATAACCTAATCCCGGAAGTAATCACACACCTACCTAATCCCGGTATGAGTGAACCTAGTCCAATTTGCTTGCGATCTAAGCAACCTAATCCCGATTGCTACACACAAGACTTAGCTTCTCTAGAAGAGAATACAACCCTAAGTGAATATATGTGAATATCCAAAATGCAACATAGAGCAAGGGAAACCCTATATGCTTATCTAAGATGATTAATATGCAATTAAGAACAATCCTAGATATCAAAACTAAATGACATGTCAATTAGTTTAGCTAATCAATATCAAGCACAAAACCTAATATGCTAGCACAATACAACTTCTCAAACATACATCATACTAATCTCAATCTTGTATTCAACAAATATAAAATCACATACAAGTAATAAATTGAGATTGCTAGATAAGAGAAACACAAAATATGTAAGATATTAGTGAAAAGCTTACCAAGCAAAGTATGATGAAGAATCCATGCAAGATGTCATCTAGATGATCTAAGATGATGCTAGATGATGATTGATGATCATGGAAAAAGTGTTTGAGTAATTAAAAATGAGTTCTTGGAATTTTTCTTCTCTTTGAAAAATATCCTAAGTATGAAATCTGAATATGAACTCTCTTGATTGACCTAAAGATAAAATGGCATATATATAGGGTACCAAGCCAAAGTGAGGTCGTTTAAGTAAGTTTCAAAGAAACGCGCCAATCGGCGGTTTCAATCGGCGGTCGGTGGCCGCCGATTTCAACCGCCGAATTGCTCCCGGAGAAATAGGGGAGAAACGGCGGTTCCATTCGGCAGTTTCGTGACCGCCGTTCCCACCGCCAAATTAAACCCGAGAATAAAATCAATCAGGTCTGAAACGGCGTTTCAGATCGGCGGCCATCCAACCGCCGATTCAACCGCCGAATTCAAACGACGGTTTCATTCAGCGGCCAGGCCGCCGATCACGACCGCCGATCACCAACAGAGGTGAAAACCAAGGAGATGCCAAGTGCATCTCCATAGGCGGTCTTCGCGCAAAACCAAGCACATTCTAGTGCATGCGCGGACGTTTCCGAACACTATCGGGAAACGAATTACAAGACACAAATACACACAACAAGATACAACATCAAAGTGCTAGTGTGTAAGGTGACATATGAAGAGAATACACACATGAACAAGTATGCCAAGTGAGTGTGTGCAACTATCTCTTCAAGATAAGTAAGCACATAGAATTTACCTTCGGTGCTAATCGAGACGAGGTCTTTGAAAGGGCTTCGAATAATAAACCAACTCCTAAGCTACCCTTACAAGGATCCCCACATATGGTTTGATCACGAAATAAGCCAATTAGAAACTACGGGAATCCTTACAATCTCCCCCTTTGGCTATTTCGTGACAAAACCACCACTCACATTGATTCCTCACAAAGAATTAGAAACTACGGGATTACAATGATTATCTACAATACAAAGAGATAAGAAAATAAAACTTCAAGTCTTCAATCTCTTGTAGAACAATCAAGCCCTGAAAAATAAGGTTCTAGCATTTCCAATACAAGTAAAGTGTGAGATTAATCATGTGAGAACAATAACAAGCATTTGCATTCAATGTTTAGGCACAACATTATGAAATGTATGTGTATGCAATGCTCCCCCTCAACGGGTTACTCCCCCTCAATGTATGTTCTCCCCAAAGTGCACAATAGCCGCTTCTATATTTTGCAACTCCCCTTACCATATCCTACTCCCCCTTTTTGTCATGATATAGGCAAAGGAGTAGTCCCCAACCGGGTCACTCATAGCAACGAGAGATAGAAGCATGCAAGATATGCATATACATATAAGTCACTTTATGCACTTCAATTAATTTGAGAGAAACAAGGAGATTTATTTGTAGAAAATGTGTGAATCCAACATGCTTTGCATACAAGACATATAGCATTCAAGTCCAAAATACAATGGTATTTGGCAAAGCAAATGACAAAGGTTTCAAATAAGAATTCAAACCAATTTCACCAATGTCATGGGAGAAGCAAGGATATAGAGATTATTAATTTCAGTTTATGAGCAACTATATCCAACTTTATAAGCGAAACATGGCATGAGCGACTTTGCACCCTATTTGATTTTTCCGGATAAGATATCCGTATGATAGTAACCATGTTCAACTAATAAAGAAAGAGAGACATTTGGAATGTAAATTCCTTTGAACGGATACAAGATCCTTTATTCATTTAGAGTCTCATAAGCTTTCACACAAGTTTTGCATTTTAAGAATGTGCAATCATCAATTCATGCTTTTCATGTGAGCATGTTGTATGAATTTCATGCTTTTTCATTTATCATTAGCATGTTATTAAAGAAACATCATGTCATGGAGATAACTATAGGTCATTCACATCATACTTCCTATGTAAATCTCCTAGTCCAAAAATGCATGTTTGAACATAAATATGACATGGATTGTAGACAAGCAAGGTTCACACTTATAGAATTGAAAACATATATACATATGTACAACCAAGCTTACTCAAGCAAATCAAAAGAAGAGGCATAAGTTATTTCAAATTTTTTGCAAGTTACAAGAATGCAAAATAGCTCTCTTTGCTTGAGTTCCTCATATGGGGTCAATCATAGAACATCACTCCACAAGACATATCCCAATAGATCTACTAAGAGTTTTAAATCGAGTAGCATCTAAGGGTTTAGTAAATAGGTCCGCAAGTTGATCATTAGTACCTACATGTTCAAGTACTATGCATTTATTTTCAACAAGCTCTCTAATGAAGTGATGGCGGATGTCAATATGCTTAGTTCTAGAATGTTGTACCGGATTCTTGGAAATATTAATAGCACTCATAGTTATCACAAAAGAGAGTGAGAGTACCTTGGTTGAATCCGTAGTCTACTAGCATTTGCTTCATCCATAGGAGATTGTGTGCATCCACTCCCCGCGGCTATGTACTCGGCCTCGGCCGTGGACAAGGAAATCGAGTTTTGCTTCTTGCAAAACCAAGACACCAAGTTGTTGCCTAGAAAGAAGCAACCGCCCGATGTGCTCTTCCTATCATCATAATTTCCTGCCCAATCCGCATCACTAAAGCCTACAGGACTAGCATTAGTGTCAAAAGAGTACCAAATTCCATAGTTGGATGTCCCATTTACATAGCGAATGATCCTCTTCACGGAAGAGAGGTGGGACTCCTTAGGATCCGCTTGGTACCTAGCACACACACCCACACTAAAAGATATATCGGGCCTACTTGCGGTCAAATAAAGCAAGCTACCTATCATGCCACGATATAGAGTTTGTTCCACACTTTTACCACTAGCATCCTTGCTTAGCTTCAAAGTGGTACTCATGGGTGTATCACAATGTTTGGCTTTCTCTAAACCAAACTTCTTCACTAGGTTCTTAGCATATTTGGCTTGGGTTATGAAAATCCCATCATGCATTTGCCTAATTTGCAAACCTAAGAAGTAACTAAGCTCACCAACAAGACTCATCTCAAATTCATGAGACATGACATCAACAAATTGTTGGACTTTGGTGTTGTTGGTGGAGCCAAACACTATGTCATCAACATATATTTGAGCTATGAAAAGCTCATCATTGTCTCTCTTGATGAATAGTGTCTTGTCAACACTACCTCTTGTGTAGCTATTGTCAACAAGAAATTGAGTGAGGCGCTCATACCAAGCCCTCGGTGCTTGTTTCAACCCATAAAGTGCCTTCTTGAGGCGATAAACATGGTTGGGGTGGTGTGCATCCACAAACCCCTTAGGTTGTTCAACAAACACTTCCTCTTGCAAGAAGCCATTGAGGAAGGCACTCTTGACATCCATTTGGTGCAATTTGAACTTGTGCACACAAGAGATGGACAAGAGAAGCCTAATGGACTCTAAGCGGGCAACGGGAGCATAAGTCTCCTCAAAGTCGATACCCTCAATTTGAGAGTACCCTTGTGCTACAAGTCTAGCCTTGTTCCGCACTATGTTGCCATCCTCATCGGATTTGTTCCTAAATATCCATTTAGTGCCTATGACATTAGTGGTCTTAGGCCTAGGAACTAGAGTCCAAACCTCATTCCTTTCGAATTGGTTTAGCTCTTCTTGCATGGCAAGAACCCAAAATTCATCATTTAAGGCTTCATCAACCTTTTTGGGTTCTATTTGAGAGGTGTAACAAGTAAAGCTAATTAGATTAGCTATTTGACGCCTAGTCCTAACACCCTCATTAACATCTCCAATAACATCCTCTTTGTTATGGAGTCTTCTAACCCATGGAGCGGGTTCATTAGAGTCCAAGTTAGGAACTCTAGTACTAGGTTGTGTGACTTCATTAGATGTCCCAACATTGGGAGTCACCACAACCCTCTCCAAAGGAGAGTCATCCTCTAAAACATCCTCCTCTTCATGGTCTTTGGACTTGAGCCTTGTATCATCAATGATAACATTCGATGATTCCATAACGGTTCGAGTCTTCAAGTTGAAAACTCTATAGGCTTTACTATTCAAGGCATAGCCAATAAAGATACCCTCATCACTCTTAGCATCAAACTTGCCAAGTTGATCACGGTCATTTAAAATGTAGCATTTGCTCCCAAAAGTGTGGAAGTAGCTAACATTTGGCCTCTTGCCTTTCCATAACTCATAGGAGGTGTTTCTAGATCCGGGCCTTAGGAATACTCTATTCCCTATATAGCAAGCCGTGTTGATGGCTTCGGCCCATAGGTTCCTAGGGACATTGTTGCTAAGCAACATCACACGGGCCATCTCTTGGAGGACCCTATTCTTCCTCTCAACAACTCCATTTTGTTGAGGTGTCCTAGGAGCCGAAAACTCATGGGAGATGCCTAAGCTATCACAATAGCTTTCAAAAGAAGCATTTTCAAACTCTCTCCCATGGTCACTTCTAATCCGTTTAATGCTTCTAATGTTAGAATTCATTTCATTTTGCAATTTAGTACAAAGCATTTTAAACTTATCAAAAGTTTCGGATTTTTCTCTAAGAAAATATGTCCATGTAAATCTAGAGAAATCATCAACACAAACAAAAATGTATCTCTTTCCACCCAAACTTTCGGTTTGCATGGGACCCATGAGGTCCATGTGGAGAAGCTCAAGAGGCTCCTTGGTGGAGAGATACTTGCCCTTTTTGTGCATGCTTTTGGTTTGTTTTCCTTGTTGGCAAGGTCCACAAATACCATTGGCTTTCTTCCCAAGCTTAGGGAGGCCACGCACACACTCGAACTTTCCAAGGGTTCTTAAATCCCTAAAGTTCATGTGGCCAAGTCTTTCATGCCACAACTCAACTTGCTCATCATGGACACATTGTTTGAGACTATTCTAGCTTCAAGACAATAACAATTGTCGCTAGATCTCATACCTTTCAACAAGGTTTGTCCATCGGGCTTTAGAATTGAGCAATCATTTTTATTAAACAAGACGGAATATCCTTCATCACTTAGATGTGAAATGCTTATTAAATTGGCTTTCAAGCCATCAACAAATAAAGCATCGGATAAGGAGGGTAAACCGGGAACGGAAATGGATCCTTTCCCTACAACCTTCTTTTTGGATCCATCACCAAAAGTGACATATCCACCTTCCTCCATAACAAGAGTCTCGAAGAAACTCTTGTTTCCCGTCATGTGCCTAGAGCACCCACTATCCAAATACCAAAAATTAGAAGAATTTGCCTTCAAGGCTATTTGTGCAACATGGCAAACATTTTCATTCTTTCTAATCCACTTAGCAAGCAATTTTAGCTTTCTTAGTGGTCTTTGGTACATGTGCTCTACTATTCCTAGGATCATGCAAATTAATATTATCATTCCTAGGAACATGCATCATGGCTCTTTTCTTTTTCTTCTCTATCATGCTTCTAGTTTTGCACATTTTTATATAGCGAAAGCATTGTGGTCTTATATGACCAACAAATCCACAAAAGTGACAAATAGGAGTAAAATAAGGAATCATACCTTGTCCTTGTCTTTGTGGATGAAGGGGTTCATTGCGTCTTCGTTGTTGAACCGGTCTAGGTTGCTTCCAAGCTTGAGGTTGCATGATAGGCCTCTTTCCTTTGTGAGCCATTTGAGAAGGAATGTTGGCTTGAGGAACCCTAGGGGGTTGAGCTTGAGGTTGCCTTCTTGGCCCCATCTTCACTTGAGCATTTGAACTTTGTCCTATTTCTAACTTTTTCTTAGGAAGTTGCACAAATGAAGTTTCTTCTTTCTTCAAGCTCTTGACAAATACGGTCTTGTTAGAGGTTGAGATCTTCTTGCCATCTTCATACCCAAGACCCCTCTTGTCACATGGACTCTTTCCAACACCAAGCATATGGTCAAGCTTCTTGGTGCTAGAATCCATCCTAGTCATAGATTCTCTAACTTCTTCAAGCTCCCTCTTTAGACTATCCTCATTCCTCCTAGATAAGACTAACTCCTCTTTTAGCTTATCTTCCATCTTCTTGAATTTTTCCACTTGTTCACTTAAGTGGTCATTATGAGATGCAAGCTCAAGATTTTCTTCCCTCAACATCTTGATCTTTCTTGTGCTCTTGATTGCTAAATCATTAAACTCGGCATGATATTTAGCAAACTCCTTTTTCTCCATAAATCCATTCATGGAGTTAGAAGAGGAATCACTTTCTACTTCACTTGAGTCATTTTCCTCTTGACTCATTTCCTCTCTCTCACTAGCACTTTTGCTTTTATGGGAGGAGGCAAAAGCTAGGAGATTAGCCATGAGCTCTTCATCATCCGAAGACTCATCTCCCTCATAGGAGTCATCACTACTTCCACTCCAAGTGGCGGCCATCACTTTCCCCTTTTTCTTCTCAACATGATTTGCACAATCGGGGGCAAAATGACCTATGCCACCACACTCGAAACATCAGACCCCTTTCCTTTCGGTCCTCTCTTGCCTAGGTTCAAACTTCTTGAAAGAACCCTTTTTCTTCAAATCTTGTCCTTTTGATCCAAAGTTCTTTCTTCTAAACTTCATAACCTTGTTGAACCTTTTTACAAACAAGGCAAGGTCTTCATCCGAGTCAACCTTCTTTTCCTCCTTTTCATCCTTGGAGGTTTTTAAAGCAATTCCTTTTTGCTTTTTAGTGGGTGTGGAGATAGGCCCCTTCCTAGACTCATAAGCTAGAAGTCTCCCAATCACCTCACTCGGCTTCATATCCTTATAACCACTATTTTCTTCTAAAGCCGTCACCTTCGATTCAAACCTATCAGGTAGAGATCTCATAATCTTTTGCTTGATTCTCCTATCCGAATATGGATCACCAAGTTGATGGCTTTGGTTGACTATATCCATCAACTTGATCTCGAAGTCGTTGAAGCACTCATTCTCCTCCATCTTGAGCATCTCGAATTGAGTTTGGAGGACTTGAAGCTTAGAGTCCTTCACCACTTCGGTTCCCTCATGTGCAATCTCTAGGATGTCCCATGCTTCCTTAGCTATCCTAGTATTTTGAATCAACTTGTATTGATTTTCGTCCATAGCACACAAGATGGCATGCATCGCCTTCCTATTCCACTTTGAAGCCTCAAACTCTTGCGCGTTCCATTGCGACTTAGGCTTCAAAACATCTTCTCCTCCACCCGTGGGAGTCATCATAGGGAGATCATATCCGTCTTCCACCGCCATCCATGCACGGTCATGAATTTGGCATATGTAGGATTCCATCTTCCCTTTCCATTGGGAATAGTTCAACCCGGTAAGAAGTGGAGGCCTTGTGCTAGAAGCTCCTTCGTTGCCACCACCATTTCCACCGTTTCCACTCATAGTGTTTATGAATGAATGACATGAATGCAAATGTATGAATGATCAAAAATCACACAAAATGCAAAACACACCAAAATAAGCAAGGATCACCTATGTATGTCTAGGAACCCGCTCTGATACCAATTGAAACTAATTATAGCACGGTGTGTATAAAGCTATCTAGAGGGGGGGGTGAATAGATTTTACGCTTTTTACCCAATTTTTCGTGTTAGTCAAAATTACGAAAATACCCTCAAGATAATATAAACAAGCAAGTGTAATATGGTGCGGAAATTAAATTAACACTTGATTTTTACGTGGAAACCCTCACGGGAAAAACCACGTGCTATGTAAGTAAGCCACACTCGAACCTCGAATCCACTAAATGTGCAAACGATTACAACCTAATCCGGAAGTAATCACACACCTATCTAATCCCGGTATGAGTGAACCTAGTCCAATTTGCTTGCGATCTAAGCAACCTAATCCCGATTGCTACACACAAGACTTAGCTTCTCTAGAAGAGAATACAACCCTAAGTGAATATATGTGAATATCCAAAATGCAACATAGAGCAAGGGAAACCCTATATGCTTATCTAAGATGATTAATATGCAATTAAGAACAATCCTAGATATCAAAACTAAATGACATGTCAATTAGTTTAGCTAATCAATATCAAGCACAAAACCTAATATGCTAGCACAATACAACTTCTCAAACATACATCATACTAATCTCAATCTTGTATTCAACAAATATAAAATCACATACAAGTAAATAAATTGAGATTGCTAGATAAGAGAAACACAAAATATGTAAGATATTAGTGAAAAGCTTACCAAGCAAAGTATGATGAAGAATCCATGCAAGATGTCATCTAGATGATCTAAGATGATGCTAGATGATGATTGATGATCATGGAAAAAGTGTTTGAGTAATTAAAAATGAGTTCTTGGAATTTTTCTTCTCTTTGAAAAATATCCTAAGTATGAAATCTGAATATGAACTCTCTTGATTGACCTAAAGACAAAATGGCATATATATAGGGTGCCAAGCCAAAGTGAGGTCGTTTAAGTAAGTTTCAAAGAAACGCGCCAATCGGCAGTTTCAATCGGTGGTCGGTGGCCGCCAATTTCAACCTCCGAATTGCTCCCGGAGAAACAGGGGAGAAACGGCGGTTCCATTCGGCGGTTTCGTGACCGCCGTTCCCACCGCCAAATTAAACCCGAGAATAAAATCAATCAGGTCTGAAACGGCGTTTCAGATCGGCGGCCATCCAACCGCCGATTCAACCGTCGAATTCAAACGGCGGTTTCATTCGGTGGCCAGGCCGCCGATCACGACCGCCAATCACCAACAGAGGTGAAAACCAAGGAGATGCCAAGTGCATCTCCATAGGCGGTCTTCGCGTAAAACCAAGCACATTCTAGTGCATGCGCAGACGTTTCCGAACACTATCGGGAAACGAATTACAAGACACAAATACACACAACAAGATACAACATCAAAGTGCTAGTGTGTAAGGTGACATGTGAAGAGAATGCACACATGAACAAGTATGCTAAGTGAGTGTGTGCAACTATCTCTTCAAGATAAGTAAGCACATAGAATTTACCTTCGGTGCTAATCAAGACGAGGTCTTTGAAAGTGCTTCGAATAATAAACCAACTCCTAAGCTACCCTTACAAGGATCCCCACATATGGTTTGATCACGAAATAAGCCAATTAGAAACTACGGGAATCCTTACAGCAGGTTTCAATCGAAACCTGGTCCTGATCACTGGACGGCAGTCAAGCATATTTTCAAGTATCTTAAGAGAACGAGAGATAATATGCTTGTATACTCTGGAGGGGATTTGGTTCCCGTTGGGTATACAGATTCTGATTTCCAATCAGATTCTGACTCTAGAAAATCCACATCAGGGGCTGTGTTTACTATTGGAGGAGGAGCAGTTATATGGAGGAGTATCAAGCAATCTTGTATTGCTGATTCCACCATGGAAGCTGAGTATGTTGCTGCATGCGAAGCTGCCAAAGAGGCTGTTTGGCTCCGCCAATTCTTGATTGACTTGGAAGTGGTTCCTAGTGTGAATAAGCAGATCACTATCTACTGTGACAACAGTGGAGCAGTGGCTCATTCGAAAGAACCAAGAAGTCACAAGAGAGGTAAACACATTGAAAGAAAGTATCATCTTTTAAGGGAGATTGTTCAAAGAGATGACGTGACGATTACCAAAATCGCGTCAGCAGAAAATCTAGCGGATCCCTTCACAAAGGCTCTACCTCAGAAGAGTTTCGATGGGCATCTAGAGAACATGGGTTTGAGAGATATGACACATTTGCTATAGCGCAAGTGGGAGATTGTTAGGATTATGCTCAATAGCAAGAGTGTAATGTTGTAATTAACAATCTTTTTCATATTAATAAAGTGATTTCTGGTTTAACAAATCGTATAGCATTTATAGTTTGATATTATAATTGTCAAAGTAAATAATCATAAGGTCTAAAGACTATGGGAAAAGAAGAATTGTTCGTACATCTGGATATGTATGTGGTAGACACAATTCTTTAGTTAGTCTTGAATAATGTTCACAACTTAAGTTAAAGGTTGGGCACCTTTATCTTGTTAAAGTTGTAGAATTCTTTTGCTAGCATTTGAGTGGGATCAAATGAGATATGATGAGTCTAAAATCATCGGAGTGTCTTCGAGCAAAAGGATCTAGTGCACTGGGTGCATTGAACTGGATCACAATGAAATACTTTATCTATAACCGTCAGTAGATAAAAGTCTTTTCATTATCAGGACAATCGGAGAGTCTATCTTAATCCTGAGATAAATGATGGACTTATGGTTGCAAGTGATATCATTTGAGTTATCAATGAGTACGATTATATCGCATAGTCTATCCTCGATAGTTTGGTGATATTCATTTGTTAATCGATAGAGGACTTCATTTATAGATATGGACATCGTGGCTCCATTTAATTAAATGAGAGTATAATATCATCATATGGATGTTTTGAGGTAATTGGATATTAAATCTCAACGTTGAGTTTTCGATAGTGTCTATTGAAAACATGGCTTCTGGACAAGTCAAAATATCCAAGTTCAAAACGTGGTCATATGAGTAAATATGGTAACTTGGAGAGTTATAGGCGGTCTATGAACTCTTGGCGATTACTGATGTTGACGGTGATTTTTGGTGATCACCAAGTCAATGATTTGTTCTTGAGTTGAAGCTCTTTAATACGATTCTCTCTCTCTCTCTCGTTCTACCTCTCACGTCCCCCCTTTTTGTGTATAGAGGGGGTATTTATACATGTTGTTCTTAGGGTTTTAAGGTGGCCGCTAGGGTTTGGTATTGTGGTGCCCAAGTTTCAAGCGGTTTCCTAGTCCTAATTAGATTGTGTTTCCTCTTTTGGCTGAGTTTGATTCTGGACGAGATTCTTTCTCCTTTATTCGCGGGAGAACTGCTTGTTTCCTTGTTAAACTCTAATAGTCCACATCGTTGCTTATCGTGGATGTGCTGGTCGCTGATTATGATTGGCATACGAATGTTGGTGACTATCTCATTGATTCCCGAGCATGTATGCCCGAGTATGCCCGAATGTGCCCGAGTGAGATTTGCTGCCCGAGTTGATCGTCTTCGTTTGTGGTCGGACTACTTACTCTTTTTTCCGAGTGGGTTTATCGTGGGAGGTTTCTGCTCCATAAGTTGACTTATCTTGACTCTCGCTTTCCTGGCTTTTCGTGCTGATGACGTGTCCTTCACCACTAATTTTTACCTATAACAATACCCCCTTAAATATTTGAGCCGATCATGTTGAGCCAGGTCCTCTCGGGACGAATATTTAATTTCAATAATTTCTCACAACTGGTCCTCGCTTGTCGTTTTCCGCATTAATGTATCCTCGTTTGATTCGAAGCTTTAAATGACGTGTCTTAATTACGACCGCACGCATTCGATTCACCACTCATTTCAGAAATCTCTTGATGGTGACGTTTCTACTCTCTGGCGGCTCAAGGTGCTCTCCGGTTGCCACTTGTCTTTTCTTTGTTTGGCTGGGTCATGACTCATTTATGAGACACGACCTCTCTGTTTGCCCGCGTGTAGCCCACGTCATAGCCCACGCCCCTCTATTTTCCCGCTTTACTGTGCCTCTCCTAGGGTTTCGTTCGTTTTTGAAATCAATGTGCCGCCTATATATGTTGGTTATCCACCTCCCCTTCCCTTCTTATTTCTTTTCCGCCATTTGAGTATTTCTTCGAAACAAGTGTGCCTGTGTCCCTTGCGTTTCTGGGTATTTTGTTCTCTCCTCCAACTTGTTTTCTTAATCCTGCTTTGCCGAGATCGTCTGTTTCGACCCCCAGGCCTGTACTCGAAGGTTTCTCCTCTGTTGTCTGCATTTACCTGCCTTTCCCTAATCAAGGTTAGTTCTCATGGATCCTGAAGCTAGATACCGTCTTTTTACTGTTGGTATGATTGCTATTGAGCGAAATGATGCTTTCACTGCGTCGGTTGTTCACAGGTTATTAGACGAGCCTCTTTTCGATCAGCCGCGTTACACTGACGCCGACGTTTCTGGACTTTTTCCAGAAAGGCCTGCTACTTCTGAGGTTCCTCCTGCTTCAGAGATTCCTACTGCTTCTGCCAGTTCATCACCACCTTACTCATACCAACCTGAAGCTTGGTCAGATTCTTCTGCTTGTACTGATATTCGCCCGAGCAGAAGACCAGGAAAGAGGATGACTACTCGCAGAGTTTATAAGGACTCGCATTCTCGGGAAAGCCGAGTGGCGGCTCAAAGGATTATCGAAGATGATATTGAAGAGGAGCACAGGGCTGCTCGTATTCCCTTCTCCCCCGAGCGTATTTGCATTTATGATGTTGAGCCGAACGTGGTCGGCCCTGACGAGATAACGCGATATATGCGGCGGTTCGATTTGGACAGCAATGAGATTTCGCTGATCCCAACCGAAGGTCGGGCTGCATGGAACCCACCCCCCGGCCACGTAGCAGTTTACGGGTCCATGCTTACATGCGGCGTCACTCTTCCTCTTCAGCCTTTTATTACTTGGTTCTTGGCTGAAGCCCGACTCGCTCCGGCCCAGCTCACGCCGAACAGTTATCGCATCCTGATGTGCATGTGGCACATGTGGCATAGAATGAAGCGGCCACCTCCCACTCCTCGCGAGGTTCGCCATTTCTATTCGCTGAGGCCAGTGGGGAAAACCGGGATTTATTTTCTCCAGTCGAACCAGCCCGAGTTCTGGATTCCAAAGAATGTCGTGGTCAAGGGCTGTGTCGAACCGACCACGGACGAGAAGATGAAGGGGTTCGTTTGGGGCTTCCCGACCTCGAACAAGTTTTGGAAGAACAGCTGGTTCTTCGTGGGCAAAGACTGGGGCCAGTCGATTAGTTTCGATTTGGACGGCACTTAGATGACCTGCCGGGTTCCTCGGTACTTCTGCACGCCGCAGTGGAACCATCTAACTTCAGCTTTTACTGATGAGGAGCTGAAGACCTTGGCTCGGGCAGCAGTCCGCCCCCTAGAGAAAAGGGGAAAACCCTATCTCTATAAAGAGGGGAAAATGATCAAGGCCCGTCTCTTCCCTCAGATTTCCGCGTGCCGCCGACGCCGTAAGTTTACTTGTATGCATTTTTTATTTGCACCCTGATGATCGGACTTTTGCAAGTACCAAAATTCCACACTCGGAATACACAAATCACTGAGATGTATAATGGCAAGTGGGATCGTTCCTCAGGGAAAGGGAGGATATTTGGCTATAACTAATTTATGTACACTAATCTAAACTACGTGCAGAAAAGTAAAATTCATTTTTGGTTTTGGAATTTGTTTTAACAACTAAACTAAATAAAATTAACCAATCTAAAACAAGTAATCGAAATGAAATGTGTGATATACGATGATGGATATTGGGGAATTGAGTTGACAACTAAAAGATTTCCTAATGTAATGAACTAGTCCAATTAAGCATTTTCATCCTACTCAAGGGTTGTTCTTTTAATTGATTTTACTCATTAATGTGCAAACGCACACCTTGACTCAAGTAAGCCCTACTATGAGTCTTGGTGGAAATAGATTCAAACTCTTACTCAAGTGAACCCCACTATGAGTAATTGCCCAAATAATATTCTTAAGAACAATTCAAAGGTCTTTTACCAATTAACACATGCATGTACCAATTTTCACTTCATATAAGCTAAAGATTGGAGAATGGGTTGAAAGCCATTCAAACCCTAAACCACAACCTTCATATGTGAACCATTTCTACCACAAGCTAAATTGAACCCCAATATTAACAAGTAAGTAAACATGGCAACTTCAAGACAATGAAATGAAAATGTACCAAGAGAGGATTTGTATAAATAGATAACTAGTTCAGATACATAGGATCATCAAATAAGTTGTCTCATCAATTCCCCAATAAAAGGGGTTTAGTTACACATAATGAAAATAGACATGAAAAGAGAAAGGTTGTAGAAAAAACCCACAAAAATCTTCATGAGTCTCCTTGTCCCTTGATGAGCTTGAAATCTCCTTGACCTTGGTGATTCCCTTCTTCTCTCTTCAATTAATTTCCAAAGTGTGATGGAAAGAATGTAGTGAAATGAGTTAGGGAGGCTTTGGATTGGTGGGAGCTAGAGAGATGTTAGAGAATTGTAGAGAGAGATTAGGGTTTCTTGCTAAAATGGTGGAGAGTGGTCCTAGGGAAAGAGAAAAGGGGGTATTTATATGGGGACCATGAAGTAGGGCTTGAAATCCCGGTGCTGCTGACGTGGCCCGTGATCGGCGGTCGTAAACGGCGGCCAGGCCGCCGTTTGGAAACCACCGAATGGAAAATGAACCTACTGGAATTGATCGGCGGCTGGAACGGCGGTTGGATCTTGGCCGCCGAATTGCACCTGACGCGTCTGGAATGAAACGGCGGTTTCAAACGGCGGCCAGACCGCCGAAAGAGACCGCCGAATGCTTCTTTTCTTGCCAATTGTCCGTTTTGCCCCCAAATGCTCTCCTTTCGCCGCTTCTAGCCCAAAATCACCGGATTTCTTCATTCCTCCACCCAGAATACAAAAGGTACCTGTACAATCAACATCGAGCCATAAATTTCATGAATTTACTCGAAAGTCAATCAAAATTATCGGAAATCAGGGGCGAAATTCTATATATATAATGGCTCGATCAAATACCCCCAAACCTAGCTTTTGCTCGTCCCCGAGCAAATTCAAAAACAAAACTAGGGAAATCCGATAAACCAAAATAATCCTACCTAAGAACTAGTACTAAAGTCGCCGATATACACAACTATGAAAACAATCAACAAGAGTGCGCATGCCCAATATGATGAGATACCATGAGAAATGTGCTAAAGTTGAAAGAACACAAAATCAATCCAATGGGTGCAATGCTAGTCATGAATCCCACACTAAATTGTCCTTGCTTTGGCGACCACCCACGCAAGCGCTTCGGCCATATTTCGCCTCGACTCTAGGTCCTTACAAGATTCACTCTTATTTTTCCTCTCAGAACCTAGGTTTACACTCATACAAGCGTATGCGAATGAGTTTATGCAATGGGAGCAAATTAAGACGCATACATGAGTTTCAAACATTGAACGCGCTTTAAGTGAATAAGTCTCATGAAAGGAACCAAAAACCATGAACGCGGTAGAGCATGACAAGAGCTTGCATTCTCAAATGGAAAACCTACAAGATCAAATTGACTTTTCCTACCAATTGATGAGGCCAAGGGTGTTGTATGGTGAATGGTGGATACGGGAAGTGTGGGGAATTTCCGATCAAGCTTATAACTCTAGAGCAATGAGCTAAGTTTGAGCTCAAAAACTACAAAAATTCCAACTAAGCTCATTTTGAGCAACTTGTAACAACATTTGCTACTCAATGAGAGCAACACCAATTTGGGCTCATACAAGGCTCCATTTATTTGTATTTATTTCTTTTTTTCTTTTTTTTTTTTTTTTTTTTTTTTTTTTTTTTTTTTTTTGTACCAAGAACATACACATTACAAAAGCTTGAGTACACAAGATCGGAAAGTTTAGGTATGGTTTGTGTTTGGGTTTAATGGTGTTTGGGAAAATGTTTAGCTTGGTGCTCGGCCACCTTTATTAGACCCTTGAGCACAATTGGGTAGGAATTGAGTGACAGTGTTTCGGTGTTTCCTATAAAAGTCATATCATCCTTTCAAGTAGGCAAACCACAAGAAATTGCAAGCTAAAGACATGATATCCACTATTGATGAATGTTCTATGGCTAGTGGTGCAAATGATGTGATGAGACTTCAATGATGCACAATAAAATGTGAGATGTGTTTAGGAGTACAAAAAGAGAAACATAACCCTCATGGATTCGCTTTTTAAGGCACATGAACTTAGGGTAGTCTCCACTAATAGACCTACACACCCACACAAATGGCCACCTCAACTCAAATCAAGAAAGTATGGGACTAACTCATGACATGCACGCACTCCTAGATTGCCAATGAGCACATAACAAAGGTATCAAATCAAGCAAAATATGCTCATTCATGGCCTATATCGCACAAGCTTGGCAAAAATTTTGTTCCAAAAAATTTTATTTTTATTTTTTTTTTTTTTCAAACGAAATAAAGTCAAGTAAGGTTAAGTCATTCACATCCACACCCCCAAACCTAAATCCAACATTGTCCCCAATGTTGACAATGAGGACCCGGCAAGGAAGGCGCTCAAAAAATTCTATAAACAAAAGGTCATGCATAAAACCATGTGCAAAATATCCAATAAAGCACCATAAAGTTCCCAAAAGTAGACAAGAAAATACGCATAAGCAACTAAAGCTAAGTCTGAAAAGTAAAACTAAAATCCGACTGAAAGTAAAGTGCTAAAATGCTCCAAAAATAAGTGCGAAACTAAAACTAAATTAAGTAATGTAAACTGAAATAAGTAATGTCCAAATGTGCATCCCTGTCGTGCTCTGGATGTGCCTACTCATCCTCCTGCTGGTGCTGCTCCTGGTGCTCTGAGCTGGGGCCTGCTCCACCATGGCGCTCTGAAGCTGTGACTGTGCTGTTCCTCAGGATCTTAATCAGCTCATCTATCTGTTTCTGTTGGTCCTTCTGAGCCTGGATGAGTGTGTTTGCCCATGGGGGCGCCTGTTGATTGTACTCTGTCACCCAAGTCTGAAACCATGCTGGCCTCTGCTCTGGAGGGGCCTCTGTGTCAGCTGGCACTGCCCCAGGATCCTCCTCATCATGACTGTCCTCATCTCCTCCTTGCTGCTGCAGCAACCTCTGTCTCTTCCTCGATCCCAGCGGTAGGAGGCGCTCCACATCCTGAGGCTCTGTCAAGTCGTGAAAGGTTCTGGAGTTGCAAGGATCCCCCATAGTGAGCAGGTCATCTCCTCGTCGCTCTGGAACACCTGCATCCCTGCATAAATCAGCAATCAAGCATGGAAAAGGGATGACCGACTTTTCCGTCTTTCCGGCTCTGCATATGGCCGAGCGGATCAGCTGCCCCACATCGATCTGCAACTGGTTCTTGATGCAATACAAAATCTGAGCGATCTCCAGAACAATCTTTGTCCTCTGCTGTGTCGGCTTCAAAGAGTGAGACACAAAAACAGACCAAAAAGCTATGTCTCTCTGTAGTTCGGATTGACGAAGATGATGGTCCGCATCCCACAAACCACTGTCATTCATTTCTCTTCTGAGAGACGCAGCAAGTGTAGAATCATATAATCGGAAGGTGCCTTCCCTCGGGAGCCCATTCTGTAGGTCATCAAGCGAAGTGGTCCCATAGTAGTTGTTTATGTCCTGGGGGCGAATGAACACATCTACATCTCGAACCCTCACAGACTTCCCCTCCAGGAATTCATCAGGGATCATGGAGGCATAGAACTCCCGAACAATGCTCACATTGGCCCTGCTGCGAGGTTTAGTGACAAATTGGCACCACCCCATTCTTTCCACTTGACGCACAATATCGGTTCCGCCTACGTCCTCCAAATCTATGGCCCTGTCATGGTGTACAGTTCTAGTGAGAATGTTCCTGAGACGACCCGCATATAATGCATTGCGAAGGCTATGCTCATCAATTCGTCGGTTACGGGATCCCGAAGCCTTGCCCTTTCCCTTTTTCGGTGCCATTCGGGAAGCAAGAAGAACTCTACATAGCACAAACAAAACAACCACATACTTCAAACCACATCATGCCACATTTTCAATTAATCCATAACATAGGCGCATTTAGTCATCAAAATAATTACACACCCACGTAGCAAATGGCCTATCTTTCATCCAACAAAAACCAATTTCATGCCCACATTTATTCACAACAATAATCTTCAGCAAAATAAGCATGTTATCTAACAAGATTTTGGCAATCAACGGCATTTCTTAAAGCATTCAAGCAACAATATTTCCCTCGCCAATGGATTGACACCCACGCAACTAAGAATTTTCGGCCAAATTTGCACCAAAACAAAAATTTTCAATTCAAAGCATATTCAAGCAACAATTAAACACCTAGAAGCATTTGATGACTACCACAAACAAAACCCAAGCATGCATTACCATTAATTCGGCCTCTAATCACAAAATCCCCAATTTTTTCGAACAAAACCTAACCCTAACATTGTCATGCAAATTTTCGGTCAATTGAGAGATAGGCTAAGTTAAATTCTTGTAAAAACAAGTTTAGAGGGGAGAATTACATACCTTGAAGCCTTGAGAGGGAAGAGAGGGAGAGAAATGCACCTTGGAAGTGTTTTTGGAGGGTTTTGAGAGAGAAAATGTGTGTGGGGCTCGTGAAAGAGACGACCCTTTTAAGACCTGTTATCGCGAAATCGGCGGCCATATTCGGCGGCCAGGACGCCGAATTAGACCGCCGAATGCGTCATTTGGGCCAAAACGCAGTCGTTTCATTAATTCAGCGGTCTCATATTATGCGGCCAGACCGCCGATTTAACCGCCGTTTGGTTGAGTGAAATTCTGGACTGAATTCGGCGGTCTAGTTTCAACCGCCGTTTTGACCGCCGTTTTGTGTGGTTGGAGACCTGATTGAATCGGCGGCCTATTTATGCCCGCCGTTGTAACCGCCGTTTTGTTGGCAGAACTTCTGTTTTTGATCGGCGGTCACTAATTCGGCGGCCAGGCCACCGATTTGGACCGCCGATGTCTGAAAATCTGGCAATCTTCATTCTGCACTCCTTCATTTCCACTGCACACTTCACAAAAACCCATCAAGCAAAAAACACACCCCCAAACCTGTCTTGGATATGGTACTCAACACATTTTGCTCAACAAATTTCTTGACTCAAAATCCAATACAAGTTTGGGGAAACACTCCATATATACCAAAAACCTATTATGTGAACAAAAAGAAAATGCATTAAGTTAAAACTACCTAAGTGGGTTGCCTCCCACTAAGCGCTTGATTTAACGTCTAGGCAAGACGTGGTGATGGGCGCTAAGGCTCGCCAAGTTTGACTTGTTCGATCATGAATGCACTCCGTGCTCCTCCATAGTATGGCTTCACTCGTTGTCCATTGACCTTGAAAGTGTCTCCGGTTCTCAAGCTTTGCACTTCAATTGCACCATGTGGAAATACCTCCTTCACTCGAAATGGACCGGTCCACCTTGATTTTAATTTCCCCGGAAATAACTTCAACCTTGAATCAAACACAAGAACGAGCATCCCGGGATGGAGGTCTTTCCTTAGGATCACTTGGTCATGGATCTTCTTGGTCTTTTCCTTGTACAATTTTGCATTCTCATAGGCCTCATACCGGAGTTCTTCCAATTCATTTAGTTGGAGCTTCCTTTCTTCTCCCGCCAATTCCAAATCAACATTCAACTTCTTGATTGCCCAATAAGCATCAAACTCCAACTCAACCGGCAAGTGACAAGCTTTCCCAAATACCAATCGGTAAGGTGTGGTGCCAAGAGGGGTCTTGTATGCCGTTCGGTAAGCCCAAAGTGCATCATTAAGCTTCATTGACCAATCCTTCCGATTAGGCTTGACCGTCTTCTCTAGAATTCTCTTGATTTCCCGATTGCTCACTTCAACTTGCCCGGAAGTTTGCGGATGGTAGGGTGTGGCAACCCTATGAGTTACTCCATACTTTTTCATCAAGGTGGCAAAGATTTTGTTGCAAAAATGGGTGCCCCCATCGCTTATGATTGCACGAGGAGCACCAAATCTTGAGAACACAACTTCTTTCAAAAACTTCACTACCACATGACTATCATTCGTCTTAGTTGCCACCGCTTCAATCCACTTGGAGACATAGTCAACCGCCACCAAAATGTAATTGTTGCCATTTGAAGATGGAAAGGGACCCATGAAGTCTATACCCCATATATCAAAAAGCTCCACTACCAATTCTCCTTTTAGGGGCATCTCATTTCTCTTTCCAATACTACCCATCCGTTGACACCTATCACAATTCTTGCAAAACGCATAGGTGTCTTTGCTTAGTGTTGGCCAAAAGAATCCGGAATGAAGGATCTTGAGAGCGGTCTTCTTGTGACTAAAGTGACCTCCACAATGCATTTCATGGCAAAATTTGATCACACCTTCTTGTTCTTCTTCCGGTACACACCTTCTAATCACTTGATCAGGCCCATGCTTGAAGAGATAGGGTTCATCCCAAAAGTATTGTCTAGCCACAAACTTGAATCTTTTCTTGGCTTGATAAGATAAGTCCTTGGGCACTATATCCCTCACAAGATAATTCACAATATCGGCATACCATGGTTCTTTTCCACCAACCACCCACAATTGCTCATCCGGAAAGCTTTCTTTCAAAGGAAGCATGTCTTCTTCTTCATTGGACCCATGTATCAACCGGCTTAGATGGTCGGCTACCACATTTTCCTTGCCCTTCTTGTCCTTGATTTCCAAGTCGAATTCTTGTAAGAGAAGAATCCAACGGATGAGTCTTGGCTTGGCATCTTTCTTTTGCATTAAATACCGGATAGCCGCGTGATCGGTATAGACAATTACCTTTGCTCCCACCAAATATTGCCGAAATTTCTCCAATGCAAACACAACCGCCAACAATTCTTTTTCGGTTGTAGAGTAGTTCAATTGAGCATCATTTAGAGTCCTTGAAGCATAGTAAATTGCATGTGGAAGCTTGTCCATTCGTTGCCCAAGAACGGCCCCAACCGCATAATCCGATGCATCACACATGATTTCAAAAGGGAGACTCCAATTTGGTGGTACAATGATAGGTGTTGATGTGAGGGCCTCCTTGAGAGTATTGAAGGCTTTCATGCATTCTTCATTAAACACAAACTCCACTTCTTTTTGAAGAAGATTACACAAAGGTCTAGAAATCTTGGAAAAGTCTTTGATAAATCGTCGGTAAAAACCCGCATGGCCCAAGAATGACCTTATGTCTTTGGGAGTCTTTGGCGGAGGCAAACTCTTCATAACTTCAATTTTCGCCTTGTCTACCTCTATTCCCCGGCTTGACACCACATGCCCAAGAACAATACCTTGTGTCACCATAAAATGACACTTCTCCCAATTCAAGGTTAGGTTCTTCTCTTCACATCTCTTCAATACTTGAGTCAAATTGTCAAGGCACATATCAAAGGATCCTCCAAACACCGAAAAATCATCCATGAATACTTCAATGATTTTTCCCACCATATCCGAGAAAATGGACATCATACACCGTTGGAAAGTGCCGGGAGCATTGCATAAACCAAAGGGCATCTTCCGGTATGCATAAGTGCCAAAGGGACAAGTGAAAGTTGTCTTCTCTTGATCCTCCGGTGCAATTGTAATTTGGTTATACCCCGAGCAGCCATCCAAGAAGCAATAATGGCTATGCCCCGCTAGTCTCTCCAACATTTGATCAATGAATGGAAGGGGGAAATGATCTTTCCTTGTTGATGCATTCAATTTCCGGTAGTCAATGCATACTCTCCATCCGGTTTGCAACCTTTGAGGGATAAGTTCATCTTTTTCATTCCTCACTACCGTAATCCCCGACTTCTTAGGTACCACATGGATTGGGCTCACCCATTTACTATCCGCAATTGGATAGATAATGCCCACCTTCAACAACTTCAACACTTCATTTTTTACTACTTCTTGCATGATGGGGTTGAGTCGCCTTTGAGCCTCTCTTGATGGCTTGGAACCTTCTTCTAGATTAATCTTGTGCATACAAATTGTGGGACTTATCCCTTTGATGTCTTCTATGGACCACCCAATTGCCGCCTTGTGCACTTTAAGGACTTCAAGGAGTCTTGCTTCTTCATCTTGATTCAATTCCGAAGAGACAATAACCGGTCTTCTTTCTTCTTCATCTAAGTAAGCATACTTGAGTGTTGTTGGAAGTTCCTTCAACTCTAACCTTGGTGGTGTAGGCACTTGTGTCTCTAACTCTCCACTTCCCACTTCTTCAATCTCATTAATTCTTTATTCATCCACCAATTCTTCCATCAACTCAAGTTTCTCTTCTTCACCATCTTGTTCATCAAGAAACTCCATTGCACTTGCCATTAGAGCCTCCAACTTCTCCTTCAAAAATTCTTCACTTTCCTCTTCAATAATTGTGTCCACCGAATTTACATTAAAACTATCGTGTGCCCCAATAGGATATGCTCCCGACTCAAAAAGCTTGAACTCAATTACCTCATCTAAAACCTTCATAGTGAGCTTCCCCTCATGCACATCCACAATTGCTCTAGCGGTCGCCATGAATGGTCTTCCCAAGAGTAACATTTGGTCTTCTTCCTTGTGCCCCTCCATGTCTAACACCACAAAATCGGCCGGAATAATGAGCTTCTCTACTTGAATCAACACATCTTCTATTATTCCCATGGGGTGTCTTGATGATTGGTCCGCCAATAAAAGTGACATGGAAGTGGTCTTGAGGTCATTAAGTCCCAATCTCTTGTAGATTGTGTAAGGCATTAAATTAATACTTGCCCCCAAGTCTAGCATGGCTTTCTCTTGCTTTCCTCCACCAATAGAAATGTTGATGATGAAGCTTCCGGGATCTTTCATCTTTTGAGGCAACTTCTTTTGGATTACCGCACTAACATTCTCCCCGAGTCTCTCTTGTTGCCTAGGCTTGAACTTGATCTTGTCTTTGTTCAACTCCTTGAAGAACTTTGCATAGGAAGGCATCTTTTGAATTGCATCTAGAAGTGGAAGATTCACATTTACCTTGGAAAGAATGTCATAGATGTCTTGAAAGGATTGTTCCAACTTTGTATTCTTCAATCTTCCGGGATAAGGTATGGGAGGTATGTACGGATTTGATGCCTTGTGTAGACGAGGAGTTTCTTTTGAGGTGGGCACCACTACATCTTCTTCTTGTCTTGTGTCTTCTACCACCACATCATTCTCTTGTATTCTAGGCTCACTTGCATCTTCTACAACTTCATCATTGTCAAGGATCCGCCCACTTCTAAGAACCGTCATGGCTTTGGCTTGCTCGGGTTGGCTAGGGAATTTCCCTTTGTCTTGCTTTTGTAGTGCTTCGGCAATTTGGCCCATTTGAGTTTCCATGTTCTTCATTGATGCCCCCATATTAGTTACTAGAGCTTCAAGAGAACTTAGCCTTTGCCCATCCGACAAAACGGCTTCCCTTTGTTGTTGCCTTGCTTGGTTGTTGAAGTTCTCTTGCCGGTTCCATTGGTTAGCTTGGCCACTCCCCGACCCTTGACCTTGGTAGAACCCTCGGTTGTTGAACCCTTGATTATTGTTGAACCCTTGATTCACCTCTTGGCTAAGCATGTCCGAGTTCAATGCATTGTTGTTTGAGTAAGAAAGGTTCGGATGTTGCCGCCATTTTGGATTGTAGGTTTGAGAGTACACACCTCCTCTGTCTCTTTGTTGATATCCCATCGCTTGGACTTCCTCTTGGAATCCATCACAACCTTCTCCATTGAAAAACATATCCCCACTTCCATCCCTTCCTTGAACATGGCTTGCATTCCCTTTGTTGGTTATGAATGATTGCATAGACAACATCGTGGCTTGCATGGATTGCATTTGCTTGGCCAACTTTGAAACTTCAATTGCCGTCTCGGTTCCTCCTCCTATATCATGCCTACCATTTGCTCTTGTGCTAAAATTACATTGTTGGGACATAAGAGCAAGCCTCTCACATACGTCCATCACAAAAGCCGCCGTCTTGTCCGCGGTTGAGCCTCCACAAGCATTAGTAATCAAAAGTTGTGTATGAGGAGAAAGTCCTTCTTGAAATGAAGATACCTTGTATTCTTCGGGGAGCATGTGGGGAGGAAGTTGTGCAAGCAAGGATTGGAATCTCTCCCATGTCTCATGAAACGAATCACCCATCTCTTCTTGGAATCCCGTAATTTGCATCCGCAACTCTCTCTTCTTGTTTGATGGAAAGAACCGGTTGAAGAATGCTTCACACACCGCCTCCCATGATACAAGAGATCCGGGCTTTTGGGTATTGAGCCATTTTTTTGCATTGTCCTTCAAACACGTTGAGAAACACCTCATTAGTAGTTGTTCCTTTGAGAGTGTACCCATCCTTGATGTAAAGGGGAAAGTTTCCACCACCCCACTAAGATCCTTCATAAATTGTAAGCAATCTTCATGTGTCTTGCCATAGAAGGATGGTAGTTGGCTAATGTGCATGGTCTTGAGCTCATATGACTTCGTGAGCTCATCAAGAACAATGGCCGGTGTTTCATTTCCAATGATAGGTCTTGAATATTGTCCCATGGTGAGTTGTCTTGGAGGGTTTTCCATGTGTGGGGGTTGCATATTTAGTGGGATATTCATTGGTGGGGGTGGATCATTGGGTGGGTTTTGGTTTTCTCTTCCGTCTTCCATATTCACCCGTGCCCTTTCAGTGGCTCTTGCTAGTCTTCCAACTTGATTAATACGATCGTTGAAGGGAAACAGAACACCTCCCCTAGAACGACGTCCGTGCATACACTAGCAACCTGAAACACCAAAAACAAAAACTACCAAGAAGTAAAAAGATAAAAATAACACAATTAAACTACTAAACTATGTCCTAAACTAAAATAGCCAAATATAACGCTGCCGATCCCCGGCAACGGCGCCAAATTTTGATCGGACTTTTGCAAGTACCAAAATTCCACACTCGGAATACACAAATCACTGAGATGTATAATGGCAAGTGGGATCGTTCTTCAGGGAAAGGGAGGATATTTGGCTATAACTAATTTATGTACACTAATCTAAACTACGTGCAGAAAAGTAAAATTCATTTTTGGTTTTGGAATTTGTTTTAACAACTAAACTAAATAAAATTAACCAATCTAAAACAAGTAATCGAAATGAAATGTGTGATATACGATGATGGATATTGGGGAATTGAGTTGACAACTAAAAGATTTCCTAATGTAATGAACTAGTCCAATTAAGCATTTTCATCCTACTCAAGGGTTGTTCTTTTAATTGATTTTACTCATTAATGTGCAAACGCACACCTTGACTCAAGTAAGCCCTACTATGAGTCTTGGTGGAAATAGATTCAAACTCTTACTCAAGTGAACCCCACTATGAGTAATTGCCCAAATAATATTCTTAAGAACAATTCAAAGGTCTTTTACCAATTAACACATGCATGTACCAATTTTCACTTCATATAAGCTAAAGATTGGAGAATGGGTTGAAAGCCATTCAAACCCTAAACCACAACCTTCATATGTGAACCATTTCTACCACAAGCTAAATTGAACCCCAATATTAACAAGTAAGTAAACATGGCAACTTCAAGACAATGAAATGAAAATGTACCAAGAGAGGATTTGTATAAATAGATAACTAGTTCAAATACATAGGATCATCAAATAAGTTGTCTCATCAATTCCCCAATAAAAGGGGTTTAGTTACACATAATGAAAATAGACATGAAAAGAGAAAGGTTGTAGAAAAAACCCACAAAAATCTTCATGAGTCTCCTTGTCCCTTGATGAGCTTGAAATCTCCTTGACCTTGGTGATTCCCTTCTTCTCTCTTCAATTAATTTCCAAAGTGTGATGGAAAGAATGTAGTGAAATGAGTTAGGGAGGCTTTGGATTGGTGGGAGCTAGAGAGATGTTAGAGAATTGTAGAGAGAGATTAGGGTTTCTTGCTAAAATGGTGGAGAGTGGTCCTAGGGAAAGAGAAAAGGGGGTATTTATATGGGGACCATGAAGTAGGGCTTGAAATCCCGGTGCTGCTGACGTGGCCCGTGATCGGCGGTCGTAAACGGCGGCCAGGCCGCCGTTTGGAAACCGCCGAATGGAAAATGAACCTACTGGAATTGATCGGCGGCTGGAACGGCGGTTGGATCTTGGCCGCCGAATTGCACCTGACGCGTCTGGAATGAAACGGCGGTTTCAAACGGCGGCCAGACCGCCGAAAGAGACCGCCGAATGCTTCTTTTCTTGCCAATTGTCCGTTTTGCCCCCAAATGCTCTCCTTTCGCCGCTTCTAGCCCAAAATCACCGGATTTCTTCATTCCTCCACCCAGAATACAAAAGGTACCTGTACAATCAACATCGAGCCATAAATTTCATGAATTTACTCGAAAGTCAATCAAAATTATCGGAAATCAGGGGCGAAATTCTATATATATAATGGCTCGATCACCTGACTTCTAAGCTTGCTTGCTAACTCGGATTCTTCTCTTTTTTTTTTTTTAAGTGTTTGACGTTGATATAGTCAGTGATGGTCTGGCACGCCGGATGAAAGGCATCGTCGAGGCGAGTCGAAAGGCAGTCCTTCGTCAACGAGATGCTGGGATAGCCCCTCCTGAAGACGAATCTGACGAGGGTACTCCCGGGAACGTTCCCGAGGGAGATGACGAAGAGGGAGTACCCGATTATGTGCCCGAGGAGGCTCACGATCAAGAACCGACCGTGTGTTCGGCGGGAGCTGAGGGCGCCTCGGGGAACTTTGGAGTAAGTAGGACCTCTGTTGATTCGGGCAATCCCACAGGTCCTTCCTCCAAGGGGAAAGAAAAAGTAGGGGATCTCCCTGAGCCCGAGCGGGCAAATCCCCCCAGCGGATCTGGTTCCCCCCACTCTGCTGCTGATATGCAAGACGTCCCTTTTGAAGCGGTTGGGGGGCCTTCAGGTGCGGTAGCTCCGGAGTTTCCGACTTCAGTTGAACCGAATCGTTCTTCGGAGATTCCTGCTTCTGCTGATCCGATTTCTACTCCTGGGGACAGCAACACTGAAGCGGGGCAGACTGGGAAAAGGAAGGCTTCGTTTTCTTCTGGTCGCCCTTTCCCAAAGATTCCCCGAGTAGTTGCGTATGTTAATTCCTCTTCGGAGGACGAGGGGGAGGATGATGCGAGCGTGACCCCGCCGCGGGAGCAGGTCAGAGAGAGTGCTGGTGGCTCAGCCGGCCTTCCTCGAGCGGCCCCGTCCGCTGAACTCCCCGAAGGCGATGTGGGTGATATGGGCTCCTCTCCCCAAATCGATGATCCCACCCCCGAGACTATTTTCAGGGCCATGGCTTCAGGCCGAGCCTATATTGGGGAGGATCGTTGGAGTCGTCTCAGGACCGGGACTGTGTCTGACCGACTCCACAATTTCTTCAACAGCGCTTCCTACGTGAGTGACTCTCATATGCGTCCTTTCGCATTCTTCCTCCTCTTTTTTTTTTTTTATATTTGTTGATTTGTTTGTTGCAGATGGTGGCCGAGATGTCTGGGGCTTGCGAAGCTGGCGAAGCCCAAGCGGAAAAAATAAGAAGGCTAGAAGCCCAATTGAAGGAGAGCGAAGATCACTGTTCTCGGGCTGAGTTAGCTCGTCAGGAGGAGGCCAGGTCGGGTGAGATGCTCGTAAATCAATGCTTAGCACGGCAAATGGAAGCCGAGCAACGGGCATCTTCTGCTGCGGAGGAGGTCAGGACTCTACAAGATCAACTGTCGTCCACCCGGGAAGCCTTGCTTCGAGCCGAACAGAACGCCGAAGACGCCAAGTCTGCTTATGAACGTCGAATCAACGACTTGGAGTGTCAAGCCCTGACGGCCAAGGAACTGTCGAAGGGATCTAGGCTGGAAATGGAGCTACAAAGCGTTGACCGTTTTAAGAGATCTCCTGCCTATGATGCTCTGCTTCTTCGGGAGTTCCAGCGTGGAATGGTCTCGGCCGGCGAATTTTTTAAGCAGAGGAACAGGGCGACTGATCGGGCCCGGGCCAACTGGAGCTTGTCAATTAGGAAGCATGTGGATACATCCTTGGAGTCTCTCCGGATCCAAATGAAGGAGTGGCGAGCGTATTGTAGAAGTAAAGGAAAAACGCCACATCCCATGCACCTTGAGGTTCCGACCGCCGAGTCGTTCTCTACCTTTTACGCCAGTGAAAGGGCGAGTTTTAGCAACGAGATACCCGACTTGGGGCCCGTTCCTGGTACCGACTACAGTTCCTGGATGGATGACGAAGAAGATGTGATCATATGGCCATCGGACGACAGTCTTCTGAGCGAGTATGTGATGGAGCCTGACCCTGATGTTGGCAGAAGCAGCTCACCACCCCCGGCGCCTTCCTCTTGATCTTCAAGCCTTTTTGTAACTTTTTGTAACTATACTTGTACATCTTTCATATATACATCGTATGTTGTATCTTTCTATACACTATGAATATAAGACCAGATTTTACTCTTACATTCTACTTTTTGCCGAGTATCTTATGTAACTGGCTTATCAGTTTAGACCGAGTATCTTATTTAACCGGTAACTAATTTTTGGCCGAGTATCTTATGTAACTGGCTTATTGATTTAGACCGAGTATCTTATTAAACTGGTAACTAATTTCGTGCCGAGTATCTTATGTAACTGGCTTATTGATTTAGACCGAGTATCTTATTTAACCGGTAATTAATCCCTTTTTTTTTTTTGGGGTTGTTTACCTTCACGTTGCGTCGGGGCTCGCCGCGACCATACGTTGAGGTCCTTACACAAGTCACCTAGGACGTCTCCTGGTTTTATCTGTGCAAGGGTTCGTCGAATCGTTGGGGTACTTTGTACCGGCCAACACGACTGCGCATCTCACTAGTCTTTCTAGCGGCGCTCCGAGCATTTTCCCAGTTATCCTGGTGCCTCGGTTTTGCCTTTTTGCTAAGGGACGCGTTTGCATCGCTTTAACTAGGCGGGCATGCTACTACAGCTTTTCCGCCCTTCGAGCACCACTCGTCCGCTCTTTCGCGGCCTTATAGCGCTCGACTTTTTCGGCATTTATTCGGTCGCCTTGAATGACCTCCATTGAAATATTGCTCATGGATTTTATTGATTCCGCCACATCGTATTTGCAACTGAACTTTATTAGATGATCATGAACATGAAATTAATAAATAAATCTGAAATTTCAACGCAGAAACTAAAAACTGAGCTAAAGCAGAATAAATAAACTGTAGAACCATAACCGGATTCTTTTAGGGATAGAAGATCTTCAGGTATTGTGCGTTGCATGGTCGGGGTACCAGGCCACCTTCTGGTCGGGATATCATGTAGGCCCCGTGCCCTACGATTCTCTTGATGATATATGGTCCTTCCCATTTGTCGGCGAGGGATCCTGATGATTTATCCTTGGTATTCGGTGATACTCTCCTTAGCACTAGATCCCCGAGTTGGAATCTCCGCTCCCGAACATGGGAGTTGTAGTACCTAGCGGCCCTTTGCTGGTATGCGGAATTTCTTACTTGTGCTGCGTCTCTGATTTCTTCAAGCTCGTCTAGGTTCTGCTGCAGCATGTCTATGTTGTGCTCGGGACTGTATAGCTGGACCCTGGGGGATGTGAAAGTAGTTTCTGCTGGGATAACAGCTTTCGTCCCGAATGCCAGCGCGAAAGGAGTTTCCCCTGTGGAAGACCTCACAGTTGTTCGGTATGCCCATAGCACCTCAGGCAGTTTGTCTGCCCAGCCACCTTTCTTTGCCTCTAGCTTTGCCTTCAATGTGTGCTTGATTACTTTATTCACGGCCTCTGTTTGGCCATTGGTTTGAGGATGAGCAGGCGATGCGTAGTAGTTTGCGATCTTGAACTCTTCACACATTTCTCTGAACTTCTTATTATCGAATTGAGTCCCATTGTCTGTTATGATGATGCTCGGGATCCCAAACCGATATATTATATTCTTTTTAACGAAGCTGGTAGTGTTTGCCTCGGTGATGTGTACAAGTGCTTCTGCCTCTGCCCATTTGGTAAAATAATCCACCGCCACAATAGCATGTTTGGCTCCTCCCTTCGTTCCTGTGGGCATTGGTCCTATCAGGTCGAGTCCCCACATGGCAAAGGGCCAAGGCGAGGTTAAGCTTCTGAGCAACTCTGGGGGTCGCCGAATGTCATTTGCTACTCTTTGGCATGTTTCGCAACTTTCTGCGAATTGCTGTGCTTCCGCGAATAGAGTCGGCCAATAGAACCCTTGCCGGAGTATCTTGTGTGCTAAGCTTTTACCCCCAGTGTGGTTCCCACATACTCCACTGTGGATACTTCTCAGGATCTCTCCAGTCTTCTCACCGGAAATGCATCTCTGCAATACCTTCGAGAATCCTCTCCTATATAATTCTCCTCTCAGAATCGTGTACCGGGCTGACCTGTACCTGATGCGTTTAGCTTCCACAGCATCCTCTGGTAGTATGTTCTCCTCCAAGTACTTTCTGAGTTGGTATGTCCAGTCGCCCGGGCTAGGTCGGATCTCTGCTATTATGATTTCCTCGGGTTCCGCTGTGCTCGGTTTAGTCAGGTGCGCCACTGGTATTGCTTTGGATCTGATGCTTGTGGTGGCTGAAGCTAATTTGGACAAAGCATCTGCCTTTTCGTTCTCTTCCCGAGGGATCTGAGAGATTCTGTATGCTTTGAACTTTTTAAGTAGTCCTTTTGCAATGTCCAAATAAGCTATCATGTGCTCTTCCCTGGCCTGGTATTCATTCAGTACCTGATGGACCACTACCTGTGAATCACTGTAAACTTCCAGCTCATCTGCCCCTAGTGCTATGCAGACTCTCAGACCGGCCAGCAAGGCTTCATATTCTGCTTGGTTGTTGGTTGCCTTGAAATCGAACCTCATGGCACATTCTACAGTATCCCCCTCGGGGGTCGTTATGACTATCCCTGCCCCGCTGCCATGCGTGTTCGATGACCCATCTACATGTAATTTCCACTGGATTTTAGTAGTCTGTTCATCTTCCATTGCCCTCCTTACCTCGGCGTCTGGCTCGGTGAATTCTGCTATAAAGTCGGATACCGCCTGCCCTTTGATGGCCGTTTTTGGTGTGTATCTGATGTCGTATTCGCTGAGCTCTACCGCCCATTTGGTCAGCCTTCCTGACACTTTTGGCTTTTGAAGAATGAGTTTCAGCGGGCAGTCTGTATATACCTCTATTGTATGTGCTTGGAAATATGGCCTTAGCTTCCTGGCCGATGTGATCAGAGCTAACGCTATTTTTTCTGCCGGCGAGTATCTGGTTTCCACCGCTAACAACGCTTTGCTTGTATAGTACACTGGCTTTTGTATTCCTTCCTCCAGTCGGATCAACACCGAACTCGTCGCCACCTTGGTGACCGAGAGGTATAAGTATAATGTTTCTCCCACCACCGGTTTTGAAAGGATTGGTGCTCTACCCAGATATTCTTTTAATTTTTGAAAGGCTTCTTCACACTCTGTACTCCATTCGAGCCCTTTCCCCTTTTTTATTGCTTTAAAGAATGGGGCGCATTTGTCTGTTGACTTGGCTATAAACCGATTGAGTGACGCGAGGCATCCCGTTAGCCTCTGTACATCTTTTAGCGTCCTGGGTGAAGCCATTCCTTCTAGTGCTTTGATCTTCTCAGGATTTACTTCGATTCCCCTCTGGTGCACCTGAAAGCCTAGAAACCTTCCCGAAGGTACTCCGAACACACACTTGCTTGGGTTGAGCTTCATCTGATACTTTCTTAGGACGTCGAAGGTTTCCTTCAAATCCTCCGCGTGTTTTTCTGCAGTTGTGCTCTTAGTCAGCATATCATCCACATAAACCTCCATATTTCTTCCAATCTGCCGAGCAAACATCCTGTTTACTAGCCTCTGGTATGTTGCCCCGGCGTTTTTCAATCCGAATGGCATTACCTTGTAGCAATATAAACCCTGGTCCGTGGTAAACGACGTCTTTTCCTCATCTGCCTTGTTCATCCGGATCTGATTGTATCCCGAGTATGCGTCCATGAAACTTAACAATTCATGTCCCGCTGTCGCATCCACCAATTGGTCGATCCTCGGGAGTGGGAAACTATCTTTTGGGCAAGCTTTGTTCAAGTCTGTAAAGTCTACACACATCCTCCATTGCTTGTTCTTTTTCTTGACCAACACCACATTGGCCACCCACTCCGGATACTTGACTTCCCTTATCGACCCCGCGGAAAGTAGCTTTTCTACTTCCTTCTTGATTGCGACGCTTCTTTCTGGATTGAATAGTCTTCTTTTTTGTACCACGGGTCGGAACTCGGGGTCGGTGGAAAGATGATGTGAAATCACCTTCGGGTCTACCCCCAGCATATCTTCATGGCTCCAAGCGAAAACATCCTTGTAATTTCTCAGTAGCGCAATAAGTGCGGTTTTGACATGTACGCTCAAGTTTGCCCCTACCTTCACTGTCCTACCTGGATCCTCCGGGTCTAGTGCCACCTCTTGGGTCGGCTCGTCTTCCCTATCCTCCGGTCCTTCTCTAGGATCCAACTCAAAATCTTTCGGCACTTCTGCCTGTTCTTCAGGTTCTCTATCCTCTTGCTGGACTGTTACCATGTATACCTGGCGCACCTCCCTATCTCTATATACTGATAAGTTTGCTCTGCGGGCCATCTCTTGTGACCCTTTGACCACTCCCACACCATATTCGGTCGGGAATTTCATCATGAGGGCATAAGTTGCTGTCACCGCCTTGGCTTTATTCAAAAATGGTCGGCCCAGTAAAGCATTATACGGCCAGTTTTCCGTATCTACCACCACAAAGTCGAGCAGCACTGTTTTTTGGCAAGGGGCTTTTCCGATCTTCACAGGTAGCTTAACCGTGCCGAGTGACCTCACTTCGACCCCTCCAAATCCTCTAAGGGGTGTGGGAAAAGGCTGTAGGTCTTTCCTGTCTAGCCTCAGCTGGTCATATACTTCTGCACTAAGAATGTCTGCCGAACTCCCATTGTCGATCAGAATTCGATGAACTTCTCTATGGCCGATCCGAGCGCTGACCACCAGTGCGTCATTTGGCCGAACATCCACTCCGTGTGAGTCGGCCTCTGTGAACACGATCGGGTCCCAGCCCTCCTTGATTCTTTTCGGGTCGGGCTCAATAGAATTGACATCCAGGTCTCTCCGTGCCTCCATAGCTTCCCGAATCTCCTGGGTTCTTTCCCTGTTACTCTTGCCCGTTGCTGGACCTCCGAAGATGGTGTTAATTGCTCCTTCATCCTCAGCTTTCTTGGGACTAAGTTTTCTTGCCCGTCCGTCCTGTCGGCTGTCTTTCTGTCCATCTGCCCTGTCCGTCTTTTTGAAAACAATATCCTTCAAATGTCCTTCCCTAATAAGAGTCTCGATATGATCCCTTAGCTGGAAACACTTGGATGTCTCGTGCCCATTCTCTTTGTGGAAACGGCAATATTTGGTGGTGTCCCTCCGAGCATATGTCGATTGCTTAGGTGGTTCTTTGGACATGTTCTTCTCTTCTAGGATTGCCAGGACTTCTTCTTGATCTTTCTTCAACGGGGTATAATTCGTATATCGGCCCTGGAACCTCTGCCGTGGTTGATCGGTTTTTGGGTCGTATGCTCGTCGTCCATCCCGACCATCCCGTGCTTTATTCTTCTGCTTATCACCTTTGGTATCGGGCATCCTGGTCTGGTCCTTGGTTTTGGATCCCTCTGGGCGACCGCCATGTACGAAGTAACCTCCTGTGGCAATTTCCTCTTCTTCGGCCAAGGCGTAACCTCCTGCCATGTCCATCATATCGGCATAGCTGGTTAGTCGGGCTCTTCTGAGGTCAAAGGACAATTGGCCATTCTGAAGGTTGTTAATGAACGCGGCAATTATTGCTTCTGAAAAGTCCTGGCGGCGTGTTTAATATAAAGCTAGAGGGGGGGTGAATAGATTTTATCTAATTTTTACCCAATTTTCGCGTGCATGTCAATTTTACAAAAATACCCCTAGCAAGTCAACAATACATACAAGTGTAATAAAATGCGGAAATAATAAATGACACTTGATGTTTACGTGGAAAACCCAACCACTGGGAAAAACCACGGGCTGTTTAGTGCGCCACACTCGGACCTCGAAATCCACTAATTGAAATGGAGTTTACAACCTATGTAGACCTCGTCTAACACTCCGGTCAATAACCCCCCACTTCTACCACGCGGGCCTTTAAAAGTGGCTCTAGTCCAATTGCTTATGTGACCACCTGTTCCCGGTGTCCGACCTAATCCCGGTCAATCACACAAGACTTCAATCTCTCAAAAGAGATGCACAACCCTATGTGAATATGTATGAATATTCAATTAACAAACAAGGCTAGGGAACCTTAGATGCTTATCTAGGATGATGATATATTCAATTTAAATCAATCCTAGATATGAAAATAGCTATATGTCATGGCATACAACTTTAGCTAAGTAAAGGATAACCAATCCTAGATACAAAGCTATCACAAAAAACCCACAAACATTCAAAAGATTAACTAGTTGATTAAAAAACAATCTATCAACCTAGTTATAAATAAATCACACAAGAATGTTTATGGCATAGCTTTTAGGCAATAATGACCTAATCAATTAAGCTATCAAAAATAATCTCAATCATATAATGAGATTAATTAGCTAGATATAAAATAGGCATGAAAACCTAGCTAACATAAATAACCCAATCAACACATAATCTCAATCATGTATGTAGAAATTAATCTAAACACATACAAGTAATAAATGAGATAAAATTGATAAGTAGAAACACTAATTATGTAAGATAAAAGTGTTCAACAAATCATACCATGTGTGTTGAAGAAGACCCATGCATTAGCACATGCTAGATGAACCTAGATGATGCCTAGATGATGATTTGTGCATGTGGGAATGGGTTTAGAGAGATAAAGATGTAATCTTTAAGCTTTTTCTCTCAAGTCTCTCTTTCTCTCTCAAGAATAAGGAGCCTCTCTCTCTAGGGTTTGATTTTGTGGCTCTCTTCTCAAAATGATGAGAAAGATATGTATTTATAATGCCCAAATGAAACTACGTCGTTTTGGAAGAAATGAAAAAAAGTATGGGCATTTTCGCGGTACTCGCGTCAGTGCAGCGACTCAACATTCGAGCGCTTCGAAACATGACCAAACGACATCGAAACCTTTCATATAATATATCGTTAGAAAGGTATGGATGTCTACTTTCTACTCGTTTTTACAGAATGACATTTTGATGTCTGTAGAAAAAGTTATGGTCAATTGAGTGACCAAAGGTCAGAAACGGACAACAACATAGTTGCCCTGTTTTGGTGGTCACTTTGGAGAATTTAAAACCAATCCAAACGGTCATGAAATATTACGAATAATATACCGTTGGAAAGGTATGGGTGTCTAGTTTGTACAGAAATTTTCAAAACTCATTTTGAAGCTTTGTGTAAAAAGCTATGGTCACACGACCATGCAAAGGTCAGTTTTGAAAACACTTAAAACATTGAAATCCAATCTTTTGAAACTAGACACCTTACTCCAAACAACCAAACCAAAACTACCACTTATCCAAGAGAAGAATGAGACCTTCTCAAGTGGTCAACCATCGTGCTATGAAATGCACACCATCGTGCAAGCGCGGACGTTTCCGATCACACAAACGGAAACGAATTACACCACACTTAAGACTAATCATGAAGTGCAAGTGTGGGTATTGAATGCATCCTAATGCCTATCATGTCATGGCATTTCATAGAACAAGATGCAATCAATTTAATGCAAGAAGAGATATTGAATAATCAATAAAGCACAATGCACACAAAATATAAACACAACATTCAAGAATAAGAGTTATGCATGTTGTGTGTGTGTGCAACTATATCTCTTCAAGGCAAAGTAAGCACAAGATATATACCTTTGGTGCTTGTCCTCTTGAGGTCTTGGAAAGGGTCTTTGATATTTAACTAATCACCTAGACTACCCTTACAACCAAACCCCAACTTGTGGTTTGCCCACGAAATAAGCCAATCAACAAAACGGGAATCCTTACAATCTCCCCCTTTGGCTATTTCGTGACAAAACCACCACTCACAATGATTCCTCACAACATAATAGAAACTACGGGTCAACTATGATTTTCTACATTACAAAGAGATAAGATAAATAATCTTGAAGTCTTCAATCTCAAGTAGAACAATCAATCCCTGAAAGATAAAGTTTCTATACTTTCCAATACAAGAAAAGGTGAGATGAATCAAGTGAGATAAAACAAGCATTTGCATTTAAGAATTTAAGTACAACATCATGCAATGTAAGTATGTGCAAATGCTCCCCCTCAAAGGGTTACTCCCCCTCAATAAGTATTCTCCCCAACATGCACAATTGCTACTACAATTTGCACCTCCCCTTACCACAACCTACTCCCCCTTTTTGTCATGATATAGACAAAGGAGTAGTCCCCAATCGGGTCACTCAAGGCAAAGAGAGATAGTAGCATTCTAGTATTTGCATAATCAATATATGTCACTTTATGCAATCTCAATTAATTGGAGAGAAACAAGGAGATTTATTTAAGGAAAATGTGTGAATAAAAAAATGCTTTGCATACAAGACATGTAGCATTTAAGTCCAAAATACCATGGTATTTGGCAAAGCAAATGACAAAGGTTTTCAATATGAATTCAAACCAATTTCACCAATGTCATGAGAGAAGCAAGGATATAGGTTTTCATTGATTTTAATTTAAGAACAACTATATCCAACTTTATAAGCCAAACATGTCATGAGCGACTTTGCACCCTACTTGATTTTTCCGGATAAGATATCCGTATGATAGTAGACATGTTCAACCAAAAAAGAAAGAGAGACATTTGGATTGTAAAATCCTTGAATGGATACAAGATCCTTTTTCATTTGAGTCTCATAAGCTTTTTCACACAAGTTTTGCATTTAAAAATTACAATCATCAAAACATGCTTTTCAAGATTAACATTTAGCATGTCATTTAGCAATCATCATGTCATGGAATCATTATAGGTCATTCAAATTATATCCTATGTAAATATCTCCTAGTCCAAAAATGCATGTTTGAACATAAATATGACATGGATTGCAATACAAGCATTGATCACACTTATTGAATAGAAAAATATATATACAAAGTGTAACTAAGCTTACTCAAGCAACAAAAAGAGAAGCATAAGATATTTCAAATTTTTTGCAAGTGACAAGAATGCAAAATAGCTCTCTTTGCTTAAGTTCCCCATATGGGGTCAAAATCCATACCACTTCAATGAAGGGCATGAGGTCCTAAAGACCTACTAAGTCCATTGGACCTAGATGAACCTATTGGAGGCTTGTTAGTCTCGTAGCAAGCGGGTTCATCATTTCTAATCCACATAGATGTCTCAATTACATTTCTAGTGGTCATAGGTTCTAGAGTTATAGATGTCAAAGGATCATGCATCTTAGCTCTAGCCTTTTTCTTTTCAATCATGCATTAAAATCTACATATTTTAATGTAATGCAAGCAACTTGGTCTAACACGACCATCAATATCACACAAATGATAAGAGGAGATAAGGTTAGGAATTATACCATTCCCTTGAGCATGCAAAGGTGCTTTCCCTTGTCGTTGTGGTTGTCTTGGTAGTTGGATAGGATCTCTCCTCCTTTGTTGATGACCAAGACAATGTTGCTTGCTCGGTTAAGCTTGCATGATTGAGCACTTCCCTTTTAGGATCGTAGGTTGAGGGAAGTTAGCCTTCTTGGTTGGTTAGACCAAGATTGAGGAAGGCTTGGGCTTGAAGCTCTTTGGTGATGAGCAACGCCCTTTCATCTTCGTCTCCTCTCTCACCTTAGAGGGACATCTCCTCATCGGAGTTATTTTCTTCTCTCTCAAATTCACTCATAGTTTTTGAGTCAAATGGATGCATATGAGAAGAATGCAAGATGTATGTCAAAAACAATAATCATACAAAATGCACAACACACCAAAAATGAGCTTGGATCACCTAAGTATATCTAGGAACCCGCTCTGATACCAATTGAAAAGTCCTGGCGGCGTGTTTAATATAAAGCTAGAGGGGGGGTGAATAGATTTTATCTAATTTTTACCCAATTTTCGCGTGCATGTCAATTTTACGAAAATACCCCTAGCAAGTCAACAATACATACAAGTGTAATAAAATGCGGAAATAATAAATGACACTTGATGTTTACGTGGAAAACCCAACCACTGGGAAAAACCACGGGCTGTTTAGTGCGCCACACTCGGACCTCGAAATCCACTAATTGAAATGGAGTTTACAACCTATGTAGACCTCGTCTAACACTCCGGTCAATAACCCCCCACTTCTACCACGCGGGCCTTTAAAAGTGGCTCTAGTCCAATTGCTTATGTGACCACCTGTTCCCGGTGTCCGACCTAATCCCGGTCAATCACACAAGACTTCAATCTCTCAAAAGAGATGCACAACCCTATGTGAATATGTATGAATATTCAATTAACAAACAAGGCTAGGGAACCTTAGATGCTTATCTAGGATGATGATATATTCAATTTAAATCAATCCTAGATATGAAAATAGCTATATGTCATGGCATACAACTTTAGCTAAGTAAAGGATAACCAATCCTAGATACAAAGCTATCACAAAAAACCCACAAACATTCAAAAGATTAACTAGTTGATTAAAAAACAATCTATCAACCTAGTTATAAATAAATCACACAAGAATGTTTATGGCATAGCTTTTAGGCAATAATGACCTAATCAATTAAGCTATCAAAAATAATCTCAATCATATAATGAGATTAATTAGCTAGATATAAAATAGGCATGAAAACCTAGCTAACATAAATAACCCAATCAACACATAATCTCAATCATGTATGTAGAAATTAATCTAAACACATACAAGTAATAAATGAGATAAAATTGATAAGTAGAAACACTAATTATGTAAGATAAAAGTGTTCAACAAATCATACCATGTGTGTTGAAGAAGACCCATGCATTAGCACATGCTAGATGAACCTAGATGATGCCTAGATGATGATTTGTGCATGTGGGAATGGGTTTAGAGAGATAAAGATGTAATCTTTAAGCTTTTTCTCTCAAGTCTCTCTTTCTCTCTCAAGAATAAGGAGCCTCTCTCTCTAGGGTTTGATTTTGTGGCTCTCTTCTCAAAATGATGAGAAAGATATGTATTTATAATGCCCAAATGAAACTACGTCGTTTTGGAAGAAATGAAAAAAGTATGGGCATTTTCGCGGTACTCGCGTCAGTGCAGCGACTCAACATTCGAGCGCTTCGAAACATGACCAAACGACATCGAAACCTTTCATATAATATATCGTTAGAAAGGTATGGATGTCTACTTTCTACTCGTTTTTACAGAATGACATTTTGATGTCTGTAGAAAAAGTTATGGTCAATTGAGTGACCAAAGGTCAGAAACGGACAACAACATAGTTGCCCTGTTTTGGTGGTCACTTTGGAGAATTTAAAACCAATCCAAACGGTCATGAAATATTACGAATAATATACCGTTGGAAAGGTATGGGTGTCTAGTTTGTACAGAAATTTTCAAAACTCATTTTGAAGCTTTGTGTAAAAAGCTATGGTCACACGACCATGCAAAGGTCAGTTTTGAAAACACTTAAAACATTGAAATCCAATCTTTTGAAACTAGACACCTTACTCCAAACAACCAAACCAAAACTACCACTTATCCAAGAGAAGAATGAGACCTTCTCAAGTGGTCAACCATCGTGCTATGAAATGCACACCATCGTGCAAGCGCGGACGTTTCCGATCACACAAACGGAAACGAATTACACCACACTTAAGACTAATCATGAAGTGCAAGTGTGGGTATTGAATGCATCCTAATGCCTATCATGTCATGGCATTTCATAGAACAAGATGCAATCAATTTAATGCAAGAAGAGATATTGAATAATCAATAAAGCACAATGCACACAAAATATAAACACAACATTCAAGAATAAGAGTTATGCATGTTGTGTGTGTGTGCAACTATATCTCTTCAAGGCAAAGTAAGCACAAGATATATACCTTTGGTGCTTGTCCTCTTGAGGTCTTGGAAAGGGTCTTTGATATTTAACTAATCACCTAGACTACCCTTACAACCAAACCCCAACTTGTGGTTTGCCCACGAAATAAGCCAATCAACAAAACGGGAATCCTTACAGCTTCGTCGTTTGCACTTCCGATCTCGGACACTTCCTGACCGAACCTTCCCAGATATTTCTTCAGCGACTCGTCTTTTCCCTGTTTGAGTTGGGATAAATGAGCCACTGACTTCTTCCTGTGTACATTCCCGAGGAACTGCCTTGAGAAAGCCTTGCTCAGTTCGCCGAAGCTACTTATGCTTGCTGCTGGCAACCTTCCAAACCACCGGGAGCCTAGATCCCCAAGAGTTTGAGGAAAATTCAAACATAGTAGCGCATCATTATGGACATATTGCGCCATAGCGCTCCTATACCTCCGGACATGCTCTTTTGGGTCTGTATCCTTCTTGAACAGCTCGATGTGGGGCATTCTGAATCTTTCTGGGAAAGGCATCCTCAAAACCCCATTGGTAAAAGGGCTTCCGGATTCATCGTCTGACAGCTCATTACGCCCATATCGCCTGACCAAAGCATCCATTTGCCGACGATTATTTTGAACTTCCCGAGTGAGGCTCTGTATAAGTATGTCTCTGTCCCCTTCAGGCTCTCCTGACGCATTGAAGTTCTGGCTTATGGTCAGTTTTTGGCCCCTCTCCTCGGGATTCAACTCTCTATGATCTCGGTTTAGGCCATGCAGTCGGACTGTGCCCCTTTGGCGCTTGCGATGATGGTTCTGCTCACTTTCTTCCGAGGATGACCGGTCTCTCCGGTGACCACGCCTTCTGGGGCGGTCTCGATCTCCGGCTACCCGATCTTGATAGTACTCTTTGTCGGAATCATTCCCCTCTCTGTGCTCCCTGCTTCTCCTGGCTACTCTTTCAGATAGCATCTCTGGTCTGCCTGTAGGATCTTGCCTCGCCTTTGGGGGTGCATCAGGGGTTGGTATCACCACCGCGGAGCGCAGTCTTGCTGTCTGCTGGCTTGGGGCGGACAGTTCATGAGGTGACATCAATCCTTCCGTAACAGAGAGATCAATTCCCTGCCTTGCTGCGTCTGATATGAGTTGTTGTAGAGAAGCACGGAGTCGCTGCGCGATTTCTTCATTCGCTGTAGGTAAACGTCGAATACCAGCCAGGGCAGCTGACTGGTCTGCCGTCGTCAAAGTTGCATCCGCCGTATTGAGCGCGGTGTCGTCTTCTAACTCGTTACTTGGCCCGCCCTGACTGTACCTGGAATCGCTACCATCTCCGTCGCCAGCCATTGTTGTCACAAGATTCTGGAAGCCCCTCCTTCTAGCGCCAATTGTTGACGGTGATTTTTGGTGATCACCAAGTCAATGATTTGTTCTTGAGTTGCTACAATTTATATGCGAGTATAGTCAAAGATTGTAAAGAAATAACAGGTGATTTACGTGGTAAAACTCCAAAAGATCGGAGAAAACATCCACGGGATCGTTGCCTCTAGCAACAAAGCCAAATCCACTATGAATCACGATTTACAGGATGAAGAATGACAGAATGCTTACAAGCTCTTTAATACGATTCTCTCTCTCTCTCTCGTTCTACCTCTCACGTCCCCCCTTTTTGTGTATAGAGGGGGTATTTATACATGTTGTTCTTAGGGTTTTAAGGTGGCCGCTAGGGTTTGGTATTGTGGTGCCCAAGTTTCAAGCGGTTTCCTAGTCCTAATTAGATTGTGTTTCCTCTTTTGGCTGAGTTTGATTCTGGACGAGATTCTTTCTCCTTTATTCGCGGGAGAACTGCTTGTTTCCTTGTTAAACTCTAATAGTCCACATCGTTGCTTATCGTGGATGTGCTGGTCGCTGATTATGATTGGCATACGAATGTTGGTGACTATCTCATTGATTCCCGAGCATGTATGCCCGAGTATGCCCGAATGTGCCCGAGTGAGATTTGCTGCCCGAGTTGATCGTCTTCGTTTGTGGTCGGACTACTTACTCTTTTTTCCGAGTGGGTTTATCGTGGGAGGTTTCTGCTCCATAAGTTGACTTATCTTGACTCTCGCTTTCCTGGCTTTTCGTGCTGATGACGTGTCCTTCACCACTAATTTTTACCTATAACAACTGATATTAATCACGAGGATACACTATCTCCAATATGATTGTCTAGGGTATGAATGAGGAGCATATTCCTTTTCTATCTTTATTTAAGAGTTCAGTTTTAGCTCTTTAGTGGAATGAGTTAAAATTAATGGATCGGACCTAAGTGAATCATTTGTTGATTGTGATTAGGTTATGTCTATTAAAGCTTAAATTTAGATGGCCCGCCAAGATCCCCAATCCACACGGACTTGCATGGATCACTTGATATATTCTACCGGACCAATTTAAGGGTCCATCTAGAATTGCATTTAATATATTAAGAATATAATATGCACATTATTTATGTAATGGGCTGCTCAATTATATCAATATATTAATGAAAGACATGTGGGCTTGTTTCTTTTAGTAAGAATGAGTCTGGTTCACATGTGGGCTTTTTATTTAAAGTCCAATGGATTAAATGAAATAAGAAAATAATATTAGGCCCAATTCTATACAAGTGGGGCGGCAAGGTTAATGTTTTAACCTAATATATTATTTTGTTTCATTTGTTTTAATTAAATAAGAATTAATTAATTTATTGATTAATTGTTTAATTAAAGAAACAAATCTTTCCTAAAAGTAAAAGACTTGTTTGATAAGGAAATAAATAAATAAATTTTATTTATTTAATCAAATAAGGAGTCTTTTTATTTGGTCAAAATAAAAGAATAAAAATCAATGAGTTGGATTAGGGTTTGAAGTCTATAAAGTTGAAAAGAATTTGGGTTGAATTTGGGTCACCCTATATAAGTGACATGGTGAAATTCGGCCAACCCTAATCTAAAACTACATAGAATTCGGCAACCCTAAAATAAAAAGAAAGAAAAATTCGGCCAACCTATATAAGTGTTCTTATAGGGTTCGGCCACCACATACACATGTGTGCTTGAGATTTTATTTTTCTTCTTCTTCTTCATTCATAGAGAGTTTTTATTCTACTAAGACAAAAAGGAGTGTTAGATTATTCTTTGATAGTATACTATTGCTTAATCATCAATAAGCTTGTGTATACGATATCGATCTAGGTTCACGCGAGTTTCGATCATTAGATTGAGAACTCAAAAGTGACCGGAATAATCTTAGACATTCTTTTGATTGTTTTGTGACTAACAAAGAAAAGAAAAGTTTTGTTTTGTCCATTCACAGGTTTGCAATTCAAAGAAAAAGGGAGACCACGCTCCTAGGTGATCCACGTTCATGCTCGGATTGAAGGTCTTGCGGATTACCATCGACGTAAGTCAATCGGATCACGCGACAAAAGGTAATCTACTTTTTGTTAATGTATATGCATGTTTATTGATTAAAAGGGTTTAAGGTTCATAAAGGAAATTTTTTTTAAAAGTCACTAAATCTAATTTTAGTATCGCTTCCGCTGCGTGAACTACTTTTGTTATTTTTCCCTACATAACTGGATTAACATCTTTTATCAAAGTCAATTTGAAGCATTGAGTAAACGTAGTTTGGGAGCATTGATGACCTAGTCCTCTCACCTGTTGATCACATTCGTATATTCTTGTTACTTGTTTTCTTAGTTTAATTTAGTTTTAGTTAACCATCAATCAATCAATCAGTCTCAAATCTCTTGGATACTGTTAATTGCTTAGCTTTAATTAGATTAGTTTAATCAGTAATCACTTTTCCTCGTGGGAACAATCCCTACTTGTCGCTGTACTTATCTCACGATTCGTGCACTTGCGAGTTAGGTTTTTATAACACGCTTTTACACATCAGTTGCCGGCCTTATTGTGGGCTGGATTCTTCTAGGCGGGATGTCGAAAGTTGATTTGACAAGTCGAGGTCTAGGAACTCCAGGGTGATCCGGCTCTGGTAGAGGCGGCACGAGTCTGTCAAAGATCGGTACCCAGGTACTTGGTCTAGCCCCTTCTGTGAATCTGGGTGCTTCAAAGGGTATTCCTTGGGCAATCATCCGAAGATGGACGCTCTCTACGTAGGCAACAGCATGTTGTTCCATGGCATCTCGATTTGTCTCGGGGACCGCGGGGTCCTATGGTGCTAATCCTGGATTAGGTGGCGGAACTGGTGTCGGGATCTGGCTTCTTGCTCCCTTCCTTTTCCCTTTATTTCTTTGGGTGGAAGAAAGGGAATGGGGCCCCGAGGTGGCGAGTGGCCCTTGAGAAGATCGGAGTCTCATCTTCTACTTATTTTGGGTAGAGCTTGGTAGCTTATTAAGGGTGGGGAGTTGGTTCACACAGACGGTGCCAAAAGTGTTAACCGAAAATTGTCACTAGGGTGATATTTCCAATTAACAACTCAAGGGGGACCAGGATCGGGGTAGATCTTGGTCGGCGGGGTATCAAGTAGTTCGAAACCCTGTGCTTCCTAAAGATCCACTAAGAGTGGTGTATGATTGTAGTAAGAAGGATGAGTTTAAGCATATAGTAAGATGAACACTTTTTTTTTGAATAAATACGTAATAAGGTTACATTTAATCGGTAGTATCACTGTCAACATTTAAACAAAAATATGGTAAACTTGATGGGTGATGGTGGTGGAGCTTCTCGTGTCTATCGATAAGTGGAAAAATATGAGGTAGGGTTTTTCTCCTCCCCTTTTCTGTGATTATACAATGAATATATATAGGCCTGTGTCTTGCCATGCACTCCTAGAACTTTGGTCTAGGGTTTTAGCAATTTACGGGTCTTTTCTTGGCGATCTACGAGTTCGTCAGGGAATTGATCTCTAAAATCCAATGATTCCTTTTCAAACTGAAAGAGTTGACTTGGCTTTTGAATGGGATTCTTGAATGGCGGGAATGCATGTAATATTTTGTCCTAAACGATGGCGTTCAATGCTTGCCTTCCCTCTTGGCTTGCTGTTCGGGGTACTTGCTTCTTATGTTTGGCGGGGTCAGAGCACTGGGATTTACTAGGTGTTTGCCGCTGGCTTTTGATGGATCGGGGTACTCAAGTCCTTGCCCTCTTCTTGTTTTTCTTGAATTATTCTGGAACGTATCGGGATACAAGGGTACTAGGGTACCGGGATATCGGGGTATCTAGAGGCCGACTGGCACTAAAATTTTGCAACAGTGGAGTCCCCAGGCTTCATTTTCGGGGTTCCCTGGTACTTTCGGGGTCCTGGGGGTTTTGGACCTGGTCGAGGTGGAAAGAAATTCACATCTTGGCCTTTCGGTAGGTTGGCGGGGTACCCGGATACCTATTCTATTATTGCTTTCTACCCCGACTTATTTTTCTAAGGCTAATGGAAAATTCTTCTTTGATCCCTACCATTTTTGGCGGTTAACATATTTTAATCGTTATTACCCAATTTTCGCGTTTAGTCAAATTTATGAAAATGCCCCAAACTAGACAATATAATATAGCAAGTGTAATATGGTGCGGAAACTAAATAACAGTTGATATTTACGTGGAAACCCACACGGGAAAAGCCACGGGCTGGTAAGTACGCCACACTCAAACCTCGAATCCACTAATTGTGATAACATTTACAACCTCATCCCAGTTTACGATCTAATCCCGATCAATAACCCGTTACCACTACCCGCAGGCCTGTAAAAGTGGACCTAGTCCAATTTGCTCATGTGACCACCTAATCACGGTGTACGACCTAATCCCGGTCATCACACAAGACTTACTTCTCCGAAGAGATCAACACCCTAAGTGAATATTATGCAAATATCCAAATATGCAATAAGTGCTAGGGTACACTAAATGCTTATCTAGGATTATATGATGACAATAAAATCAATCTTAGATATCAAATATAGCTATATGACATGGTAAACAACTTTAGCTATGTTAAGGATAACCAATCCTAAATACAATAGTTATCACAAATAGCCCACAAACATTCAAAAGGTTAACTAGTTGATTAAAAATACAATCTATCAACCTAGTTATCAATAAATCACACAAGAATGTTTATGGCATAGCTTTTAGGCAATAATGACCTAATCAATTAAGCTATCAAAAATAATCTCAATCATATAATGAGATTAATTAGCTAGATATAAAATAGGCATGAAAACCTAGCTAACATAAATAACCCAATCAACACATAATCTCAATCATGTATGTAGAAATTATTCAAAGAACATACAAGTGATAAAAGAGATAAATTGATAAGTAAAAACACTAAGATTAGATGAAATTAGTGTTTAATAAATCATACCATGTGTGTTGAAGAAGACCCATGCATTAGCACATACTAGATGAACCTAGATGATGCCTAGATAATGATTTGTGCATGTGGGAATGGGTTTAGAGAGATAAAGATGTAATCTTTAAGCTTTTTCTCTCAAGTCTCTCTTTCTCTCTCAAGAATATGGAGCCTCTCTCTCTAGGGTTTGATTTTGTGGCTCTTCCCTCAAAATGATGAGAAAGATATGTATTTATAATGCCCAAGTGAAACTATGTCATTTTGGAAGAAATGGAAAAAGTATGGCCATTTTCGGGGAATATGTGTCAGTGCAGCGGCTCAAGATTCGAGCGCTTCGAAACATAACCAAACGACATTGAAACCTTTTGTATGATATATTGTTGGAAAGGTATAGATGTCTGCTTTCTATTTATTTTGACAGAATGAAATTTCAATGTCTGTAGAAAAAGTTATGGTCAATTGAGTGACCAAAGGTCATAAACGGACAACAACAGAGTTGACCTGTTTTGGTTGTAACTTTGGAGATTTTAAAACCAATCCAAACAGTCATGAAATATTACGAATAATATACCGTTGGAAAGGTATGGGTGTCTAGTTTGTACAGAAATTTTCAAAACTCATTTTGAAACTTTGTGTAAAACGTTATGGCCACAAGACCATATATATGTCAGTTTTGAAAATCATTTAAATCTTTAAAATCCAATCTCTTGAAACTAGACATTTTACTCCAAACAACCCAACCAAATCTAACACTTATCCAAGAAAAGAATGAGACCTTCTCAAGTGGTTAATCATCGCGCTAAGACATGCATACCATCATGCAAGCATGGACGTTTCCGATCACACAAACGAAAACGAATTGCCACACTTAAGACTAACATGAAGTGCAAGTGTGGAAAGTGAATGCATCCTAATGCCTAACATGTCATGGCATTGTCATTGAACAAGATGCACTCAATAAAACATGTATGAAGAGATATTCAAGAATATGAATGCACACATATAAAAACACACAACATACATGAATAACATTTATGCATGAGTTGTGTGTGTGTGTGCAACTAGATCTCTTAAAGCACGTAAGCACTAGAAATTTACCTTTGGTGCTTATCAAGATGAGGTCTTGAAAGGGCCTTAAGCTTGAATACCAATACCTAAGCTACCCTTACAATTAACCCCACATGTGGTTTGTCCACGAAACAAGCCAATCAAAATATGAGACCTAACAACAGACCTGAAGACCCGGTCAAGATTGTCGGCGAAGAGGACGATGAGGATGTCGATGTTGAGGAGGAGGATGATATCCTGGCTATGGATTCTAGGGGAGTCATTGTCGATCCTCTGACCTCCTCCAATGATGGCCGGATTGTCCCACATTCGATCTGCACAGTTGACATCGTGGCTCATCTAAGGAGGGTTTATAGGACCCTGGATACCATCACTCTGTCTCTCCCTCATCGGGGTTACGATGTATACACCTCTCCTCCAAGCCGCCTCCTTATTCACAAAGCTGCCTTTGGGTGCGGGGTCAGGCTCCCCCTCTATCCTAACCTTCATAGAGCAATTGTTGCTCTAGAGCTAGCTCCCCTACAAATCTCTCCTGGGTTTTGGAAAAACTTGACTGGGTTCCTCGTGCTCTAGAGAGAACAGTGTGAGAAGGACGATGTGCTAAGGGAACCTAGCTTCGACGAGCTCCGCTACATCTACTAAGTAGCAAACTTAGTATCCCGGGGCCAGTTTTACCTGAGACCCAAAAATAAGATGAAGTTCACTATACCCGGGGCAAATGTGAAATACAATCAGACCTGGAAGGATGAATGGGTCGTGGTAGAGGGAGACTGGGGCCATTCAGTGAATATTGGGGGAACTGAGTATCCGGTTCCTACCCAATTTACCAAGAAGGACAATTGGGACAAGGGGAATATCTCTGGAGAATCCCTCGGCGTCCTTAAGAGGATCCAGGAGAGGAATTATTTGAACATGCAGTATCCCTCCAATGACGCTTATGTGAGAGCCAGGCCGGAACGATATCTTAGGATATCTATTGCTCATCCAGGTATGTCTTTCTGCCCCTCTGTCTTTTTTGTTGTTGCTGTTGTTGTTTTTTTTTTTTTTTTTTTTTTTTTATGGTACTAATCCTTGAAACTAAATATAGCACAGTGTGTATAAAACTATCTAGAGGGGGGGGGGGGGGGGGGGGTGAATAGATTTTACGCTTTTTAGCCAATTTTTCGTGTTAGTCAAAATTACAAAAATGCCCTCAAGATAATATAAATAAGCAAGTGTAATATGGTGCGGAAATTAAATTAACACTTGATTTTTACGTGGAAACCCTCACGGGAAAAACCACGGGCTATGTAAGTAAGCCACACTCGAACCTCGAATCCACTAAATGTGCAAACGATTACAACCTAATCCCGGAAGTAATCACACACCTACCTAATCCCGGTATGAGTGAACCTAGTCCAATTTTGCTTGCGATCTAAGCAACCTAATCCCGGATGCTACACACAAGACTTACTTTCTCGATGAAGAGAATACAACCCTAAGTGAATATATGTGAATATCCAAAATGCAACATAGAGCAAGGGAAACCCTATATGCTTATCTAAGATGAATAATATGCAATTAAGAACAATCCTAGATATCAAAACTAAATGACATGTCAATTAGTTTAGCTAAACAATATTAAGTACAAAACCTAATAAGCTAGCACAATACAACTTCTCAAGCATACATCATACTAATCTCAAACTTGTATTCAAAATATATAAAATAACATACAAGTAATTAATTGAGATTGCTTAGTTAAGAAAGACACAAAATATGTAAGATATTAGTGAAAAACTTACCAAGCAAAGTATGATGAAGAATCCATGCAAGATGTCATCTAGATGATCTAAGATGATGCTAGATGATGATTGATGATCATGGAAAAAGTGTTTGAGTGATTAAAAATGAGTTCTTGGAATTTTTCTTCTCTTTGAAAAATATCCTAAGTATGAAATCTGAATATGAACTCTTGTAATTGACCTAAAGTCAAAGTGGCATATATATAGGGGGCCAAATCAAAATGTGGTCGTTTTGATAAGTTGGCCTGAAATTTGCCTTGGGCGCTGTACGTAGAGCGCCTCTGTACAGTGCCCTTGCTCTGTTTTCACAAGAAAACAGAGGGGCGCTGTACGAACAGCGCTTCTGTACAGCGCTCGTACAGCGCCCATCAAAAAACCATCAGACCTGATGCATTTAATTTATCAATTTTGCATCAGGTATGGGGGGCGCTGTTCAGAACAGCGCTTTGTAGAGCGCTTTGAACAGCGCCCTTTGTAAAGCAATAATCCCAAAGATGTGTATGACAAAGCAATGGGCAATGCAATAAGCAATCAAACTAACATGCAAGAAGAGATGATAATGAGCATTAAGGCACACACAAAAGACACACAACATACAAGGATTAAACATATGCATGAGTTGTGAGTGTGTGCAACTATCTCTTCAAGACAAGTAAGCACATAGAAAATTACCTTCGGTGCTTATCAAGAATGAGGTCTTCAAAGGGCCTTAGCAATAACAACTACACTTAGGCTACCCTTACAAAGAATCCCCAACATGTGGTTTGTTCACGAAATGAGCCAATCAACAAATGGGAACCTTACAATCTCCCTCTTTGGCTATTTCGTGACAAAACCACCACTCACATTGATTCCTCACAAAAAATAGAAACTACGGGACTACAAAGATTATCTACAATACAAAGAGATAAGAAAATAAAACTTCAAGTCTTCAATCTCTTGTAGAACAGTCAAGCCCTGAAAAAAAATTTCTAACATTTCCAATACAAGTAAAGTGTGAGATTAATCAAGTGAGAATGAAAACAAGCATTTGCATTTAAAATTTAGGCACAACATTATGAAATGTATGTGTATGCAATGCTCCCCATCAACGGGTTACTCCCCATCAATGTATGTTCTCCCCAAAGTGCACAATAGCTTCTATATTTTACAACTCCCCTTACCATATCCTACTCCCCCTTTTTGTCATGATATAGGCAAAGGAGTAGTCCCCAACCGGGTCACTCATAGCAACGAGAGATAGAAGCATGCAAGATATTTGCATATACATATAAGTCACTTTATGCATCTCAATTAATTGGAGAGAAACAAGGAGATTTATTTGTAGAAAATGTGTGAATCCAACATGCTTTGCATACAAGACATATAGCATTCAAGTCCAAAATACAATGGTATTTGGCAAAGCAAATGACAAAGGTTTCTAATAAGAATTCAAACCAATTTCACCAATGTCATGGGAAAAGCAAGGATATAGAGATCATTGATTTCAAATTTTAGAGTAACTATATCCAACTTTATAAGCGAAACATGGCATGAGCGACTTTGCACCCTATTTGATTTTTCCGGATAAGATATCCGTATGATAGTAACCATGTTCAACCAATAAAGAAAGAGAGACATTTGGAATATAAATTCCTTTGAATGGATACATGATCCTTTATTCATTTTGAGTCTCATAAGCTTTCACACAAGATTTGCATTTTAAGAGTATGCAATCATCAATTCATGCTTTTCATGTGAGCATGTTATATGAATTTCATGCTTTTTCATTTATCATTAGCATGTTATTTAAGAATCATCATGTCATGGAGATAACTATAGGTCATTCACATTGTACTTCCTATGTAAATCTCCTAATCCAAAAATGCATGTTTGAACATAAATATTGTTAGGATTATGCTCAATAGCAAGAGTGTAATATTGTCATTAACAATCTTTTTCATATTAATAAAGTGATTTCTGGTTTAACAAATCGTATAGCATTTATAGTTTAATATTATAATTGTCAAAGTAAATAATCATAAGGTCTAAAGACTATGAGAAAAGAAGAATTGTTCGTACATCTGGATATGTATGTGGTAGACACAATTCTTTAGTTAGTCTTGAATAATGTTCACAACTTAAGTTAAAGGTTGGGCACCTTTATCTTGTTAAAGTTGTAGAATTATTTTGCTAGCATTTGAGTGGGATCAAATGAGATATGATGAGTCTAAAATCATCGGAGTGTCTTCGAGCAAAAGGATCTAGTGCACTGGGTGTATTGAACTGGATCACAATGAAATACTTTATCTATAACCGTCAGTAGATAAAAGTCTTTTCATTATCAGGACAATCGGAGAGTCTATCTTAATCCTGAGATAAATGATGGACTTATGGTTGCAAGTGATATCATTTGAGTTATCAATGAGTACGATTATATCGCATAGTCTATCCTCGATAGTTTGGTGATATTCATTTGTTAATCGATAGAGGACTTCATTTATAGATATGGACATCGTGGCTCCATTTAATTAAATGAGAGTATAGTATCATCATATGGATGTTTTGAGGTAATTGGATATTAAATCTCAACGTTGAGTTTTCGATAGTGTCTATTGAAAACATGGCTTCTGGACAAGTCAAAATATCCAAGTTCAAAACGTGGTCATATGAGTAAATATGGTAACTTGGAGATTTATAGGCGGTCTATGAACTCTTGGCGATTACTGATATTAATCACGAGGATACACTATCTCCAATATGATTGTCTAGGGTATGAATGAGGAGCATCTTCCTTTTCTATCTTTATTTAAGAGTTCAGTTTTAGCTCTTTAGTGGAATGAGTTAAAATTAATGGATCGGACCTAAGTGAATCATTTGTTGATTGTGATTAGGTTACGTCTATTGAAGCTTAAATTTAGATGGCCCCAAGATCCCCAATCCACACGGACTTGCATGGATCACTTGATATATTCTACCGGACCAATTTAAGGGTCCATCTAGAATTGCATTTAATATATTAAGAATATAATTTGCACATTATTTATGTAATGGGCTGCTCAATTATATTAATATATTAATGAAAGGCATGTGGGCTTGTTTCTTTTAGTAAGAATGGGTCTGGCTCACATGTGGGCTTTTTATTTAAAGTCCAATGGATTAAATGAAATAAGAAAATAATATTTGGCCCATTTATTTTAAGTGGGGTGGCAAGGTGGTTTTTAACCTAATATATTATTTTGTTTCATTGTTTTAATTAAATAAGAATTAATTAATTTATTAATTAATTGTTTAATTAAGAAACAAATCTTTTCTGATCAGGAAATATGTTTCCTAGAGTTATACTATTGGTAGTAGTATACTAAAAGTAAAAGACTTATTTGGTAAGAAAATAAATAATAAGGTTTATTTATTTAATCAAATAAGGAAGTCTTTGAGATAGTCACAAATACACTAAAGAGTTGGATTAGGGTTTGGAATTCTAAGGAAATCTACCTAGGGTTAGGGTTAGGATTTAATTCATCAATAAGCTTGTGTGTACAACATCGATTTAGGTTCACGCGAGTTTCGATCATTAAATTGATAACTCAAAAGTGACCGGAATAATCTTAGTCTTCTTTTGATTGTTTTGTGACTAACAAAAGAAAAAGAAAAGTTTGTTTGTCCATTCTCAGGTTTGCAATTCAAAGAAAAGGGAGACCACGCTCCTAGGTGATTCACGTTCGTGCTAGGATTGAAGATCTTGCGGATTACCATCGACGTAAGTCAATCGGATCACGCGACAAAAGGTATTCTTCTTTTGTTGATTATATGTATGTTTAATTAATTAAAGGGTTAAGGCTCATAAAAAGGAAAAATTTTAAAACTACTAAATCTATTTTTATTATCGCTTCCGCTGCGTGTACTTCTTTGGTATTTTTCCCTACAAATATGACATGGATTGTAATCAAGCAAGGTTCACACTTATAGAATTTGAAAGCATATATACATATGTACAACCAAGCTTACTCAAGCAATCAAAAGAAGAGGCATAAGTTATTTCAAATTTTTTACAAGTTACAAGAATGCAAAATAGCTCTCTTTGCTTGAGTTCCCCATATGGGGTCAATCATAGAACACATCACTCCACAAGACATATCCCAATAGATCTACTAAGAGTTTTAAATCGAGTAGCATCTAAGGGTTTAGTAAATAGGTCCGCAAGTTGATCATTAGTACCTACATGTTCAAGTACTGTGCATTTATTTTCAACAAGCTCTCTAATGAAGTGATGGCGGATGTCAATATGCTTAGTTCTAGAATGTTGCACCGGATTCTTGGAAATATTAATAGCACTAATGTTATCACAAAAGAGAGTGAGAGTACCTTGGTTGAATCCGTAGTCTACTAGCATTTGCTTCATCCATAGGAGTTGTGTGCATCCACTCCTCGCGGCTATGTACTCGTACTCGGCCTCGGTCGTGGACAAGGAAATTGAGTTTCGCTTCTTGCAAAACCAAGACACCAAGTTGTTGCCTAGAAAGAAGCAACCGCCCGATGTGCTCTTCCTATCATCACAATTTCTTGCCCAATCCGCATCACTAAAGCCTATAAGACTAGCATTAGTGTCAAAAGAGTACCAAATCCCATAGTTGGATGTCCCATTCACATAGCGAATGATTCTCTTTACGGAAGAGAGATGGGACTCCTTAGGATCCGCTTGGTACCTTGCACACACACACCCACACTAAAAGAGATATTGGGCCTACTTGCGGTCAAATAAAGCAAGCTACCTATCATACCCCGATATAGAGTTTGTTCCACACTTTTACCACTAGCATCCTTGCTTAGCTTCAAAGTGGTACTCATGGGTGTATCACAATGTTTGGCTTTCTCTAAACCAAACTTCTTCACTAGGTTCTTAGCATATTTGGCTTGGGTTATGAAAATCTCATCATTCATTTGCCTAATTTGCAAACCTAGGAAGTAACTAAGCTCACCAACAAGACTCATCTCAAATTCATGAGACATGACATCAACAAATTGTTGGACCTTGGTGTTGTTGGTGGAGCCAAAGACTATATCATCAACATATATTTGAGCTATGAAAAGCTCATCATTGTCTCTCTTGATGAATAGTGTCTTGTCAACACTACCACTTGTGTAGTTATTGTCAACAAGAAATTGAGTGAGGCGCTCATACCAAGCCCTCGGTGCTTGTTTCAACCCATATAGTGCCTTCTTGAGGCGATAGACATGGTTGGGGTGGTGTGCATCCACAAACCCCTTAGGTTGTTCAACAAACACTTCCTCTTGCAAGAAGCCATTTAGGAAGGCACTCGTTACGTCCATTTGGTGCAATTTGAACTTGTGCACACAAGAGATGGACAAGAGAAGCCTAATGGACTCTAAGCGAGCAATGGGAGCAAAAGTCTCCTCAAAGTCGATACCCTCAATTTGAGAGTACTCTTGTGCTACAAGTCTAGCCTTGTTCCGCACTATGTTGCCTTTCTCATCAGATGTGTTCCTAAATATCCATTTAGTGCCTATGACATTAGTAGTCTTAGGCCTAGGAACTAGAGTCCAAACCTCATTCCTTTCGAATTGGTTTAGCTCTTCTTGCATGGCAAGAACCCAAAATTTATCATTCAAGGCTTCATCAACCTTTTTGGGTTCTATTTGAGAGGTGTAGCATGTAAAGCTAATTAGATTAGCTATTTGACGCCTAGTCCTAACACCCTCATTAACATCTCCAATAACATCCTCTTTGTTATGGAGTCTTCTAACCCATGGAGCGGATTCATTAGAGTCCAAGTTAGGAACTCTAGTAATAGGTTGTGTGACTTCATTAGATGTCCCAACATTAGGAGTCACCACAACCCTCTCCAAAGGAGAGTCATCCTCTAAAACTTCCTCCTCCTCATGGTCATTAGACTTGAGCCTTGTATCATCAATGACCACATTTGATGATTCCATGACGGTTCGAGTCTTCAAGTTGAAAACTCTATAGGCTCTACTATTCAAGGCGTAGCCAATAAAGATACCCTCATCACTCTTAGCATCAAACTTGCCAAGTTGATCACGGTCATTTAAAATGTAGCATTTGCTTCCAAATGTGTGGAAGTAGCTAACATTTGGCTTCCTACCCTTCCATAGCTCATAGGAGGTGTTTCTAGATCCGGGCCTCAGGAATACTCTATTCCCTATATAGCAAGCCGTATTGACGGCTTCGGCCCATAGGTTCCTAGGGACATTGTTGCTAAGCAATATCACTCGGGCCATCTCTTGGAGGACCCTATTCTTCCTCTCAACAACTCCATTTTGTTGAGGTGTCCTAGGAGCCGAAAACTCATGGGAGATCCCTAAGCTATCACATTAGCTTTCAAATGATGCATTCTCAAATTCCCTCCCATGGTCACTTCTAATCCGTTTAATGCTTCTACTGTTAGATTTCATTTCATTTTGTAATTTAGTACAAAGCATTTTAAACTTATCAAAAGTTTCGGATTTTTCTCTAAGAAAATATGTCCATGTAAATCTAGAGAAATCATCAACACAAACAAAAATATATCTCTTTCCACCTAAACTCTCGGTTTGCATAGGACCCATGAGATCCATGTGGAGAAGCTCTAGGGGCTCCTTTATGGAGAGATACTTGCCCTTTTTGTGCATGCTTTTGGTTTGTTTTCCTTGTTGGCAAGGTCCACAAATACCATTGGCTTTCTTCCCAAGCTTAGGGAGGCCACGCACACACTCGAACTTTCCAAGGGTTCTTAAATCCCTAAAGTTCATGTGGCCAAGTCTGTCATGCCACAACTCAACTTGCTCATCCATGGAAACATTGTTTGAGACTATTCTAGCTTCAAGACAATAACAATTGTCACTAGATCTCATACCTTTCAACAAGGTTTGTCCATCGGGCTTTAGGATTGAGCAATCATTTTTACTAAACAAGACGGAATATCCTTCATCACTTAGATGTGAAATGCTTATTAAATTTGCTTTCAAGCCATCAACAAATAAAGCATCGGATAAGGAGGGTAAACAGGGAACGGAAATGGTTCCTTTCCCTACAACCTTCTTTTTGGATCCATCACCAAAAGTGACATATCCACCTTCCTCCATAACAACAGTCTCGAAGAAACTCTTGTTTCCCGTCATGTGCCTAGAGCACCCACTATCCAAACACCAAAAAATAGAAGAATTTGCCTTCAAGGCTATTTGTGCAACATGGCAAACATTTTGATTCTTTCTAATCCACTTAGCAACAATTTTAGCTTTCTTAGTGGTCTTTGGTACATGTGCTCTACTATTCCTAGGATCATGCAAATCAATATTATCATTCCTAGGAACATGCATCATGGCTCTTTTCTTTTTATTCTCTATCATGCTTCTAGTTTTGCACATTTTTATATATCGAAAGCATTGTGGTCTAATATGACCATCAAATCCACAAAAGTGACAAATAGGAGTAAAATAAGGAATCATACCTTGTCCTTGTCTTTGTGGATGAAAGGGTTCAATCCGTCTTCGTTGTTGAATCGGTCTTGATTGCTTCCTAGCTTGAGGTTGCATGATAGGCCTCTTTCCTTTGTGAGCCATTTGTGAAGGAATGTTGGCTTGAGGGACCCTAGGGGGTTGAGCTTGAGGTTGCCTTCTTGGCCCCATCTTCACTTGTGCATTAGAACATTGTCCTACTTCTAACTTCTTCCTAGGAATTTGCACAAATGAAATTTCTTCGTTCTTCGAGCTCTTAACAAACACGGTCTTGTTAGAGGTTGAGATCTTCTTGTCATCTTCATACCCAAGACCCCTCTTGTCACATGGACTCTTTCCAACACCAAGCATATGGTCAAGCTTCTTGGTGCTAGAATCCATCCTAGTCATAGATTCTCTAACTTCTTCAAGCTCCCTCTTTAGACTATCCTCATTCCTCCTAGATAAGACTAACTCCTCTCTTAGCTTATCTTCCATCTTCTTGAATCTTTCCACTTGTTCACTTAAGTGGTCATTTTGAGATGCAAGCTCAAGATTTTCTTCTCTCAACATCTTGATCTTTCTTGTGCTCTTGATTGCTAAATCATTAAACTCGGCATGATATTTAGCAAGCACCTTTTTCTCCACAAATCCATTTATGGAGTTAGAAGAGGAATCACTTTCTACTTCACTTGAGTCATTTTCCTCTTGACTCATTTCCTCTCTCTCACTAGCACTTTTGCTTTTATGGGAGGAGGCAAAAGCTAGGAGATTAGCCATGAGCTCTTCATCATCCGAAGACTTATCTCCCTCATAGGAGTCATCACTACTTCCACTCCAAGTGGCGGCCATCACTTTCCCCTTTTTCTTCTCAACATGATTTGCACAATCGGGGGCAAAATGACCTATGCCACCACACTCGAAACAACGGACCCCTTTCCTTTCGGTCCTTTCTTGCCTAGGTTCAAACTTCTTGAAAGAGCCCTTTTTCTTCAAATCTTGACCTTTTGACCCAAAGATCTTTCTTCTAAACTTCATAACCTTGTTGAACCTTTTCACAAACAAGGTAAGGTCTTCATCCGAGTCAACCTTCTTTTCCTCCTTTTCATCCTTGGAGGTTTTTAAAGCAATTCCTTTTTGCTTTTTAGTGGGTGTGGAGATAGGCCCCTTCCTAGACTCATAAGCTAGAAGTCTCCCAATCACCTCACTCGGCTTCATATCCTTATATCCATTATTTTCTTCTAAAGCCGTCACCTTAGATTCAAACCTATCGGGTAGAGATCTCATAATCTTTTGCTTGATTCTCCTATCCGAATATGGATCACCAAGTTGATGGCTTTGGTTGACTATATCCATCAACTTGATCTCGAAGTCGTTGAAGCACTCATTCTCCTCCATCTTAAGCATCTCGAATTGAGTTTGGAGGACTTGAAGCTTAGAGTCCTTCACCACTTCGGTTTCCTCATGTGCAATCTCTAGGATGTCCCATGCTTCCTTAGCTATCCTAGTATTTTGAATCAACTTGTATTGATTTTCGTCCATAGCACACAAGATGGCATGCATCGCCTTCCTATTCCACTTTGAAGCCTCAAACTCTTGCGCGTTCCATTGCGCCTTAGGCTTCAAAACATCTTCTCCTCCACCCGCGGGAGTCATCATAGGGAGATCATATCCGTCTTCTACCGCCATCCATGCACGGTCATGTATTTGGCATATGTAGGATTCCATCTTCCCTTTCCATTGGGAATAGTTCAATCCGGTAAGAAGTGGAGGCCTTGTGCTAGAAGCACCTTCGTTGCCACCACCATTTCCACCGTTTCCACTCATAGTGTTTATGAATGAATGAAATGAATGCAAATGTATGAATGATCAAAAATCACACAAAATGCAAAACACACCAAAATAAGCAAGGATCACCTATGTATGTCTAGGAACCTGCCCTGATACCAATTGAAACTAAATATAGCACGGTGTGTATAAAACTATCTAGAGGGGGGGTGAATAGATTTTACGCTTTTTACCCAATTTTTCGTGTTAGTCAAAATTACTAAAATGCCCTCAAGATAATATAAACAAGCAAGTGTAATATGGTGCGGAAATTAAAACAACACTTGATTTTTACGTGGAAACCCTCACGGGAAAAACCACGGGCTATGTAAGTAAGCCACACTCGAACCTCGAATCCACTAAATGTGCAAACGATTACAACCTAATCCCGGAAGTAATCACACACCTACCTAATCCCGGTATGAGTGAACCTAGTCCAATTTTGCTTGCGATCTAAGCAACCTAATCCCGGATGCTACACACAAGACTTACTTTCTCGATGAAGAGAATACAACCCTAAGTGAATATATGTGAATATCCAAAATGCAACATAGAGCAAGGGAAACCCTATATGCTTATCTAAGATGAATAATATGCAATTAAGAACAATCCTAGATATCAAAACTAAATGACATGTCAATTAGTTTAGCTAAACAATATTAAGCACAAAACCTAATAAGCTAGCACAATACAATTTCTCAAACATACATCATACTAATCTCAAACTTGTATTCAAAATATATAAAATAACATACAAGTAATTAATTGAGATTGCTTAGTTAAGAAAGACACAAAATATGTAAGATATTAGTGAAAAACTTACCAAGCAAAGTATGATGAAGAATCCATGCAAGATGTCATCTAGATGATCTAAGATGATGCTAGATGATGATTGATGATCATGGAAAAAGTGTTTGAGTGATTAAAAATGAGTTCTTGGAATTTTTCTTCTCTTTGAAAAATATCCTAAGTATGAAATCTGAATATGAACTCTTGTAATTGACCTAAAGTCAAAGTGGCATATATATAGGGGGCCAAATCAAAGTGTGGTCGTTTTGATAAGTTGGCCTGAAATTTGCCTTGGGCGCTGTACGTAGAGCACCTCTGTACAGTGCCCTTGCTCTGTTTTCACGAGAAAACAGAGGGGCGCTGAACGAACAGCGCTTCTGTACAGCGCTCGTACAGCGCCCATCAAAAAACCATCAGACCTGACGCATTTAATTTATCAATTTTGCATCAGGTATGGGGGGCGCTGTTCAGAACAGCGCTTTGTAGAGCGCTTTGAACAGCGCCCTTTATAAAGCAATAATCCCAAAGATGTGCATGACAAAGCAATGGGCAATGCAATAAGCAATCAAACTAACATGCAAGAAGAGATGATAATGAGCATTAAGGCACACACACACACAACATACAAGGATTAAACATATGCATGAGTTGTGAGTGTGTGCAACTATCTCTTCAAGACAAGTAAGCACATAGAAAATTACCTTCGGTGCTTATCAAGAATGAGGTCTTCAAAGGGCCTTAGCAATAACACCTACACTTAGGCTACCCTTACAAGGAATCCCCAACATGTGGTTTGTCCACGAAATGAGCCAATCAACAAATGGGAACCTTACAATCCTTTTTCTAACAGTTTCTGCCACTCCTCTCCTATCCCCTTCTCCTTCTTCTTCTTCTTCTTCTTCTTCTTCTTCTTCTTCTTCTTCTTCTTCTTCTTCTTCTTCTTCAGGACCAGTATTCTCGGATCCCTTTCTGACCAGGTCTCCTATTCCTTCTCCTTCCAGCGCTAATGTTGTATCCAGGTCTCAACCGCCTACCACAACCCCTCATTTGGCTATTACAGGGTTGCCATCACGTTCTTCTACCTCTCCTCCTACTAAGGTTGCAGCACGTCCGTCTTTGGGCGACATGCTGGCAAGAGCTGCCAAAGCTAAGGTCTTGTAAGGTTCCCATTTGTTGATTGGCTCATTTCGTGGACAAACCACATGTTGGGGATTCTTGTAAGGGTAGCTTAAGTGTAGGTGTTATTGCTAAGACCCTTTGAAGACCTCATTCTTGATAAGCACCGAAGGTAAATCTCTATGTGCTTACTTGTCTTGAAGAGATAGTTGCACACACTCACAACTCATGCATATGTTTAATCTTTATATGTTGTGTGTCTTATTTGTGTGCTTTAATGTTCATTAACATCTCTTCTTGCATGTTTGTTTGATTGCATCTTGCATATCCAATTGCCTTGTCATGCTTAGACTTAGGATTGCATTTTTGCATTGGGCACTCCCAAAAGCGCTCTACAGAAGTGCTGTACGAACAGCCCCCTTTGAGCGCTGTACAGGCCTGATCGATTTAATTCAGTCGCTGTACGAGCGCTGTACAGGCGCTGTACAAAACGCTGTCCAGGGCGCTCTACGTAGAGTGCCCCTCTGTTTTTCCGTGAGAACAGAGCAGGGGCACTGTACAATAGTGCCCTATGTACAGCGCCCAAGGCAAATTTGTGGTGTCACTTATCAAAATGACCACACTTCATCTTGACACCCTATATATATGCCACTTTGACTTTAGGTCAAGAACAAGAGTTCATATTCAGATTTCATACTTAGGATATTTTTCAAAGAGAAGAAAAATTCCAAGAACTCATTTTTAATTACTCAAACACTTTTTCATGATCATCAATCATCATCTATCATCATCTTTGATCATCTAGATGTCATCTTGCATGGATTCTTCATCATACTTTGCTTGGTAAGCTTTTCACTAATATCTTACATATTTTGTGTTTCTCTTATCAAGCAATCTCAATTAATTACTTGTATGTTATTTTATATACTTTGAATACAAGTTTGAGATTAGTATGATGTATGTTTGAGAAGTTGTTTTGTGATAGCTAATTAGGTTTTGTGCTTAATCTTGATTAGCTAAACTATTTGACATGTCATTTAGTTTGTGATATCTAGGATTGTTCTAATTGCATATTAATCATCTTAGATAAGCATATAGGGTTTCCCTTGCTTTATGTTGCATTTGGATATTCATATATTCACTTAGGGTGTTATTCTCTTCATAGAGAAAGTAAGTCTTGTGTGTAGCATTCGGGATTAGGTTGCTTAGATCGCAAGCAAATTGGACTAGGTTCACTCATACCGGGATTAGGTAGGTGTGTGATTACTTCTGGGATTAGGTTGTAATCGTTTTACACATTTAGTGGATTCGAGGTTCGAGTGTGGCTTACTTACTAGCCCGTGGTTTTTCCCGTGAGGGTTTCCACGTAAAAATCAAGTCTTATTTAATTTCCGCATTTTATACTTGATTTGTTGCTTTATCTAGTTAGGGGTAAATTCGTAATTTTGACGTAATACAAAAAATTGGGTAATAAGCTTAAAATCTATTCACCCCCCCCCCCCCCCCTCTAGATAGTTTTATACACACCGTGCTATTATTTGTTTCAGGTCTCTCCAATTTCGATCCCGAAATAGGCTCCCCTTGCAGCTCCTAGTAGGCCTGCTGTGACTGCTTCTCCTCCTTCTCCTCCTCCTCCTCCTCCTCCTCCTCCTCCATCAATACCTATCAGGCATCTAGCCCGGGTAGAGAAAGCAAAAAGTGCTACTACTGTGGCCACTCTTCCCTACGACCTTCCCTCCATATTAGGGCTGCGAGATCATAGCCAAGAGGAGATTATATCCAAGTTTGTTGCTGCTTGTCCTGGAGGAGGCTTGCAGTCCATGCCTTCCCTGCCCATTGACATCCTGGTTACTAAGGGGGCTTCTCTGCTTGTCGAGGTATGAGCCTTGACCCTTTAGCTCGCTTGGTATAAATTCCTTTAGAGATACTTACTGTCTTTCTTTGTTTTTTGTAGGGCTTCAAGTTCGCTTTGGTTATAGGGCAGTAGGTCAAAGCTCTGAAGAAGGCCAATCTTGCCCTCCAGGCGGAGCTGGAAGAGGCTAAGGATGATCTGGCTCGAGCTAAGGAAAGTGTGACTTCTCTGGTCCAGTCTACCACTGAAGCTAAGTCTGGTAGGTAGGCTGCCTTGGTGGAGTTAGAGCGGATGATGCGTGCTTATGACACAAAAACAATCAAGTCAACTCGTCGCCAGGCAAAGAGAAAGACTGTGAAGGCAGAGAAAGCTGTCCTCTTGCATGAGAATTAATTTTTGCTGGGTTCTCTGAGTATCCTAGAATCTTGGGTGGATTCCTCCTTCATGGATGGGTACTTCACTGCCTCGTATAAGGTTGCCTAAGCTCTACCTCCCCCTTTTGACCTGTAGACAGTCTTCAATTGGGACCGGGATCGATTAATGGCCAAGGCCGCCCAACTTTCGGATGCAAATCAAGACCAAGGAGGTCCTTCTCATGCTGCCACTGTCCTAGATCCTCCTTCACATCAGGTATCCGATTCACCTACCACTGGTTTGGGAGAATCTATCAAGAAGGAAACTCAGGATCCTCCTACTGCTCAATAAAATCAAGGGCAGGATTCTATGCATCCTACTGAGGTAGTATCACTGGATGAAGCAGATCTTCCTATTGAAGTCAGGGTGCCAAGAGATATGGAGGTCCATGCTGATGCTAGAGCTAAAGAGGCTGAGGTGGTGGATGGAGCTGGCTAGGAGGAGCAGGTAGGGGAAGGACAATAAGATGCATGACTTTATCTTGTAGCCCGAAAATGGGGGTTAGGCTCTCTGATTGATTAAATGAGAAACTCTATCTTTTTGCAATTACATTGTCTTGCTTACAATATATATCTTTCTCCTGGAGAGAGGTATTCCCTATCCGAGGCTTTAGGAGGTCCGTATAGGTTCTCCTGATCTAGAGGATGCAGTGGGCAGCTAGGGCCACGAAGCTGGATCCTTAGTCTGGTAAGGGACTATGCCGCTTAGGCAATTTAAGCACCAGATCCTTCCTAGAGGAGGGTATACCTGAAAGTATACAAACGTAGTTAAATTGCTTAAGGCATACCTAGAGGGGGGGGGGGGGGGGGTGAATAGGTTTTTACACCTTTTTCCAATCCCTTAAACAAACTCTCGTTTGTCCCTTAAGGTAGCCTTACACACAACAAAATAAACCAAGAAAGACATACGTTGACAATATGAAAATATAATCATGTGCACAAGGTCTAAGTATATCACCTAGTTGTGTGAGGTATAAAAGCAAATAAACACAACAACAAAATAAAGCTTCTATTTCAATAGATGTTCAACTAGTTATAAGAGTGATCAAATATCACTATACAAAAATTACAATATACAAAAATGATCTAAATAATGAATTCACAAATCACACTTTACAAATACTTGCTTCACTATACATCACAAGTGAGTACTATGAAACAAGATAATCACATATACAAATAAAATATAAAAGATAGAGATAGGAAGAATTAACACAAGAGATTTTTTAACGTGGTAAAACCTCCAAGGAGGAAACATCCACGGGTTGAAATACAACCATTAGGGTACTATATATATTAGATGATAAAAATAGAGAATCCACAAAGTGACCAATCTTTAGCTCATCCAACCTAATTGAGTCTAAGTCTACCCAACCCTATTGGAAAGTATGAGATCCCTCAATGATGCGAAACCACCATATATTGGATAACACACAAAACCAACATCGATGGAAGATTAGAAATTCCTCAAGAGTGCATACACCTCCCGTGTACCCCGCTCTTTTGGAGTCTATGTCTAACCATACACCTAGGCCTACCAATATAATAGCCAACTCCCTATCTAAGGCACTCTTGCCTCTAGGGAGCCTCCCATGCATGACTATCTGAGTCCTCCCGACTCTAGCCATGACTTCTTGCTTACCTATCCGAGTCATCCCGACTCTAGGCAAGTCTTCTTGCTTGGCTATCCGAGTCATCCCGACTCTAACCAAGACTTTATGACTTTTACAAGGACTTCCTATTGTGATCATGTGAATGCAAATGATGCAAACAATCAAATCAACATAGAACATGTGATCAAAACATTCTATGGTACAAATAGACCTAAACATGTGATATCACAAGTAATAAAGTCTAGATGCAAAATACAAGAATAAAACCTAAAGCGTGTGAAACATCAAACACATAAGCTCAAAGTCTCATTCACACATACAACACTTGAATCAAAAATTGATTCAATCAAGTTACAAAAAACCTAAGATGCCATTCTAATCACAATACAACTCACAAACATGTGTAAAACCTAGAATCATAGAAACTAGTCCACATTTGTCTATAAATTGACTTTCAATTAGAATCATTATGAAGCTATCTTTCTCAATAGCTTTTACCAAACATAAACATACATATAGAAGAAGAAACCCCAAGCAAATTGAAGGTTAAAAAGAAAGAAATCCCAAAGATTAGTCCAATACCTTTGATTCAATAGCTGGTTCGGATTTTAGTGTGGAACCACTAGAAAACTCGACCAATCATCTACCAAACCACTTGGAAATGATAGAGGACTCCATTACAAACGTTCTCCAATTTGAATCGCTCAAATCTGACTCCGGATGAGGGAGATATGATATTTGGAAGATGAGAAAATTCAGAGGAGAAGACTGACGGGATTCTTGCAAAATTTTCTTCTTGAAAATCAAATGGAGAGAGAGGAGGGAAATAAAAGGAGGAGAGAGAGAAGAGATTCCAGGCCAATCAGGTGAGGCCACATCACCCCAGGCCGTGGGGGGTGCGTGGGCCTCACGGGGGCAGAGAGCCCCTCTGGCCGTGGGGCCCACGGCCTCCCTCACGGCCACACACCTCTCACGCACGTTCCATCGGTTCTTCAGCCGTATCTTGGGCATCCGAATTCCGATTTCGAATCCATTTTCGGATTATGAACCGTGACTCTCTTACGCACAATGACGACTACACAACTTTGAAAAATGGTTGAGAAATCATCTCGGAAAACGACGATGAAGTCAACTCAACGAATGAGAATGAAAAGTAACATAGCTACATCGTTTGGACTTGAAACCTTATGAATGAGTAACCGAAACGATCGGAACTTAATAAGGAATCATAATAGAACATATTCAAGTCCAAATAAAAAAATATGGAAACATACAAATACAAAGACACACACATATGCTATTTCCTAGACATAGTCCAAGAACATGCAATAAGCAAAGTTTGTCAAGATAGTATAAATGCATGAGCATATATTATCAAGTATGTGAATGTATTATATCAATGATGTTTAACCATGAAGGAACACACAAGGATGCCATGTGTGTGTGTGTGCCTAGCCTTGTAAGAGATATGTGGTCTTATATTACCTTTGATGATCAATGATGCACATATCTCTTTATTGCCGGCTTCTTGCAAGAATTGTGGTTGAGACATTCTTCGTCTTCTAAAATCTTCAATATATGAACCACTAAACATTACAAGAGAAACACGTTTTGATATGGAATTAATGCCAACACAAACTATAAACCTAACAATCTCCCCCTTTGGCAAATTCCATGTCAAAACTCCTAAACATATACTAAAACAATTACAAAGAAAATTTGGTCACAATGAGTACAATGAGTTACACATATAGACACAAATTATAACAACAAGTCTTGAACTTCATCTTGGTCTTCTTTTGATATTACCTAAAATAAACTTGAAAGCACAAGAATATCCAAGAGACAAAACATATGGCAATATACAATCTTAGGCAAGAAAATAAAAACATTTAAGTTCAAATGGATCATATATGCTCCCCCTTAATACATACTATCCAACAAGCATTCTTAGCTAAGATTCAACAAAAAAATATTACATGCCATAAAGTTCAAACTTGATACCAAATATACTAAAACAAAAAGAAATAAAATGAGACTAAGCAAGCTAGATATCTCCCACATCTCTCATATTTCTCCCCCTTTTGACATGATATGAAGCCAAAGGGAAAGAGTAAGAAAATATACCTCAAGGAACTCTCTAGCCACTTGTGCCACCAAGGAAAGTAGTGCGGTGTGAGGATCTCACATATTGCCTTGTTGTAGTTGAATTTCCTTCCAACTCTTTATTCCTTTCATCTTGAACAACAAGCTTGGCATTAAGGTCTTCAATCTTCCTTTGTGACGCCTCAATCAACCTACGAGACTCTTCAACCTCATTCCTCAATTTTAAAGCCCAACTAGGAAGAGCGGGTGAGCTAGGGACATGGCTAGAATCAAGAGATTCACCAAAAAGCCTAAACACATCACAAGACTTTCCCTTGTCCTTGTATGACATGGTTGCCACACGTTTCTCACTCAACTTCTCTAAGGGAGGAAGAATAACATCATCATCAAGATTCCTCACTCCTTTAGCTAAGCATAATTGAGTTATAAATCCCAAAAATGCCAATTTCTTATCCAAACGACTAGTACAAGCCGCAATCTCAATTTGTTCCACAATCAATTCACCAAGATTTATAGGTTTGTTAGTCACCAAGGCATATACAATCTTGATTTTGTCTCTATTAAGCTCCGAAGCATTAGTAGAGCCAACAAGATTGGAGCACACAAATAAATGCCAAAATGCACTAATTTTTGTCAACTCACCTTGTCTAATATAAGCACGTTTCCCCCACACAAAATTTATATCATCACATAGAGTTCTACCCATTAAATCAAGGTTTTCCAAGATCTCAACATCAAGGAATTCCGATTCAATGTCATCAGGCAAGTCTAGAAATTCATTCACCTTCCTAGCACAAACTCTAAAGACAACTTTCCTTATGTCCAAAATGGCACTAGTCACGGTAGAACTTCCTTTGTAAGCATGATAAAAATCTCTAACCATGGTCTCATTAGAAATTCCCAACATGTCAATCCAAGGACCCCATTTTCTATCCATAAGCACCTTATAAACATAAGAATCAACACAAGAGTTCAAATCTATACCTCTTTCTTGAATGATCTTCTTGATACCAAATATTCCCAAATCCTTCACATTTTTGGCTTTGGAAACCTTGGAAGAAAGTGAAGGTTTAGACTTGTCAACGAGAATAGAAGAAGTGTTACCACCAACCTTCTTCGCCTTGCCCATGATCTTGTAACACAAAACACTAAAAACAAAAAGTGAGAGGAAACAAAGAAACAAATTAGTAACCAATAAACATATACAAAGGCAAAACATTATATTCAACAAATCATCATGCATATTAGAATTTATCATAGCATCTTCATGATTTATCAAAAATAAGAATAATGCCAACAAACAACAACCTTGAAGAACATGTGAACATGTCATAAAAGAGAACAAGAATTTAGCATATTATGCTCCCCCTTGACAAGTGCCTTATCTAAAATCAAGATAGACAAATGTTCACAAAAATCACCATACAATCACATCACAAGCAATTTTATTAGATTTGCAAATAAGCTTCACATATCTAAGAGAGTTACATCAAGATTTTCAATCACTCTCATATGTCATCGAAAATTGCCGAAGTATCAAAATACTAATTAAGCAAAAGTGAGTGTGTGAAGATTTTGCTTCAAGTATATGAAAAGAAGTAGTTTGATAATCAAGCATGCAAACACTTTCAACATCTATTCATCTTAGGCCTTTCCATAAAAAGGTCAAACCAGTTATCATCCGAAATTTTGCTTATAAAGATAATAGATATCAACATGTGAGCGTGTGTGTGCATGTGGCTCATCAACCCATTTCTACTTGTCAACCCGAGCTCATTTGATTATTCAACTATACTCCATAAACCCTTTTTTTTTATTTAGGCTTGAATCAAAGATGTTTTTTTTTAATGATTCAATTCAACACTTCTTTGATTTTTCTAACAAAAACATATACTCCTCATGACGGCTTTCACTCATCACAATGGCGTAGCCCTTTCCTACATTGGGCAGCTTCACAACCAAGGTGTGTAGCCCTTTCCATGAGGGTGCTCGTTGAGTTCTATGTTGCCGAAGCAAATGGATACCAACCATTGGTCATTTTTAAATGTACTAGTCCATAGGACTTCAAGGTGTATCCAAAGCTAACATCAATCAAGCTCAACATACTTAACAAAACATACAAGAGAAGCAAAGTGCATTTTTAAAACCAAAATTTAAGGCTTAAAAGCACATGATCAAGAAGCAAGTAAAGAGACTTACTTAAGATCTCTACTTCTCAAGAGAGTAGCTATCAAAGAATATGAAGCTCACATTATTCAAAAATTAGACACTCAACAATCATACAAATAACAACACACTTCATGAATAAGATCAATGTGAACACTTATCACCAAAAGATCTTAAACTAGCAAATGTCAAAGAGGACCATATAAACACTATACTACTTCTCAATTATGATGTGCTTCATGAATGTGATACAAATAATGAGTTGATAGATGAAAAATCAAGTAAGCAAGCAATATGATATAGAGATACCTTCGCAAGCTATTTTCACCAAATACAATGCCTTCACCCTTTTTATGAGTCCTCTTGGCTTGTAAGTCCTCGTGACTACAAGTTATAGGTGTGTCGATTCCAAGAGACTAAAGACAATGTAATCCAACTCAAACAAACAAACAAAATGACTTTCTCTAAAAGCCTTAACATTAATATCACCATATAGATTCCAAAAAAAAACTTCTCAAAAGTTAATCAACAAATATCGGCTATCATAACAAACAATGTGAGATAGCTAAGTTCATGTCAAGTTGTAAAGATACAAAGCAACCAAGCTAAGCTTCTTAACAACAACACTAGTCTTAAAGCTAACTCACATGTGCAACTTACACTAATGGTAAGAGCACTCACCCTTGACAAATTTTGTCTTGGGTGGACATATACGAACATCATCAAGATTCTCTTTGACCACAATGTTGAACCTAGAGTAAAGTTCTTCCACAACTTGATTCACAATAATATCATTAATACTTTTTTTCTCAACATTATTAGCAACACATGCATGGTCAAATTTTGAAGGATATGCATTCTTCACCTTCCGGACATTCTTAACATGCTTTGTGAAATTATCATGCTTTCCATATTCAAAAGCTTTAGCATGCATAGAATGAGGTCCAATCTCTCTATTCCTAGATGCATTTTCTATGTTGCAATATTCAATGAATTTATAGCACTTGGGCTTGATGAGGCCTAAGGTATTGCAAAAAATGACATATGGGAACAAAATGAGAGATTTTACCTTTCGGAGTTGGAGAAGCACAAATGGGAGTTTCAAGGGGTACCTTATTCTTCAACTTGTTCTTCTTCTTAAAACGTCTCTTCTTAGGAGCTTTTTCTTCAACAATGACTTCGCTTGTAGGAAGTGATGCTTCTATGAGCTTCTCCTCAACTACCGCGCCACTTGAGCTTCCTAAGGACATATTAGAGATGATCCTATCCTTTTCAAGCACCATACCCTCAACTTCACAAAGCTTCTTGGCAAGAGCATTCTTTTCACCCAAGAGCCTATGAGTTGTAGCAACAAACTCATCCACTTGTATCTTGATCAAGTCATCCTTCTCATCAATCTCACTTAAGGCTATTTTCAACTTCTCCTCAAGAAACTTCACCTTAGCCAAAAGATCAATGTAGGTTGGATTATCATTTAAACACTCTTGATGACTTCGATCAATCTCCTTATCCAATGAATCTTGATTCACATCCTTTAGAGTAGAGTGAGAAGCCATGAATGCAACAAAGTTGCTCACTAACTCTTCTTCACTAGAAGACTCATCACTTAAGCTCTCCTCATCACTAGAGTCATCATCTTCACTCCATGTAGCCGCCATAGCCTTTCCCTTTTTGTCCTTCTTAGAATCACCGCTAGGACAATCCGAAGCATAATGTCCAAACTTCTTACACTTGAAGCATTGAACCTTCCTATTGCTTTTAGCATGGCCACTCCTCTCATGAGGTGGAGTAAAAGACTTCTTGACTTCCTTGTCCCTTGAGTACTTGCCACTTGGCTTGGCACCTTTCCTCATGAACTTCCTAAACTTCCTAACCAATAACGCCATCTCCTCATCATCATCGCTACTACTAGCTTCCTTGACAACCTTGAGAGCTAAACCCTTGTTCTTAGCCTTTGGTTTCATGCACGCCTCAAAAGTTTGAAGAGATCCTAGCAACTCATCTAAGCTCATGATGTCAACGTCTTTGCTCTCTTCAATGGCGATAACCTTGGCTTTGAACCTCTTTGGAAGTGATCTAAGAATCTTCCAATTTAGCCTCTCACCGGAGATAGGAGTACCAAGTGCTTGGCATTGGTTGGCGATGTCTAGTAGCTTATCTTGGAAGTCAACAAACTTGTCTTCCTCACCCATTTGCAAAACCTCAAATTGGGAAGTGAGCAATTGAAGACGAGACTTCTTCACTGCTTTAGTCCCCTCATTGGTGACTTGGAGAGCGTCCCATGCCTCCTTTGCAGTTTCTAGATTTTGAATGTAGGACAATTACCTACTATCAACACCTCCAAAAATAGCATTCACCACCCGATGATGCCATTTTGCTAACTCAAACTCATTTGTAGACCACTCACTCCTAGGCCTGGAAACGGTCACTCCATTCTCAATCTTGTTGGGAGCAAGGTAACCTTCTTCAACAGTCATCTAAGCTCTCTCATCGATAGATCGAATGTAAGCATTCATCCTCAATTTCTAAAACCCATAGTTATGACCCTTGAGAAGAGGAGGTCTAGAATTCAAAGCCCCTTCGGTCATCACGTCATCTTGGAAAACCATACTTCCAAAAACCTTAGCAATCCACACGTAAGTATAAACCAGATCTCGTCAAGTGCCGTCCGATGACCTGCTCTGATACCAATTGAAAGTATACAAACGTAGTTAAATTGCTTAAAGTATACCTAGAGGGGGGGGGGGGGGGGTGAATAGGTTTTTACACCTTTTTCCAATCCCTTAAACAGACTCTCGATTGTCCCTTAAGGTAGCCTTACACACAACAAAATAAACCAAGAAAGACATACGTAGACAATATAAAAATATAATCATGTGCACAAGGTCTAAGTATATCACCTAGTTGTGTGAGGTATAAAAGCAAATAAACACAACAACAAAATAAAGCTTGTATTTCAATAGATGTTCAACTAGTTACAAGAGTGATCAAATATCACTATACAAAAATTACAATATACAAAAGAATCAAATATACAAAAATGATCTAAAAAATGAATTCACAAATCACACTTTACAAATACTTGCTTCACTACACATCACAAGAGAGTAATATGAAACAGGATAATCACATATACAAATAAAATATAAAAGATAGAGATAGGAAGAATTAACACAAGAGATTTTTTAACGTGGTAAAACCTCCAAGGAGGAAACATCCACGGGTTGAAATACAACCATTAGGATACTATATATATTGGATGATAAAAATAGAGAATCCACAAAGTGACCAATCTTTAGCTCACCCAACCTAGTGGAGTCTAAGTCTACCCAACCCTATTGGAAAGTATGAGATCCCTCAATGATGCGAAACCACCATATATTGGACAACACACAAAACCAACATCGATGGAAGATTAGAAATTCCTCAAGAGTGCATACACCTCTCGTGTACCCCGCTCTTTTGGAGTCTATGTCTAACCATACGCCTAGGCCTACCAATATAATAGCCAACTCTCTATCCAAGGCACTCTTGCCTCTAGGGAGCCTCCCATGCATGACTATCCGAGTCCTCCCGACTCTAGCCATGACTTCTTGCTTACTTATCTGAGTCATCCCGACTCTAGGCAAGTCTTCTTGCTTGGCTATCCGAGTCATCCTGACTCTAACCAAGACTTCATGCCTTTTACAAGGACTTCCTAGTGTGATCATGTGAATGCAAATGATGCAAACAATCAAATCAACATAAAACATGTGATCAAAACATTCTATGGTACAAATAGACCTAAACATGTGATATCACAAATGAAAGTATACAAACGTAGTTAAATTGCTTAAAGCATACCTAGAGGGAGGGGGGTGAATAGGTTTTTACACCTTTTTCAATCCCTTGAACAAACTTTCGTTTGTCCCTCAAGGTAGCCTTACACACAACACAATAAGCCAAGGAAGACATACATAGACAATACGATAATACAATCATAAGAGCAAAGTCTAAGTATATCAACTAGTTATGTGAGGTATAAGAACGAATAAACACAACAACAAAGTAAGCTTGTATTTCAATAGATGTTCAATGAGTTACAAGAGTGATCAAAATGTCACTATACAAAAATTACAATATACAAAAGAATCATAGATACAAAAATTGATCAATAGAATGAATTCACTAATCACACTATACAAAGTCTTGCTTCACAATACATCACATGTGAATATTATGAATCAAGATAATAAAATATACAATTAAAATATAAGAGAAAGAGATAGGAAGAATTAACACAAGAGATTTTTTAACGTGGTAAAACCTCCAAGGAGGAAACATCCACGGGTTGAAATACAACCATTAGGATACTATATATATTGGATGATAAAAATAGAGAATCCACAAAGTGACCAATCTTTAGCTCACCCAACCTAGTGGAGTCTAAGTCTACCCAACCCTATTGGAAAGTATGAGATCCCTCAATGATGCGAAACCACCATATATTGGACAACACACAAAACCAACATCGATGGAAGATTAGAAATTCCTCAAGAGTGCATACACCTCCCGTGTACCCCGCTCTTTTGGAGTCTATGTCTAACCATACGCCTAGGCCTACCAATATAATAGCCAACTCTCTATCCAAGGCACTCTTGCCTCTAGGGAGCCTCCCATGCATGACTATCCGAGTCCTCCCGACTCTAGCCATGACTCCTTGCTTACCTATCCGAGCCATCCCGACTCTAGGCAAGACTTTTTACTTGGCTATCCGAGTCACCCTGATTCTAACCAAGACTTCATGCCTTTTACAAGGACTTCCTAGTGTGATCATGTGAATGCAAATGATGCAAACAATCAAATCAACATAGAACATGTGATCAATACATTCTATGGCACAAATAGACCTAAACATGTGATATCACAAGTAATCAAGTCTAGATGCAAAATACGAGAATAAAAACCTAAGCATGTGAAACACCAAACACATAAGCTCAAAGTCTCATTCACATATACAACACTTGAATCAAAATATATTCATGAAGTACAAATTCAAGATGCTATCAATATACAATTAAATGCTAGATATATGAGATTAAAATCAATCAATATTCTAGTCAAAAATATAGAGCAAGGATTTGAGATTTACATCAATCAAAACCTAGATTCTCTAAATCACAAACAAATACACAAATCCTAGATTTCATCAATCAAAGGATCAAATCAAATCTCAAGGTCATTTATCACAAAATTAATTCAATTAAGTTCCAAACAACCTAAGATGCCATTCTAATCATAATACAACTCACAAACATATGTAAAACCTAGAATCATAGAAACTAGTCAACATTAGTCCACAAATTGACTTTCAATTAGAATGATAATCAAGCTATCTTTCTCAATAGCTTTTACCAAACATAAACATAGATATAGAAGAAGAAACCCCAAGCAAATGGAAGGTCAAAAAGAAAGAAATCCCAAAGATAAGTCCAATACCTTGGATTCTATAGCTGGTTCGGAAATCAGTGTGTGACCACAAGAAATCTTGTTCAAACAGCCACCAAACCACTTGGAGATGATAGAGGACTCAAATACAAACACTCTCCAACTTGAATCACTCAAATCCGACTCCAGATAAGGAAGATATGGTGTTTTGAAAATCTGAAAAACTGGAGAGAATTCCTTACGGGAAAACCAAATTTTTCTTCTTAAAATTTCAAATGGAGAGAGAGAGGGAAGATATAGGAAGAGAGAGAAGACAAAACCGGCCAATTGTGTGAGGCCATGTCACCCCCTGGCCGTGCGGGGCACGTGGCCCACACGGGGGCAGAGACCCCTCAAGGCCATGGGGCCCACGGCCACACACACGGCCAGCCCAAGTGGCCTCACAGCCTGGGCTGTCTTCTCGCGCGCTCCCTCGGTTATTCAGCCCGTATCTTGGGCATCCGAACTCCGATTTCGAATCCGTTTTCAGATTACAAACCGTGACTCTCTCACGCATGACAATGACTACACAACTTTGAAAAACGGTTGAGAAATCATCTTGGAAAATGTTGATGAAGTCAACCCAACGAATGAGAACGAAAAGTAGCGTAGCTACATCGTTAGGACTCAAAACTACATGAATGAGTAACCGAAATGACCGGAACTCAATAATGAATCATAATAGAGCATATTCAAGTCCAAATACAAAAATATGAAAACATACAAATACAAAGACACACACATATGCTAGTTTCCGGACATAGTCCTAAAAAATGCAAAACATAAAGTTTATCAACATAATATGAATGCATGAGCATATTTTGCCAAGTGTGTGAAAGTGATATATAAATGAAATTAAATCATGAAGGAACACACAAGAATGCTATGTGTGTGTGTGTGTGCCTAGCCTTGTAAGAGATATGAGATCCTTTAATACCTTTGTTGACCAATGATGCACGAATCTCTTAAAAGCCGGCTTCTTGAATGAATTGTGGTTGAGACGTCCTTCGTCTTCTTAATTCTTCAATATACTAACCACTAAACAATACAAGAGAAACACGTTTTGATATGGAATTGATGCCAACACAAACTATAAACCTTACAACAAATAATAAAGTCTAGATGCAAAATACAAGAATAAAACCTAAATCATGTGAAACATCAAACACATAAACTCAAAGTCTCATTCACACATACAACACTTGAATCAAAATATATTCATGAAGTACAAGTTCAAAATGCAATCAACATACAATAAAATGCTAGAAATATGAGATTTAATCAATCAATATTCTAGCCAAAAATACAGAGCAAGGATTCAAGATATAAATCAATCAAATCCTATAATGCTCTAAAACACAAACAAAATTAAATAATCCTAGATTTCATTAATCAAAGGATCAAATCAAATCTCAAGGTCATTTATCACAAAATTGATTCAATCAAGTTACAAACAACCTAAGATGCCATTCTAATCACAATACAACTCACAAACATATGTAAAACCTAGAATCATAGAAACTAGTCCACATTTGTCTATAAATTGACTTTCAATTAGAATGATTATGAAGCTATCTTTCTTAATAGCTTTTACCAAACATAAACATACATATAGAAGAAGAAACCCCAAGCAAATTGAAGGTTAAAAAGAAAGAAATCCCAAAGATTAGTCCAATACCTTTGATTCAACAACTGGTTCGGATTTCAGTGTGGAACCACTAGAAAACTCGACCAATCAGCTACCAAACCACTTGGAAATGATAGAGGACTCAATTACGAACGTTCTCCAATATGAATCACTCAAATCTAATTTCGGATGAGGGAGATATGATGTTTGGAAGATGAGAAAATTCAGAGGAGAAGACTGACGGGATTCTTGCAAAATTTTCTTCTTGAAAATCAAAGGGAGAGAAAGGAGGGAAATAAAAGGAGGAGAGAGAGAAGAGATTCTGGGCCAATCAGGTGAGGTCACATCACCCCAGGCTGTGGGGGGTGTGTGGGCCTCACGGGGGCAGAGAGTCCCTCTGGCCGCTCCCTCACGGCTTGGGCCAAGTGGCCTCACGGCGACACATCTCTCACGCGCGCTCCCTCGGTTCTTCAACCGTATCTTGGGCATCCAAACTCCGATTTCAAATCCATTTTTGGATTACGAACCATGACTCTCTTACGCACGACGAAGACTACACAACTTTGAAAAATGGTTGAGAAATCATCTTGGAAAATGAAGATGAAGTCAAATCAACGAATGAGAACGAAAAGTAGCGTAGCTACATCGTTTGGACTCGAAACCTTATGAATGAGTAACCGAAATGACCGGAACTCAATAAGGAATCATAATAAACCATATTCAAGTCCAAATACAAAAATATGGAAACATACAAATACAAAGACACACACATATGCTATTTCCTAGACATAGTCCAAGAACATGCAATAAGCAAAGTTTGTCAAGATAGTATAAATGCATGAGCATATATTATCAAGTACGTGAATGTGTTATATCAATAATGTTTAACCATGAAGGAACACACAAGGATGCCATGTGTGTGTGTGTGCCTAGCCTTGTAAGAGATATGAGGTCTTATATTACCTTTGATGATCAATGAAGCACATATCTCTTTAATGCCGGCTTCTTGCAAGAATTGTGGTTGAGACATTCTTCGTCTTCTAAAATCTTCAATATATGAACCACTAAACATTACAAGAGAAACATGTTTTGATATGGAATTAATGCCAACACAAACTATAAACCTAACAATACCCCGACCAAGGCAGTAGGAATGCCATATGGTCTTTCCTGGTCTTGAGGCGATCAGTAATGGTGAAATTTGCAAGGCAAACTCAGGAGAATCATGTAGGAGAACAAAATTGACTTTATTGAATTTCTCAAGAAGCGAATACAAAGCAAATTCGGGGTACACATTTAGAAATATACCAACTGTAAGGATTCCTATTTATTGATTGGCTTGTTTCGTGGACAAACCACATGTGGGGTTTATTGTAAGGGTAGCTTAGGTATTGGTATTCAAGCTCAAGGCCCTTTCAAGACCTCATCTTGATAAGCACCAAAGGTAAATTTCTAGTGCTTACGTGCTTTGAAGAGATCTAGTTGCACACACACACAACTCATGCATAAATGTTATTCTTATATGTTGTGTGTTTTCATATGTGTGCATTCATAATTGTTGAATATCTCTTCATGCATGTTTATTTAATTGCATCTAGTTTATTGAAATGCCATGACATGTTTAGGCATTAGGATGCAAAGTCATGAATTTTATTCATGCATGTTTGAATTGAGTGCATCTTGTTCAATGATAATGCCATGACATGTTAGGCATTAGGATGCATTCAATACCCCCACTTGCACTTCATGATTAGTCTTAAGTGTGGTGTAATTCGCTTCCGTTTGTGTGATCGGAAACGTCCGCGCTTGCACGATGGTGTGCATGTCTTAGCGCGATGGTTGACCACTTGAGAAGGTCTCATTCTTCTCTTGGATAAGTGGTAGTTTTGGTTTGGTTGTTTGGAGTAGAGTGTCTAGTTTCAAAAGATTGGATTTCAATGTTTAAATGATTTTCAAAACTGACCTATGTATGGTCTTGTGGCCATAACTTTTTACACAAAGCTTCAAAATGAGTTTTGAAAATTTTTGTACAAACTAGACACCCATACCTTTCCAACGGTATATTATTCGTAATATTTCAAGACCGTTTGGATTGGTTTTAAAATCTCCAAAGTTACAACCAAAACAGGGCAACTCTGTTGTTGTCCGTTTCTGACCTTTGGTCACTCAATTGACTATACCTTTCTCTACAGAAATCAAAATGTCATTCTATAACAACATGTAGAAATTAGACATCCATACCTTTCCAACGATATATATACGAAAGGTTTCGATATCGTTTGGTCATGTTTCGAAGCGCTCGAATCTTGAGTCGCTGCACTGACGCGAGTACCGCGAAAATACCCATATTTTTTCCATTTCTTCCAAAACGACATAGTTTCACTTGGGCATTATAAATACATATCTTTCTCATCATTTTGATGGTAGAGCCATAAAATCAAACCCTAGAGAGAGAGGCTCCATATTCTTGAGAGAGAAAGAGAGACTTGAGAGAAAAAGCTTAAAGATTACATCTTTATCTCTCTAAACCCATTCCCACATGCACAAATCATTATCTAAGTATCATCTAGGAACATCTAGTATGTGCTAATGCATGGGTCTTCTTCAACACACATGGTATGATTTGTTGAACACTAATTTCATTTAATCTTAATGTTTTTACTTATCAATTTTATCTCATTTATTACTTGTATATGTTTAGATTAATTTCTACATACATGATTGAGATTATGTGTTGATTGGGTTATTTTTGATAGCTAGGATTTTACATGTTTATCTAACATCTAGCTAATTAATCTCATTATATGATTGAGATTATTTTTGATAGCTATTGTATTTAGGATTGGTCATCCTTAACATAGCTAAAGTTGTATGCCATGTCATATAGCTATTTTGATATCTAGGATTGATTTTATTGTCATCATATAATCCTAGATAAGCATCTAAGGTTCCCTAGCTTTATTTGCTCTTTGAATATTCATTGCATATTCACATAGGGTGTTTGAACTCTTCCGAGAAGTAAGTCTTGTGTGATAGACCGGGATTAGGTCGGACATCGGGATTAGGTGGTCACATGAGCAAATTGGACTAGGTCCACTTTTACAGGCCTGCGGGTAGTGGTAGCGGGATATTGGCCGAGATTAGGCCGTCAAACCTGGATTAGGTTGTATACGTTATCACAATTAGTGGATTCGAGGTTCGAGTGTGGCGCACTTACCAGCACGTGGTTTTTCCCGTGAGGGTTTCCACGTAAAAATCAAGTATCGTTTATATTTCCGCACCATATTACACTTGATTATTATATTGTCTAGTTTGGGGCATTTTCATAAATTTGACTAAACGCGAAAATTGGGTAATAACGATTAAAATCTATTCACCCCCCCTCTAGATAGTTTTATACACACCGTTAATTTGTTTCACCAACCAAAATAAATTCTTCTTCAAACTCTAAGGGTAAAACCTTTTAAGGTGATCGGCATTCCAAGTGTGGTCTACCAGGTAACCATCCATGTCTTCTAACTTGTAAGCCCCCTTTCGAACCACTATTTTTATCAGGTAGGAACCTTCCCAGCTGGGGGCTAGTACCCTGTCAGACCTCTTCTAGGTATTCTGGGTCACCTTCTTAAGAACCAAGTCCCATTCTTTAAAGTTTCGAATTTTCACCTTTCTATTGAAACATCAGGCTATCTTGCTCCGGTAGGCTGCTATCCGTTCTACAGCCCTGTCTTTCTATAAACTATTGGTAAATGATAAGACGTGCGTGCGAGTGTTTTTACCCTTTCGCAAGTATACGAATCGTTTGCCACATATAATGGTTATAAGTAAGGGTATCGTTCCCACGAGGAGGTTGGTACACGTAAGTCAGTTCTACATCTTATGTTATAAAATAATCTATTTACACTAATTACAAGTGCATGAAAAGTAAATGAGGATGGTCGCAAGTAAGCTAGCAACTAAACTAATGCACGACGATTACACTAAAATGGCATAAAGATTGAATTACACTAATATGGAAAACTAAAAGCGATGCGAATCCTATGATTAAGGATATGCAATCTCTATACTACAATGACAATTATAATTAACCTAAACTAACTAGATTGGCAACTAAGTAAGCAAGTAAATTAACAACTAAAGCAATACAATTAAGTTACACTAAATTAACTACAACTAACTAAATTATCATTAACTAATCTAACTAACTAATTCTTGCAAAGGTTATGCAAGATTGAAGATGCAAATGATGAGGGATATATTAATTGATCTCAATTAAGCACCTTTGTTCTATGGCATATGCAATATAATCCTACCACTCAATTACCATCAACTAATGGTTATAGAATGACAATAATAGAGGGATTTACCACCTAGAACATGAGAACTAGTCAATAAGCATGAACATGCAATTACTAACTCAATCCTTTCCATTAGAGCTAATCAATGTTGTAAAACAAGTCTACATGTTACCAATGATCAATCAACAACATGTATCCATTCAATCAAGCTCAAATCAACATTTAATAACTTAAGATGGATATAGTAAAGGTAAGATCAATTAATTACAAGATAAATCATATAAAATCCATCCCTCAACATTGAAGGTGTTTTACACATACATGTTTCATGAACTACAAATAAAAAAAGAGAAGTAAGAGAGTAAGAAGAAACCACAAGTTGGCAAGCTTCTTGTTCTTCACTTGAGCACCATGCCTTCTTCTTTAAAGCTAGGAAATCCACATGAAACCATGTAGTGTTAAGGTGGAGGGTTATTGGTAGAGTTCTAAGCTATTCTAGGGTTTCTAAGCTATTCTTGTGTAATTTAGGTTTTTAGTTCGAAATTAGGGATTGTGTTTAAGGTTACAAAAGATGCATATTTATATTAGGGAAGGATTGGGCAAGCTTTGGATGAAATATCTGTAGGGAAAAACACGTGCACATAGGGAAGCGAGACTAAAATACGTTTAGTATATTTCAAAAAAATTCCTTTTTAAAGATGAACCTTAACCCATGATTAATTAATATATAACAAAAGATATTGTACCTTTGTCATGTGATACGAATGACATTGCATCGATGGTAATCCGCAAGATCTTCCAATCCAATCACGAACGTGAATCACCTAGGAGCGTGGTCTCCCTTTCTTTGAATTGTGTACCTGAGGATGGATAACAAAAATTTTTCTTTTTCGTTAGTCACAAAAACTCCCAAGAGATAACAAAGAACGTTCCGGTCACTTTTGAATTCTCAATCTTTTGATCGAAATTCGCGTGAACCTAATTCGAAGTTGTGCACAAAACCTTTTGATATAAAAGCTACTAGTGCACTATCGAAATAAAACGTTCTCTTCTCTCTTTTTCCACTTGGCCGAATTCTCACACTAGTCTAAGAGTTGGATTCTATTTTTCAAGCTAAAGAAAAATAACTCTCAAAAAATTATTAGGGTTGCCGAATATATTATATATATATTTATGGTGCGATTTCCTTGCACAATATATTAAATATATCTCTTGTGCGATTTCATTGCACAATATATTATATATATCTAGTACAAAATCTTTGCAATCTATATTCTATATCGTTGCACCATTAAACCTACATATATATATATATATATATATATTATTTAGGACACGAATTCAACTTTCCTTATATATTATCCATAGTGCACAAATTCAATTGCCTATATTATATATAGTCATCCACGAATTCTCTTGCCTATTAAATATATATAGTCATGCACGATTCTCTTGCCTATATTAAAGGGTGACCGAATTCTATTCCTTAGAATATAAGGTGATAGCCTAAATCTTCTCCCAAGTAGGATTTATGCCTTGTAGCCTAAATCCTAACCCTAGGTAGATTTCTTATCTTTGGCCTAAATCCTCACACAAGGAGGATTTGTGTTTTCACCAAAGACTCATATCATTCTTTTGAATTCCAAACCCTAATCCAACTCTTTAGTGTATTTGTGACTATATCAAAGACTTCCTAATTTGACTAGATAAATAAATCCTTTATTTATCTACTTACCAAATAAAGTCTTTTATATTTATTATACTACCACAATAGTATACTACTAAGAAACATATTTCCTAGTCAGAAAAAGATTTTGATTTTTAATTAAATAATTAATTAATTAATCAATTAATTAATTTTCATTTAATCAAATAATTAAATAAAATAATATATTAGACTTTTATTTAAGCCTTGCCGCCCATATATATATATATATATATATATGGCCCATATATTATTTTCTCATGTCATTTAATCCATTGGACCTTAATTAAAAGGCCCATATGTGAATTAGACCCATTCTTACTAAAAGAAACAAGTCCACATGCCTTAATACAATTCTAGATGGACTCATAAATTAGTCCGGTAGAATATATCAAGTGATCCATGCAAGTCCGTGTGGATTGGGGATCTTAACGGGCTATCTAAATTTAAGCTTCAATAGACATAACCCAATCACAATCAGCAAATGATTCACTTAGGTTCGATCTATTAATTTTAGTTCATTCCACTAAAGAACTAAAATTCCACTCTTAAATAAAGATAGAACACGCAAATGTTTCTCATTCATACCCTAGACAATCTTATAGGAGATGGTGAATCCTCGTGAAGAATATCAGTAATCGCCAAGTGCTCATAGACCGTCTATAGCTCTCCAAGTTACCATATTTCCTCATATGACCACATTTTGAACTTGGATATATATAATGACTTATCTAGAAGTCATCTTTCAATAGTCACTATTGAAAACTCAACGTTAAGATTTAATATCCAAAACCTCAAAACATCCATATGATGATATTCTACTCTCATTTAATAAATGGAGCCACGATGTCCATATTTATAAATGAAGTTCTCTATCGATTAACAAATGAATACCACCAAACTATCGAGGATAGACTATGCTATATAATCGTACTCCTTGATAGCTCAACTGATAACACTTGCAACCATAAGTCCATCTTTTATCTTAGGATTAAGATAGACTCTCCGATTGTCCAGATAATGAAAAGACTTTTATCTACTAACGGTTCTAGATAAAGTATTTCATTGTGATCCAGTTCAATGCACCCAGTGCACTAGATTCTTTTACTCGAAGGACCCTCCAATGATTTTAGACTCATCATAACACATTTGATCCCACTCAAATGCTTGTAAAAGAATTCTACAACTTTAACAAGATAAAGGTGCCCAACTTTTAATTTAAGTTGTGAACATTATTCAAGACTAACTAAAGAATTATGTCTACCTTATATATATCCAGATGTACGAACAATTCTTCTTTTCTCATAGTCTTTTGACCTTATGATTATTTAGTTTTGACAATTATAATATTCAATCTATAAATGCTATAAGATTTGTTTAAAATAAAAATCACTTTAATAATATGAAAAGATTGTCAAATACAATATTACACTCTTGCTATTGAGCATAATCCTAACAATATCTTCCAAGTTGGTCGAGCTCGCGGGTTTGGATCCCCTGCCTCGTGAGTTATGTCTCTTCGGCATGAAGTCGTGGAGATTTACGGAAGTTGGCCGCGAGTTCAGTCTCCCTAGTCAGCGGGAATGTTCTAGCAGCATGAAACCGTGAAGTCTTCGCGGGTTTGGATGTCTTTGGACGTGAAAGAACCCGCTGGAAGTGAGCTTGAAGCTTGCATTTCCATGGAGTTTGGAGGAAATGAAGGAGAGGAAAATCACGTCCATAGGAGGCTCAAAGTGGGCCCATTGTGACTGGAGGGATGGTGGACATCGATCTGGGCTGAACGGTGTCAGAAAACTGGCCAAAAAATGGCTGGAACTGCTCGAGTCTATCACGGGTTGAAGATGGGTCGAACCGGGTCGAAGGGCAAACGGATCAAGTTGGCTGAAGGTAGGGGACGACATGACGTCAACGTGATGACGCGCCAGAACCGATTCTACAAATGCCACTGTAAATTAACCTATTCTGCCTCCGTTATACTAAAGGGACGTGCGAGTCTGGTGACCCTATTGCAAGTGCACAAGTCGTTGAACTAGTGTAGTGAGCAAGTAAGGGTATCGTTCCCACTAGGTAAGCAATGTATGAATGCTCAATTTAGCTCCACTCTACAATTCTTTAATCAAGCTAAAGCAAGTTTTAATTAAAGTAACTATTGACTAACAATTTAACTATGCTAAGATTGAAATTGGCTAAGTAACAATTACAACTACTTGATTCAAATTCTAAATTAAGAGTTGTTAAGGGAATAGATTCATTCAAGTATAACCCTAATACCTAATCAATCATTCATTAGGTTTAATCATCTTTTCCTAACATGCATCTATTCATGTAATTTATTAAGCACTAAATTCTCAACTCTAATCACAATCTAAGGTTAGAGAAGTAATCAAAGGAGAATTATTCCATTGCTAGTAGAGAATTATAAGTTAATAATGTAAGGTTCATGATTTGTATTGGCTTGATTCCATTGCAAAACACTCTATATTTGTATTAGTTGTTGCTTAGGATATTCTTTGAAGAAAGGAAGCTTAAAAAGTGAAGAGCAACGTCTAGTGCAAAAGTCGTCTTCAAGAGGTGAAAAGCGTCAAAGGTATATCTTGACTTCCTATCCTTTTGCAAGGCGTTAGAGCACACACACACAATTCATACATGTGTGTCCCTGCATCGTGGTTCAAACATTTGGTATAACACATTCACACATCTCATAGTATGCACATGCATTGATCTTGTATAGACAAACATTGTGAAATTGCATGCTTTGTGACTATCTCTTTGATATGGCATGCTTGTGTGAATTTGTGTTTATTTGCTTGTGTGTTTTGTATTTTAAACTTGAATATATTCTTATTTGATTCCTTATTGAGTTCCAGTTGTTTCGGTTACTCATTCATAAGGTTTCGAGTCCAAACGACTTAGCTATGCTACTTTGCGTTCTCATTCATTGAGTTGACTTCATCGTCATTTTCTGAGATGATTTCTCAACCATTTTTCAAAGTTTTTAGTCATAGTCATGCATGAGGGAGTCACGGTTCATAATCCAAAAACAGATTCGAAATCAGAGTTCGGATGCCCAAGCTACGGCTGAAGAACGTGAGGGAGCGCGCGAGAGGCAAGCATGGCCAAAGGCCATGCATTGGCCACCACGTGTGGAGCCCGTGGGACCCAAGGCCAGAGCACCCCTCTGGTCCAGTGTGGCCCATACGCTCCCCACAGGGTGCTGACATGGCAGCCTCTAATTGGCTCCCGTCATCCTCTCTCTTCTCCATCTCTTTTCCCTCCATTTATATTCGAAATCCCGAGCATAATTCTTTACAATATTTTATTTCTTATTTTGATCATATCTCTCTCATTTCAACTCCGAATTGAGTGATTCAAAAGCCAAAATTGTTGGTCTTGAAGAGAGCTACAAACCCCAAGCATTTTTAGATCCATTTGAGTTCATCATTTTTCCCAGTGATCTGATTTCAGTACGAGACTCAACTTTTGTATGTGAAACTTCTTCTCACTTCATCTTTTGATCATCTCTTTTAATCTTCCTAATTGATAGATGATATGTGTTTAGAATGTTGTTAGATCATATTCTAGGGGTGGTTGATCTATTGATTGTTGAGTTTTAGCCATTTTATTTCAATTGAACATATATTGCTAAACTTGACCTATCTTGATATTGATTCTAGAAATACTTTTTGTTCTTGAACTTGATTGTTGATTTCTAGGTTTTTGTCACATGTTCATGAACTAAGATTTTTGATTGTGCTATCTATCATTTAAATCTAGTTCGTTTTTGGATTGAATATGTTGTGGATTTCAAGTGTTAACTTGTTCACTTGATTTCAAAGCTAGTTTTGTGATTTTTATTGAAAACTTGTTACTCTAGCTTTGATTGACATGTTTAGGTTTCTAGATATTTTTGTGAATGACTTTGAATGTATAATCTAGACTTCTAATCACATGTTCATAAGAATTAGCTAAATTTGCTTGTGAGCTTGATTTGTGCAAATCTAATTCTTCATAGAGTGTGTTTGATCTACTTGCTCTATTTACTTGTGTTTGCATCATTTGCATCACTTAGATCATTGCCTTATGAAAGGTTGAAGTCTCTTGCAAAGTGAGTGAAGCTTTGTCTTGAGCAAGAAGTCTTGGCTAGGAAAGTGTTCCGGATAGCCAAGCAAGAAGCCTTGATTAGAGTCAGGAGGACTCGGATAGTCAAGCAAGAAATCTTCCTAGAGACGTGAGCGTCTTGGATAGGAAGTTGCTTTCTAGAGGTGTAGGATACATCTTGGATAGGAAGTAGGCTTGGTAGTTCACTTGCCCGAGGGTAGATTAGGAGGTGATAGCTTGAGCGGATATCATTGTAGGGAAAAATAAACAAATAAAAGTGTTACACGCAGCGGAAGCGATACTAAAGACGATTTAGTGACTTTTAAAATTTTTCCTTTATGAACCTTAAACCCTTTTAATCAATAAACATGCATATATATCAACAAAAGTAAATTACCTCTTGTCGCGTGATCCGATTGACTTACGTCGATGGTAATCCGCAAGACCTTCAATCCGAGCACGAACGTGGATCACCTAGGAGCGTGGTCTCCCTTTCCTTTGAATTGCAAACCTGTGAATGGACCAAACAAATACTTTCTATTCTTTGTTAGTCACAAAACAATCAAAAGAATGTCAAAATTATTCCGGTCACTTTTGAGTTCTCAATCTTATGATCGAAACTCGCGTGAACCTAGATCGATATCGTATACACAAGCTTATTGATGTTTAAGCAATTGTATACTATCAAAGAATAATTTTTCACTCCTTTTTGTCTCTCTAGAATAAAAACTCTCTTAGAATTAAGAAGAAGAAGAAAGAAAATAAAAACTCAAGCACCAATTAATTGATGTGGCCGAACCCTATAAGAACATATATATAGGTTGGCCGAATTTTTCTTCTTTTTCCTTTAGGGTTGCCGAATTCTATGTAGTATATAATTAGGGTTGGCCGAATTTCATCATGTCACTTATATAGGGTGACTAAAATTCAACCCTAATTCTTTTTAACTTTATAGACTTCAAACCCTAATCCAACTCTTTTATTTTTATTCTTTTATTTGACTAAATAAAAAAGACTCCTTATTTGATTAAATAAATAATACTAATTTATTTATTTACTTATCAAACAAGTCTTTTACTTTTAGGAAAGATTTGTTTCTTTAATTAAACAATTAATCAATAAATCAATTAATTCTTTATTTAATTAAAACAAATGAAACAAAATAATATTTTTAGGTTAAAACCTTAACCTAGCCGCCCCACTTATATAAGATGGGCCTAATATTATTTTCCTATTTCATTTAATCCATTGGACTTTAAATAAAAAGCCCACATGTGAACCAGACCCATTCTTACTAAAAGAAACAAGCCCACATGTCTTTCATTAATATATTAATATAATTGAGCAGCCCATTACTTAAATAATGTGCAAATTATATTCTTAATATATTAAATGCAATTCTAGATGGACCCTTAAATTGGTCCGGTAGAATATATCAAGTGATCCATGCAAGTCCGTGTGGATTGGGGATCTTGGCGGGCCATCTAAATTTAAGCTTCAATAGACATAACCTAATCACAATCAACAAATGATTCACTTAGGTCCGATCCATTAATTTTAACTCATTCCACTAAAGAGCTAAAACTGAACTCTTAAATAAAGATAGAAAAGGAAGATGCTCCTCATTCATACCCTAGACAATCATATTGGAGATAGTGTATCCTCGTGATTAATATCAGTAATCGCCAAGAGTTCATAGACCGCCTATAACTCTCCAAGTTACCATATTTACTCATATGACCACGTTTTGAACTTGGATATTTTGACTTGTCCAGAAGCCATGTTTTCAATAGACACTATTGAAAACTCAACGTTGAGATTTAATATCCAATTACCTCAAAACATCCATATGATGATATTATACTCTCATTTAATTAAATGGAGCCACGATGTCCATATCTATAAATGAAGTCCTCTATCGATTAACAAATGAATATCACCAAATTATCGAGGATAGACTATGCGATATAATCGTACTCATTGATAACTCAAATGATATCACTTGCAACCATAAGTCCATCATTTATCTCAGGATTAAGATAGACTCTCCGATTGTCCTGATAATGAAAAGACTATTATCTATTGACGGTTCTAGATAAAGCTTTTCATTGTGATCCAGTTCAATGCACCCAGTGCACTAGATCCTTTTGCTCGAAGACACTCCGATGATTTTAGACTCATCATATCTCATTTGATCCCACTCAAATGCTAGCAAAAGAATTCTACAACTTTAACAAGATAAAGGTGCCCAACCTTTAACTTAAGTTGTGAACAATATTCAAGACTAACTAAAGAATTGTGTCTACCACATACATATCCAGATGTACGAACAATTCTTCTTTTCCCATAGTCTTTAGACCTTATGATTATTTACTTTGACAATTATAATATAAACTATAAATGCTATACGATTTGTTAAACCAGAAATCACTTTATTAATATGAAAAAGATTGTTAATTACAACATTACACTCTTGCTATTGAGCATAATCCTAACAATCTCCCACTTGCGCTATAGCAAATGTGTCATATCTCTCAAGCCCATATTCTCTAGATGCCCATCGAAACTCTTCTGAGGTAGAGCCTTTGTGAAGGGATCCGCTAGATTTTCTGCTGACGCGATTTTGGTAATCGTCACGTCACCTCTTTGAACAATCTCCCTTAAAAGATGATACTTTCTTTCAATGTGTTTACCTCTCTTGTGACTTCTTGGTTCTTTCGAATTAGCCACTGCTCCACTGTTGTCACAGTAGATAGTGATCTGCTTATTCGCACTAGGAACCACTTCTAAGTCAATCAAGAATTGGCGGAGCCAAACAGCCTCTTTGGCAGCTTCGCATGCAGCAACATACTCAGCTTCCATGGTGGAATCAGCAATACAAGATTGCTTGATACTCCTCCATATAACTGCTCCTCCTCCAATAGTAAACACAGCCCCTGATGTGGATTTTCTGGAGTCAGAATCTGATTGGAAATCAGAATCTGTATACCCAACGGGAACCAAATCCCCTCCAGAGTATACAAGCATATTATCTCTCGTTCTCTTAAGATACTTGAAAATATGCTTGACTGCCGTCCAGTGATCAGGTCCAGGTTTCGATTGAAACCTGCTAACTATGCCAACAGCAAAACAAATATCTGGTCTAGTACAAAGCATTGCATACATGAGACTTCCAACTGCCGAGGCATATGGAACTCTACTCATGAATTGCTCTTCATGCTCATTCTTAGGAACTTGTTCCTTAGAAAGCTTGATTCCATGTCTGAAAGGTAACATACCTTTCTTGGAATCCTGCATGGAAAACCTAGACAAGATTTTGTCTATGTATGAAGCTTGGGATAATGCAATCGTTCTATTCTTTCTATCCCTTATTACTTGGATACCTAGAATAAAACTTGCTTCTCCTAAGTCCTTCATATCAAATTGTTTTGCTAACCATTCTTTTACTGATGTCAATACACCTACATCGTTTCCAATGAGTAGTATATCATCAACATAAAGAATCAGGAAAACCAACTTGTCGCCTTTAATCCTCTTGTATACACAAGGTTCGTCAGGATTTTGAATAAATCCAAAACCTTTGACAGCTTGATCAAACCTTATGTTCCAGGATCTGGATGCTTGCTTTAATCCATATATGGATTTCTGCAACTTGCATACCTTATCCACTTGGCCTTTTTCAATGAATCCCTCTGGTTGCATCATGTAGATGCTTTCGTCAAGACTTCCATTTAGGAAAGCTGTCTTGACGTCCATTTGCCAAATCTCTAAATCTAAAGATGCTGCAATGGATAAGAGTATCCTAATGGATTTAAGCATGGCCACAGGAGAGAAGGTTTCCTCGTAATCGATACCTTCTTTCTGTGTATACCCTTTAGCTACCAATCTAGCTTTAAAGGTTTCCACCTTTCCATCCATACCTCTTTTCCTCTTGTATACCCACTTGCACCCAATGGGTTTTATCCCTTTAGGCAAGTCTACAAGGGACCAGACTTTGTTATCGAACATAGATTCAATCTCGGATTGCATTGCCTTTTGCCAATGGCGACTATCAACATCCTCCATAGCTTCCTTGTACGTATAGGGATCATCGTCGTCCGGGAGATTCTCCACTGATTCTCCCAGACCGATGTATCTTTCGGGTTGTGTTCTAACCCTCCCACTACGACGAGGAATGGTAGGTTGTTGATCTTGTGTTGGATCGGAACTTACAATTGGGTTAGGTTGTGTAACCTCTCGTGGAATTGTATCTCCTGACATCTCATTCAGGACAATTCTACTTCTAGGCACAAAATCATTCATATAGTCCTTTTCCAGAAATTTAGCATTTGTCGAAACAAATACTTTAAGATCTGAAGGACTATAGAAATAATATCCTTTAGTTTCTTTTGGATACCCTACAAATATACATGTTTCTGAACGGGACTCCATCTTTTCTGTCTTTCCTTTTAACACATGCGCAGGACAACCAAATATCCTTAAGTGTTGTAAACTAGGCTTGCGCCCAGTCCACAACTCATGCGGTGTTTTAGGAACAGACTTAGATGGTACATCGTTTAGAATGTATATAGCAGTTTGTAAAGCATATCCCCAAAAAGAAATAGGAAGCGTTGAATAACTCAACATAGACCTAACCATATCCAAAAGATTTCTATTTCTCCTTTCTGCTACCCCATTCTGTTGAGGTGTACCTGGTGCAGAAAACTGAGAAACTATCCCATTATCAATAAGATATTGCTGAAACTCACCAGATAGATATTCTCCACCATGATCAGATCTCAAGATTTTTATGTGTTTCTCAAGCTGATTTTCCACTTCAGCTTTGAATGCTTTGAACATGTCAAAAGCATCCGACTTATGTCTCATGAGATACACATAACCAAATCTTGAGTAATCATCCGCGAAGGTGATGAAGTACTCATATCCACCTCTAGCTTGAATGCTCATAGGTCCACATACATCAGTGTGTATCAATCCTAAACATTCAGTGGCTCTTGCACCTTTGGCAGAGAACGTCCTTTTGGTCATTTTACCTTCCAAACAAGATTCACAAGTTGGTAGATCATCAACCTTTAAGTCACTTAAAGGTCCGTCACTTACCAATCTTTTAATCCTACTAAGGTTAATATGACCTAAGCGTAAATGCCAAAGGTAGGTTTCATCTGTTGATAATTTTACTCTTTTATGATTAGGTTCCGTTATTTCTGTGTCTAACGAGTGAGAGATATTTCTATGCAAAAAGTATAGACCGTTTTCCAATGTACCTTGGCAAATAATTTTGTCATTCTTACTAATAATAAAAACTTTATTAAAAGTAACCGAATATCCAAATTTATTCAAACAAGAAACTGAAATTAAATTCCTCTTGAATTGAGGTACATAATAAACGTCTATTAAATCTAAATGCCTTCTAGAATCCAAATAAACTCTAATATCTCCCACTGCACTTGCAGACACTAACGTTCCGTTGCCCAAGCGCAAATTGATTTCATTCTTACTCAGCTTTCTCCTTTCTTGAAACCCCTGCAAGGAATAACAAACATGATTAGTGGCTCCTGAGTCTATGATCCAAGAATCTGTAGAATCAGCCAAAAAACATGTTTCTAGATAATTCAAATTACCTTCTTCCTTCTTGTTCTGGGACTTTGGGCAATTTCTCTTCCAATGTCCCTTTTCACCACAAAGGAAGCATTTCCCTTTGATCTTGGTTACTTTCTTGGTCTCCTTCTTGATAGGCCCAAGTTGCTTTTTCTTCTATTGTTTCTTGACCTTTTGACGGGCCTTAACAGTAGCAACTTTACCAACCATATGAATCTCTTGACCTTTGCCTTTCACAAGGATCTTTTCAGCACTTTGAACATCTTGCATCAGGCCTTGTAAGGTGTATTCCTTTTTGTTCAAAGTGTAGTCCAATTTGAACTGATCAAAGGAATCTGACAATGAGTTGACAACCATATCAATCTTTGTCTCACCATCTATCTCAGCGCCATGCAGTTCAGCAATGTTGAGATGTGCTATGACTTTCATCATGTGATCTTTCACAGCCTGTCCAGGTTTCATCCTAAGATTCATAAAAGCAGTCACTGCCTCTCTCTTAGTCGTCCTAGACTTCATAGCAAACATATTTCTAGAGACATCATTATATCAGCAGCGGACTCCATTCCTTCATGCTGCTGTTGCAACACGTCGGAGATAGTGGCCATAATGTAACATTTTGCCATATCATCTGAAGTCTTCCACTGCTCATACTCATCTCTACACATTATGCTAGATTCATTATTAGGAGCAGGTGGTTTAGGAGTAGTTAGAACAAACTTATGTTTTTCACTTTGCAGCAACAACCCAATTTTCCTTTTCCATGTGACATAATTATCTCCAGTTAAAGTGTTATCTTTCAGGATGTTCATAAGTGATGGGGTCATGATTTCTGAATAAAACAAAACATATATAAGTAAATAATCATGATAAAGCACTTTTAAATATTTATCTTGAATTAAATAAATAACTCAATCATAAAATTCAACGGTGATCTAACACCCATAAATGTTACGCCTCCTTTGGGAGTTCGCACCATTTACTAGTTAGACTAGGTCCCACCTAATTGTTAACATAACAACCAGCGTTTTCAATTTTAGCCTTGCAATTTTATTAACAAGAACTCTTGGGAGGATATCAATAAAATTACATTGAGTGTGTTACCAAGATATCGACCCTCAATTTTCTCTCACGAAAATCCCTCCTTGGGGAGTAGATCTCGTTTGAGTCCATTGTCTAGTCTATCCTTGTAAGGAAGTATGTTGCTAAATTCCATTCATGGACGCCCCTTGGGGGGATTACCAATAAATAATAAAGCTCAACTAACCTTGGAGGCCATAGGTGTTACAAAAACACCTTCTCCCACTCAATTATTTAAGGCGTGTGATTAAATCCCATAGAATGATTTACCGAGTTATCTAGATGCCAATTTAGATACCTAAATCATTCAATGCATGTTCATACCAAAAGAGATATATGCGTGGCACTCCTATTCTATATGTCATGTTATCATACAATAACAAATATTGTAATATTTAAGCATAAATTAAATAGCAACAACTTTGGCCCATCCTAGAAAAACAAGTAAATTACAATTTGTCAGGAATACAAGATCTTCAGGTGGCCCATCAACCATACGCTCATCCTTCGGCCTTCTCCCATGGGCGTGCGCAGCCCACAACCCCACAAAGGGGCTGCCTTGCGCAGCCCATAAGGCCACACAAGGCTGCCATGCGCAGCCCACCAAAGTTTGGGCTTGTCATGCGCAGCCCAATCCACTCCTAGGGTGCGCACGGTGCTCGTACTTGGTTCCGGTTGCTTCGTGTCTTCGAATCTCCAAGACCTAAATATATTACGGCAGTATATATATAATAAATACTGCAGTATTAATTTTTTTTTTTTTTTTTATTCACTGCAGTATTTTTACAAACCAAAAACTGCACATACTAAAAATAAATAAATAAAAACTGCAGTAACCCTAAAAAAATACTGCACATATAAAAAAATAAAACCTAGCAATCTACCAAGAAGGAATTATGGCGATAATAGACCACCCTTCTTGTTACAACTCCGAAACAAAAATTACATTGAAAATCTAGGGCCAAAATCGAGCAATAACAAACCACATAAAATATATATAAATCCATACATCACATGTAATTATATATTTGAATACCTAGAGTGCCATCTCTTTCTAAACATGCATAATCACAATAAAAAGAAATAGATCCACGTATATATACGTTAATTAATTAAAAGGGTTCAACCTAGGCTCTGATACCAATTGTAGGGAAAAATAAACAAATAAAAGTGTTACACGCAGCGGAAGCGATACTAAAGACGATTTAGTGACTTTTAAAATTTTTCCTTTATGAACCTTAAACCCTTTTAATCAATAAACATGCATATATATCAACAAAAGTAAATTACCTCTTGTCGCGTGATCCGATTGACTTACGTCGATGGTAATCCGCAAGACCTTCAATCCGAGCACGAACGTGGATCACCTAGGAGCGTGGTCTCCCTTTCCTTTGAATTGCAAACCTGTGAATGGACCAAACAAATACTTTCTATTCTTTGTTAGTCACAAAACAATCAAAAGAATGTCAAAATTATTCCGGTCACTTTTGAGTTCTCAATCTTATGATCGAAACTCGCGTGAACCTAGATCGATATCGTATACACAAGCTTATTGATGTTTAAGCAATTGTATACTATCAAAGAATAATTTTTCACTCCTTTTTGTCTCTCTAGAATAAAAACTCTCTTAGAATTAAGAAGAAGAAGAAAGAAAATAAAAACTCAAGCACCAATTAATTGATGTGGCCGAACCCTATAAGAACATATATATAGGTTGGCCGAATTTTTCTTCTTTTTCCTTTAGGGTTGCCGAATTCTATGTAGTATATAATTAGGGTTGGCCGAATTTCATCATGTCACTTATATAGGGTGACTAAAATTCAACCCTAATTCTTTTTAACTTTATAGACTTCAAACCCTAATCCAACTCTTTTATTTTTATTCTTTTATTTGACTAAATAAAAAAGACTCCTTATTTGATTAAATAAATAATACTAATTTATTTATTTACTTATCAAACAAGTCTTTTACTTTTAGGAAAGATTTGTTTCTTTAATTAAACAATTAATCAATAAATCAATTAATTCTTTATTTAATTAAAACAAATGAAACAAAATAATATTTTTAGGTTAAAACATTAACCTTGCCTCCCCACTTGTATGAAATTGGGCCTAATATTATTTTCTTATTTCATTTAATCCATTGGATTTTAAATAAAACTTTAAATAAAAAGCCCACATGTGAACCAGACCCATTCTTACTAAAAGAAACAAGCCCACATGTCTTTCATTAATATATTAATATAATTGAGCAGCCCATTACTTAAATAATGTGCAAATTATATTCTTAATATATTAAATGCAATTCTAGATGGACCCTTAAATTGGTCCGGTAGAATATATCAAGTGATCCATGCAAGTCCGTGTGGATTGGGGATCTTGGCGGGCCATCTAAATTTAAGCTTCAATAGACATAACCTAATCACAATCAACAAATGATTCACTTAGGTCCGATCCATTAATTTTAACTCATTCCACTAAAGAGCTAAAACTGAACTCTTAAATAAAGATAGAAAAGGAAGATGCTCCTCATTCATACCCTAGACAATCATATTGGAGATAGTGTATCCTCGTGATTAATATCAGTAATCGCCAAGAGTTCATAGACCGCCTATAACTCTCCAAGTTACCATATTTACTCATATGACCACGTTTTGAACTTGGATATTTTGACTTGTCCAGAAGCCATGTTTTCAATAGACACTATTGAAAACTCAACGTTGAGATTTAATATCCAATTACCTCAAAACATCCATATGATGATATTATACTCTCATTTAATTAAATGGAGCCACGATGTCCATATCTATAAATGAAGTCCTCTATCGATTAACAAATGAATATCACCAAATTATCGAGGATAGACTATGCGATATAATCGTACTCATTGATAACTCAAATGATAACACTTGCAACCATAAGTCCATCATTTATCTCAGGATTAAGATAGACTCTCCGATTGTCCTGATAATGAAAAGACTATTATCTATTGACGGTTCTAGATAAAGCTTTTCATTGTGATCCAGTTCAATGCACCCAGTGCACTAGATCCTTTTGCTCGAAGACACTCCGATGATTTTAGACTCATCATATCTCATTTGATCCCACTCAAATGCTAGCAAAAGAATTCTACAACTTTAACAAGATAAAGGTGCCCAACCTTTAACTTAAGTTGTGAACAATATTCAAGACTAACTAAAGAATTGTGTCTACCACATACATATCCAGATGTACGAACAATTCTTCTTTTCCCATAGTCTTTAGACCTTATGATTATTTACTTTGACAATTATAATATAAACTATAAATGCTATACGATTTGTTAAACCAGAAATCACTTTATTAATATGAAAAAGATTGTTAATTACAACATTACACTCTTGCTATTGAGCATAATCCTAACAATCTCCCACTTGCGCTATAGCAAATGTGTCATATCTCTCAAGCCCATATTCTCTAGATGCCCATCGAAACTCTTCTGAGGTAGAGCCTTTGTGAAGGGATCCGCTAGATTTTCTGCTGACGCGATTTTGGTAATCGTCACGTCACCTCTTTGAACAATCTCCCTTAAAAGATGATACTTTCTTTCAATGTGTTTACCTCTCTTGTGACTTCTTGGTTCTTTCGAATTAGCCACTGCTCCACTGTTGTCACAGTAGATAGTGATCTGCTTATTCGCACTAGGAACCACTTCTAAGTCAATCAAGAATTGGCGGAGCCAAACAGCCTCTTTGGCAGCTTCGCATGCAGCAACATACTCAGCTTCCATGGTGGAATCAGCAATACAAGATTGCTTGATACTCCTCCATATAACTGCTCCTCCTCCAATAGTAAACACAGCCCCTGATGTGGATTTTCTGGAGTCAGAATCTGATTGGAAATCAGAATCTGTATACCCAACGGGAACCAAATCCCCTCCAGAGTATACAAGCATATTATCTCTCGTTCTCTTAAGATACTTGAAAATATGCTTGACTGCCGTCCAGTGATCAGGTCCAGGTTTCGATTGAAACCTGCTAACTATGCCAACAGCAAAACAAATATCTGGTCTAGTACAGAGCATTGCATACATGAGACTTCCAACTGCCGAGGCATATGGAACTCTACTCATGAATTGCTCTTCATGCTCATTCTTAGGAACTTGTTCCTTAGAAAGCTTGATTCCATGTCTGAAAGGTAACATACCTTTCTTGGAATCCTGCATGGAAAACCTAGACAAGATTTTGTCTATGTATGAAGCTTGGGATAATGCAATCGTTCTATTCTTTCTATCCCTTATTACTTGGATACCTAGAATAAAACTTGCTTCTCCTAAGTCCTTCATATCAAATTGTTTTGCTAACCATTCTTTTACTGATGTCAATACACCTACATCGTTTCCAATGAGTAGTATATCATCAACATAAAGAATCAGGAAAACCAACTTGTCACCTTTAATCCTCTTGTATACACAAGGTTCGTCAGGATTTTGAATAAATCCAAAACCTTTGACAGCTTGATCAAACCTTATGTTCCAGGATCTGGATGCTTGCTTTAATCCATATATGGATTTCTGCAACTTGCATACCTTATCCACTTGGCCTTTTTCAATGAATCCCTCTGGTTGCATCATGTAGATGCTTTCGTCAAGACTTCCATTTAGGAAAGCTGTCTTGACGTCCATTTGCCAAATCTCTAAATCTAAAGATGCTGCAATGGATAAGAGTATCCTAATGGATTTAAGCATGGCCACAGGAGAGAAGGTTTCCTCGTAATCGATACCTTCTTTCTGTGTATACCCTTTAGCTACCAATCTAGCTTTAAAGGTTTCCACCTTTCCATCCATACCTCTTTTCCTCTTGTATACCCACTTGCACCCAATGGGTTTTATCCCTTTAGGCAAGTCTACAAGGGACCAGACTTTGTTATCGAACATAGATTCAATCTCGGATTGCATTGCCTTTTGCCAATGGCGACTATCAACATCCTCCATAGCTTCCTTGTACGTATAGGGATCATCGTCGTCCGGGAGATTCTCCACTGATTCTCCCAGACCGATGTATCTTTCGGGTTGTGTTCTAACCCTCCCACTACGACGAGGAATGGTAGGTTGTTGATCTTGTGTTGGATCGGAACTTACAATTGGGTTAGGTTGTGTAACCTCTCGTGGAATTGTATCTCCTGACATCTCATTCAGGACAATTCTACTTCTAGGCACAAAATCATTCATATAGTCCTTTTCCAGAAATTTAGCATTTGTCGAAACAAATACTTTAAGATCTGAAGGACTATAGAAATAATATCCTTTAGTTTCTTTTGGATACCCTACAAATATACATGTTTCTGAACGGGACTCCATCTTTTCTGTCTTTCCTTTTAACACATGCGCAGGACAACCAAATATCCTTAAGTGTTGTAAACTAGGCTTGCGCCCAGTCCACAACTCATGCGGTGTTTTAGGAACAGACTTAGATGGTACATCGTTTAGAATGTATATAGCAGTTTGTAAAGCATATCCCCAAAAAGAAATAGGAAGCGTTGAATAACTCAACATAGACCTAACCATATCCAAAAGATTTCTATTTCTCCTTTCTGCTACCCCATTCTGTTGAGGTGTACCTGGTGCAGAAAACTGAGAAACTATCCCATTATCAATAAGATATTGCTGAAACTCACCAGATAGATATTCTCCACCATGATCAGATCTCAAGATTTTTATGTGTTTCTCAAGCTGATTTTCCACTTCAGCTTTGAATGCTTTGAACATGTCAAAAGCATCCGACTTATGTCTCATGAGATACACATAACCAAATCTTGAGTAATCATCCGCGAAGGTGATGAAGTACTCATATCCACCTCTAGCTTGAATGCTCATAGGTCCACATACATCAGTGTGTATCAATCCTAAACATTCAGTGGCTCTTGCACCTTTGGCAGAGAACGTCCTTTTGGTCATTTTACCTTCCAAACAAGATTCACAAGTTGGTAGATCATCAACCTTTAAGTCACTTAAAGGTCCGTCACTTACCAATCTTTTAATCCTACTAAGGTTAATATGACCTAAGCGTAAATGCCAAAGGTAGGTTTCATCTGTTGATAATTTTACTCTTTTATGATTAGGTTCCGTTATTTCTGTGTCTAACGAGTGAGAGATATTTCTATGCAAAAAGTATAGACCGTTTTCCAATGTACCTTGGCAAATAATTTTGTCATTCTTACTAATAATAAAAACTTTATTAAAAGTAACCGAATATCCAAATTTATTCAAACAAGAAACTGAAATTAAATTCCTCTTGAATTGAGGTACATAATAAACGTCTATTAAATCTAAATGCCTTCTAGAATCCAAATAAACTCTAATATCTCCCACTGCACTTGCAGACACTAACGTTCCGTTGCCCAAGCGCAAATTGATTTCATTCTTACTCAGCTTTCTCCTTTCTTGAAACCCCTGCAAGGAATAACAAACATGATTAGTGGCTCCTGAGTCTATGATCCAAGAATCTGTAGAATCAGCCAAAAAACATGTTTCTAGATAATTCAAATTACCTTCTTCCTTCTTGTTCTGGGACTTTGGGCAATTTCTCTTCCAATGTCCCTTTTCACCACAAAGGAAGCATTTCCCTTTGATCTTGGTTACTTTCTTGGTCTCCTTCTTGATAGGCCCAAGTTGCTTTTTCTTCTGTTGTTTCTTGACCTTTTGACGGGCCTTAACAGTAGCAACTTTACCAACCATATGAATCTCTTGACCTTTGCCTTTCACAAGGATCTTTTCAGCACTTTGAACATCTTGCATCAGGCCTTGTAAGGTGTATTCCTTTTTGTTCAAAGTGTAGTCCAATTTGAACTGATCAAAGGAATCTGACAATGAGTTGACAACCATATCAATCTTTGTCTCACCATCTATCTCAGCGCCATGCAGTTCAGCAATGTTGAGATGTGCTATGACTTTCATCATGTGATCTTTCACAGCCTGTCCAGGTTTCATCCTAAGATTCATAAAAGCAGTCACTGCCTCTCTCTTAGTTGTCCTAGACTTCATAGCAAACATATTTCTAGAGACATCATTATATCAGCAGCGGACTCCATTCCTTCATGCTGCTGTTGCAACACGTCGGAGATAGTGGCCATAATGTAACATTTTGCCATATCATCTGAAGTCTTCCACTGCTCATACTCATCTCTACACATTATGCTAGATTCATTATTAGGAGCAGGTGGTTTAGGAGTAGTTAGAACAAACTTATGTTTTTCACTTTGCAGCAACAACCCAATTTTCCTTTTCCATGTGACATAATTATCTCCAGTTAAAGTGTTATCTTTCAGGATGTTCATAAGTGATGGGGTCATGATTTCTGAATAAAACAAAACATATATAAGTAAATAATCATGATAAAGCACTTTTAAATATTTATCTTGAATTAAATAAATAACTCAATCATAAAATTCAACGGTGATCTAACACCCATAAATGTTACGCCTCCTTTGGGAGTTCGCACCATTTACTAGTTAGACTAGGTCCCACCTAATTGTTAACATAACAACCAGCGTTTTCAATTTTAGCCTTGCAATTTTATTAACAAGAACTCTTGGGAGGATATCAATAAAATTACATTGAGTGTGTTACCAAGATATCGACCCTCAATTTTCTCTCACGAAAATCCCTCCTTGGGGAGTAGATCTCGTTTGAGTCCATTGTCTAGTCTATCCTTGTAAGGAAGTATGTTGCTAAATTCCATTCATGGACGCCCCTTGGGGGGATTACCAATAAATAATAAAGCTCAACTAACCTTGGAGGCCATAGGTGTTACAAAAACACCTTCTCCCACTCAATTATTTAAGGCGTGTGATTAAATCCCATAGAATGATTTACCGAGTTATCTAGATGCCAATTTAGATACCTAAATCATTCAATGCATGTTCATACCAAAAGAGATATATGCGTGGCACTCCTATTCTATATGTCATGTTATCATACAATAACAAATATTGTAATATTTAAGCATAAATTAAATAGCAACAACTTTGGCCCATCCTAGAAAAACAAGTAAATTACAATTTGTCAGGAATACAAGATCTTCAGGTGGCCCATCAACCATACGCTCATCCTTCGGCCTTCTCCCATGGGCGTGCGCAGCCCACAACCCCACAAAGGGGCTGCCTTGCGCAGCCCATAAGGCCACACAAGGCTGCCATGCGCAGCCCACCAAAGTTTGGGCTTGTCATGCGCAGCCCAATCCACTCCTAGGGTGCGCACGGTGCTCGTACTTGGTTCCGGTTGCTTCGTGTCTTCGAATCTCCAAGACCTAAATATATTACGGCAGTATATATATAATAAATACTGCAGTATTAATTTTTTTTTTTTTTTTTATTCACTGCAGTATTTTTACAAACCAAAAACTGCACATACTAAAAATAAATAAATAAAAACTGCAGTAACCCTAAAAAAATACTGCACATATAAAAAAATAAAACCTAGCAATCTACCAAGAAGGAATTATGGCGATAATAGACCACCCTTCTTGTTACAACTCCGAAACAAAAATTACATTGAAAATCTAGGGCCAAAATCGAGCAATAACAAACCACATAAAATATATATAAATCCATACATCACATGTAATTATATATTTGAATACCTAGAGTGCCATCTCTTTCTAAACATGCATAATCACAATAAAAAGAAATAGATCCACGTATATATACGTTAATTAATTAAAAGGGTTCAACCTAGGCTCTGATACCAATTGTAGGGAAAAATAAACAAATAAAAGTGTTACACGCAGCGGAAGCGATACTAAAGACGATTTAGTGACTTTTAAAATTTTTCCTTTATGAACCTTAAACCCTTTTAATCAATAAACATGCATATATATCAACAAAAGTAAATTACCTCTTGTCGCGTGATCCGATTGACTTACGTCGATGGTAATCCGCAAGACCTTCAATCCGAGCACGAACGTGGATCACCTAGGAGCGTGGTCTCCCTTTCCTTTGAATTGCAAACCTGTGAATGGACCAAACAAATACTTTCTATTCTTTGTTAGTCACAAAACAATCAAAAGAATGTCAAAATTATTCCGGTCACTTTTGAGTTCTCAATCTTATGATCGAAACTCGCGTGAACCTAGATCGATATCGTATACACAAGCTTATTGATGTTTAAGCAATTGTATACTATCAAAGAATAATTTTTCACTCCTTTTTGTCTCTCTAGAATAAAAACTCTCTTAGAATTAAGAAGAAGAAGAAAGAAAATAAAAACTCAAGCACCAATTAATTGATGTGGCCGAACCCTATAAGAACATATATATAGGTTGGCCGAATTTTTCTTCTTTTTCCTTTAGGGTTGCCGAATTCTATGTAGTATATAATTAGGGTTGGCCGAATTTCATCATGTCACTTATATAGGGTGACTAAAATTCAACCCTAATTCTTTTTAACTTTATAGACTTCAAACCCTAATCCAACTCTTTTATTTTTATTCTTTTATTTGACTAAATAAAAAAGACTCCTTATTTGATTAAATAAATAATACTAATTTATTTATTTACTTATCAAACAAGTCTTTTACTTTTAGGAAAGATTTGTTTCTTTAATTAAACAATTAATCAATAAATCAATTAATTCTTTATTTAATTAAAACAAATGAAACAAAATAATATTTTTAGGTTAAAACATTAACCTTGCCGCCCCACTTGTATGAAATTGGGCCTAATATTATTTTCTTATTTCATTTAATCCATTGGACTTTAAATAAAACTTTAAATAAAAAGCCCACATGTGAACCAGACCCATTCTTACTAAAAGAAACAAGCCCACATGTCTTTCATTAATATATTAATATAATTGAGCAGCCCATTACTTAAATAATGTGCAAATTATATTCTTAATATATTAAATGCAATTCTAGATGGACCCTTAAATTGGTCCGGTAGAATATATCAAGTGATCCATGCAAGTCCGTGTGGATTGGGGATCTTGGCGGGCCATCTAAATTTAAGCTTCAATAGACATAACCTAATCACAATCAACAAATGATTCACTTAGGTCCGATCCATTAATTTTAACTCATTCCACTAAAGAGCTAAAACTGAACTCTTAAATAAAGATAGAAAAGGAAGATGCTCCTCATTCATACCCTAGACAATCATATTGGAGATAGTGTATCCTCGTGATTAATATCAGTAATCGCCAAGAGTTCATAGACCGCCTATAACTCTCCAAGTTACCATATTTACTCATATGACCACGTTTTGAACTTGGATATTTTGACTTGTCCAGAAGCCATGTTTTCAATAGACACTATTGAAAACTCAACGTTGAGATTTAATATCCAATTACCTCAAAACATCCATATGATGATATTATACTCTCATTTAATTAAATGGAGCCACGATGTCCATATCTATAAATGAAGTCCTCTATCGATTAACAAATGAATATCACCAAATTATCGAGGATAGACTATGCGATATAATCGTACTCATTGATAACTCAAATGATATCACTTGCAACCATAAGTCCATCATTTATCTCAGGATTAAGATAGACTCTCCGATTGTCCTGATAATGAAAAGACTATTATCTATTGACGGTTCTAGATAAAGCTTTTCATTGTGATCCAGTTCAATGCACCCAGTGCACTAGATCCTTTTGCTCGAAGACACTCCGATGATTTTAGACTCATCATATCTCATTTGATCCCACTCAAATGCTAGCAAAAGAATTCTACAACTTTAACAAGATAAAGGTGACCAACCTTTAACTTAAGTTGTGAACAATATTCAAGACTAACTAAAGAATTGTGTCTACCACATACATATCCAGATGTACGAACAATTCTTCTTTTCCCATAGTCTTTAGACCTTATGATTATTTACTTTGACAATTATAATATAAACTATAAATGCTATACGATTTGTTAAACCAGAAATCACTTTATTAATATGAAAAAGATTGTTAATTACAACATTACACTCTTGCTATTGAGCATAATCCTAACAATCATGTGTTGATAGCTTGAGTGTGTAAGTCCTTTTCATATAGTGGATTGCTTTGCCGGTGGTTGTGGTATCAGCCCGTGGATGTTTTCTCTTTGAGGTTTTACCACGTAAAAACACTTGTGTTTATTTTTGTTTTTACTTTTCTTTATCTTCCATATCTTACATTGATTGCATATCTTGTAAATTGATTAACTCTTGTATTAGTGAAATCAATTCATTTGCTAAATCTAATCAAGTGTGCATTTTCTTTGTTATATTCCGCATCATTTTTAATATTGGAAGAATTTGAGTAAATACCTATTCACCCCCCCCCTCTAGGTATATTTTACACTATTTTGCTTAAGGGAATTTCAAATAATCTCTACATGAAACTAAATAATGCACGGTGTGTATAAAATTATCTAGAGGGGGGGGGGGGGGGGGGGAATAGATTTTACGCTTTTTACCCAATTTTTCGTGTTAGTCAAAATTACGAAATTACCCCTAAATAGATAAAGCAATAAATCAAGTAAAATATGTGGAAATTAAATAATACTTGATTTTTACATGGAAACCCTAACAGGAAAAACCACGGGCTAGTAAGTAAGCCATACTCGAACCTCGAATCCACTAAATGTGTAAACGATTACAACCTAATCCCGGAAGTAATCACACACCTACCTAATCCCGGTATAAGTGAACCTAGTCCAATTTGCTTGCGATCTAAGCAACCTAATCCCGGAAGCTACACACAAGACTTACCTTCTCTATGAAGAGAATAACAACCCTAAGTGAATATATGTGAATATCCAAAATGCAACATAGAGCAAGGGAAACCCTATATGCTTATCTAAGATGATTAATATGCAATTAGAACAATCCTAGATATCACAAACTAAATGACATGTCAAATAGTTTAGCTAATCAAGATGAACAAAACCTAATTAGCTATCACAAAACAACTTCTCAAACATACATCATACTAATCTCAATCTTGTATCCAAAGCATACAAAATAACATACAAGTAATTAATTGAGATTGCTAGATAAGAGAAACACAAAATATGTAAGATATTAGCAAAAAGCTTACCAAGCAAAGTATGATGAAGAATCCATGCAAGATGACATCTAGAAGATCAAAGATGATGCTAGATGATGATTGATAATCATGAAAAAGTGTTTGAGTAATTAAAAATGAGTTCTTGGAATTTTTCTTCTCTTTGAAAAATATCCTAAGTATGAAATCTGAATATGAACTCTCTTAATTGACCTAAAGACAAAATGGCATATATATAGGGGGCCAAATCAAAGTGTGGTCGTTTAAGTAAGTTTCAAAGAAACGCGCCGATCAGCGGTTTCATTCGGCGGCCAGGCCGCCGAATGTGACCGCCGAATGAGTCCCGAGAGAAATAGGGGAACTTCTGCGGTTTCATTCGGCGGCCACCGACCGCCGATCAAACCGCCGAATTGACCTGACACGAACAGGGGCACAACGGCGGTTTCATTCGGCGGTTTCGGAACCGCGGATCAAATCGTCGAATTGACCCGAGAGATAAAATCAATCAGGTCTGAACGGCGGTTTCATTCGGCGGCCAGGCCGCCGATCCAAACCGCCGTTTCACCAATTTTGGTGAAACCAAGGGAGAAGCCAAGGGCATTCTCCAACGGCGATCTTCGCGCTAAAAACAAACACACAAGGTGCATGCGCGGACGTTTCCGAACAACAACAGGAAACGAATTACACGACACATAAACACACAACAACATATAACAAAGAAGTGCAAGTGTGATGAGTGACATGTGAAGAGAATGCACACAGATGCAAGTATGCTAAATGAGTGTGTGCACTAAATCTATTCATAGAAAATTAAGCACTAAACATATACCTTTGGAGTGCTTAACACTTGCAAGGGCCTTGAGCTTGAACACATTCCTAAGCTACCCTTACATGATCCCCACATATGGTTTGATCACGAAATAAGCGAATTAAAAACTACGGGAATCCTTACAATCTCCCCCTTTGGCTATTTCGTAACAAAACCACCACTCACATTGATTCCTCACAAAAAAATAGAAACAACGGGATAACATAGATCTTCTACAATACAAAGAGATAATAAACAAAAAAATCTTCAATGCTCCAATCTCTTGTAGAACAACCAACCCTACAAAACAAAGTTTCTATATTTTTCCAAAAAGTACGTGTGAGATTAATCAAGTGATATCAAAACAAGCATTTGCATTTTTAGAATTTAGGCACAACATTACAAAATATATGCAATGTATGATAAATGCAATGCTCCCCCTCAAAGGGTTGCTCCCTCTCAATGTGTTATCTCCCCAAAGTGCACAATTGCAACACCAATTTGCATCTCCCCTTACCATATCCTACTCCCCCTTTTTGTCATGATATAGGCAAAGGAGTAGTCCCCAACCGGGTCACTCAAGGCAAAGAGAGATAGTTGCATGCAAGATATTTGCATATACATATAAGTCATTTTATGCACTTCAATTAATTGGAAAGAAACAAGGAGATTTATTTGAGAAAATGTGTGAATTCAACATGCTTTGCATACAAGACATATAGCATTCAAGTCCAAAATACAATGGTATTTGGCAAAGCAAATGACAAAGGTTTCTAATTAGAATTCAAACCAATTTCACCAATGTCATGAGAAAAGCAAGGATATAGAGTTTTTGATTTTAATATATGAGCAACTATATCCAACTTTATAAGCGAAACATGGCATGAGCGACTTTGCACCCTATTTGATTTTTCCGGATAAGATATCTGTATGATAGTAGCCATGTTCAACCAACAAAGAAAGAGAGACATTTGGAATGTAAGTTCCTTTGAACGGATACAAGATCCTTTATTCATTTTGAGTCTCATAAGCTTTCACACAAGTTTTGCATTTTAAGAATATGCAATCATCAATTCATGCTTTTCATGTGAGCAAGTTATATGAATTTCATGCTTTTTCATTTGGCATTAGCATGTTATTAATAAGAATCATCATGTCATGGAGATAACTATAGGTCATTCACATCATACTTCCTATGTAAATCTCCTAGTCCAAAAATGCATGTTTGAACATAAATATGACATGGATTGTAAACAAGCAAGGTTCACACTTATAGAATTTGAAAACATATATACATATGTACAACCAAGCTTACTCAAGCAATCAAAAGAAGAGGCATAAGATATTTCAAATTTTTTGCAATTTACAAGAATGCAAAATAGCTCTCTTTGCTTGAGTTCCCTATATGGGGTCAAGTAGAACACATCACTCCACAAGACATATCCCAATAGATCTACTAAGAGTTTTAAATCGAGTAGCATCTAAGGGTTTAGTAAATAGGTCCGCAAGTTGATCATTAGTACCTCCATGTTCAAGTACTATGCATTTATTTTCAACAAGCTCTCTAATGAAGTGATGGCAGATGTCAATATGCTTAGTTCTAGAATGTTGCACTGGATTCTTGGAAATATTAATAGCACTCATGTTATCACAAAAGAGAGTGAGAGTACCTTGGTTGAATCCGTAGTCTACTAGCATTTGCTTCATCCATAGGAGTTGTGTGCATCCACTCCCCGCGACTATGTACTCGGCCTCGGCCGTGGACAAGGAAATCGAGTTTTGCTTCTTGCAAAATGTAGACACCAAGTTGTTGCCTAGAAAGAAGCAACCGCCCGATGTGCTCTTCCTATCATCACAATTTCCTGCCCAATCCGCATCACTAAAGCCTACAAGACTAGCATTAGTGTCAAAAGAGTACCAAATCCCATAGTTGGAAGTCCCATTCACATAGCGAATGATCCTCTTTACGGAAGAGAGGTGGGACTCCTTAGGATCCGCTTGGTACCTAGCACACACACCCACACTAAATGAGATATCGGGCCTACTTGTGGTCAAATAAAGCAAGCTTCCTATCATGCCACGATATAACGTTTGTTCCACACTTTTACCACTAGCATCCTTGCTTAGCTTCAAAGTGGTACTCATGGGTGTATCACAATGTTTGGCTTTTTCAAGACCAAACTTCTTCACTAGGTTTTTGGCATATTTGGCTTGGGATATGAAAATCCCATCATCTAGTTGCCTAATTTGCAAGCCTAGGAAGTAACTAAGCTCACCAACAAGACTTATCTCGAATTCATGAGACATGATATGAACAAATTGTTGGACTTTGGTGTTGTTGGTGGAGCCAAACACTATGTCATCAACATATATTTGAGCTATGAAAAGCTCATCATTGTCTCTCTTGATGAATAGTGTCTTGTCAACACTACCTCTTGTGTAGTTATTGTCAACAAGAAATTGAGTGAGGCACTCATACCAAGCCCTCGGTGCTTGTTTCAACCCATATAGTGCCTTTTTGAGGCGATAGACATGGTTGGGGTGGTGAGCATCCATAAACCCCTTGGGTTGTTCAACAAACACTTCCTCTTGCAAGAAGCCATTGAGGAAGGCACTCTTGATGTCCATTTGGTGCAATTTGAACTTGTGCACACAAGAGATGGACAAGAGAAGCCTAATGGACTCTAAGTGGGCAACGGGAGCAAAAGTCTCCTCAAAGTCGATACCCTCAATTTGAGAGTACCCTTGTGCTACAAGTCTAGCCTTGTTCCGCACTATGTTGCCATCCTCATCGGATTTGTTCCTAAATATCCACTTAGTGCCTATGACATTAGTGGTCTTAGGCCTAGGAACTAGAGTCCAAACCTCATTCCTTTCGAATTGGTTTAGCTCTTCTTGCATGGCAAGAACCCAAAATTCATCATTCAAGGCTTCATCAACCTTTTTGGGTTCTATTTGAGAGGTGTAGCATGTAAAGCTAATTAGATTAGCTATTTGACGCCTAGTCTTAACACCCTCATTAACATCTCCAATAACATCCTCTTTGTTATGGAGTCTTCTAACCCATGGAGCGGGTTCATTAGAGTCCAAGTTAGGAACTCTAGTAATAGGTTGTGTGACTTCATTAGATGTCCCAACATTGGGAGTCACCACAACCCTCTCCAAAGGAGAGTCATCCTCTAAAACATCCTCCTCCTCATGGTCATTAGACTTGAGCCTTGTATCATCAATGACCACATTTGATGATTCCATGACGGTTCAAGTCTTCAAGTTGAAAACTCTATAGGCTCTACTATTCAAGGCGTAGCCAGTAAAGATACCCTCATCACTCTTAGCATCAAACTTGCCAAGTTGATCACGGTCATTTAAAATGTAGCATTTGCTTCCAAATGTGTGGAAGTAGCTAACATTTGGCTTCCTACCCTTCTATAGCTCATAGGAGGTGTTTCTAGATCCGGCCCTTAGGAAAACTCTATTCCCTATATAGCAAGCCGTATTGACGGCTTCGGCCTATAGGTTCCTAGGGACATTGTTGCTAAGCAACATTACTCGGGCCATCTCTTAGAGGACCCTATTCTTCCTCTCAACAACTCCATTTTGTTGAGGTGTCCTAGGAGCTGAAAATTCATGGGAGATGCCTAAACTATCACAATAGCTTTCAAAAGATGCATTCTCAAATTCCCTCCCATGGTCACTTCTAATCCGTTTAATGCTTCTAATGTTAGATTTCATTTCATTTTGTAATTTAGTACAAAGCATTTTAAACTTATCAAAAGTTTCGGATTTTTCTCTAAGAAAATATGTCCATGTAAATCTAGAGAAATCATCAACACAAACAAAAATGTATCTCTTTCCACCTAAACTCTCGGTTTGCATAGGACCTATGGATCTGTGGAGAAGCTCTAAGGGCTCCTTGGTGGAGAGATACTTGCCCTTTTTGTGCATGCTTTTGGTTTGTTTTCCTTGTTGGCAAGGTCCACAAATACCATTGGCTTTCTTCCCAAGCTTAGGGAGGCCACGCACACACTCGAACTTTCCAAGGGTTCTTAAATCCCTAAAGTTCATGTGGCCAAGTCTTTCATGCCACAACTCAACTTGCTCATCCATGGACACATTGTTTGAGACTATTCTAGCTTCAAGACAATAACAATTGTCACTAGATCTCATACCTTTCAACAAGGTTTGTCCATCGGGCTTTAGGATTGAGCAATCATTTTTACTAAACAAGACGGAATATCCTTCATCACTTAGATGTGAAATGCTAATTAAATTGGCTTTCAAGCCATCAACAAATAAAGTATCAGATAAGGAGGGTAAACCGGGAACGGAAATGGTTCCTTTCCCTACCACCTTCTTTTTGGATCCATCACCAAAAGTGACATATCCACCTTCCTCCATAACAAGAGTCTCGAAGAAACTCTTGTTTCCCGTCATGTGCCTAGAGCACCTACTATCCAAATACCAAAAATTAGAAGAATTTGCCTTCAAGGCTATTTGTGCAACATGGCAAACAATTTTAGCTTTCTTAGTGGTCTTTGGTACATGTGCTCTACTATTCCTAGGATCATGCAAATCAATATTATCATTCCTAGGAACATGCATCATGGCTCTTTTTCTTTTTCTTCTCTATCATGCTTCTAGTTTTGCACATTTTTATATATCGAAAGCAATGTGGTATAATATGACCATCAAATCCACAAAAGTGACATATTGGAGTAAAATAAGGAATCATACCTTGTCCTTGTCTTTGTGGATGAAGGGGTTCAATCCGTCTTCGTTGTTGAACCGGTCTAGATTGCTTCCTTGCTTGAGGTTGCATGATAGGCCTCTTTCCTTTGTGAGCCATTTGTGGAGGAATGTTGGCTTGAGGGACCCTAGGGGGTTGAGCTTGAGGTTGCCTTCTTGGCCCCATCTTCACTTGTGATCGGACTTTTGCAAGTACCAAAATTCCACACTCGGAATACACAAATCACTGAGATGTATAATGGCAAGTGGGATCGTTCCTCAGGGAAAGGGAGGATATTTGGCTATAACTAATTTATGTACACTAATCTAAACTACGTGCGGAAAAGTAAAATTCATTTTTGGTTTTGGAATTTGTTTTAACAACTAAACTAAATAAAATTAACCAATCTAAAACAAGTAATCGAAATGAAATGTGTGATATATGAAGATGGATATTGGGGAATTGAGTTGACAACTAAAAGATTTCCTAATGTAATGAACTAGTCCAATTAAGCATTTTCATCCTACTCAAGGGTTGTTCTGTTAATTGATTTTACTCATTAATGTGCAAATTCACACCTTGACTCAAGTAAGCCCTACTATGAGTCTTGGTGGAAATAGATTCAAACTCTTACTCAAGTGAACCCCACTATGAGTAATTGCCCAAATAATATTCTTAAGAACAAATCAAAGGTCTTTTACCAATTAACACATGCATGTACCAATTTTCACTTCATATAAGCTAAAGATTGGAGAATGGGTTGAAACCCATTCAAACCCTAAACCACAACCTTCATATGTGAACCATTTTTACCACAAGCTAAATTGAACCCCAATATTAACAAGTAAGTAAAAATGGCAACTTCAAGACAATGAAATGAAAATGTACCAAGAGAGGATTTGTATAAATAGATAACTAGTTCAAATACATAGGATTATCAAATAAGTTGTCTCATCAATTCCCCAATAAAAGGGTTTAGTTACACATAATGAAAATAGACATGAAAAGAGAAAGGTTGTAGAAAAAACCCACAAAAATCTTCATGAGTCTCCTTGTCCCTTGATGAGCTTGAAATCTCCTTGACCTTGGTGATTCCCTTCTTCTCTCTTCAATTAATTTCCAAAGTGTGATGGAAAGAATGTAGTGAAATGAGTTAATGAGGCTTTGGATTGGTGGGAGCTAGAGAGATGTTAGAGAGTTGTAGAGAGAGATTAGGGTTTCTTGCAAAATGGTGGAGAGAGCCCTAGGGAAAGAGAAAAGGGGGTATTTATATGGGGACCCATGAAGTAGGGCTTGAAATCCCGGTGCTGCTGACGTGGCCCGTGATCGGCGGTCGTAAACGGCGGCCAGGCCGCCGTTTGTAAACCGCCGAATGGAAAATGAACCTACTGGAATTGATCGGCGGTTGGAACGGCGGTTGGATCTTGGCCGCCGAATTGCACCTGTCGCACCTGGAATGAAACGGCGGTTGTAAACGGCGGCCAGACCGTTGAAAGAGACCGCCGAATGCTTCTTTTCTTGCCAATTGTCCGTTTTGCCCCCAAATGCTCTCCTTTCGCCGCTTTTAGCCCAAAATCACCGGATTTCTTCATTCTTCCACCCATAATACAAAAGGTACCTGTACAATCAACATCGAGCCATAAATTTCATGAATTTACTCGAAAGTCAATCAAAATTATCGGAAATCGGGGGCGAAATTCTATATATGTAATGGCTCGATCAACTTGTGCATTTAAACATTGTCCTACTTCTAACTTCTTCCTAGGAATTTGCACAAGTGAAGTTTCTTCTTTCCTTAAACTCTTGACAAACACGGTCTTGTTAGAGGTTGAGATCTTCTTACCATCTTCATACCCAAGACCCCTCTTGTCACATGGACTCTTTCCAACACCAAGCATATGGTCAAGCTTCTTGGTGCTAGAATCCATCCTAGTCAAAGATTCTCTAACTTCTTCAAGCTCCCTCTTCAGACTATCTTCATTCCTCCTAGATAAGACTAACTCCTCTTTTAGCTTATCTTCCATCTTCTTGAATTTTTCCACTTGTTCACTCAAGTGATCATTATGAGATGCTAGCTCAAGATTTTCTTCTCTCAACATCTTGATCTTTCTTGTGCTCTTGATTGCTAAATCATTAAACTCGGCATGATATTTAGCAAGCACCTTTTTCTCCACAAATCCATTTATGGAGTTAGAAGAGGAATCACTTTCTACTTCACTTGAGTCATTTTCTTCTTGACTCATTTCCTCTCTCTCACTACCACTTTTGCTCTTATGGGAGGAGGCAAAAGCTAGGAGATTAGCCATGAGCTCTTCATCATCCGAAGACTCATCTCCCTCATAGGAGTCATCACTACTTCCACTCCAAGTGGCGGCCATCACTTTCCCCTTTTTCTTCTCAACATGATTTGCACAATCGGGGGCAAAATGACCTATGCCACCACACTCGAAACAACGGACCCCTTTCCTTTCGGTCCTTTATTGCCTAGGTTCAACCTTCTTGAAAGAGCCCTTTTTCTTCAAATCTTGACCTTTTGACCCAAAGCTCTTTCTTCTAAACTTCATAACCTTGTTGAACCTTTTTACAAACAAGGCAAGGTCTTCATCCGAGTCAACCTTCTTTGCCTCCTTTTCATCCTTGGAGGTCTTCAAAGCAATTCCTTTTTGCTTTTTAGGAGGTGTGGAGATAGGCCCCTTCCTAGACTCATAAGCTAGAAGTCTCCCTATCACCTCACTCGGCTTCATATCCTTATAACCACTATTTTCTTCTAAAGCTGTCACCTTCGATTCAAACCTATCGGGTAGAGATCTCATAATCTTTTGCTTGATTCTCCTATCCGAATATGGATCACCAAGTTGATGACTTTGGTTGACTATATCCATCAACTTGATCTCGAAGTCGTTGAAGCACTCATTCTCCTCCATCTTGAGCATCTCGAATTGAGTTTGGAGGACTTGAAGCTTAGAGTCCTTCACCACTTCGGTTCCCTCATGTGCAATCTCTAGGATGTCCCATGCTTCCTTAGCTATCCTAGTATTTTGAATCAACTTGTATTGATTTTCGTCCATAGCACACAAGATGGCATGCATCGCCTTCCTATTCCACTTTGAAGCCTCAAACTCTTGCACGTTCCATTGCGCCTTAGGCTTCAAAACATCTTCTCCTCCACCCGCGGGAGTCATCATAGGGAGATCATATCTGTCATCCACCGCCATCCATGCACGGTCGTGAATTTGGCATATGTAGGATTCCATCTTCCCTTTCCATTGGGAATAGTTCAATCCGGTAAGAAGTGGAGGCCTTGTGCTAGAAGCACCTTCGTTGCCGCCACCATTTCTACCGTTTCCACTCATGGTGTTTATGAATGAATGCAAATGTATGAATGATCAAAAATCACACAAAATGCAAAACACACCAAAATAAGCAAGGATCACCTATGTATGTCTAGGAACCAGGCTCTGATACCAATTGAAACTAAATAATACACGGTGTGTATAAAACTATCTAGAGGGGGGGGGGGGGGGGAATAGATTTTACGCTTTTTACCCAATTTTTCGTGTTAGTCAAAATTATGAAATTACCCCTAAATTGATAAAGCAATAAATCAAGTAAAATATGCGGAAATTAAATAATACTTGATTTTTACGTGGAAACCCTAACGGGAAAAACCACGGGCTAGTAAGTAAGCCACACTCGAACCTCGAATCCACTAAATGTGTAAATGATTACAACCTAATCCCGGAAGTAATCACACACCTACCTAATCCCGATATAAGTGAACCTAGTCCAATTTGCTTGCGATCTAAGCAACCTAATCCCGGAAGCTACACACAAGACTTACCTTCTCTATGAAGAGAATAACAACCCTAAGTGAATATATGTGAACATCCAAAATGAAACATAGAGCAAGGGAAACCCTATATGCTTATCTAAGATGATTAATATGCAATTAGAACAATCCTAGATATCACAAACTAAATGACATGTCAAATAGTTTAGCTAATCAAGATGAACAAAACCTAATTAGCTATCACAAAACAACTTTTCAAACATACATCATACTAATCTCAATCTTGTATCCAAAGCATACAAAATAACATACAAGTAATTAATTGAGATTGCTAGATAAGAGAAACACAAAATATGTAAGATATTAGTGAAAAGCTTACCAAGTAAAGTATGATGAAGAATCCATGCAAGATGACATCTAGAAGATCAAAGATGATGCTAGATGATGATTGATGATCATGAAAAAGTGTTTGAGTAATTAAAAATGAGTTCTTGGAATTTTTCTTCTCTTTGAAAAATATCCTAAGTATGAAATCTGAATATGAACTCTCTTAATTGACCTAAAGACAAAATGGCATATATATAGGGGGCCAAATCAAAGTGTGGTCGTTTAAGTAAGTTTCAAAGAAACGCGCCGATCGGCGGTTTCATTCGGTGGCCAGGCAGCAGAATGTGACCGCCAAATGAGTCCCTAGAGAAACAGGGGAACTTCTGCGGTTTCATTCGGCGGCCACCGACCGCCGATCAAACCACCGAATTGACCTGACACGAACAAGGGCACAACGGCGGTTTCTTTCGGCTGTTTCGGAACCGCCGATCAAACCACCGAATTAACCCGAGAGATAAAATCAATCAGGTATGAACGGCGGTTTCATTCGGTGGCCAGGCCGCCGATCCAAACCGCCGTTTCACCAATTTTGGTGAAACCAAGGGAGAAGCCAAGGGCATTCTCCAACGGCGATCTTCGCTCTAAAAACAAACACACAAGGTGCATGCGCGGACGTTTCCGAACAACAACGGAAAACGAATTACACGACACATAAACACACAACAACATATAACAAAGAAGTGCAAGTGTGATGAGTGACATGTGAAGAGAATGCACACAGATGCAAGTATGCTAAGTGAGTGTGTGCACTAAATCTCTTCATAGAAAATTAAGCACTAAACATAAACCTTTGGAGTGCTTAACACTTGCAAGGGCCTTGAGCTTGAACACATTCCTAAGCTACCCTTACATGATCCCCACATATGGTTTGATCACAAAATAAGCCAATTAAAAACTACTGGAATCCTTACACTAAACATAGATGCTATACTAGGAATATGCAATAAATGGTCCTATGCATACAATTTCATCAAGTTATTGCACAATAAAGAAGATTGGTGGTTGCAACCACCACTCATACAAGCATTAATGGATGTATGCATAACTTGAGAAGATTATATCAATATGATTGATTATATAGCAAGGGAAATACAAGAATTACATCTAATCCCCTAACAAGAGAAATTAGTTACACATAGAATCAAGATTACAAAGATATACAATCAAAGGAAACATCACCAATTGGTAAGCTTGTGAAGTGGAAATGATCCTTCTTGCAATCCAAGCAACAAATGCTTCTATGGCAACTTGAGGTGATCACACTATGTAACCAAAATATGGTGTTTGGTTACCTAGAAAATAGCCAAGAAAACAAAACTATATCTCTTGCTTGCTAAGAACAAAATATCCAATTAATATCTACTTCTCTCTATCTATTCTATATCTCTCCAAATCTAAGTTTGTCTAAGTGTATTCTTTTTGAGAGTATTTCTTGAGTAGTAAAAAGACATGCAAGTGTGCATGGATGAGAGAGAAGGCCTTCCAATGACAATAGGCGGCAAATAGAATCCATATGATTGGCTTATGGGGCGAGCTTCGATCAACTTGCAGCTCATCAGAATCACCGGCAGGTATGTACGGCGGCTTTGTTCCCGCTGAATGATCTCGCCACAGCTGTCGACGGCTTCGTGCGGCGAGTTTTGTCTCTTTGTGGCTCCCGTATGAACTCGCCCAAGATAACGGCGGCTTCGTGTGGCGAGACAGGCCCAGCTGAAAGGTTTGTTTGAACTCGCCGAAGTAGGGTTGCTTGCATGGCGGCTTCGTGTGGCGAGACATGTCCCGCCGGGCAAAGTGCATGAACTCCCCGGCCTTGTTTTGCTTTTGTTTTCTACCTAAATTGCCCTCTTTTTGCCACTAAGGACAAAAATGCCCTTGAAATGCCTAATTTACCTGAAAAGACTTATTTACAACATTAAACACATAAAATGCTTAGAAAACGGTTACAAAAACCGGGTAAAAGGGGCGCTAAATGTAAACATTTGAAGGGCGATCACGTGACGCGAGCTCCCCAAAACGGCGTCATCCCACTTGGTGACATGGCAGGTGTGCTGTGCATTGGCTGGAAAATAACAATCAGCTCCCCTGATCTTTCCCTTATTCATAGAATCTTCAATATATGTCCCGATCATTGCACTTTTGCCCCTGAAATGTCCAAAATTACAACAATGCCTCTGAACTTCCCTATTTACCTAAAACACTTATTTAATCCATTAAATACCCAGTTTTACCTCAGAAACAAGCATAAAGTAATAGGAATTAGAGGTATAAAATAGGTATTTTTATACCCCAATTAAACCCCCAAACCTAACTTTTGCTAGTCCTCGAGCAAAACAAAAAATGAAAAACTAACAAGTAAACAACTACTAAAGCATAATAAAACGTAAGCTAAGGTAGTCCACTGTCGTGGGAGAAACAATGGCACTTAGCACGTGCCACAAGCCTTTTAAACCCCTAGGTGTCCCTAGTAGGAAGAGTGTAGTCTCCTGAGGGTTTACCACTACGATACCCACAAATGTAAAGCTAAAAATTAAAAACTAAAATAAAAAACAAATTGCGAAAACCATGCAAAATGAGATATCAAAAGAGTTATGCATATGAGGAGCAACACATGTGAAAACCATTGAGTGAAGGGCAACCTAAAGTCATTCAAATTGAATGAAACACATAATGCAAATCCCACACTCTAAATGGCATAGCATCAAATTCAACACACCCAAATGACTCAGATGTAATTCGCCTCGACTCTAATCTCACCGGATTTCACTCTATTTTTGTCTCAGAATCTTAGGCACACTCTTTATAAAACACATGCAATTTGGAAGTTATATAAATGGCAATCAAATATGCAACACATGTGAGTATTTGAAATAACACACATTTTAAGTGCATTGATCTCATGAAGGAATTGAATGCCATGAATGTGGTAGAGCATATTAAAACTTGTATTTCCGAAATAGACTTCCTAAAAGATCAATCGGACTCTCCCTAATTCATAATTTGGCCAAGGGTGATATGCGGTGTATGGAAATGGTAGAGATAGGATACGGAAAATTACTAATCAAGCCAAGGTGTTTATACAATACATTTTAAAATATTAAGCTCTATTGAATTTACACATTTTAAAACAATCGTCTAGGCTACAATTTTGAATTCGATTTGTGCTAATTGATTACTCTAATTTGAGTAACATTGCATTGAAGTACATAGGCTTTTAGTGTTTTATTTTTAACACTTAATTTTTGAAAGCCTTTCTTTTAGCAAAAACATAAAATACGCCTCAGTACACGCTTTTACAGATTTTAGAGCTTATCAATTGAATCTTTTAATTTGTACACCTTGACAAGATTAATAACTAAGGTAAGGCTAAGTGTTTAGGTTAGTGGTTTGTGATGGTGATGTTGTAGGCCACAATTTAAACAATGAAGCACACATAATAGGGATACGAATGTGTTTAGGATTAGTCATGAAACACTAACAAAAGGCCTAATATAATTTCTAACAGTCCGTCTACCATGGGAATACAAATTCCAACATGTTATCCACATTTATGAGTGTTCTATGGCAAACAATGCTAATGATGCGTAATGAGATCACAATGAAAAACATATTCGAAGAGTGTTTAGGAATAGAAACATAATTACCCTCAGAAATGAATGCTAAGGCACAAAATTCACAGGTAGTCTCCACTATTAATCCTAACAATTGAGTACGGAGTCTCGTCCACTTAGACACTAAGAGAAAGGGACTAAATTCACATTATGCAAAGCAATCCTAGATTGACAATAAGTTAGCCAAGACTTAGCAATTAACACATGCGGAAGACTCCTCAACGGCATAACTCAAAACATCTCATTCAAATAATTTGTTCAAAGATGGCTCAATTCGCAAAAATTTTCAACATTTTGACAAAAACATAAAAACAAAATATTCACAACACAAAAATGACACATATGTGTCCACACCCCCAAACTTAAACTCGACATTGTCCTCAATGTTGAAAATTGAAGCACATGGACAAAGAGTTCATGATTTGGAAATCTGGGCACAAACCTAATAACAATTATATACAATTATAATATCTACCACTAACATGTAAATACATATACAATCCTAAATATCCACCACTAATCACATCACAACAACACATCCTACTCACTAGGCAAACACAATCAATTCACACTCTTAAGCTAAGCAAGAGATATAACTTGAAGTAAAAGCTCAAAAGTAGAAGATTGGACCTGAGATTAGCATTCCTAGGTTGTTGTGGCTTTGTGGTATGGTGTATGGTGCATGGTTGGGGCGCGGGTTTGTTCCATAGGTTCATTCCCGTGGACGCTTCTCACGGAGATTTCTCAGGACTCCTCGTGGGCTTTGATTCCCATGTCATTTAGCTCTTGATATCTAGGATTGTATTAATTGTCATATTATCATCCTAGATAAGCATATAGGGTTACCTAGCTCTATTTGTTCCTTGAATATCATCATATATTCACATAGGCATTTTTATCTCTTCATTGAGAAGTAAGACTTATATGGCTTCTAGGATTAGGTTGCCTTTTGTCACAAGCAATTGTAAGTCTTGTGTGATGACCAGGATTATGTCGTACACCGGGATTAGGTGTTCACACAAGCAAATTGGACTAGGTCCGCTTTTATAGGCCCATGGGTAGTAGTAATGGGTTATAGGCCGTGAGAGGTTGAAGTCAACCTAGGCTATAAACACTATTAAAATTAGTGGATTCAAGGTTCGAGTGTTACACACTTACCAGCCCGTGGTTTTTCCCTGTTGAGGGTTTTCCATGTATACATCAAGTGTTATTTATATTTCCACAACATATTACACTTGTTGTTTTGAACTGACTAGTTAGGGGCAATTTCGTAAACTTGACTTAAAACGAAAATTGGGTAAAAAGGGTTAAAATCTATTCACCCCCCCTCTAGATTAATATAATTGGAAACACACCGTTGGAGTAAATTCCTTTCAAAATCAATGTGTCAAATGTCTCTATCTCCATCTCTCTATATTTGTATGTATGATCAATATATTTTGTTTAAGATCTTCATTTCCTCACATCCTTGTAATCAAGATTTTTGTAGAGAAAGAGATGCACACATTATTTGTTGAATCAACATTTGTTTCTTATATCTTGTAAGTGTTTGAACATTGTATCTTGTGATATTCTATATCAATTTGTAAAGTTTTACTTAGTGAACTTGTATTGTAATATTCAAAGTACAGCTTGTGGAATTTGCTCTTTATTGAATATACTTGTATATGAGATACATTGTTTCTTAGTATTTGTTTTGTAGACTAAGGGTGGTGAATTGAGCATACATGTGTTAATTGTTTTCTCATAACAATTATGTTAAAGGTTAATTTGTATGCTCACCAAAATTTTGACATAAGTCACGAAAGAGTTTTAACCTATTCACCACCCCCCCCCCCCCCCCCCCCCCCCCTAGGTTGTGCTTCAAAGAGATATGTGCTTCATCAATTTACAAAGGTATATATAAGACCTCATATCTCTTACAAGGCTAAGCACACACGCACATGGCATCCTTGTGTGTTCCTTCATGGTTAAACATCATTTATATATCACTTTCACACACTTGATAATATATGCTCATGCATTTATACTATCTTGACAAACTTTGCTTATTGCATGTTCTAGGACTATGTCTAGGAAATAGCATATGTGTGTGTCTTTGTGTTTGTATGTTTCCCTATTTTTGTATTTGGACTTGAATATGTTCTATTATAATTCCTTATTGAGTTTCAGTCATTTCAGTTACTCATTCACTTATTTTCGAGTCCAAACGATGTAGCTACGCTACTCTACTTTTCGTTCTCATTCGGTGAGTTGACTTCATCGTCATTTTCCGAGATGATTTCTCAACCATTTTTCAAAGTTTCATAGTCTTCGTCGTGCGTGAGGGAGTCACGATTCGTAATCCAGATATGGATTCGAAATCAGAGTTCGGATGCCCAAGATACGGCCGAAGAACGTGAGGGAGCACGCGAGAGGCAAGCATGGCCAAAGGCCATGCATTGCCCAAGCCGTGTGGGAGCCGTGGGACCCACGGCTAGAGTACCCCTCTGGTCCCGTGTGGCCCACGCACCCCCCATGGGCTTGGGTGATGTGGCCTATTTTGATTGGCCAAAAATCCCTCTCTCTTTCCTTCCTTTTAAATTCCCAAATTCCCTCCATTTCATTTTTAAGAAGAAAAAGTCTAGAATCCCGTCAGAATTTTTCTCTCCAATTTTCTCACCTTCCAAACACCATAACTTCCTCATACGAAGTCAGAATTGAGTGATTCAAGTTGGAGATTGTTCGTAATTGAGTCCTCTACCTTTTCCAAGTGGTTTGGTAGCTGTTTGATTGATGTTTCTAGTGGTTCTACATAGAAAACCGAACCAGCTCGTGAATCCAAGGTATTGGTCATATCTTTGGGATTTCTTCTTTTATAACCTTCAATTTGCTTGGGGTTTCTTCTTCTATATATACTTGTTTGTTTGGTGAATGCTATTAAGAAAGATAGCTTCACAATCAATCCTAATCAAAAGTCTATTTAGAGACAAATGTGAACTAGTTTTCTTGATTCTAGGTTTTTCACATGTTTGTGTGTTGTATTGTGATTAGGATGATATCTTAGGTTGTTTGTGATTTGATTGAATCAATTTTGTGATAAATGACCTTGAGATTTGATTTGATCCTTTGATTGATGAAATCTAGGATTATTGTATTTGTATGTGTTTTTAGAGCTATCTAGGATTTAATTGATTTACATCTTAAATCCTTGCTCTATATTTTTAGTTAGAATATTGATTGATTTGATCTCATGTCTCTAGCATTTTATTGTATGTTTATAGCATCTTGAACTTGTACTTCATGAATATATTTTGTTCAAGTGTTGTATGTGTGAATGAGACTTTGAGCTTTATGTGTTAGGTGTTTACACATGTTCTAGGTTTTATTCTTGTATTTTGCATCTAGACTTTTATTACTTGTGATATCACATGTTTAGGTCTATTTGTACCATATAATGTATTGATCACATGTTCTATATTGAATTGATTGTTTGCATCATTTGCATTCACTTGATCACACTAGGAAGTCCTTGTAAAAGGCATGAAGTCTTGGTTAGAGTCGGGATGACTCGGATAGCCAAGCAAGAAAACTTGTCTAGAGTCGGGATGACTCGGATAGACAAGCAAGAAGTCATGGCTAGAGTCGGGATGACTCGGATAGTTATGTATGGGAGGCTCCCTAGAGGCATGAGTGCCTTAGATAGGGAGTTGGCTATTATATTGGTAGGCCTAGGCGTATGGTTAGACATAGACTCCAAAAGAGTGGGGTACACAGGAGGTGTATGCACTCTTGAGGAATTTCTAATCTTCCATCGATGTTGGTTTTGTGTGTTGTCCAATATATGGTGGTTCCGCATCATTGAGGAATCTCATACTTTCCAATAGGGTTAGGTAGACTTAGACTCCACTAGGTTGTATGAGCTAAAGATTGGTCACTTTGTGGATTCTCTATTTTTTACCATCCAATATATATAGTACCATAATGGTTGTATTTCAACCCATGGATGTTTCCTCCTTGGAGGTTTTACCACGTTAAAAAATCTCATGTGTCAATTCTTTTTATCTCTGTTTTATATATTTTTATGTGTATGTTTTAATCTTGTGGTACAATATTCATTTGTGATATATTTGGAAGCAAGATTGTGTAAAGTGTGATTTGTAATCAATATTCATTTTGATCATTTTTGTATATACAATTCATTTGTGTAAATATAATTCTCTTATTTTTTGATTCTTTTGTATAGATGTATTTAGATTGATATTTGTATATTCATTGAACATTAATATTAATACATGTATCCTTTGTTTTGGTTTTAATATATTTCCTTCATTAGCAAGTTTTAGTAATTTTACTTAGTGTACTTACATTGTAATATTCAAAGTACAACTTGTGGAATTTGATCTTAATTTAATATCTTGTATATGAGATACATTGTTTGTTGGTATATGTTTTGTAGACTAAGGGTGGTGAATTAAGCATACATGTGTTAATTGTTTTCTCATAACAATCATGTTTAAGGTTAATTTGTATGCTCACCAAGGTTTTGACATAAGTCACGAAAGAGTTTTTAAAACTAGTGTGTCAACCTATTCACCCCCTCTCTAGGTTGTTTAGTATAACGTTGTAGGTATTTTCATTGACCTTCTGACGGGTCTTAATAGTAGCAACTTTACCAACCATATGAATCTGGGATTCATAAGTAGGAGCAAGTGGTTTAGGAGTAGTAAGAACAAACTTATGTTTTTCAGCTTGCAGCAACAACCCAATTTTCCTTTTCCATGTGAAATAATTGTCACCAGTTAAAGTGTTATCTTTTAGGATGGTCATTAGGGATTGGGTCATGATTTCTGAATAAAACAAAAAATATACATAAGTAATAATCATGATAAAGCACTTTCGAATATTTATCTTGAATTAAATAAATAATTCAATCATAAAATTTAACGGTGATCCAACATCCATAAATGTTACGCCTCCTTTGGGAGTTCGCACCATTTACTAGTTGGACTAGGTCCCACCTAATTGTTAACATAACAACCAGCGTTTTCAATTTTAGCCTTGCGATTTTAATTGACAAGAACTCTTGGGAGGATATCAATAAGACCACATTGAGTGTGTTACCAAGATATCGACCTTTAATATTTTCTCTCACGAAAATCCCACCTTTGAGAGTAGATCTCGTTTGAGTCAATTTGTCTAGTCTGTCCTTGTAAGGAAGTTTCTTTCTAAATTCCATTCATGGATACCCCTTGGGGGGTTATCACATAAAACATAAAGCTCAACTAACCTTGGAGGCCATAGGTGTTTTAAAACACCTTCTCCCACTCAATTATTTAAGGCGTGTGATTAAATTCCATAGAATGATTTACCAAGTTTACAATTCCGAAACAAAAAATACATTGAAATTCTAGGACCAAAATCGAGCAACAACAATTCATATAATTATAATAACATATATAAATCCATACATTCCAATGTAATTATGTATGAGAATACCTAAAGTGCCATCTCTTTCTAAAACATGCATAATCACAATAAAAAGAAATAGATTCACGCACGTATATATTAATTAATCAAAGGGTACAACCAAGGCTCTGATACCAATTGTAGGGAAAAACGCATGCACGCAGCGGAAGCGAGACTAAAATTAGGTTTAGTATAGTTTAAAATTTTTCCTTAAGATGAACCTTAACCCCTTAATTAATTAACATATAACTAAAAGTATCGTACCTTTGTCGCGTGATCCGATTGACGTTGTGTCAATGGTAATCTGCAAGATCTTCCGATCCAATCACGAATGTGAATCACCTAGGAGCGTGGCCTTCCTTTCTTTGAATTGTGTACCTTAGGATGGATAACAAAAACTTTTTCTTTTTCGTTAGTCACTAAACCTCCAAGAGATAACAAAGAACGCTCCGGTTACTTTTGAATTCTCAATCTAATGATTGAAACTCGCATTAACCTTATTCGAAGTTGTGCACAAAGCCTATTGATGTATAAGCTACTAGTGCACTATCGAAATAGAACGATCTCTTCTCTTTTCTCTCTTGGCCGAATTCTCACACTAATCTCTAGAGTTGGATTTTTATTTTTCTCAAGCAAAAGAAAATAACTCTCAAGCAAAGCAAGTAGTTTTTCCGAATTCCACTTGCCTCATATTTACATAGTGCACGAATTAACTTGCTTATTAATATATATATATATATATATATCGCATGAATCAACTTGCCTATTAAATATATAGTGCACGTATTCTACACTTTTCTTATATACATTATATAGTCAAATTCTGCACTGTATCTTATATATCTATTATATAGTCAAATTCTGCTCTTTATATTTCTATATAGTTACCGAATTCTCTTGACTAAATATATTTAGGGTTGCCGAATTCTATGATAGGTAATCTATGGGTGAAACACAAATCCTCACCATAAGAGGATTTGTGTTTCACCCATACTCCTGTCAATCTTTAGAATCCAAACCCACCCATACTCCTATCAATCTTTAGAATCCAAACCCTAATCCAACTCTTTAGTGTTTTATTCAATTATGACTATATCAAAAACTTCCTAATTTGACTGGATAAATCCTTTTATTTATCTTCTTATGAAATAAAATCTTTTATTCTCATTAATACTACCATAATAGTATACTACTAAGAAACATATTTCCTAGTCAGAAAAAGATCTAGATTCTTAATTAAATAATTAACTAATAAATTAATTAATTTCCATTTAATCAAATAATAAAATAAAATAATATTTTAGACTAATAATTTAGCCTTGCCGCCCATATACACATACATGGCCCAAATATTATTTTTCCATTTTATTAAATCCATTGGACCTTAATCAAAAAGCCCACATGTGAACTAGGCCCATTCTTACTAAGAGAAACAAGTCCACATGCCTTAATACAATTCTAGATGGACCGATAAATTAGTCCGGTGATCGCGCTCCAAATGTTCACATTTAGCGCTCCCTTTTCCTATCTTTTTGTGCTTGTTTCTCGGGTAAAAATGGGTATTTAACGGATAAAATAAGTGTTTTATGTAAATAGGGAAGTTCAGGGGCATAATTGTCATTTTGGACAATTCAGGGGCAAAAGTGCAAAATTCGGGACTTTATTGAAGATTCTGTGAATAAGGGAAAGATCAGGGGTGCAAACTGTAATTAGCCAGCCAACGCACAGCAGTCCGGCCACGTCAGTGCTGGAAACGACGCTGTTTGGCGGCTGCTTGCGTCACGTTGACGTCAGGTCGTCTTCCACCTTTAGCCGGGTCGACTCGACCCGCAACTTGACTCGGTTGACCCGGTTCAGACCCGACTTCAACCCGATGATTTCTGACACTTTTCTGATCAGTTTTCCGACGCTGTTTAGCCCAGATCGACAGCAACGAGCCCCACGGTCACGATGGACCTATTTTCAAGCTCCCATGCAAAGGTTTCCATCACCTCCAAATCCTCCAAACCTCCATGGATGTTCAAGCCTTCAAGCTTGGCCCGGCGGCTTCCTTCCCGCGAACCAGAATGTCCAAACTCGCCAAAACTTCGTAGTTTCATGCCACTAGAAAGTTCCCGCGGTCCAGAAGGTCTGAACTCGCCTCCGACTCCAAATTCTTCACCGCGAGCTTCGACGGCGGGCACAAACCCGCCGGCCAGTTGATCCAAGCTCGCTAGGACGACCGACTTGGAAGATATTTCATCCAAAACCTCCCCAAAACAGTTCCCTATATATATACATCCTTCTCTAACCTAAAACACACCTCCCAAATATCCAAATACCTTAGAAAGTCACACAATTAGCTTAGTTTATGTTGTATGTATAAATTCGCCAAGCAGACACGTCACCAAAAGAGTCAAATAGATAATGAAGAGAAGGTTGCCACGTCACTCATTGATCGAGTCAAAGGGAGAAAATGTGGCGAGCCAGAATATTGCTGCCTTAAACTAATAAAGTCAAAGGCGTGGTCGCCAAAACTAGATATATACTCGCCACAGGTAGAAACGCGGTCGCCGAAGGAAAAAACCCAGAAGTAAAGGTATTCGCTGCATCAGCGTACTAGGCCCAAACCGACTCGGCAGAAACACAAAAATCAACCCTAAACTTTAGAAGACCCATGGCAACAAGGAATCGTAAAGAGATAAGAGAAACATCCTAGCCCGTGACAAAGAGAGGAGTCTTGGTACGAATCAAAGAGGGAAATCTACCACCAACGTGGCTAAAAACAAGGGGAAACCCTAAATTAAACATGTATAAATAGAACCATCTATCCCATGAGGAAGGGGTTCGAAAACTTAGAGAGAGAGAGAGAAGAGAGCAATCATATGAGAGATCTGAGTGTGTAACAAAGCAATTAAGACTAGTGATATTTTTCTACCCTCTAGGGCGCCATGGTTTTTTCCCATTCAAGGGTTTTCCACGTAAAATTCTGTCTCTTGCATGCATTGATTATTTTCTCATTTTTCTTTAGGTTGATATAATTGTTGTGTGTGGCAATCCAAATTTCACCGTCAACAATTGGCGCTAGAAGGAGGGGGGCCTTTGAACAGAAACTTCGAGGAACCCTTGCGAACTGAAGAATATGAACAACGATAGTGACAGAGATGGTAACTCCAGCGGAGATCTAATTGTTGAACCAACCGCGCCGACAGGAGATAGGGCAGTGGTGATCGGGGAACAATCGGCGGCAACGCCAGGAACTAGGGCAGCCGATCCCGAGGTTCTATAGCACTTCCAGACTGCATTGGTAAACTTAATCAGTGAAGCCAGCAAAATAGGGCTTTCGCTTCCCATAGGGTTGGGAGTTTCTTCTCCTTACGAGTTAACCACTCTTGGAATCCATTCGCCCGGAAGGATACGATCGGAAGTTCACATTGCAACCCCTGATGCTCAAGCAATACAATCCACTGAGGAGACTCCACAGGACCACCTTGAGAATTTCGAAGGGAGAAAACAAAGGTAGGGAAAAGGTGTGATGAATGAAGAATCTAGGGAGGAGCGAGACCATGCACGAACACATGGGGTCAATTCTAGTGACACATATCAACGGAACCGGCAGAGACACCGTTCTATCTCGTCTGAAGATAAGAGTCCTCGTCCACAAAGGGAATTACGATCCAAGAGAGCACGGCGAAGAAGATCCGAGAGCACAGAAGATCGAAGGAGCCCGAATGATAGAGGCAATCATGGGAGAATGACAATCAAGAGTAGACTCGATCCATCAGGAGAACCAACTGGTCAGCGAGATGTCACCCTACAAGAGCTATCAAGAAAAGTTTCAGCGATGGCACGAAGGTATGGTCGTAACGTATCTTCGGATGATGAGTCAGATAGCCCATTCGTTGAAAATATTGCTCACACCCAATTTCCAGACAGATTTAGAATGCCAACCAATGAGCAGTATAAGGAGAACAGGGATCCGAAGGAGCATGTTCACCGATTCCGTAATATCATGGCCCAGTACTCATCCAATGACGGGCTGTTGTGTCTCAGCTTCCCGTAAACATTCGGCGACCTTGCCTCCAGGTGGTTTGGAAGACTTCCACCCGGAAGTATAAGCAATTTCTCAAACCTCAGCAAAGCATTCATAAGGCAATCCATGGGGAGTGTCCAGAGAAGAAAGTCACTCGCTCATCTATCAAACTTGAAGTAGGAGCGCAATGAGTCGATCAAGAAGTATCTAGCAAGATTTGGGAAGGAGGTTGCTCAAATTGAGGACGCTAGTGATGTAGCTGTGATCGCCGCTTTCACCAATGGGTTACAAAGTGGGCGATTATCCTTTGACCTATGAAGGGAGAGACCAAAAACTTATGATGAGATGATGGAAATAGCTGGCGACTATGCACTGGCAGAAGAAGAAGAAGTAGCGCAAGGGGGTAGCTATGTACATGGACACAAGCCTGACTCAAAATCGGACTATAAGGATGACAAAAAGGCGCAATCACGTGATCGCCAGAGAGATGAAAAGGGCCAAAAGGGACATCCGAGGGAAAGCAGAGGAAATACTCGAGCCAATAGGTTTTGAGGAAGGTACAACCATTACACCCCTTTAACTGGCGATCAGGAGGAGATACTTTCTGTGGTAGAAGACAAAGGACTCGCTAAATACCCTCGGCAGCAATCAGCAAATGCCAGGAGAGATACAAATAAATACTGTCGGTTTCACAAAGACCATGGGCATGAAACTTCAAAATGTTTCCAGCTGCGCGATCACATTGAAAGCTTGATCAAAGATGGGCACCTGAAGGACTTTGCTTTGAAAGGGGACAAGCACGGTGTTCGCCAGGACAGCCGCCAAGGAAACACGCAAGAAAGGAAGAGTCCAAGGAGAAACAGCCCTAATGCCACTATAAACATCATTTTTGGCGAACCTTATACTGGGAGAAGTAATCGAGAAAGGATGTCAGAAGTCTGAGAAGTAATGTATGAAAGCAGAAGCATGGAGATCAATTCTGTGCAAAGAAATCCCAAGAAAGGGAGAGAAGGACATGATCCCATAATGTTTACAGCAGAAGACTCAGACAGAATTGATGCAAAGCCTAACGATGCAATCGTAGTAGGGGTTCGAATGGCCCATAGGGATGTCCTTCGGGTAATGATTGACAACGGGAGTTCAGCTGAATTTTAAGTGCTAGGGTATACGATGAGTTGCGGCTGGATAGAAAAGATCTTGAACCTTTCCATGTACCGTTGAAAGGTTTCGGTGGTGCAGAAGTGAGATCGTTAGGAACTGTGAAGCTGCCGGTGAGATTTGGTACATCACCATGCCGGCGAACGATCCTGCTGGACTTTGTTGTAGTTGACATCCATAATTGGCCGTATAATGCTTTGCTTGGCCGACCGTTTCTTAACAAAGCTTGAGCTGTTACTTCAACCCATGCGTTGAAAATAAAGTTCCCTACAGAATTTGGTGTCGGAGAATTGAAAGGGTCACAAGAGATGGCTCGCCGCGCCAACCTATCAATCTTCAAAGATAAGGCAGGGATGGAAACCTTGAGCATATTCGAAGTAGACAAGGAAGAGCAGGAAGATAATTCGAAAACCTTCGAATTGGACCCAAGGGACAAAACGAGAAGAGAAAAAGAAGAGCCAACTGAGTCGATTGTTTTAAACGAAGCAGAACCGGACAAAACAATCAAGATCGGAGCAAGGCTGACTGAACGAGTTAAGAGAAATGTGACAAACCTGTTGAGAGAATATAAGGAGATCTTCACTTGGTGCCATGAAGACATGCCGGGAATTGATAGAAGCGTGATTTCACACAACCTGGCTATGAATGAAAAATGCAAACTGGTTGTGCAAAAAAGGAGAAGCTTTAACTCAGAAAGAAGTGCAGCAATAAAAGAGGAGGTGTCAAAGTTGCTCGCCGCGAGATCAATTAGAGAAGATAAGTATCCGGAATGGGTGGCAAATGTAGATCTAATGAAAAAGAAGAACAACCAATGGAGGATGTGCGTCGACTTCACCGATCTGAACAAGGCCTGCCCCAAGGATAGCTTCCCTCTACCAAGGATTGACCAGTTAGTCGATGCAACAGCCTGACATGAGACGTTGAGCTTCATGGATGCATATTCAGGATATAACCAGATAAAGATGCACAAGCCAGATGAGGAGAAGACAGCGTTCACCACAGACCAGGGGTTGTACTGTTACACGGTCATGCCATTCGGCTTGAAGAACGCTAGAGCAACTTACTAGCGCTTAGTCAACAAAATGTTTGCCAGGCAAATAGGGAGAAATATGGAGGTTTACGTTGACGATATGCTGACAAAAAGCATCACAGCAGATAGACATACAGATGACCTGAGGGAAACATTCGATGTGCTGGTTAAGTTTGGAATGAAGTTGAATCCAGCAAAATGTGTATTCGGCGTATCATCTGGGAGGTTTCTCGGATATCAAGTACATCAAAGAGGAATAGAGGTGAACCCTGAAAAAATCCAAGCACTAGCAAAAATGGTTTCGCCAAGAACTTTGAAGGACGTCCAAAGACTCACGGGGTGCCTAGCATCGCTGAGCAGGTTCATAGCTAAGTCAACAGACCGATGCCTACCATTTTTTAAAGCCCTAAAGAAAGGAAAGGGAGTCGAGTGGAATGAGGATTGTGAAAGAGCTTTACAGGCCTTGAAAGACTACCTCGGGCAGGCACCGCTGCTATCGAAACCAGAAACAGGAGAGACACTGTATATGTACTTGTCCGTCTCTGAAGTAGCCACAAGTTCCGTGCTGGTAAGACAGGAAGAGGGGATTCAGAAACCAATATACTACACCAGCAAAGCAGTGTTACCAGCTGAAACAAGGTACTCGCCGGCCGAAAAAATGGCACTCGCTCTAATAACAGCAGCAAGAAAGTTAAGGCCATATTTCCAGGCTCATAATATCGGGATATATACCAACTGCCCACTGAAATTAATTCTGCAGAAACCAGAAGTATCTGGTCGATTAACGAAGTGGGCGATCGAGTTAAATGAATTCGATGTAGAGTATCTCCCAAGGACAGCAATTAAAGCACAAGCAGTGGCAGACTTTGTAGCAGAGTTCACCGAGCCAAGCATAGAGGTGGCGAGAATGATGGTGGAGCAAAATAAGAAAGTATTCAAATGGCAACTCCACGTTGATGGCTCGTCAAACACGCACGACAGCGGGGCAGGGGTAGTAGTGTCAACCCCGGAAGGAGATTCAGTCGAATGTGCCTTACGTTTTGACTTCAAAGCTACTAACAATCAAGCTGAATACGAGGCACTCATAGCAGGTTTAAAAGTTTGCACAGTCCTAGGGGCAGATGAGGTAGAAATCTTCAGCGACTCTCAAGTTGTTGTCAATCAGATGCTAGATGAATACCAGGCGAGAGATGAAAGCATGATCACCTATATGGGATTAGCAAAAGAACTGTTAGAAAGATTTAAAGAATACAGAATTGTTCATGTCCCTAGAGAAGAAAACGAGCAGGCTGATGCCTTGGCCAAATTGGCATCTGCCACAATCAACATCTGGCCCAAAAATATCTCCATGATCCGCCTATTGCAGCCGAGTATAGTCAAATCAAAAGAAGTGGGGGCAGTCTTTGGCGAGAGGAACAACTGGATCATACCAATTAAAGAGTATCTCATCAATGATGTACTCCCAAGTGACCCATTAGAGACAAAACGGTTGAAATACAGAGCTACAAGATATTCAGTGCTTAATGGAGAACTGTACAAAAGGGGGTATTCAAGGGCACTACAGAGATGTGTCGGACCTGAAGAAGCAGAAGGTATCCTGAGAAGCATATGACACGCCCAAACCTGTTCTACAAATGTCACTATAATATGACCTATTCTACCTCGGTTGTATTAAAGGGGCGTGCGAGTCTGGTGACCCTATTGCAAGTGCACAAGTCGTTAAATTAGTGTAGTGAGCAAGTAAGGGTATCGTTCCCACTAGGTAAGCACTACAAGCTTTCTATCTTTAGATTAACTCTACAATTTCCTAAGTCTTCTAACAAGTTTTACTAAATTGATTAGTGATTAGCAAATGAATTATTCTAAGATGAAGATGTCTAATTAGCAATTACAACTACTTGAATTTAATTCTATATTGAAAATTGTTAAGGAATTAGATTCATTCAAGTTATCTTCTAGCTTCTAATCAATCATTCATTAAGCCTAACCTTCAATTACTAACATGCACATATTCATATGAATGTTCTAAACACCTAATTCTCAACTTAATCACAATTAAATCTAAGATTAGAGAGTGATCAAGGGGAAATCAATGATTGAGTAGTAGAGGATTACAAGTTAGTAATCTCTACTCATAGGTGCTTCAATATTAATATGCAATAAATGGTACATGCATACAATTTCATCAAATTTTGCACTATAAGGAAATAGGTGGTTGCAACCACCACACATGCAATTATAAATGCACAAAACATAACTTAAAAGGATTATACAAATATGATTGATTAGATAACAAGGAAGTACAAGAATTACATTTAATTCCTTAACAAAAAGGGATTAGCTACACATAGTATCAAAATTACAAAGATATACAAGTAAGGAAAACATCACCAATGGACAACTTGTGAAGTGGAAATGGTCTTCCTTGTAATCCAAGCAATTCACTCTTCTATGGCAACTTGAGGTAATCACTCTAAGTAACCAATATGGGGTGTTTGGCTACCTAGAAATTGGCCAAGAAAATACTATCTTTCTTGATTCCTAAGAACAAAATATCTTTAACTAATATCTCCTTTCTAACTTCTCTCTAACTAACTCTAAGTTCTTTTTAAAAACTAAGTATATCTTCTTTGTTTTGGTACCCACGTATATGCATGAGAGAGAGAGGAGGTCTTCCAAGGACAATAGGTGGAGAAAGGGGCAGCCTTTTTTGACTTTTGGGGCGAGCTTCAGCCAAAATGCAGCTCTCAGAATCGGCGGCGGGCTCATTCCCGCCGCCAGATCTCGCCGTGACAACGGCGGCTTCTACGGCGGCTTTATTCCCGCCGCCAATTCTTGCTTGGATGACGGCGGCCTTGAGCGGCGGCTTCTTGCCCGCCGAAAGATCCCGCCTGGATGACGGCAGCCTTGAGCGGCGGCTTTTTGCCCGCCGGCCTGACTGCACAAACCAGCCTTCTTGCTTTTCTTCTGTTCTTTGCCCAATTTGCCCTCATTTCTTCACTTTGGACAAAAATGCCCTTGAAACACCTGTTTTACCTGAAAATACTTATTTACACAATTAAACACCTAGAATGCTTAGAAATTGATTACAAAAACAAGGTAAAATGGGCACTAAATGTAAACATTTGAAGCGCGATCAGACCCCCAAACCTGACTTTTGCTCGTCCTCAAGCAAACTATAAATACTAAAAACCAAACTAAACGTAACTTTCACTATGTACAATATTTATCAACCATGCACACAAAAACATTTCCGAGAGCCACATTATAAATATGCTAAAAGATGTGATGAGAGAAGAAATAAACATGCGAAAACCACTGGTAAGATGCTAGCACGATCACATTCCTCAAAAACACGCTACACGGTGCATCCCACACTCTAAATGTTCAGTTTCAAAAACTAAGCGCTCAAAAACAAGAACTCAATTCGCCTTGACTCTATCCTTACCGGATTTCAGTCTGATTTTCTCGCAGAACCTAAGTTGCTCTCAAATAACATATGCGAGTAAGAATTTTTCGAACAAGAATCAAATGTAACGCATATGCAATTAAAATTAACGCACAACTTATGGAAACTGTTTCATGAATGAATTGAAATGCCAAGAACGTGGAAAGAACATGCTTAACCCGCATTCCCCCGCCAGACTTTCTAAAAGATCAACTAGGTCTTTCCATGGTTGTAACGGGGCCAAGGGTGATATGGAAGAATCACTGGAATTCTGAAGTATTTGATCAACAACCTCAAGTTTAACTTCTTAGCTCGAAAAGGTAATCACATGCGTCTAGGCTACGATTTTATTTTCTTGTGTTCTAATTTACATATAGGCTTAAACACTTATAACTAATTTGTGTTCTAATAGTTTTTTTTTTTTTTTTTTTTTTTTTTTTTTTTTTTTTTTTTTTTTTAAACTCTATCATGGCCTGAGTACACGCAATCTATTGAATTTCGAGCTTTACCAATGTATTTACAACCTTCATAACTTTGATCAAAATACAACATCATTTCAAGTGACATAAAAGGATCTTTTGGTGTGTGATGGAAAGAAAGGTTTGTGTTTGGCCTCAAAGTGGTAGTTGGAGCACACATCACAATATGGACAGTGTTTGGGCATTTAGTAGCTTAATCACACATGCCTAGAATCATTTCCAGGAGTCCGTCTGACTAGGGAATACAAATTTAACAAGCAGTCCACAATTTATTGTCCATGGCATTCAATTATACAATATGAGATCTTGTATGAATTGGAAAGTATTTATTCTCATAAGGTGAATTTTTAGGCTCTGTTCCTTACAGGTAGTCTCCACTATTGGTTCATGCAATTTTTGCACTTAATTCTATTCACTAGACACAAGAGAAAGGGACTATTACACTATGTGCAATGTTATCTGGAAATGCTATTGTGATAGCTACAATTTAGCGATCAATGCATGCACATTTCCTTAATCAACACATACCTTTTAGCATATTTATTAACATGATCCTTTGGCTCAATCGGAATTCGTTTGAAATTTTTTTTACAAAATAACTAATTTTAACTAAGGCAAACAATATATACACGACACTTATATACATATGAACAATCATGTGAAAGTTTGGCAAAGTGTTAAAGTGCCCACACCCCCAAACCAAAACTCAACATTGTCCCCAATGTTTGCACACGGAAGACAATACTTGAGTATGTTGGGTTGGTTGTTTGGCCAACAAACTACTTCCAAATCTAATGCAAAAAGGAATCCATATATAACACACATGACATCCTATCCATTATGCACACTAGTGTCAAAAAGCCTATGCACTATCAATCAACCATATAGTAATTTCCACACTTAGATCTAACATGTTACTAACTAAGAAAATATATGCAAGTAGGCAATATAGATATATAATAAAAAGGTAATAACTATAATCCCAAAAAGTAAAGTAACGAGTATACAAAAATGCGGAATAATGCTCCGCCCACAAAAATTCATGTGGCGTACCAATCCGCCTACATGAAAAAGTCATCATCATCAAAGTCTAAGGGTGTGAACTGTACTCCTCTGACGGAGTAGCGGAAAATGGGCTCAGGAGGAGGTAGTTTGACAAACAGAACGATGTGTGTCGGGGACTCGGGCTCCTCCACAAAGTATTCCACCTGATGAGTAGTGGTCTCCTAGTATCCATCCGGAAGAAGCTCGATGTCCACCACGTACAACTCCACGTACGCCACACGTTCCACCTGCTTAGGCATCTGCTCCTGGAACGGTTTCTGGTCCTCCATCCCCTCCATGTACATCTCTCTCAACTGGTCCGGTAGGTACCTCTCCACCTCCGGTTTCCCTATCACCTATTCTAGAAGCTGTTGTTGCTCACAAAGTAAGTCCATGAAGTTGAAATTCTGCTGATAAAGGTCTGGCGGAGCCATAGGACTGAAAAATAGATCATCAACATCAACAAAGGTAAAGGGGTTAGGTATACCTGTCTCTAGTACGGGTGGAATAGCTGACGTCTCAAGTGCTGTGGGTGTCTCGTCGTGTCTGCGCTTCTGACGGCGCTCTGCATCTCGATCACTCGAGTGATCACTGGAACCACTCACCTGGTAGCCCACACATCGTGCCACAGCTACTGTCAATGCTCTCACCTACCTCGCGAGGCGGCGAACCGTCCGTGATAGAGCATTATTCGAGTCTATCAACTTCTTGTGGGACTCCACCATGTCCCTCGCCCATGCTGGTGCCTCTACCTCTCTCTCATACTCTGTCTCCTAGGACTCATCTCTGTCAACTCCCACATTGGACTCCTCACGTCCTTGCTCTTCTATTCTTTCTAACTTTCTCCTCTTAATGGACCTCCGCTGAGCCAATCTAAGATCCCTCTGCTCGCGTAAATTGAGAAGCCTCTCTATCCCGGGCTTTCCTTCAGCTGCCTCGTTGTAGGCCCTCCTACCTACATGACCTGATGGTGTCAGAACCCCGTCTGCAGGTAAATCAACTCGGAGGCTTGCCCTTCGAGCAAAGTGGGTGATCAAACATGGAAAGAAAAGGCTCAGATTGCTCCGCCTTTCTGACTCTGCTATCCTCTTCACTATAATGCGCCCAACATCAAACTCCAAGCGATGCTTCATTTGGTAGATCATGATGGCAATGTGCTTCTTCAAGTCTGTTCTATGTCCACTGGCCATGAGTGAGTAGCTGAAGTATACACTCCAAAAGTGCTCCTCGAAGCCTAGGTCTCTTTGGTAGACCTTGCCATCCCACTGCATGTTCTCGTCCCTTGTGAGTGCGACGCCGAATTGCTTGTCATAATGCTCGAAGAGGGCATTGGGCTCATACCCCTCCTCCCACTGAGGATAACTCTTTGTGTAGAGGTAGTCGTTGATTTGCTCGGCGGTCATCGAGATGGCCTTCTTTCGGACCATGACCGGGGCTCCCCTCTCAAATGCATCCGGGTCTATGGAAGCATAGAATTCTTGGACGATCCTTCGATTGGCTCTTTTTGGGAAGGACATATACGCCTCCCATTTCCTTCGACGGATCTCATCAAAAATTACTGTCTCCCCTAATTCCTAAAAGCTTATGTCTCTCTCGAGGAGGATAGGTCTCCTAGTGGTGCTCTGGAGTCGTTCTTCATAGATCTCATCGGCTGTCCTTTCCTTCTCCTTTCCCTTTCGGGATGCATCCCCCCTCTCCATTGTAGATGCCTTCCTTTTAGGTCCCATCTGTGGTTAGAGCAAGGAAAATGCACAACAAACACTCCAAATGGATTAGACTTCGGGTTAGTGACAACAATATCAACTAAACTTAGTTAAAACTCTATAATTATGCATACTACTAATATTATGTGTGTGTGGGTGTGCTTCATTCTACCATTAAGCTATGAGAATCAATAAAGTAATATAGGAATAGAATTTGGTGCCAAATTTCTAATGAGATACCACATTTATGCATCATCATAAAACATTTTATCCATGCAATATAGGTACCATTTTCATTAATTAAAATCATACACACATGTGCCACATTGTACTCGAGTTGTCCAACATAACTTAGATCACATTCACATTCAATTTGGTCTTTAACACATGCACACAATTGCACACACCTCACTTGATCTAAATTTGGCACACAACATCTATTGTCATTGCACAAGCACAAGAATTGCAAATTCCATATTCCATATCACATTTCTTAACTCTCTTAACCAAACCAATTCACAATTTCACATCACTATCTTCTAATTCATCAAATTCTTCATCAATTAATCTCAATTAACCACAATCACTCAAAAACATGCTTTCAATCCATCATTCTATCATCATGCATGAACCCTAATAAACTCTAACATCATCAATCGCATCATAATCACGAAATGGCATGATTTCAAGCAATAATCAATCACAAAATTCATTAATAAAGTCAAGAAATTCGAAACCCCCCCAAATTCGGCCAAGTGAGAAACCCTAACATCATACAATCATGAATTTGAATCAAACAAGGAGGATTTGGTTCGAAATGGGTTCTAACATGTATATCTAACATTAATTTCATCAACAATTGCCCAATAATTCGACCAAAATCAAGACCCATATATGAACCCTAATTTTCGAATCATAGAACATTTGAAGATGATGTAAGACATGAATTTGTGATCAGAAGAGAGTAAAGTTGGAACACTTACCTTTACCTTGAAGTTCTGGATGAATTCGAATAAGATTGGTGATGGATTGGAAGAGAAGTTTTGTCTTTTCACGCGGGAGAAGTGGAAAGGATTTGAATTTGGGGCAAACGGTTTTCGTGACAGCGATAGGTCCTATTTATAGGACTTGGGTTTGGGTGGCTTCTTGCCCGCCCGACAAGCCCGCCGACGGCCTAAATTTCATCAAAACGGCAGCGTTTTGGGTCATTAGGGGGTGTGGCGACCTTGTGACGGTGGCTAGTTGCCCGCCTAACAAACCCGCCGTGTCTGAGTGATGCTGGCGGGCTTGTACTTTCTGGACAGGGGGCAATAGCCCGCCTAATGAGCTCGCCGTGGACTTCTTTCCTTCAAGAATGGCGGGCTCATTCGTTCTGGAAGGCAGCCTCATTCCCACCATAATGGAACCCGCCGTGATTCTCATGAGTGGCCGCGGGTTCATCTCTTCTGGAAGGCGGCTAGTTGCCCGCCTAACAAACCCGCCGTGTCTTCCTGACTTCAACTGTTGGCGAGCTTGTAAGTTCTGTAAGGCGGCCAATGTCCCGCCTGAAGAGCTCGCCAACTTTGCTTTTTCTCCTTGGCCATTTCCGCGGGCTTGTTCATTCTGGAAGGCGAGCAATTGCCCGCCTAATGAGCCCACCGAAAGGAATTTTGCCCTCCTTTCACTCTCTTCAACTTCTTCTCTTGATTTCTTGTTACCTACACACAATGGCACAACAACCACACCAAATGCAACATATTTTCTCTACATAAATTAAGCTAAATGAACGTGCTTAATTATAACAAGGATTTCAAAACCCCCAAACCTTTCTTTTGTGCACCCATACTCTTAATGATTTAAATTTAAGCTCGGTGAGTGCACAAGAGATAGAGTGGGGTTGTCAATTTCCCGATCACACCTAAACACAATTCAATTCATTCAAAAACTCACATATTTACAAAGCGAAATACATCTATGTGGCAAGTGTGTCTTTGATATTTGATATTTACACACTTGAACAATCATCACTTCAATCACCTCCTCCATGCCCCATCTAAAATGGGTGGTTCAATCACCACATACCCCGTTTCTCTCTTTTTGACCCACAGGGGTCCCTTCCCACTAAGTCCTTCCAGCTTGGATTTTGCTATCCAAATGGATTTGACATTGACCTTGGGAATTGGGGTTGCATATTTCCTAACTTGCCATCTTTTGTTCGGGCAATTAGGCCTAATATGGCCTAGTCGATGGCAGTAGTGACATATAGGAGTGAAAACAGAAAATGTACCTCTCGATGTAGATTGTGGAGGTGGAATGTGATTCTTTCTCCTAGGCTTTCGCCTTGGTTTTTGTTTTGGAGCGAAAGTGGTGGACTCCTCGTGTGATTGTCTTCCTTGAAGGTGGCTGAACCATCCCTTTGGACTTGACCGAAGTGCCTATCTTTGGCATAGCAATCTCAACTAGAATCTCCTCATTTTTCACTCTCAAAATTTCCAGGGCCCTGTCCCTAGAATGAATCTCCTCTTCCATGATTTTCATCTTGCCTTCGAATTCCTTACTCAAAGACTCATTCCTTTCTCCGAATTCATCTTTCACTAGGGAGAAATCATCTTCAATTTTGTCTTGGAGGGCATAGTTTTCCTCTAAAGCCTCATCAAGCTTCATGGTAAGCTCAAAGTTCTTCACCACCAACTCCCGGTTTTCTTCCTTGAGCTGTGCGATGGTGTCATCGTAACTCGATGGATCATGCTGCAAAAGCGGGGTCTTGTTAGTCACCTCGCTGTAAGCGAGTGCTATATATTCCCCGAAAGTAGAGTGAGGTTCATCATCTTGTTCGGCACTTGCAATGTTAAAACAAACACTACCCTTCAACGGGTTTTTCATACTTTCAAACACTTCAAACTCTGCTGTTTGACCTAAAACCGTCATGGAGAGCCGTCCCTTGTGGACATCGATAATTGCCTTGGCAGTTGACATAAAAGGTCGCCCTAGCAATATCGGCATCTCCCTTCCCTTGGTGGAATCGGTCTCCATCTCTAGAATAACAAAGTCAACTGGGATGATCAATTCGCCCACCCTGACTAACACATCTTCGACCACTCCTGTTGGATGTCGTACTGAGCGGTCGGCTAGTATCAATTCCATGGTGGTTGGCTTCTGAAACTAATTATAGCACGGTGTGTAAAAAGCTATCTAGAGGGGGGGTGAATAGATTTTACGCTTTTTACCCAATTTTTCGTGTTAGTCAAAATTACGAAAATACCCTCAAGATAATATAAACAATCAAGTGTAATATGATGCGGAAATTAAATTAACACTTGATTTTTACGTGGAAACCCTCACGGGAAAAACCACGGGCTATGTAAGTAAGCCACACTCGAACCTCGAATCCACTAAATGTGCAAACGATTACAACCTAATCCCGGAAGTAATCACACACCTACCTAATCCCGGTATGAGTGAACCTAGTCCAATTTGCTTGCGATCTAAGCAACCTAATCCCGATTGCTACACACAAGACTTAGCTTCTCTAGAAGAGAATACAACCCTAAGTGAATATATGTGAATATCCAAAATGCAACATAGAGCAAGGGAAACCCTATATGCTTATCTAAGATGATTAATATGCAATTAAGAACAATCCTAGATATCAAAACTAAATGACATGTCAATTAGTTTAGCTAATCAATATCAAGCACAAAACCTAATATGCTAGCACAATACAACTTCTCAAACATACATCATACTAATCTCAATCTTGTATTCAACAAATATAAAATCACATACAAGTAAATAAATTGAGATTGCTAGATAAGAGAAACACAAAATATGTAAGATATTAGTGAAAAGCTTACCAAGCAAAGTATGATGAAGAATCCATGCAAGATGTCATCTAGATGATCTAAGATGATGCTAGATGATGATTGATGATCATGGAAAAAGTGTTTGAGTAATTAAAAATGAGTTCTTGGAATTTTTCTTCTCTTTGAAAAATATCCTAAGTATGAAATCTGAATATGAACTCTCTTAATTGACCTAAAGACAAAATGGCATATATATAGGGTGCCAAGCCAAAGTGAGGTCGTTTAAGTAAGTTTCAAAGAAACGCGCCAATCGGCGGTTTCAATCGGCGGTCGGCGGTCGGTGGCCGCCGATTACAACCGCCGAATTGCTCCCGGAGAAACAGGGGAGAAACAGTGGTTCCATTCGGCGGTTTCGTGACCGCCGTTTCCACCGCCGAATTAAACCCGAGAATTAAAATCAATCAGGTCTGAAACGGCGTTTCAGATCGGCGGCCATCAAACCGCCGATTCAACCGCCGAATTCAAACGGCGGTTTAATTCGGCGGCCAGGCCGCCGATAACGACCGCCGATCACCAACAGAGGTGAAAACCAAGGAGATGCCAAGTGCATCTCCATAGGCGGTCTTCGCGCAAACCAAGCACATTCTAGTGCGTGCGCGGACGTTTCCGAACACTATCGGGAAACGAATTACAAGACACAAATACACACAACAAGATACAACATCAAAGTGCTAGTGTGTAAGGTGACATGTGAAGAGAATGCACAAGAACAAGTATGCTAAGTGAGTGTGTGCAACTATCTCTTCAAGATAAGTAAGCACATAGAATTTACCTTCGGTGCTTATCAAGACGAGGTCTTTGAAAGGGCTTCGAATAATAAACTAACTCCTAAGCTACCCTTACAAGGATCCCCACATATGGTTTGATCACGAAATAAGCCAATTAACAACAACGGGAATCCTTACAATCTCCCCCTTTGGCTATTTCGTGACAAAACCACCACTCACATTGATTCCTCACAAAGAATTAGAAACTACGGGACTACAATGATTATCTACAATACAAAGAGATAAGAAAATAAAACTTCAAGTCTTCAATCTCTTGTAGAACAATCAAGCCCTGAAAAATAAGGTTTCTAGCATTTCCAATACAAGTAAAGTGTGAGATTAATCATGTGAGAACAATAACAAGCATTTGCATTCAAAGTTTAGGCACAACATTATGAAATGTATGTGTATGCAATGCTCCCCCTCAACGGGTTACTCCCCCTCAATGTATGTTCTCCCCAAAGTGTACAATAGCCGCTTCTATATTTTGCAACTCCCCTTACCATATCCTACTCCCCCTTTTTGTCATGATATAGGCAAAGGAGTAGTCCCCAACCGGGTCACTCATAGCAACGAGAGATAGAAGCATGCAAGATATGCATATACATATAAGTCACTTTATGCACTTCAATTAATTTGAGAGAAACAAGGAGATTTATTTGATAAAATGTGTGAATCCAACATGCTTTGCATACAAGACATATAGCATTCAAGTCCAAAATACAATGGTATTTGGCAAAGCAAATGACAAAGGTTTCAAATAAGAATTCAAACCAATTTCACCAATGTCATGGGAGAAGCAAGGATATAGAGATTATTAATTTCAGTTTATGAGCAACTATATCCAACTTTATAAGCGAAACATGGCATGAGCGACTTTGCACCCTATTTGATTTTTCCGGATAAGAGATCCGTATGATAGTAACCATGTTCAACTAATAAAGAAAGAGAGACATATGGAATGTAAATTCCTTTGAACGGATACAAGATCCTTTATTCATTTTGAGTCTCATTAGCTTTCACACAAGTTTTGCATTTTTAAGAATATGCAATCATCAATTCATGCTTTTCATGTGAGCATGTTGTATGAATTTCATGCTTTTTCATTTAGCATTAGCATGTTATTAAAGAAACATCATGTCATGGAGATAACTATAGGTCATTCACATCATACTTCCTATGTAAATCTCCTAGTCCAAAAATGCATGTTTGAACATAAATATGACATGGATTGTAGACAAGCAAGGTTCACACTTATAGAATTGAATACATATATACATATGTACAACCAAGCTTACTCAAGCAATCAAAAGAAGAGGCATAAGTTATTTCAAATTTTTTGCAAGTTACAAGAATGCACAATAGCTCTCTTTGCTTGAGTTCCCCATATGGGGTCAATCATAGAACATCACTCCACAAGACATATCCCAATAGATCTACTAAGAGTTTTAAATCGAGTAGCATCTAAGGGTTTAGTAAATAGGTCCGCAAGTTGATCATTAGTACCTACATGTTCAAGTACTATGCATTTATTTTCAACAAGCTCTCTAATGAAGTGATGGCGGATGTCAATATGCTTAGTTCTAGAATGTTGTACCGGATTCTTGGAAATATTAATAGCACTCATGTTATCACAAAAGAGAGTGAGAGTACCTTGGTTGAATCCGTAGTCTACTAGCATTTGCTTCATCCATAGGAGTTGTGTGCATCCACTCCCCGCGGCTATGTACTCGGCCTCGGCCGTGGACAAGGAAATCGAGTTTTGCTTCTTGCAAAACCAAGACACCAAGTTGTTGCCTAGAAAGAAGCAACCGCCCGATATGCTCTTCCTATCATCACAATTTCCTGCCCAATCCGCATCACTAAAGCCAACTAGACTAGCATTAGTGTCAAATGAGTACCAAATCCCATAGTTGGATGTCCCATTCACATAGCGAATGATCCTCTTCACGGAAGAGAGGTGGGACTCCTTAGGATCCGCTTGGTACCTAGCACACACACCCACACTAAAAGATATATCGGGCCTACTTGCGGTCAAATAAAGCAAGCTACCTATCATGCCACGATATAGAGTTTGTTCCACACTTTTACCACTAGCATCCTTGCTTAGCTTCAAAGTGGTACTCATGGGTGTATCACAACGTTTGGCATTCTCTAAACCAAACTTCTTCACTAGGTTCTTAGCATATTTGGCTTGGGTTATGAAAATCCCATCATTCATTTGCCTAATTTGCAAACCTAGGAAGTAACTTAGCTCACCAACAAGACTCATCTCAAATTCAAGAGACATGACATCAACAAATTGTTGGACTTTGGTGTTGTTGGTGGAGCCAAACACTATGTCATCAACATATATTTGAGCTATGAAAAGCTCATCATTGTCTCTCTTGATGAATAGTGTCTTGTCAACACTACCTCTTGTGTAGTTATTGTCAACAAGAAATTGAGTGAGGCGCTCATACCAAGCCCTCGGTGCTTGTTTCAACCCATATAGAGCCTTTTTGAGGCGATAGACATGGTTGGGGTGGTGAGCATCCACAAACCCCTTGGGTTGTTCTACAAACACTTCCTCTTGCAAGAAGCCATTGAGGAAGGCACTCTTGACGTCCATTTGGTGCAATTTGAACTTGTGCACACAAGAGATGGACAAGAGAAGCCTAATGAACTCTAAGCGGGCAACGGGAGCAAAAGTCTCCTCAAAGTCGATACCCTCAATTTGAGAGTACCCTTGTGCTACAAGTCTAGCCTTGTTCCGCACTATGTTGCCGTCCTCATCGGATTTGTTCCTAAATATCCATTTGGTGCCTATGACATTAGTGGTCTTAGGCCTAGGAACTAGAGTCCAAACCTCATTCCTTTCGAATTGGTTTAGCTCTTCTTGCATGGCAAGAACCCAAAATTCATCATTTAAGGCTTCTTCAACCTTTTTGGGTTCTATTTGAGAGGTGTAGCATGTAAAGCTAATTAGATTAGCTATTTGACGCCTAGTTCTAACACCCTCATTAACATCTCCAATAACATCCTCTTTGTTATGGAGTCTTCTAACCCATGGAGCGGGTTCATTAGAGTCCAAGTTAGGAACTCTAGTACTAGGTTGTGTGACTTCATTAGATGTCCCAACATTGGGAGTCACCACAACCCTCTCCAAAGGAGAGTCATCCTCTAAAACATCCTCCTTCTCATGATCATTAGTCTTGAGCCTTGTATCATCAATTACAACATTCGATGATTCCATGACGGTTCGAGTCTTCAAGTTGAAAACTCTATAGGCTCTACTATTCAAGGCATAGCCAATAAAGATACCCTCATCACTCTTAGCATCAAACTTGCCAAGTTGATCACGGTCATTTAAAATGTAGCATTTGCTCCCAAATGTGTGGAAGTAGCTAACATTTGGCCTCTTGCCTTTCCATAACTCATAGGAGGTGTTTCTAGTACCGGGCCTTAGGAACACTCTATTTCCTATATAGCAAGCCGTGTTAATGGCTTCGGCCCATAGGTTCCTAGGGACATTGTTGCTAAGCAACATCACACGGGCCATCTCTTGGAGGACCCTATTCTTCCTCTCAACAACTCCATTTTGTTGAGGTGTCCTAGGAGCGGAAAACTCATGGGAGATGCCTAAGCTATCACAATAGCTTTCAAAAGAGGCATTCTCAAACTCTCTCCCATGGTCACTTCTAATCCGTTTAATGCTTCTAATGTTAGAATTCATTTCATTTTGCAATTTAGTACAAAGCATTTTAAACTTATCAAAAGTTTCGGATTTTTCTCTAAGAAAATATGTCCATGTAAATCTAGAGAAATCATCAACACAAACAAAAATGTATCTCTTTCCACCCAAACTTTCGGTTTGCATGGGACCCATGAGGTCCATGTGGAGAAGCTCAAGAGGCTCCTTGGTGGAGAGATACTTGCCCTTTTTGTGCATGCTTTTGGTTTGTTTTCCTTGTTGACAAGGTCCACAAATACCATTGGCTTTCTTCCCAAGCTTAGGGAGGCCACGCACACACTCGAACTTTCCAAGGGTTCTTAAATCCCTAAAGTTCATGTGGCCAAGTCTTTCATGCCACAACTCAACTTGCTCATTCATGGACACATTGTTTGAGACTATTCTAGCTTCAAGACAATAACAATTGTCGCTAGATCTCATACCTTTCAACAAGGTTTGTCCATCGGGCTTTAGAATTGAGCAATCATTTTTATTAAACAAGACGGAATATCCTTCATCACTTAGATGTGAAATGCTTATTAAATTGGCTTTCAAGCCATCAACAAATAAAGCATCGGATAAGGAGGGTAAACCGGGAACGGAAATGGATCCTTTCCCTACAACCTTCTTTTTGGATCCATCACCAAAAGTGACATATCCACCTTCCTCCATAACAAGAGTCTCGAAGAAACTCTTGTTTCCCGTCATGTGCCTAGAGCACCCACTATCCAAATACCAAAAATTAGAAGAATTTGCCTTCAAGGCTATTTGTGCAACATGGCAAACATTTTCATTCTTTCTAATCCACTTAGCAACAATTTTAGCTTTCTTAGTGGTCTTTGGTACATGTGCTCCACTATTCCTAGGATCATGCAAATTAATATTATCATTCCTAGGAACATGCATCATGGCTCTTTTCTTTTTCTTCTCTATCATGCTTCTAGTTTTGCACATTTTTATATAGCGAAAGCATTGTGGTCTTATATGACCAACAAATCCACAAAAGTGACAAATAGGAGTAAAATAAGGAATCATACCTTGTCCTTGTCTTTGTGGATGAAGGGGTTCATTGCGTCTTCGTTGTTGAACCGGTCTAGGTTGCTTCCAAGCTTGAGGTTGCATGATAGGCCTCTTTCCTTTGTGAGCCATTTGAGAAGGAATGTTGGCTTGAGGAACCCTAGGGGGTTGAGCTTGAGGTTGCCTTCTTGGCCCCATCTTCACTTGAGCATTTGAACTTTGTCCTATTTCTAACTTTTTCTTAGGAGGTTGCACAAATGAAGTTTCTTCTTTCTTCAAGCTCTTGACAAATACGGTCTTGTTAGAGGTTGAGATCTTCTTGCCATCTTCATACCCAAGACCCCTCTTGTCACATGGACTCTTTCCAACACCAAGCATATGGTCAAGCTTCTTGGTGCTAGAATCCATCCTAGTCATAGATTCTCTAACTTCTTCAAGCTCCCTCTTTAGACTATCCTCATTCCTCCTAGATAAGACTAACTCCTCTTTTAGCTTATCTTCCATCTTCTTGAATTTTTCCACTTGTTCACTTAAGTGGTCATTATGAGATGCAAGCTCAAGATTTTCTTCCCTCAACATCTTGATCTTTCTTGTGCTCTTGATTGCTAAATCATTAAACTCGGCATGATATTTAGCAAACTCCTTTTTCTCCATAAATCCATTCATGGAGTTAGAAGAGGAATCACTTTCTACTTCACTTGAGTCATTTTCCTCTTGACTCATTTCCTCTATCTCACTAGCACTTTTGCTTTTATGGGAGGAGGCAAAAGCTAGGAGATTAGCCATGAGCTCTTCATCATCCGAAGACTCATCTCCCTCATAGGAGTCATCACTACTTCCACTCCAAGTGGCGGCCATCACTTTCCCCTTTTTCTTCTCAACATGATTTGCACAATCGGGGGCAAAATGACCTATGCCACCACACTCGAAACAACGGACCCCTTTCCTTTCGGTCCTTTCTTGCCTAGGTTCAAACTTCTTGAACGAGCCCTTTTTCTTCAAATCTTGACCTTTTGACCCAAAGCTCTTCCTTCTAAACTTCATAACCTTGTTGAACCTTTTTACAAACAAGGCAAGGTCTTCATCCGAGTCAACCTTCTTTTCCTCCTTTTCATCCTTGGAGGTTTTTAAAGCAATTCCTTTTTGCTTTTTAATGGGTGTGGAGATAGGCCCCTTCCTAGACTCATAAGCTAGAAGTCTCCCAATCACCTCACTCGGCTTCATATCCTTATATCCACTATTTTCTTCTAAAGCCGTCACCTTAGATTCAAACCTATCGGGTAGAGATCTCATAATCTTTTGCTTGATTCTCCTATCTGAATATGGATCACCAAGTTGATGGCTTTGGTTGACTATATCCATCAACTTGATCTCGAAGTCGTTGAAGCACTCATTCTCCTCCATCTTGAGCATCTCGAATTGAGTTTGGAGGACTTGAAGCTTAGAGTCCTTCACCACTTCGGTTCCCTCATGTGCAATCTCTAGGATGTCCCATGCTTCCTTAGCTATCCTAGTATTTTGAATCAACTTGTATTGATTTTCGTCTATAGCACACAAGATGGCATGCATCGCCTTCCTATTCCACTTTGAAGCCTCAAACTCTTGCGCGTTCCATTGCGCCTTAGGCTTCAAAACATCTTCTCCTCCACCCGTGGGAGTCATCATAGGGAGATCATATCCGTCTTCCACCGCCATCCATGCACGGTCATGAATTTGGCATATGTAGGATTCCATCTTCCCTTTCCATTGGGAATAGTTCAACCCGGTAAGAAGTGGAGGCCTTGTGCTAGAAGCTCCTTCGTTGCCACCACCATTTCCACCGTTTCCACTCATAGTGTTTATGAATGAATGAAATGAATGCAAATGTATGAATGATCAAAAATCACACAAAATGCAAAACACACCAAAATAAGCAAGGATCACCTATGTATGTCTAGGAACCCGCTCTGATACCAATTGAAACTAATTATAGCACGGTGTGTAAAAAGCTATCTAAAGGGGGGGTGAATAGATTTTACGCTTTTTACCCAATTTTTCGTGTTAGTCAAAATTACGAAAATACCCTCAAGATAATATAAACAAGCAAGTGTAATATGATGCGGAAATTAAATTAACACTTGATTTTTACGTGGAAACCCTCACGGGAAAAACCACGGGCTATGTAAGTAAGCCACACTCGAACCTTGAATCCACTAAATGTGCAAACGATTACAACCTAATCCCGGAAGTAATCACACACCTACCTAATCCCGGTATGAGTGAACCTAGTCCAATTTGCTTGCGATCTAAGCAACCTAATCCCGATTGCTACACACAAGACTTAGCTTCTCTAGAAGAGAATACAACCCTAAGTGAATATATGTGAATATCCAAAATGCAACATAGAGCAAGGGAAACCCTATATGCTTATCTAAGATGATTAATATGCAATTAAGAACAATCCTAGATATCAAAACTAAATGACATGTCAATTAGTTTAGCTAATCAATATCAAGCACAAAACCTAATATGCTAGCACAATACAACTTCTCAAACATACATCATACTAATCTCAATCTTGTATTCAACAAATATAAAATCACATACAAGTAAATAAATTGAGATTGCTAGATAAGAGAAACACAAAATATGTAAGATATTAGTGAAAAGCTTACCAAGCAAAGTATGATGAAGAATCCATGCAAGATGTCATCTAGATGATCTAAGATGATGCTAGATGATGATTGATGATCATGGAAAAAGTGTTTGAGTAATTAAAAATGAGTTCTTGGAATTTTTCTTCTCTTTGAAAAATATCCTAAGTATGAAATCTGAATATGAACTCTCTTAATTGACCTAAAGACAAAATGGCATATATATAGGGTGCCAAGCCAAAGTGAGGTCGTTTAAGTAAGTTTCAAATAAACGCGCCAATCGGCGGTTTCAATCGGCGGTCGGTGGCCGCCGATTACAACCGCCGAATTGCTCCTGGAGAAACAGGGGAGAAACGGCGGTTCCATTCGGCGGTTTCGTGACCGCCGTTTCCACCGCCGAATTAAACCCGAGAATTAAAATCAATCAGGTCTGAAACGGCGTTTCAGATCGGCGGCCATCAAACCGCCGATTCAACCGCCGAATTCAAACGGCGGTTTAATTCGGCGGCCAGGCCGCCGATAACGACCGCCGATCACCAACAGAGGTGAAAACCAAGGAGATGCCAAGTGCATCTCCATAGGCGGTCTTCGCGCAAACCAAGCACATTCTAGTGCGTGCGCGGACGTTTCCGAACACTATTAGGAAACGAATTACAAGACACAAATACACACAACAAGATACAACATCAAAGTGCTAGTGTGTAAGGTGACATGTGAAGAGAATGCACAAGAACAAGTATGCTAAGTGAGTGTGTGCAACTATCTCTTCAAGATAAGTAAGCACATAGAATTTACCTTCGGTGCTTATCAAGACGAGGTCTTTGAAAGGGCTTCGAATAATAAACTAACTCCTAAGCTACCCTTACAAGGATCCCCACATATGGTTTGATCACGAAATAAGCCAATTAACAACAACGGGAATCCTTACAGCTTCAATCCTTCTAATCCTAAATCCTTGAATAATGCATAAGGCATTAAATTGATCGAAGCTCCTAGGTCTAACATTGCCTTCTCCCTTCAAGTTTCGCCAACTGATATGGTAATAATGAAACTGCTCGGATCCTTCATCTTAGGTGGCAATGCCGTTTCCATGGCTGCACTTGCTTCCTTGGAGATCACTATCCTTTCCAGAAATTCCTTCTTTCGCGCCTTTGAGTTGAGTTCCTTGAAGAACTTGGCGTATGCGGGCATTTTCTCAATCACCTCAAGTAGGGGAAGGCTCACATTCACCTTCGATAGGATGTCATAGATCTCCCTGAAAGCTTGGTCCAGTTTCGATTTCTGAAGCCTTCCTGGGAATGGGATTGGAGGCACATACGGATTAGGTGATTTATGTATCCTTGAAGTATCCTTGTGTCCTCTCTCCGGACCTCTGCTCGTTCCTATCCCTACTTGAGTATCAAGATCATTCTTGCTAGGCATGTCCCTGTCCACTAAAACATTATCAGGAATATCAGAAATTTCAGGTGGATATGGGTTAGAAAGTACCTTACCACTTCTTAGTACCGTAGCCGACTTGGCTTGTTTAGACTGACTTGGAAGCTTCTCTGGCTCCTTCTTTTGACTAACTTCAGCATACTCCCCTATTTGTCTTTCCAATGTCTTGACTACTCCTTCCATAGAAGTAATCCTGATATGATTAGGATCGCTGGTGTAATACTGATTAGTGGCCCTGTACTCATTGTCTCTCTGGCCTTGTTTGCGCCAAGGTAAGTTTTCCTTTACCTTCCATGGTTGTGTACTTTGCTGTGGTCTTGATTGGTGTCCTGGAGGTGGATACCAGTTTTTATTATTGTTGTTCTGTGGAGGTAACGGGGGATTCAAACAATGGTTGTTCCCGTAATTCAGATTAGGATGCCTTGCCCATCCTCGATTGTACGTGTTGGAGAAAGGATCATCCAACTCTCTTGACTGACGTGGCGGATACACCACTTGCAATTCTTCCTTCCTGGGTAGCACTGGCTCAACTATGGAATTCATGTCCATTCCATGGTTTTCCCTAATATAATTCTGATCTGGGGCTAAAGGTTGGTTACCGAACCTACTCATAAGTGTCTCAATGTTCTTACTCATATCACTCATTTGACTCGCCATCTCCCTGCTCACTCCTCCTCGACTACCTCGAGTGTTCCTCTGCTGGGAATTCTGTTCAAGCATCTCATACTTATCAAACACATACTGTGCCGTTTTCTCTCGCATCGCTCCTCCGCATGCGTTATCAACAATCGCTTGTGAAAGTCCCGTCAATCCATCATAGAAAGATTGAACTTGTGATACTAAAGTATACTCATGGTGAGGGCACTGTGCTAAAAGTAGCTTGAATCTACCCCATGATTCATGAAACGCATCCCCTTCCCTTTCCTGGAAATCAGCTATCATACTTCGTATTTCTTTCGTCTTCCATGAGGGAAAGTACTTGGCGAAAAACTTCTGTACAACACCACTCCATGTGGTAAGTGATCCTGCTGGTAATGCCATTAGCCATTTCTTGGCATCGTCTCTCATGCAATACAAAAAACATCGCATGCGTAAGTGATCCTCCGTCAAGTTTCTGAGTGGAAAAGTGGTCACCACATTGTAATATTCCTTCATGAATTGAAGGCAGTCTTCACTCAAGTTACCACCAAAGTGCGGGAGTGTGTTGTAGTGCAAGTTTTTTAGCTCGTAATTTCTCTGGGCATCATCTAACAATATGGCTGAAGGATGTGATCCAACGGTAGGCAATGAGAATTCCTTCATCATTCGTTGATCCTGTCCGTGTTCTGAACCAGTGGGGGTGCTGCTAGAAGAGGTTGACCCTTCCTCAAGGTCGGATAGTCCTCTAGGATTGTCCGTCATTGTCGGTAGCCTCTCTATACGATCAATATTTTCAACAAAAGGTTCAAGTGGGCTTCCCAATAATCGTCTTCCGTGCATCTATTCGTGACCAGAAACCTGAAAGTACACTACACTAACTACCAAAAGGTTAAGTGCTCAACAAAAAATTACTACGATTATGCAACAATTAAATTGACTAATGTTCTAAAAAGAATAAAGCATAAAGTAACAAGCCGTGCTCCCCGGCAGCGGCGCCATAAATTTTGACACGCCCAAACCTGTTCTACAAATGTCACTATAATATGACCTATTCTACCTCGGTTGTATTAAAGGGGCGTGCGAGTCTGGTGACCCTATTGCAAGTGCACAAGTCGTTAAACTAGTGTAGTGAGCAAGTAAGGGTATCGTTCCCACTAGGTAAGCACTACAAGCTTTCTATCCTTAGATTAACTCTACAATTTCCTAAGTCTTCTAACAAGTTTTACTAAATTGATTAGTGATTAGCAAATGAATTATTCTAAGATGAAGATGTCTAATTAGCAATTACAACTACTTGAATTTAATTCTATATTGAAAATTGTTAAGGAATTAGATTCATTCAAGTTATCTTCTAGCTTCTAATCAATCATTCATTAAGCCTAACCTTCAATTACTAACATGTACATATTCATATGAATGTTCTAAACACCTAATTCTCAACTTAATCACAATTAAATCTAAGATTAGTGAGTGATCAAGGGGAAATCAATGATTGAGTAGTAGAGGATTACAAGTTAGTAATCTCTACTCATAGGTGCTTCAATATTAATATGCAATAAATGGTACATGCATACAATTTCATCAAGTTTTGCACTATAAGGAAATAGGTGGTTGCAACCACCACACATGCAATTATAAATGCACAAAACATAACTTAAAAGGATTATACAAATATGATTGATTAGATAACAAGGAAGTACAAGAATTACATCTAATTCCTTAACAAAAAGGGATTAGCTACACATAGTATCAAAATTACAAAGATATACAAGTAAGGAAAACATCACCAATGGACAACCTGTGAAGTGGAAATGGTCTTCCTTGTAATCCAAGCAATTCACTCTTCTATGGCAACTTGAGGTAATCACTCTAAGTAACCAATATGAGGTGTTTGGCTACCTAGAAATTGGCCAAGAAAATACTATCTTTCTTGATTCCTAAGAACAAAATATCTTTAACTAATATCTCCTTTCTAACTTCTCTCTAACTAACTCTAAGTTCTTTTTAAAAACTAAGTATATCTTCTTTGTTTTGATACCCATGTACATGCATGAGAGAGAGGGGAGGTCTTCCAAGGACAATAGGTGGAGAAAGGGGCAGCCTTTTTTGACTTTTGGGGCGAGCTTCAGCCAAAATGCAACTCTTAGAATCGGCGGCGGGCTCATGCGGCGGCCTTATTCCCGCCGCCAGATCTCACCATGACAACAGCGGCTTCTACGGCGGCTTTATTCCCGCTGCCAATTCTCGCCTGGATGACGGTGGCCTTGAGCTGCGGCTTCTTGCCCGCCGGCCTGACTGCACGAACCAGCCTTCTTGCATTGTAGACGGACAGGGTTTTAACCACAATAAACTCTGTCATGATGTTCTGCTAAAGAGGAGCCTCTCCAATTATCACCGGTAGAATATGCGTTCCAATTGGCATTACGGAGTCTCCTGTAAAACCATACAAGGGTGTGGTGCAGCTGTTGTAGCAGGGGTTCTTCAAGTTAAGCTTTTCTAGCGCTCCTTTGAACAAAATGTCCACGCTGCTCCTGGTATCTATCAGGATGCAGTGAACCCGATAATTTGCAATTTGTACCGTGATCACCATTAGATATTCATGAAGCTGAACTGCGTTGTAGGCATCATCCTCAGTGAAAATGATCTAGGCAGAACAAGGATAGCCTTGAGATCCCCTAGATACCCGAAGCACATCATGACCAGTGGTAAGCCTCGAAATCTTTCTAGCATGGTTCTTCCTTGAGTTGGGCCTTCACTGTTGGTGTGAATGACTTGGATTTGCTGCATCAAGTCTTTACTACTGTCCTTCCTTCTTTCTTCCGCATCACGCATCTCCCTTTGCACCTCCTTTCCTGTTGCCAGTCTAGCCGCTGGCTAGATCTTTCTAGGAGGGATGTCAAATGCTGACTTCACCTGTCGGGGTCTGAAATCTCCAAGATGGTCAGGCACTGGTAAAAGCGGCCCAAGTCTATCAAAGACTGGTACCCGAGTACTCGGTCCGGCTTCTCCCATGAGCATGGGTGCTTCGAAGGGTATTCCTTGGGCGATCATCCAGAGGCGGATGCTTTCCACATAGGCAGTAGCATACTGCTCCATGGTATCCCGATTTACCTCCTGGACCGCAAGGTCCTGGGGCGTGGAGCCAGTATTAGGTGAAGGGATCGGTGCCGGGATCTGGCTTCTCGTTCCCTTCTTCTTCCCTTGGTTTCTCTGAGTGGAAGCAAGGGAATGGGGTCCTGAGAGGTCAAGATGTTCCTGAGAGGATCGGAGCCTCATCTTCTGAGTCTTCTAGGTAGAGTTAGATAGCTGTGTAAAGATATGGGAGTACTTCCCACAAACGGGGCCAAAAGTGTTAACCGAAAATTGTCACTTGGGGTGATTTTTCCAATTAACAATTTATAATGACTGAAATCAAGGTAGATCTTAGTCGGTGAGGAATCAAGTAGTTCGATACCCTTAGATTCCTGAAAAGACCAATAAAAAAGACAATAATAATGGTGAAAGCAAGACCACGCAGTAAAGGTATCACATACAACTCTTTTTCATTGATAATAAAAACATGATAGGAATACAATGGAGATTTTAGGTATGGTGAAAGGATAAAAAACACTCAGTTGGCAATGGCGATAGAGCTCTCGTATGTGTCGATAAGTGGAATCAATCTCAAGTAGGGTTAGGCATTCAAGTTGATGTCCCCTTTTTTATGATAATATGACGTATATATATGTATCATTACTTGCCCACTACTTCTCTGAATTCGGTCTTGTGACCTAGAGTTTTTCGGGGCATTCTGTGGTGATTGGCGAGAAGATCATTTCTTCCCTTCCAGGAGTCGAGAGATCCCTTATTTGGCGAATTTCTGATGAAGTTGACTTGTATTTCAAATAGGACTCTTATTGGCAGGAATGAGCATAATTCTTTATTTGTCTTGAACGGTGGTGTTTTATTGTCGCTTTAAGCTGTCTTTTGAGCGTGCTTAGACTTACCTTTACGATTTGTTCTTCCTAGTGCTTTAATTAATCTGGCCAGCCAATTTTTAGGAATGGATCGAGGTATCGGGACACCAGTTGATGCTGTAACGATGTGTCAAAACAAACAAGTATTAGGATACTTAGTCTATGTGGTTGCGGGGTACTTGGCCTGGGTGGTAGCGGGATACTTTGGACTGGGTGGTAGCGGGATACTCGGACTAGGTGGTAGTCTATGTGGTAGCAGGGTGCTTCAGGGCCCTGTTTTCTGTGTTGCCCACTACTTGGGAATCCCGGCGTCTTTGATCTCAGTCTGGATAGTCCGGAGGTATGCCTAAGTACTTTAGTCTGGACTCTTTATAGGAGGTAGCTAGATTCTACCTTGGTAGTTCTTTCAACCTTGAATCTGGATGGAAAATTCTTCTTTGACCCTTCGCCAATTTTTATGGTTAACAGTTTTTGTTTGTTAAGTTTATTTTTGGATTGTGTTTAGATGTTGAGAAAATGAAAGGGAAAAAAAAATGAATGATTTTGTTTTTTTTTTTCTTTGTCTTTTCTGTTTTGTTTTTTAATTATTAATTTAAATAATAAAATAGGTAAATAGGGGCACTTTAGTCATTGTGGGTTAAAATTGTGGTCAACGGTTAAAGTTAACGGAAGTCAACTAACGACAGGAGACGTTTGTGCAATTATGGGTAAAAGTTCCATATGCATCCAATTATGTCTAAACTTAGGGGACATTTGTGCAATTAGTTAGTTTTCAAAAACTGTCAAGAATTGCAAGTTCTTGACAATTTTTGAAAACTGTTAAGAAAACTGTCTTTCTTGATAGTTTTTGAAAACTGTTAAGAAATAGTTGTCAACAAAGACAGTTTTTGTTGTAATGGACGTTTAAAAATGTGACAATTCATAAAAAAGTGGGGACTTTAGTAATAATACCCCTATTATATATACATCAAACTTGTGTTCTTTTACTCAAACTTACACTCATTTTTTTCATTTTAACTAATAGAAACCAAGTTTCATAAAGTCCAGTTACTTAACCGAAACGGTCGAAAATGAGTTATTTTAGTTGGGTTGATAAACTGAACCTATCTCAACCTCTCAAAACATCCAATTCTCAAGTTTAGTTCTACCTATACGTGACAACAAAACGTTCTAGAATTTAATGTTGGTTATTTTAAAAGTAAAATCTTAAATCAAATTGATGGGCTTTTACACCTAAAGGCCCATAAACATCCTAGCTACAATACTGAAGGGCCACATTCTCTCGTTTTAAAAACGTAGCTTTTTTCTGAAACGTTTTATAAGAACAGCATTTTTTAGAAACAGCTTTTTTTTAGAAGCATCTTTTTATTTTTATTATATAAATAACATTAATGCTAAACAACCTGCACATCACCTCTTAGTAGAGATTGTTGTGCACCTCTCCTCCACACCTAGTGGTCAAGAGTTCAAGTCCCACAAGGGCATTTTATAAGCATATGTGGGGAGTTTTCTCTCATTTGTGAGAGCACCGGTTGTGATAGTTGAAAATGAAATTATATAAAAATGATTTACTGAAGAAATTAAAAATTAATAATGAAATATAAATTATTTGAAAATAGAAATAGAAATAGAAATAAGGATAGAGAGTATGGTTGAAGCGAAAAAATTAATGGTAAACAACCCAAAACATTAATCCAAAAAACCAACCCAAATGAAATGACAAGTGATTTGTCATTACCATGTTATTTACCATATCATTTGAGTTGAATTTTGGGTTTTTTTTTTTTTTGGCTTGTATAGTATTACTCTATAAATAAACCTTTCCTAAAAAAATTAACTCAAATCATGAGAAAGTGATTTGTCCTAATCGTTTAAATCAGAGGGTGATTTGGTGAATGACATAGTAATATCAAATCACTTACCAAATTATTTAGATTAATTTTTGAACTAATTAACTTTTGGAGTTTTTTTTTTTTTTTTTAAGGAATTAACTTTTTAAGTTTTTTAGCATTATTATTAATAAATTGATCCGTGCTTCGGCCGTTTGGATCGCGCCGCGGATGATATATGAGTTGTGCCGTAGCAACCAAATGTGTGAAGTTGGTACCATAAAAAAGGTTAGAAAGTTGCCAAATGAAAATGACGTAGCCCTGATATTTGGGCGTGGGCATGAAACAATTCTTTATTTTATCCATAACTTGTATGCTAGTGACTTAACTTATTCTTAAAGTAATTTTCAACCTTACTCTTAAAGTAATACAACACTTTCTTGTTGTCACCGTCATATTTCCCATGAAAATCCAAAGCTTATGCTAAAAATTAAATTAAATGAATATATACAAACAAGATAAATAGCATAGAGAGCTTCATTGTTTGCCTCCCTAGCTCTCTTTCAAAAGTTTCTATTAAATTTGTGTGTAGGAGAAGATGTGTTTCAATCTAGGATACAAAATCAAGAAGGGAACGAAAATCGTTCGAGTTAAGAGATCGAGCAATGGAGAGGATCAAGAAAGCAAAGGATTGTTGTACATGGAAATTGAGAGATGGAACAAGCAACAAGAGAAGTTGTTTAATCAAGAAACTACTACATCATCAGTCTCTAATCAATCCAAAAATTCCAACACTTGATCCTTGCTGATCATGATCTTCTTTTTTCTCTATTTCAATTTCGTGTTGAATTGATTTTAGCCGTTTATCGAATATTTTGTTGTTGTTGGGTTGATGTGAGGATTGTTTTTAATGGAATGCTTATAATTTTGAAGGAGAGACCTCAAAATTGATGTAAGTATAAATTAACCTTGTGCTGTATGCTAGCTAGGTTTATCTTCAGAAGCTAAAATCAAAAGAGTAGAAATAAATATGAAACAAAAAATGTGCTCTATGGTGTCTTTGTGTGTTTAATTTAGACTTTGTACATATTTAATTAGATTAATTAATTTTACTTAGTGTCAGTTTGTTTCTGTCACTTGATTAAAAAGGAGACGTTTCTATGATGCTTATGAAATTATATATATATTCAATCAATAATCATAAGTTGATTTTACTTTTATTTTCGTTTTTGGCTTTATGAATTAATTATCTCATAATTATTAATTACTAGCTAAAATTCATTCAAAGTTAAAATAATATATAACATGAGTTATAAGAAGTACAGCAAGTGTTTATCTTCATTTTCTAGAATAGATTGCGGATCATGACCATTAATTTTGAACATTAATGATTGGATATTCATTGTAAATTTGATATTAAATTGAGAATTATATTGGTCAATTTTGAGGTAAGTGAATCCAATCCAACATCTTCGTATAAGTTTTTTCAAGCTCTCACTTGTTATTATTGTGGCCATAGATGTTGATTTCTCCGTGCCATATCCACTCTCACCACTGCACATTGGATACCACGTAATGGTCATCTTACCGAAAAATCATAAACACATGAACATTTCTCTTTTGTTATTTTATTTAAAAAAAAAAAAAAAAACTGACTGGACAAGCTTAATGAGTTGTTTTCGTGTTGAGCAAAAAATGAAGGGATCGTGTTTGAACTGATGCAAACTCGACACAATAACCCATATTGTGACCCTACTTGATACGTACATGACCGCCACTCGCAATGTATTGTCTGTTTTGAACTACTGAACCCCATGGTTTTGTTCTTAAAAAGGGCACGACGGGAAAAACTTGTCTTTGCTTTTGAACATAGTGACTTAAAACCTCCTAACAACATAACTCTTTTGGGTTTCTAGGGATCTTGTGTCGTACATTTGTTATTAACCATAAATGGTTAGATTTATTTCATTGTCATCGAACAACGCTGAGTTTGCTGGTGTAATCGGTTTCGTCTGATTCACGACGGATCGGTACAAATCTGACGACAAATGTTCGGTGATGATTCGGGTTTCGTTTCTTTTCTTTCTCCACATAGCTCGAATATGAAAACGGATACTTGGGTTATAATGGCTGGCACCCGACGAACATTTTTCCAGTGGTTTGTCGGTCAACTCACTAGTGATGATGTTGGTGGCGATGGTTTCGTCAAACTTCGAACGACAGTTTGACCACCAAGACGATTTCGTTTGGCGACAGCCCTTTTGAGAGATTAGAAGGTCGGCACTTCCCGCACCTTCTGGTATAGGTGGTGTCGATCGTTGACTCACTTGCTCTAGCGGTCGGTGGTCAACGGCAAGTAACAGCGATCTGAAAATGAGAGAGAGTGTCTGTTAGATGGAGAAGATGGAGAGAAAAAAATGAGGAGGGAGAAAAAAAAATTGAAGTGACACATCCAATGCACCACCATCAGATTCCAATGTGGTGTATTGGATGCATCCAAGTTTTTCTTCGAGTTGTCATGTCCGCTGATGTTATAAATATATATATATATATATATAAAAGATTCTTCAAATTTCATATTTGTAATTTATTAGGTAGAGTAAGTGGGGAAAAGAAGAGCAGGCACTTGGGAGCATAAATATTATTATTATTACATGGCCTCTCAAGCACCTTTGAAAGGAACATTTCCTTTCCCACCTCCTAACATCACCAATCACCACTCCTATGCTGCTAGCAGTGAGTCCTACTCATGAATTTTTTTTTACACATGACGGTCTTATTGTCACTTTGTGAAACTGTCTAATGAAATTATACCAAATTAGAGTTCTATAATATATATTTATATTTCTAAGATAAATATAAATATACCAAATTAGGGTTTTAGAATTTTTTTTTGCACATGACGGTCTTACTGTCACTTGGTGAAACTGTCTAATGAGATTATACCAAATTAGAGTTTTATAATATATATTTATATTTCTAAGATAAATAACACAATTTCAATTTTTTTTTTTTTTTTTTTTTTGAGACAGTTATCACTGGGTCTCACAAAGTGGCAGTGAGATCATCCCATGCAATATTTTCTCCCTCCTCAGCGCTTAAATTGCTCGGTTGTTCTGCTTCACCAATCAAAGCAGTGACATAAACTTCTACTTAGTGCTTACGTATGTAATTTTTTTAAATGTTTTTTTTTTTTTTTTTGTTTTGTTTTTTTTGTAACAATTGTAGTGCTTCAACATAACAACATTTAAAACATATATAAATTATTAGTGGGGTGAAATTATTCTCTTTTTCATATAAATTTATCCGCTTAGGCCCCGTTCGGTGCGTGGGATTACATTCTATTTCATGAGATTGAATTGGATTGAGATAAAACTGGGATTAGATGAGATTTGATTGGATCGGACTGGACTAAATTAATACTATTGACCGAACTGAATTAACAATATGTTTCGTTTGGTGAAATATGAGATTAGACTAAATATAATAATATTTTAATATTAAATAATAAATTATTGAAATATGCATTTGAAGAAAATAATTTTTTTCATTTATATATTAAAACATTTATATATTATTAAAGTAAAAATATCCAAAAATATTTTTAAAATATAGATTTATATTATTTTTAAATAAATTTAAATAATTTAAAATTTTATTATTTGTTTATTTAATAAAATATTTTTTTTAAAAAGAAAAGAATATATAGGTGGGATTATGATGGGCCCAATGAATTTAGATTCTTCAATCTTGTTGAGAGGAATTAAGATTGAAATAATATTAGTCCCTAATAATCAAATGAAAATTGAATAACAAATTATTGAAATAATTATTTCGATGAAATAAATATTTTAATTTATATATTATTAAATTAATAATATTCAAAATTAATTTTAAATAAAATTATAAATTTATATTAATTTTAAATAAATTTTAATTTTATAGTTAATTTTTTATTAAATCATTTAAAAAAAAAAAACCTAATTTTTTTATTTATAAAAAATAGTCAAGCGTTGAGATATGTTGAAACATGTTGAAAGAGAGAGAAAATATGGGTTGGTGGGATTGGTGATGTAAAACAGAGAGATGAATTAAATATGGTGGATCCATGTGTAAATAGTTCTGGGACTGATAAAGATAAGGGGCAGATGTGTTTATTATATCCCATCAGTATGAGACTATTTTGTTTTTGGGATTATTAATCACACGTTTCAAAACAACACCAAACACCGAATAAGGACTAAGGGGGGTGTATTCAATTAGGATTCTTGAGGACATTTAAAGACATTTTTTAATTGACAAATTTTCATGGATTTCGATAGACTTTTATAAATCCACATGGACTTTTATGGATTTGTTTAGACATCTATCTCAGACTTCTATGGATTTGTTTAGACATATATCTCAAATTTTTATGGATTTGTTTAGATATCCATGAACTTTCATGGATTTGTTATCTCTGACTTTTATTATAGATGGAGAATTATACCACTATATGGTCCAATAACACAATCTATACACTCAACCAATATGATCCATTAATACAATTTGCAGTACTAACAACAATCTCTGCTTTCTTCCTTTTCTCTTCCTTTTCTCCACTATATTTTTCCATCGAATTTGACATCAATTGACATGTCAACCTCATCAAGGTTTGATATTTGGTGTTTTGATCAATTTGATTCATCAAGTTTTCTTATTTTGGTGTTTTTGGTTTTCGGGTTTTTTTTATAATTAATACATGATTACTAATTTACTACTGACTTCTAGTTTAGAACTGGTGTTAGGTTTTTGCTTTGTTTTGGCATGTATTCCATATCAAAACAATGTTTATCTTGTATTGATTAGTGGTCGTTATCATGATGATACAAAGCTTCAAAGAAAGACTCGGCTACGATTCATGCAAGGTGGTGGCTTGTTAAGGGGAATTAATTTCATTACTCATCAAATGTATAATTGACCTCATTCCTCTTACAAGGCATAGGCACACACACACACACACACACAAATCAATCATAAGTGTCCCTGTATGGTTGTGCACATTTTATATAACACATTCACATGTTTTAGTATGCTCATGCATTGAACTCAAATTGTCATACATTGTAGAATGGCATGTTCTAAGACTATGTCTAGGAAATGGCATACATGTGTGATCTGGTATTGAATTGTTTGTGTTTCTTATATTTTGGACTTGAACATGATCTCATATGATTCCTTATTGAGTCCTGGTCATTTCGGTTACTCATTCATTAGGTTTCGCGTCCAAACGATGTAACTATACTACTTTGCGTTCTCATTCGTTGAGTTGTTTTCGTCGTCGTTTTCTGAGATGAATTCTTAACCTTTTGTCAAAGTTTTGCACTCTTCATTGTGCACGAGGGAGTCACGATTTGTAATCCAAAGGGGATTCAAAATCAGAGTTCGAAGGCCCGGATACTGCTGAAGAATGTGAGCGGAGCGCAAGAGGAGAAAGCATGGCCAACGGCCAAGCTTGGTGGCCACGTGTGCCACACGCGCCCCACACGGGCTGCTGATATGGCACCACGTGATTGGTGGCTTCTTTCCTTCTCTCTCTTCCTTTTAAATATTTCCATTACTACCCATTTCATTTCAAGAAGAAAAATTAGAATTTCTCTAGATCAGAATTTTATCTCAACTTTTTCTCACCTTCCAAACACCATAACTTTCTCATACGAAGTCGGAATTGGTTGATTCAAGTTGGAGATTGTTCGTATTCCAGTTATCTATCTTTTACAAGTGGTCTTGCATCTGTTTGATTAATTTTTCGAGTGATTTCACCATCAAAACCAAATTAGCTCGTGATTGCAAGGTAGTTATCATATCTTTGAGATTTCTTCTTTTATAATCTTTAAATTTGCTTAGGCTTTCTTCTTCTATATTTATGTATTTGTATGGTGAATGCTATTGAGAAAGATAGCTTCATAATCAATCCTAATCAAAAGTCTAATTAGAGACGTATGTGAACTAGTTTCTTGGATTCTAGGTTTTTCACATGTTTGAGAGTCATATTGTGATTAGATTGATATCTAGGATTATTTGTGACTTGATTGAATCAATTTATGATTAATAATCCATGAAATGTGTTTTGATCCTTTGATTGATAATATTTAGGATTAATGCTTGTATATGTGTTTTTAGAGACATCTAGAATTTAATTGATTTATCATTATATCTTTGCTCTAAATCTTTGACTAGAATATTCATTGAATAAATTTTATGATTCTAGCATTTTTGTGTATGTTTGTAACATCTTGAATATGTGCTTCATGATTATGATTTATTCCAAGTGTTATATGTGTGAATGAAACTATGAGCTTTTGTGTTAGGTGTTTTTCACATGCTCTAAGTTTAATTCATGTTTTGGCATCTAGACTATATTACTTGTGTTCTCACATGGTTAGGTCTAGTTGTTCCATGGAATGTATTGATCACATGTTCTATGATGAATTGATTGTTTGCATCATTTGCATTCATATGATCACACTAGGAAGTTCTTGTAAAAGGCATGAAGTTTTGACTAGGACGAGATGTCCGGATAGTCAAGCAAGGAAGCCTTGGTTAGGACGTGAGGTCCGGATAACCAAGCAAGAAGCCTTAACAAGAGTCGGGATGACTTCAATAGTTAAGCAAGAAGTCATGGCTAGGATCGGGAAGGTCCGGACAGTCATGCATAGGAGGCTCTCTAGAGGCTTAAGTGCCTTGGATAGGGAGTTAGCTACATTATTAGTAGGTTCGAGCATTTGGTATGACATAGACTGAAAGTATACAAACGTAGTTAAATTGCTTAAGGCATACCTAGAGGAGGGGGGGGGGGGGGGGGGGGGGTGAATAGGTTTTTACACATTTTTTCAATCCCTTGAACAAACTTTCGTTTGTCCCTCAAGGTAGCCTTACACACAACAAAATAAACCAAGAAAGACATACATAGACAATATGAGAATATAATCATGTGAACAAGGTCTAAGTATATCACCTAGTTGTGTGATGTATAAGAACAAATAAACACAACAACAAAGAAAGCTTGTATTTCAATAGATGTTCAATGAGTTACAAGAGTGATCAAATATCACTATACAAAAATTACAATATACAAAAGAATCATATATACAAAAAATGATCAAAAGAATGAATCCACAAATCACACTTTACAAATACTTGCTTCACTATATATCACAAGTGAATAATATGAAACAAGATAATAACATATACAAATAAAATATAAAAGATAAAGATAGGAATAATTAACACAATAGATTTTTTAACGTGGTAAAACCTCCAAGGAGGAAACATCCACGGGTTGAAATACAACCATTAGGGTACTTTATATATTGGATGATAAAAATAGAGAATCCACAAAGTGACCAATCTTTAGCTCACCCAACCTAGTGGAGTCTAAGTCTACCCAACCCTATTGGAAAGTATGAGATCCCTCAATGATGCGAAACCACCATATATTGGACAACACACAAAACCAACATCGATGGAAGATTAGAAATTCCTCAAGAGTGTATACACCTCCCATGTACCCCTCTCTTTTGGAGTCTATGTCTAACCATACGCCTAGGCCTACTAATATAATAGCCAACTCCCTATCCAAGGCACTCATGCCTCTAGAGAGCCTCCTATGCATGACTATCCGAGTCCTCCCGACTCTAGCCATGACTTCTTGCTTGCCAGTCATCCCGACTCTAGACAAGTCTTCTTGCTTGGCTATTCGAGTCATCCCGACTCTAACCAAGACTTCATGCCTTTTACAAGGACTTCCTAGTGTGAGCATGTGAATGCAAATGATGCAAACAACCAATTCAACATAGAACATGTGATCAATACATTCCATGGTACAAATAGACCTAAACATGTGATGTCACAAGTAATAAAAGTCTAGATGCAAAATACAAGAATAAAACCTAAAGCATGTGTAAACACCAAACACATAAGCTCAAAGTCTCATTTACACATACAACACTTGAACAAAATATATTCATGAAGTACAAGTTCAAGGTGCTATCAACATACAATAAAATGCTAGATACATGAGATTAAATCAATTAATATTCTAGCCAAAAATATAGAGCAAGGATTTAAGATATAAATCAATTAAAACCTAGATTGCTCTAAAACACATACAAATACAATAATCCTAGATTTCATCAATCAAAGGATCAAAACAAATCTCAAGGTCATTTATCACAAAATTGATTCAATCAAGTCACAAACAACCTAAGATATCAACCTAATCACAATACAACACACAAACATGTGAAAAACCTAGAATCATGGAAACTAGTTCACATTTGTCTCTAAATAGACTTTTGATTAGGATTGATTGTGAAGCTATCTTTCTCAATAGCATTCACCAAACATACAAGTATATATAGAAGAAGAAACCCCAAGCAAATTGAAGGTTATAAAAGAAGAAATCCCAAAGATAAGACCAATACCTTGGATTCACGAGCTGGTTCGGTTTTCTGTGTAGAACCACTAGAAAAATCGATCAAACAGCTACCAAACCACTTGGAAAAGGTAGAGGTTACAAATGATCTCCAACTTGAATCACTCAATTTTGACTCCGTATGAAGAAGTTATGGTGTTTAGAAGGTGAGAAAATTGGGAGAAAAATTCTGACGGGATTTTTGCAATATTTCTTCTTGAAAACAAAATGGAAGGAATGAAGGGAATTTAAAAGGAGGAGAGAGAGAGATTTTTCGGGTCAGTCAAAGGTGGCCACGTCACCCACCCCGTGGGGGGCACGTGGGCCATACGGAACCAGAGGGGTCCTCTGGCCGTGGGTCCCACGGCTCCCACATGGCTTGGGCCACGTGGCCTTTTGGCCATGCTCTCCTCTCGCGCGCTCCCTCACGTTCTTCAGCCGTATCTTGGGCATCCGAACTCCGATTTTGAATCCGTTTTTGGATTACGAACTGTGACTCCCTCATGCATGATGAAAACTACACAACTTTGGAAAATGGTTGAGAAATCATCTCGGAAAATGATGATGAAGTCAACTCAAAGAATGAGAACGAAAAGTAGCGTAGCTACATCGTTTGGACTCGAAATTAAATGAATGAGTAACCGAAATGACCGGAACTCAATAAGGAATCATAATAGAGCATATTCAAGTCCAAATACAAAAATATAAAAATATACAAACACAAAGACACACACATATGCTATTTCCTAGACATAGTCCTAGAACATGCAATAAACAAAGTTTGTCAAGATAGTATAAATGCATGAGCATATATTATCAAGTGTGTGAAAGTGATATATAAATGATGTTTAACCATGAAGGAACACACAAGGATGCCATGTGTGTGTGTGTGCCTAGCCTTGTAAGAGATATGAGGTCTTATATTACCTTTGATGAACAATGAAGCACATATCTCTTTGAAGCCGGCATCTTGCATGAATTGTGGCTAAGACTTTCTTCGTCTTCTTAAATCTTCAACAAATGGACCACTAAACATTACAAAAGAAACACGTTTTTGATATGGAATACATGCCAACACAAACTATAAACCTAACATAGACTCTAATAGAGTGTGGTATATGGGATGTGTATGCATGCTTGAGGAATTTCTAATCATCCAATGATGGTGGTTTCGCATCATTGAAGGATTTTGTATCTTCCAATAGGGATTGGGTAGACATAGACTCCAATAGAGAGTAAATCATAGGTTGGTCACTTTTGAAGAATTTATAATCTATCATCCAATATATATAGTACCCAATGGTTGTACTTTAACCCATAGATGTTTCCTCCTTTGAGGTTTTATCACGTTAAAAAATCTCTTGTGTTAATTCTTTCTATCTCTATCTCTTATATTTGTTTATGCGTATGTAGTTATCTTGTTGCATATCATTCACTAGTGATGTATATTGGAAAAAGATTTTGTAAAGTGTGATTTGTAAACAAATTCATTTGATCTTATGTGTAAATATAATTCTTTTGTATAGTGTTACCTTTGTGTATTGTTATATTTGTTAATACTTGTAATACGTTGAACAAATATTGAAATACAAGTATTCCTTGTTATTGTGTTTTTGTGTTATTATACCTCATGCAACTAATTGATATACATAGACTATGCTTAAATGATCACATGTTTATATTGTCTATGTATGAATCATTGGTTTATATATTGTATGTAAGGCTATCTTGAGAGACAAACGTAAGTTTGTTCAAGGGATTGAAAAAGACGTAAAAACCTATTCACCCCACCCCCCCCCCCCCCCCCCCCCCCCCCATCTAGGTATGCTTTAAGCTATTTAATTACGTTTGTATACTTTCAACTGGTATGCATAGTTCATACTATATATATATATATATATATTCATATTTCTATATTAATGAATTATTTCATCAGCTTTCAAATATAAAGCGGCTACTACAAAACAACTCTCATTACAAGATTCTTTCCACAGTTTGTGATTTTACATATAAAAGTGAGCCTCGAACTCTTATCATAAATGTGAATGGAAAGTACAGAAGAATTCTCAATTAAGGATGATTGAATTTTAATGTCCATGTATTAATCATTCTGTCATTACTCATCAGATGCAATTATAGATGAAGATCTATAAATATTAGTGTTCTTATTTTCATCTTTTCTTACTTTATTTGTGAATTGTGAATTAGTGATTATGTTAAAATGGCAGCTGAACACACACTAGTGATATCAGATCAAGTTCCTATGATAACTGAGCAAGATAAAGTTACAAATACAAGTCCACAACATAGAAGAACACAACTGAAAAGTACAAAAACATGAAGAAACAAGAAAATGAAGACAGCTTTAAATCAAGTAGTCAACTCTTAAACCTTAACATGTGCTTACAATGATAGAATGTTTGATCTCAGTAAGTTTGGATAAATCCCGACACACTTTGTCAATTTCAAAACAAAAAATATATATTCTCATTCATAACTCATCTTCATTAACTAGTTCAGGATCCACTTCATTATCTTGTTCAACAGGAAACTCGTCAGATCTACACTCCTTTCGAAGAAAGTTGTGTAGTCCTACACAAGTTGATACAAGCTCTGTTTGTGTCCTAAACGGGAATGGAGTTGCAGTCTTGAAAATTGTGAATCATGATTTGAATATACCAAATATTCTCTCAATGACATTCCTTAAAGAAGCATGACGAAGATTGAACAACTCAACTTCATTTGTAGGGTCACATCCTTGACCACCAAACTCTTGGAGATGATATCAAACACCTCGAAATGGAGCCAAAAATTGGCGTCGGTTTAGAAATCCGCAATCCACTAAGTAATATTTACCTAATAATACAATGCTAATACTTTTAGCAAAAAAAAAAAAAAAAACAATGCAAATACTTTGCATGCAACGTATGGCCTAATGTAAAGTTAAATAAAAAAAAAAATAAAAAAAATAAAATAAAATAAAAAGATAAATACGAACCTTGCGGCACTTTAAGTGCGGTCCTCCTCCTTGTTAAAGCATCAGTTAGCAGTTTTGAATCATGAGCTGAACCCTCCTACCCACTAAGGACATACATGAATTCCATATCGAAATTACAACCTGCCAATACATTTTGAGATATTGTTCCGTGACGATTACGATAGCTATTTACGTCACGTCCTGTTATCATTTTTGGAATATGTGTGCCATCAATACCTCTGATACAATCTTGAAATAAATCCATAGCTTTATATTTTGATTCAAATAAAAAGAAAAATAAAAGCTCAGGACATACATTAACCTTAAAGTAAGGGTTCCTTTAGTTTAGATGGCAATGATCTAGGCTTGGCCATCATATTCGATGCTATTGTGTTAAAGGCCTTCAAAACTTTATTAAAATTTATAAGGGCTATGAAGTGTGATCGGCCGAATGTGTCACGTACTAGACAATATCTATTATTGTGGCTAACAATGAGCAAAAATGTTGCAAGAATTTCTTCTACACAAATGAATCTTGTATTTTGTAAGAGTGTCTTTTCTCTAAGAATACTTCATAACTTTTTGAACACATCAGGATACATTCTATACCTCTGTCGAAAATGTGCAGGATCTTGATTCAAGACATTATGTATGTAATTTAATCCTTTTGTAGTAATCTGTCGCCAAGTTAATGGACGTTCAACATGTTGTTCGCTCATGACAATCATAAACTCATTTATCACATGGACTACAGCTTGAATTGCCATCAACAAATGCTTAATGATTTTGTAAAATTCTTCATCTTTCTTAAATTCTTTAGAATCCATATCTTCCCCATCAGTTTCTTCTTCGTCAATTTGCTCTCCCTCAATTTTGTCTTCCTATAATTCATTCTCTCCATACATACATGATTGAGACATTATATAAACAAACAGCTAGCCACCTAATAAAAGCATTATCATGTTACAAACTGAACTACTTAAAACAAACTGAAATATGAACTAAAAAAAATATGAATTAAAATGAAGCAAATATCTCATTTTATAAACATATATATGAACCCAAAATGAAGCAAATCTTTCATTCACACAGTAGTATAAAGAACCACAAATAATACTAATTGAAAAATCAAAATCAGTACCAAAATAATACATTGCATATTCAAACAAAAAATATATTATACCAATTAACTAACCAAATGAAATAAACCAAAATGTTGATAAACAAAATAAATTTCCAATAAAGCATGATGTATCATGATCCAAATAACCACTCATTCCAAATTGTAGGTGATCTAGTTTAAGCGCTCCTCATGTGACATTTTCAAAAATGTGTCCTTTTTTGTTTTATTAGTAAGCAATGCAACCGTTTTGTAACGAGAACGTTCATCCAAGTTTGGAGTCTCTTTGATAGCATCCCATATAAATCTTCGTCTCTCCTTTTCCCTTTTCTCCATCTCACCTTTCTCTCTATCTTTTTCTCGTTTCTCCAGTAGGCTATGTACTCCCCGAAAGTCAATGGCAATGGAATCAATGCTAAGAGAAATTTTCTCCATAATCACTGCTTTATGTTTGGTCTCAATTGAGCTACTGTTCCCTTCATTATCGGTTATAGTTTGTTTCTTTTGGCTTGTGCTAACTAGGTGAACTTCTGAACTAGTGGTCGGAAAGGGTAAAGGTGAAGAAGATTGTCCAAGTGGTGGAGGTTGGTATGATGGTTCTGTAAGGTTTATACTTAGTGTTGGCATCAATTCCATATCAAAACGTGTTTATCTTGTAATATTTAGTGGTTAGTATATTGAAGAATTAAGAAGACGAAGGACTTCTCAACCACAATTCATTCAAGAAGTCGGCTTTTAAGAGATTCGTGCATCATTGGTCAACAAAGGTATTAAAGGACCTCATATCTCTTACAAGGCTAGGCACACACACACACATAGAATTCTTGTGTGTTCCTTCATGATTTAATTTCATTTATATATCACTTTCACACACTTGGCAAAATATGCTCATGCATTCATATTATGTTGATAAACTTTGTGTTTTGCATTTTCTAGGACTATGTCCGAAAACTAGCATATGTGTGTGTCTTTGTGTTTGTATGTTTCCGTATTTTTGTATTTGGACTTGAATATGCTCTATTATGATTCCTTATTGAGTTCTGGTCGTTTCGGTTACTCATTCATGTAGTTTCGAGTCCAAACGATGTAGCTACGCTACTTTTCATTCTTATTCGTTGAGTTGACTTCATCGACGTTTTTCGAGATGATTTATCAACCGTTTTTCAAAGTTGTGTAGTCGTCATCGTGCGTGAGAGAGTCACGGTTTGTAATCCAGAAACGGATTTGAAATCGAAGTTCGGATGCCCAAGATACGGGCTGAAGAACCGAGGGAGCGCGCGAGAAGACAGCCCAGGCCGTGAGGCCACTTGGGCTGGCCGTGTGTGTGGCCGTGGGCCCCACAGCCTTGAGGGGCCTCTGCCCCCGTGTGGGCCACGCGCCCCCCATGGCCAAGGGGTGACGTGGCCTCACACCATTGGTTGGTTTGGTCTTCTCTCTCCTCCTATTTCGTCCCTCTCTCTCTTCATTTGAAATTTTTAAGAAGAAAATTGCAAGTTTCCCGTCAGAATTTTCTCTCAACTTTTCCTAACTTCCAAACATCATATCTTCCTCATCCGGAGTTGAATTTGAGTGATTCAAGGTGGAGAGTGTTCGTATTTGTGTCCTCTATCATCTCCAAGTGGTTTGGTGGCTGTTTGATCGTGATTTCTGGTGGTTCAACACTGATTTTTGAACCAGCTATAGAATCCAAGGTATTGGACTTAACTTTTGGATTTCTTTCTTTTTAACCTTCCATTTGCTTGGGGTTTCTTCTTCTATATCTATGTTTATGTTTGGTAAAAGCTATTGAGAAAGATAGCTTGATTATCATTGTAATTGAAAGTCAATTTGTGGACTAATGTTGACTAGTTTCTATGATTCTAGGTTTTACATATGTTTGTGAGTTGTATTGTGATTAGAGTGGCATCTTAGGTTGTTTGGAACTTAATTGAATTAATTTTGTGTTAAATGACCTTGAGATTTGATTTGATCCTTTGATTGAAGAAATCTAGGATTTGTGTATTTGTTTGTGATTTAGAGAATCTAGGTTTTGATTGATGAAAATCTCAAATCCTTGCTCTATATTTTTGACTAGAATATTGATTGATTTTAATCTCATATATCTAGCATTTAATTGTATATTGATAGCATCTTGAATTTGTACTTCATGAATATATTTTGATTCAAGTGTTGTATATGTGAATGAGACTTTGAGCGTATGTGTTTGGTGTTTCACATGCTTAGGTTTTTATTCTCGTATTTTGCATCTAGACTTGATTACTTGTGATATCACATGTTTAGGTCTATTTGTGCCATAAAATGTATTGATCACATGTTCTATGTTGATTTGATTGTTTGCATCATTTGCATTCACATGATCACACTAGGAAGTCCTTGTAAAAGGCATGAAGTCTTGGTTAGAGTCGGGGTGACTGATCGCGCTCCAAATGTTTACATTTAGCGCTCCCTTTTCCTATATTTTTGTACTTGTTTCTCGGGTAAAACCGGGTATTTAATGGAATAAATAAGTGTTTCAGGTAATTAGGAAAGTTCAGGGGCATTGTTGTCAATATGGAGAAATCAGGGGCAAAAGTGCAAAATTCGGGAAAGTATTAACATTTCTGTGATTTGAGGAGAGTTCAGGGGGGGCTACTTGTAATTTTCTAGCCATGCACAGCGCAGCCGCCACGTCAGCACGCTAGACGACGCCGTTTGAGGTTGCACGCGTCACGCCTGACGTCAGCATGACGTCAAGTCGTCTTCTTGCTCTAGCCGGGTCGACTCGACCCGTAACTCGACCCGGTCGACCCGATTCAGACCCGACTTGTAACCCGGTGTTTTTTGGCCACTTTTCGACGGTTTTTTCGGCCAAACTCCGCCCAGATCAGCTGCCCTCCTCCTCCTCCCGGTCACGTTGGACCCATTTTCAAGCCTCCATGCACAAGTTTTGCATCTCTTCCAAGTCTCCAAAACTCCATGGATGTGCAAGCTTCAAGGCCAACTTCGGCGGCTTCTTTCTCGCGTTCCAGAGTGTCCAAACTCGCCAAACAACGGCGGCTTCATTCCCGCAGTCCAGAAGGTCCAAGCTCACCTCCAACTTCCAAAAATGGGCGGCGACTTCCGACGGCGGGCAAGAACCCGCGAGGCAGGGGATCCAAGCTCGCTGACCAGACCGACTCAGCCTTTTTGCAAGCCCAAAACACTCCCCTATATATATATTCTTCTCTCCTAACCCTAAACACTATCCCTAAATATCCAAACAAGCAAATCTTACCGTCATATGTCATATATTACTCCTAAATAGCTAGAATAACCAAGAAGCACACCAAGAACACTCAACCCACCTTATTTAGTTAGTAAGCTTTGGTTGCATGTGGATTCCAAGCTTTGGAAAGCAAGAGGAGCTTGATTTATTGTGAAGACTTCTCCAAGATATTGGGTTGTCTCTCTTTCTCTCTTATTTCCTTTAGTTTGTAATTATATGTGTAATTAAACTATTGATGTTGGGATATGGTGTACTTGTAATATTATCTATGATATTGGTTGATTATCTATGTTTGAGCTTCAAGTTATGTATGTGTTGATTTAATTAACCAATTGATTAACATATAATACAATTTAGATAATACATGAATGACTATTTATGTATTGGTCTTTATTCAAGGTTTAAGACCACCTATGTTCTTAATTGTAATCAACTTAGTAATTAGGTGATTGAACTTGTACACCAATTTCCTAACATCTTATTTCCCATATCCCCTCACTTTTATTATCACTCTTGCATGACCAATATTGCATTAGTGGTAATTAGTTTAGTTAATTAGTTAAGTTAGTTAATTTAATTTAGATAAGTGTAGTGTTAACTTAGTTGATTAGGTTAATTAATTGCTAAGGAATGACAAGCCTTAGTTGTAGTTAGATTTAGTATAATTTAGTTGTAATTCAATTCTTGCATCTTAGTGTAATTTAACCATTATTTAGTTAACTTGCCTTGCCACCATCTTCCCTTTATTTTTGTGCATGTAATTAGTGTTTATAGTGTAAATAAAGTGACTATAACATAGGCGTAGAACCGACTTAAGTATACAACACTTCCTCCGTGGGAACGAAACTCTTACTCGTAACCATTATACGTGGCCAACGATTCGTATACTTGCGAAAGGGTATAAACTCGCACGCCATATCATTTACTGGTAGTTTATAGAACTATCGCGTACCACATTTGCGGCGATCAAGTTTTTGGCGCCACTGCCGGGGAGAATAGTATACGTTTAGTAGGTCTAGTCTTTGTTTTAGTCATTTTAGTCATTTTTATTTTTATTGTTCATAATCTATTTTGTTCAATTTGATATTGTTTTGTTTGTTGGTTGTTTCAGATTATTAGATCAATATGGAAAGTGGTAATTCAGTGTTGATTAGTCAACTGGCCGAATTGAATGGGAAAGTGGCAAATTTCGTGTCACACTCTAGGCAGGCACCGGCACCAGTTTATCCATCTTTGGGGTGGAATGGACACACGGACTTTGTTCCGCAAGGAGAGCCATGGTCGGGAATGCTAGAGGTACCGTCCACGTATCCATACGAACACCACAACCATCAAGCTAGGTGGGATCAAGAGAAACAAGACCACCAATGGGGTAACTTTGATGGAGAGGCATACCAACATGCCATTGACCAACGATTTCTTGAAGTGGAAAAACACATAGAGATGTGTACAAATTGGTTGGCTCAATGTGTGGAAGACTCCCAAGGGCAAGCCAAGGAAGCCCATGACCAAGAGCAAGCCTACCGACAAAACGTTAATCAACGGTTGCTTGACTTTGAAGAATGCATAGAATGGTTGGGAGCTTGGCTGGCACAATATTTGGACGGGTTCTTAGAAAGAAAAGAAATAGAAGAACCTCCAAGACTCCAAGAATCAACAAGCCCGTTCTTTTGTCTCACTCTTGGAGGAATCAACCCGGTGGATTCCTCAATTAGCTCGGAATGCAACCTTGGCGACATTTTGCTAGGGTTTGAAGAAGAGCCAAGGGTAGAAAAGGAAAGAAAAGAGGATGAAAAATCGGTGGAATCCTCAAGGAGTATAGATGATTACTTGGATGAGCTTCTGCTCATATTGGATGAGGATGAGGATTTCGAAGTTGATTTAGGAGGTAAAAAGGAAATGGGAGTAGAGGGTGCCCTACAAAGCAAGGAATTGATAAGTCAAAACAATGACTTAGTCTTGAAGGTCAATTCCCTTGAGAAGGAGAGAGACTTGGCAATGAAGAAATCACAAGAGCTCTCCGTATTGGTGGGAGAACAAGAGGAGGTATTCACTCGGAAAGCGGGTGAAATGCAATGGGAAGCTGAAAAGAAGGACAAGGCATTGAAGGGTTTGAAAGAAGAACTCATCAAGAAAGACCATGCCTTGAAAGTATGACAAGTGGTGATATGTGACTACATTGTGGAAGTGGACAAAGCCGAATTGCCAATCAAGGCTTTGGAAAAGAAAGGGGCCAAGAGAAAATCAACCAAGAAGCCCCGCACTACCCAAAGTGGAGCAAGCCTTCCGAAGGTTGCCCACAAGCAATCCGAAGCAACGGCGGAAGACAACAAAGGTAGTCTTTCTAACTTTGCTCCTACATGTTATTTTTGCCATATTAGGGGTCACAAAAAGGCCTAATGTGTTAAATATGTTGAATTGTGCAAAAATAGAGAAAGCATGCTTAGGAAAAAGGTGAGAAAGGTTAGGGAAGCTTGGGTCCGTAAGGACAAGTTAGGCCAATCCAAGGAGCTTCCTTTCGTTGCAAGGAATGATACACCTAGTGGTAAGGTGTGGGTAGTGAAGAACCACGATAGAAATCATGTCACATTAGATAGTCCTTCAAACTTCCATACATTGCATGATAATTTTTCGAGTGAATTACGTGTTTCATTACACGTATGAACATATTTCTTTTTGTTATTTTTAGGTTAGTTTGTTTTTAGGAGTCTTGAGTTTATATTTATCCACTTACCATATTACAAATGTGCTATGAGATGCATGAAAATAGATAGGTTTGGGGGTTATACTCCTTACTTATAAACTTGCATAGCATATGCTTGTAGTTTTGGTGTTGTTTTTGTGTATGTGCAGGGCTGGATTAAGAAGAAGAAATGCATCGGCGGGATGAGTCCGTGGGAATGAGCCCGCCATCCAAAAGAACAAACCCGCCACACACACCATGCATAATACACCATACCACAAGGCCACACCATCCTACGAAGGAGAAATCGAAGGTCCAATCTCTTACTCTGAAGCTTTTACTTCAAGTTAATATGTCATGTTTAGCTTAAGAGTGGGAAGTGGTTGTTTTTGCCTAGTGATTAGGATTGGTTTTTGTAATGTGATTAGTGGTGGATATTTAGGACTGTATATAAATGTTTACATGTTAGTTGTAGATATTAGGATTGTACATATATAATTATGTTGTATTTTTTGTTTTTAATTTTTTGTAGTTTTATTCAAACCTTGTGAAGATGCCTTGTTTCAAAAATTTTGAGTCAAATGTTTCCTTAAAACTGTACTAATCGGTAAAGAAATAAATTTTTCTGCCCATGTTGTGTTCATCATTTTTTGGATACGGTTCCAACGGTATAAAGAACGTAAAGTTCTGGGCAGTGGTTTAAAAGTTATGAGTATTTCTTTAACCGAAGGTCACAGGCGTGCCCTGTTTTAAAAATTCTGCACGTGACCTGTTTTCAACGTCTGTTTTCACACTTTTCCGATTTGAATTTTAAAATATTTTCTTCATGAAAAGTGTTCCTTTGCATGTCTATATTCTTGTCTCAACATTTGAGCATGTTTTATGGTGTATCTTTGAAAATATGCATGCAAAAGCAGACGTTGTTCGAGTTTCAAAAGTTGACAGTTTTCTCGAAATGTTTTCCTCTATGTTTAGAAGCATCTTTCACATGATATTTTTGTTATTTTATTTTATTTTTAAAAGTTGTGTTTAGTTGTATATAAGTGTTAGTATGTTTGTGCTCGGATTTCCAAATCATGAACTCTTTGTCCATGTTCTTCAAGTTTTCAACATTGAGGACAATGTCGAGTTTAGGTTTGGGGGTGTGGACACATGTGTCATTTTTTCATTTTCTGTGATTTTTGTGTTGTATATATTGTGTTTTTGTGTTTAAAATTTTTGCAAATTGAGCCATTTTGAACAAATTGTTTGAATGAGATGTTTTGAGTAGTGCTATTAAGGAGTTTTTCGCATGTGTTAATTACTGAGTCCTGGATAATTTTTGTCAGTCTAGGAAATTTTTGCACATAATATGAATAGTCTCTTTCTCTTAATGTCTAAGTGTACGAGACTCCGTACTCGATTGTTAGGATTAATAGTGGAGACTACCTGTGAGTTTTGTGCCGTAGCGTTCATTTCTGAGGGTAAATATGTTTCTATTCTTAAACACTCTTCGAACATGTTTTTCATTGTGATCTCATTGCATCAATTGCATTGTTTGCCATAGAACATTCATAAATGTGGATAACATGTTGAATTTGTATTCCCATGATAGATGGAATTCTAGAAATGATATTAGGACTTTGTAGTATCTACTACCAAATTGCTTAAACACGTCCATTTCCCTTTATGCATGATTCAATGTAAATATGGCCAAACACATTAACCTATCACACAACACCCTAATCCATAGACCTAAACACTTAATCTTACATAGCTACTAATCTTGTCAAGTTCTACTAAAGTAGAGAATTCAACCGTTAAGCTCTAAACTGTAATAGCGTGTACTGAGGCATATTTTGTAACTTGTGCTAAGAAAGGGCTTTCAAAATTTAAGTGTTAAAAATTAAGCACTTAGAGCCCTTAATCTTCAAAGCAATGACTACTCCAATGAGAGTAACCAATTAGCACAATCCAAGGTTCAAAATTATAGCCTAGACGCTTGTGTCAATGAATAATCTAAATGAGCTTCGAGTTGAAAATTGTTATGTGAAACATCTTGGCATGATTAGTACTTCCATATACCTTCCATAGACATTCACCACATATCACCGTGGCCAACACAAGTAGGGAAGAATTAATTGATCTTTTAGGAAGTCTATTTAGGGAATACGAATGTTAATATGCTTTACCACGTTCATGGCATTCAATTCCTTCATGAGATCAATTTTCAGAAAATGTGCTTTATTTTGAATACTTACATGCGTTATATATTCGATTGCCATCTACATAACTTCCAAAACGCATGTGTTTGATAGAGAGTGTGCCTAGGACTCTGAGAGAAAAACAGAGTGAAATCCAGTGAGGATTAGAGTCGAGGCGAATTACATCCGAAGCATTAGAGTATGTAGAATTTGATGCTTTGCCATTTTTGAGTGTGGGATTTGCATTATGTGTTTCATTCAATTTGAATGACTTTAGGTTATCCTCCACTTAGCGGTTTTCACATGCGTTGCTCCTCATATGCACAACTCTTTTGTTATCTCATTTTGTATGGTTTTGTTTTTGCAAAATGTTTTTAATTTTAGCTTTTAATTTTTAGCTTTACGTTTGTGGGTATCGTAGCGGTAAACCCTCAAGAGACTACACTCCTCCTACTAGGGACACCTAGGGGTTTAAAAGGCTTGTGACACGTGCTAAGTGCCATCGTTTCTCCCACGAAAGCGGACTAATTAGTTTACGTTTTATTTACGCTTTAATAGTTGTAAATTTTTAGTTTTTGTTTTGCTCGAGGACGAGCAAAAGTTAGGTTTGGGGGTCTGATCGCGCTCCAAATGTTTACATTTAGCGTTCCCTTTTCCTATATTTTTGTACTTGTTTCTCGGGTAAAACCGGGTATTTAATGGAATAAATAAGTGTTTCAGGTAATTAGGGAAGTTTAGGGGCATTGTTGTCAATATGGAGAAATCAGGGGCAAAAGTGTAAAATTCGGGAAAGTATTGACATTTCTGTGATTTGAGGAGAGTTCAGGGGGGCTACTTGTAATTTTCCAGCCATGCACAGCGCAGCCGCCACGTCAGCGCGCTAGACGACGCCGTTTGAGGTTGCACGCGTCACGCCTGACGTCAGCATGACGTCAAGTCGTCTTCTTGCTCTAGCCGGGTCGACCCGACCTGTAACTCGACCTGGTCGACCCGGTTCAGACCCGACATGGAACCCGGTGTTTTTCGGGCACTTACCGACTGTTTTTTTGGCCAAACTCCATCCAGATCGGCTGCCCTCCTCCTCCCGGTCACGTAGGACCCATTTTCAAGCCTCCATGCACAAGTTTTGCATCTCTTCCAAGTCTCCAAAACTCCATGGATGTGCAAGCTTCAAGGCGAACTTCGGCAGCTTCTTTCCCGCGTTCCAGAGTGTCCAAACTCGCCAAATGACAGCGGGTTCATGCAGCGGCTTCATTCCTGCAGTCCAGAAGGTCCAAGCTCGCCTCCAACTTCCAAAAAATGGGCGGCGACTTCCGACGGCGGGCAAGAACCCGCGAGGCAGGGGATCCAAGCCCGCTGACCAGACCGACTCAGCTTTTTTGCAAGCCCAAAACACTCCCCTATATATATATTCTTCTCTCCTAACCCTAAACACTATCCCTAAATATCCAAACAAGCAAATCTTACCTTCATATGTCATATATTACTCCTAAATAGCTAGAATAACCTAGAAGCACACCAAGAACACTCAACCCACCTTATTTAGTTAGTAAGCTTTGGTTGCATGTGGATTCCAAGCTTTGGAAAGCAAGAGGAGCTTGATTTATTGTGAAGACTTCTCCAAGATATTGGGTTGTCTCTCTTTCTCTCTTATTTCCTTTAGTTTGTAATTATATGTGTAACTAAACTATTGATGTTAGGATATGGTGTACTTGTAATATTATCTATGATATTGGTTGATTATCTATGTTTGAGCTTCAAGTTATGTATGTGTTGATTTAATTAACCAACTGATTAACATATAATACAATTTAGATAATACATGAATGACTATTTATATATTGGTCTTTATTCAAGGTTTAAGACCACCTATGTTCTTAATTGTAATCAACTTAGTAATTAGGTAATTGAACTTGTACACCAATTTCCTAACATCTTATTTCCCATATCCCCTCACTTTTATTATCACTCTTGCATGACCAATATTGCATTAGTGGTAATTAGTTTAGTTAATTAGTTAAGTTAGTTAATTTAATTTAGATAAGTGTAGTGTTAACTTAGTTGATTAGGTTAATTAATTGCTAAGGAATGACAAACCTTAGTTGTAGTTAGATTTAGTATAATTTAGTTGTAATTCAATTCTTGCATCTTAGTGTAATTTAGCCATTAGTTAGTTAACTTGCCTTGCCACCATCTTCCCTTTATTTTTGTGCATGTAATTAGTGTTTATAGTGTAAATAAAGTGTCTATAACATAGGCGTAGAACCGACTTAAGTATACAACACTTCCTCCATGGGAACGAAACCCTTACTCGTAACCACTGTACGTGGCCAACGATTCGTATACTTGCGAAAAGGTATAAACTCGCACGCCATATCATTTACCGGTAGTTTATAGAACTATCGCGTACCACATTTGCGGTGATCAGTGACTCGGATAGCCAAGCAAGAAGTCTTGCCTAGAGTCGGGATGACTCGGATAGGTAAGCAAGGAGTCATGGCTAGAGTCGGGAGGACTCGGATAGTCATGCATGGGAGGCTCCCTAGAGGCAAGAGTGCCTTGGATAGGGAGTTGGCTATTGTATTGGTAGGCCTAGGCGTATGGTTAGACATAGACTCCGATAGAGCGGGGTACACGGGAGGTGTATGCACTCTTAAGGAATTTCTAATCTACCATCGATGTTGGTTGTGTGTGGTGTCCAATATATGGTGGTTCCGCATCATTGAGGGATTTCACACTTTCCAATAGGGTTGGGTAGGCTTAGACTTCACTAGGTTGGGTGAGCTAAAGATTGGTCACTTTGTGAATGTTCTATGTTTACTTTCCAATAATATAGTACCCAATGGTTGTAGTTCAACCCGTGGATGTTTCCTCCTTGGAGGTTTTACCACGTTAAAAAAAATCTCTTGTGTTAATTCTTCCTATCTCTTTCTCTTATATTTTAATTGTATATTTTATTATCTTGATTCATAATATTCACATGTGATGTATTGTGAAGCAAGACTTTGTATAGTGTGATTAGTGAATTCATTATATTGATCAATTTTGTATCTATGATTCTTTTGTATATTGTAATTTTTGTATAGTGACATTTTGATCACTCTTGTAACTCATTGAACATCTATTGAAATACAAGCTTACTTTGTTGTTATGTTTATTTGTTCTTATACCTCACATAACTGTTTGATATACTTAGACTTTGATCTTATGATTGTATTATCGTATTGTCTATGTATGTCTTCCTTAGCTTATTGTGTTGTGTGTAAGGCTACCTTGAGGGACAAACGAAAGTTTGTTCAAGGGATTGAAAAAGGTGTAAAAACCTATTCAACCCCCCCCCCCCCCCCCCCCTCCTAGGTATGCTTTAAGCAATTTAACTTCGTTTGTATACTTTCAATTGGTATCAGAGCGGGTCTTTGGACGGCACTCGACCTCGACGAGATCTGGTTTATACTTACGTGTGGATTGCTAAGGTTTTTGCTAGTATGGTTTTCCAAGATGGATGATCTCGATATTATGGTGGATGTGAATAGTAAGATGGATGATTTCTCGTATAATGGATGCATAAAACAAAGGCTATTTATATATGTATATGGATCTCGATCATAGTGGGATCTTACAACTTGATATTTGTACTAATCATCTTCTAACAAGGAGAAAGTAAAGTATATGGGGAACAATGGAGATGGAGCTTTTCGTGCCTGTCGATAAGTAGTCAAAAGTGTGGTCGCCCCCTTCTTGGTGAATGTATGATTAATAAATAGGCCCCTTTCTTGCCGAGCACTCCTAGAACCTCGGTCTAGGTGATGCACGGGTCTTCCTTCGGGGCCCGACTCTTTCATCGGGAAATTGATCCCGAAAGATCAGGTGATTCCTTTTTTTCCGGTTCCAATTGAGTTGACTCCTATTAAGAATAGGATCCTAAATTGGCGGGAATGAATGCCGCGTTGTAGCTTGAGTTTCAACCCTAAACGGTGACGTTTTAGTGTTTATATGTAGTCTACCCTTCGGGGTATCTTCCTCCCGCTTCTGTGGGGTCGGTCTACGAGGGTCCTGGTGTGTATTTTGCCATGTGTAGGTCACGTGCTTTGCTGGTTGAGGTACTCCGGGTACCCCGCGTTCCTCATGCCCCTCTCGAAACACGTTTGCAGATATTGGGGCTTTCAAGTAGTAGGGTGCCTGGATGCCCGAGTATCGTGGTACTCGGGGTAACTGGGTACCGGGATTTTGTAGCGGTTGCGTCTTCCAAAAAAAACCCCTTGCCTTTTGGCTTCCTAGTGCTTTCCCGGCCATGGAGACCCTGGACCTAATCGGGGTAGGTAGAAGTTTTTACCTTTAGCCCGTCGGCTAGCAGGCTAGGTACCCGGATATCTTTTCGTTATTATTTTGGATCCTGGCTTTCTTCTCAACACTAGTGGAAAATTATTTTTTGATCCCCGCCAATTTTGGCGATTAACAGGTGTGTCGCTGGTGAAGAAGCCAACAAAATCCTGAAGGATGTCCACAGTGGAGTGTGCGGAAACCACACCGGGGGTAAGAGCCTGGCATATAAAGTACTTAGGTAAGGGTTCTATTGGCCAACCCTGTTTGCCGAAGCACAAAAATTAGCAGAAAGTTGCGAGACATGCCAAAAGATAGCAAACGACATTCGACAACCCCTCAGAGCTGCTCAGAAGCCTAACCTTGCCCTGGCCCTTTGCCATGTGGGGACTCGACCTTGTAGGACCAATGCCGATAGGGACCAAGGGAGGAGCGAAGCACGCTATTGTGGAGATGGACTATTTTACCAAGTGGGTAGAGGCGAAAGCACTTGTGCACATCATCGAGGCCAACACCACCAACTTTGTCAAAAAGAACATACTATACAGGTTCGGAATCCCGAGTATCATCATAACAGACAATGGGACCCAATTCGACAACAAAAAATTCAGGGAGATGTGCGAAGAATACAAAATCGTAAACTACTATGCCTCACCTGCCCATCCCCAAACCAATGGCCAGATTGAAACGGTAAACAAGGTGATCAAGCACACGCTGAAGGCAAAGCTGGAAGCAAAGAAAGGTAGCTGGGCAGACAAGTTACCTGAATTCCTGTAGGCATACCGAACAACTGCAAGGTCATCCATAGGGGAGACCCCTTTTGCCCTATCATTTGGAACAGAAGCCGTCATTCCCACACAAACAACTTTCACCTCCCCCAGGTTTCAGTTGTATAATCCTGAGCACAATGTCAATATGTTGCTACAGAATTTAGATGAACTGGAAAAAGTCAGAGACAAAGCACAAGTAAGAAACGCAGCATACCAGCAAAAAGCTGCAAGGTATTACAACTCTCACGTTCGCCTGCGTAGATTCCAGATTGGGGATTTGGTACTGAGAAGAGTATCCCCGAACACCAAGGACAAGTCAGCAGGATCCCTCGCCGACAAATGGGAGGGACCATACATCATTAAAGGAATCGCAGGACATGGAGCTTACATGATAGCCTGACCAGAGGGTAGCTTAGTACCTCGGCCATGCAACGCTCAATACCTGAAGATATTTTATCCCTAATTCCCCAAGGAACCCCTTTAGTTTAAATGCTCTAAATATTTAGATTTTTTGCAGTTTTATATTTTTTATGCCTCAGATTTTAGCTTTTGGATATTCAAAATTCTAATAAATGAATGTTTATTTGCTGAAAGACATGATCAATCCAGTTACGCAAAAAACTGAAGATTCACTGGCAAATACCTCTCCCGAGAATAGAGAGGTCAGCCAAAAAGAATCCGAAAGCATTAAAGAAACTCGGGCACCATGAAACCGCGAAAGAGCGGGTAGATAGTACCCGAAGGGGCGAAAAAGCTGAAATAGCATGCCCGCCTAGTTAGGATGGCGTAAACACATCACCTAGCAAAAAGGCCAACCCGAGGCACCAGGAAACTGGAAAACTGCTCGGGGCGCCGCTAGAAAGGCTGGTAAGATGCGCAGCTGTGTTGGCCGGTATAAACTACCCCAACTATTCGGCAAACCCCTGCACAGACAAAACCAGGAGACGTCCTTGGTGACTTGTGTAGGGACTCGACTGTATAGTCGTGGCGAGCCTCGACGTAACACCAGGGTAAAGAGAAATGGGCCTAAACGCCAGTTCATAAGATACTCGGCAAAATTAATTATCCCTTTTGCTAGTTAATAAGATACTCGGCCAAGGTTACAAATTAATCAACAAGGCATCCAAGCCTGCCAGCTCGGCTAAAGTACATGTTGCCAGTTGAAAATTTTAAGGTTCATATTCCTACTCATCTCCATTTATAACATTCATTATTGCTATGCAGGGAGAGTATCTTAAATTAAAAATCGAATGAGCGAGCAAAGCAAAAGTAAATTAAGGATAAACAGATGAACAAAGTTGGTCAAAATTGACCAGAAGAACGAAGTCCGTTACAAAAAATAAAAATGATAGAAGATCAAGAGGACGGCGCTGGGGGTTGTGAGCTGCTCCCATCGATGCTCGGATCAGGTTCCATTACGTACTCACTCAGGAGGCTATCGTCAGAAGGCCACACGATCACATCTTCTTTATCATCCATCCAGGCGCTATAATCTCTCCCGTCGATCCCCGCTTTCTGACAAGCGTTAAAAGTAGAGAAGGCATCGGCAGTGGGAACCTCCAGATGCATGGGATGTTGCACCTTACCCTTACTCCGGCAATACGCTTGCCACTCATTCATCTGAATCCGAAGAGACTCCAGAGACGTATCCACATGCTTTTTAATTGAAAGGCTCCAGTTGGCCCTGGCCCGGTCAGTCGCCCTATTTTTCATCTTGAAGAACTCTCCAGCCGAGACCATCCCCCACTGGAACTCTCTAAGAAGCAAGGCAACATAGGTCGGAGATCTTTTGAAACAGTCGAATGTAGGGAAAAATACGTGCACGCAGCGGAAGCGAGACTAAGAGAGGTTTAGTATAGTTTAAAATTTTTTCCTTTAAAGAGAGCCTTAACCCTCTAATTAATTAACATATAATACTAAAGATTTCATACCTTTGTCGCGTGATCCGATTGACATTGCGTCGATGGTAATCCGTAAGATATTCCAATCCAATCACAAACGTGAATCACCTAGAAGCGTGGTCTCCCTTCTCTTTGAATTGTGTACCTAAGGATGGATTAACAAAACTTTTTCTTGTTCGTTAGTCACAACAAGTTCTAAGAGACAACAAAGAATGTTCCGGCCACTTTTGAATTCACAATCTTTAGATTGAAACTCGCGTGAACCTTATTCGAAATTATGCACAAAACCTTTTGATGTAAAAGTAACTAGTGCACTATCGTAATAAGAACAAACTTTTCTCTCTATTCCTCTTGGCCGAAAATCACACTAGTCTAAGAGTTGGATTCTATTTTTCTCTAGCAAAAGAAAAAACTCTCAAGTCCAAGACATTAGGGTTGCCGAATTCTTCTTCACATAAAATAATGTGTGTGTCAAATTCTCTTGCCTCATAATATATATATATTGCGACGTCTTCCATATAAAATAATATATATATTTATATCTGGCTGATGACTTCAACTTGCCTTATAAATAATATATATATCCTAATATATATCAAATTCTGCATGCTGTTTAAATATATATATATATATCTATATAAATAATATGTATCTCAACATATATATATATATATATCTATATATTCCGCATGCTTTATAAATATATGTATATATATATCCGGCTAATTACCATATATATTTCATATATATCTATATATTGAGGCAGAAATCCTTTACCATGTAGGATTTATGTCTTTTGACATAAATCCTAACCCTAGGTAGATTTCTTTAGAATTCAAAACCCTAATCCAACTCTTTAGTGTTTTTGTGACTATATTAAAGACTTTCTAATTTGACTAGATAAATAAATCCCTTATTTATCTACTTACCAAATAAAGTCTTTTATATTTATTATACTACCACAATAGTATACTACTAAGAAACATATTTCCTAGTCAGAAAAAGATTTTAATTTTTAATTAAATAATTAATTAATCAATTAATTAATTTTCATTTAATCAAATAATAAAAATAAAACAATATAATATCATATATATATCTCGGCCATGTGCCATATATATTAATATATCTATATATTGTTTTTCTATTTTATTAAATCCATTGGACCTTAATAAAAGGCCCACATGTGAATTAGGCCTGTTCTTACTAAAAGAAACAAGCCCACATGCCTTAATACAATTATAGATGGACCCATAAATTAGTCCGATAGAATATATCAAGTGATTCATGCAAGTAAGTGTGGATTGGGGATCTTGGCGGGCTATCTAAATTTAAGCTTCAATAGACATAACCTAATCACAATCAACAAATGATTCACTTAGGTCCGATCTATTAATTTTAACTCATTCCACTAAAGAGCTAAAATTGAACTCTTAAATAAAGATAGAATAAGTAAATATTTCTCATTCGTACCATAGACAATCTTATTGGAGATGGTTTATGAAACAAATTGTAGCACGGTGTGTATAATACTATCTAGAGGGGGGGGGGGGGGGGGGGGGGGGGGGGGGGGTGCGGGGGTGCGGGGGTGAATAGATTTTAAGCTTATTACCCAATTTTTCGTGTTAAGTCAAAATTACGAAATTACACCTAAATAGATAAAGCAATAAATCAAGTATAAAATGCAAAAATTAAATAACACTTGATTTTTATAACACTTGATTTTTACGTGGAAACCCTCACGGGAAAAACCACGGGCTAGTAAGTAAGCCACACTCGAACCTCGAATCCACTAAATGCGTAAAACGATTACAACCTAATCCCGGAAGTAATTACACACCTACCTAATCCCGGTATGAGTGAACCTAGTCCAATTTGCTTGCGATCTAAGCAACCTAATCCCGGAAGCTACACACAAGACTTACTTTCTCAATGAAGAGAATAACACCCTAAGTGAATATATGAATATCCAAAATGCAACATAGAGCAAGGGAAAGCCTATATGCTTATCTAAGATGATTAATATGCAATTAGAACAATCCTAGATATTAAAAACTAAATGACATATCAAATAGTTTAGCTAATCAAGATTAAGCACAAAACCTAATTAGCTATCACAATACAACTTCTCAAACATACATCACACTAATCTCAAACTTGTATCCAAAATATATAAAATAACATACAAGTAATTAATTGAGATTGCTTGTTAAGAGAAACACAAAATATGTAAGATATTAGTGAAAAGCTTACCAAGCAAAGTATGATGAAGAATCCATGCAAGATGACATCTAGAAGATCAAAGATGATGCTAGATGATGATTGATGATCATGAAAAAGTGTTTGAGTAATTAAAAATGAGTTCTTGGAATTTTTCTTCTCTTTGAAAAATATCCTAAGTATGAAATCTGAATATGAACTCTCTTGATTGACCTAAAGTCAAAGTGGCATATATATAGGAGGCCAAACCAAAGTGTGGTCGTTTTGATAAGTTTGCCTCAAATTTGCCTTGGGCGTTGTACGTAGGGCGCTTCTGTACAGCGCCTGTACAGCGCCCGTACAGCGACTGAATTAAATCGATCAAGCCTGTACAGCGCTCGAAGGGGGCTGTTCGTACAGCTCTTCTGTAGAGCGCTTTAGGAGCGCCCAATGCAAAAATGCAATCCTAAGTCTAAGCATGACAAGGCAATTGGATATGCAAGATGCAATCAAACTAACATGCAAGAAGAGATGTTAATGAACATTAAAGCACACAAATAAGACACACAACATACAAGGATTAAACATATGCATGAGTTGTGAGTGTGTGCAACTATCTCTTCAAGACAAGTAAGCACATAGAAATTTACCTTCGATGCTTATCAAGACGAGGTCTTCAAAAGGCTTCGAACAAAACTACCAACACCTAGGCTACCCTTACAAAGAACCCCAACATGTGGTTTGTCCACGAAATGAGCCAATCAACAAATGGGAACCTTACAATCTCCCCCTTTGGCTATTTCGTGACAAAACCACCACTCACATTGATTCCTCACAAAGTAATAGAAACTACGGGACTACCATGATATTCTACATTACAAAGAGATAAGAAAATGCAACTTGAAGTCTTCAACCTCTTGTAGAATGATCAATCCCTGAAAATAAAGTTTCTAACATTTCTAATACAAGTAAACTGTGAGATTAATCAAGTGAGAACAAAAACAAGCATTTGCATTTTAAAAGTTTAGGCACAACATTATGAAATGTATGTGAATGCAATGCTCCACCTCAACGGGTTACTCCCCCTTAATGAATATTCTCCCCAACAAGCACAATTGCTACTACAATTTTGAAACTCCCCTTACCATTCATACTCCCTTTTTTTGTCATGATATAGGCAAAGGAGTAGTCCCCAACTAGGTCACTCATAGCAACGAGAGATAGTAGCATGCGAGATATTTGCATAATCAATATAAGTCACTTTATGCATCTCAATTAATTGGAGAGAAACAAGGAGATTTATTTGAGAAAATGTGTGAATCTAACATGCTTTGCATACAAGACATATAGCATTCAAGTCCAAAATACAATGGTATTTGGCAAAGCAAATGACAAAGGTTTCTAATTAGAATTCAAACCAATTTCACCAATGTCATGAGAAAAGCAAGGATATAGAGATTATTGTTTTCAATTTAATAGCAACTATATCCAACTTTATAGGCGAAACATGGCATGAGCGACTTTGCACCCTATTTGATTTTTCCGGATAAGATATCCATATGATAGTAGCCATGTTCAACCAATAAAGAAAGAGAGACATTTGGAATATAAATTCCTTTGAACGGATACAAGATCCTTTATTCATTTTGAGTCTCATAAGCTTTCACACAAGTTTTGCATTTTAAGAATATGCAATCATCAATTCATGCTTTTCATGTGAGCATGTTATATGAATTTCATGCTTTTTCATTTGACATTAGCATGTTATTAAAGAATCATCATGTCAAGGAGATAACTATAGGTCATTCAAATCATAATTCCTATGAACATCTCCTAGTCCAAAAATGCATGTTTGAATATAAATATGACATGGATTGTAAACAAGCAAGGTTCACACTTATTAAAATGAAAACATATATACATATGTGCAACCAAGCTTACTCAAGCAGTTAAAAGAAAAGGCATAAGATATTTCAAATTTTTTGCAAGTGACAAGAATGCAAAATAGCTCTCTTTGCTTGAGTTCCCCATATGGGGTCAAACACAAATCACATCACTCCACAAGACATATCCCAATAGATCTACTAAGTGTTTTAAATCGAGTAGCATCTAAGGGTTTAGTAAATAGGTCTGCAAGTTGATCATTAGTACCTATATGTTCAAAAACTATGTATTTATTTTCAACAAGCTCTCTAATGAAGTGATGGCGGATGTCAATATGCTTAGTTCTAGAATGTTGCACCGGATTCTTGGAAATATTAATAGCACTCATATTATCACAAAAGAGAGTGAGAGTACCTTGGTTGAATCTGTAGTCTACTAGCATTTGCTTCATCCATAGGAGTTGTGTACATCCACTCCCAGCGGCTATGTATTCGGCCTCGGCCGTGGACAAGGAAATCGAGTTTTGCTTCTTGCAAAACCAAGACACCAAGTTGTTGCCTAGAAAGAAGCAACCGCCCGATGTGCTCTTCCTATCATCACAATTTCCTGCCCAATCCGCATCACTAAAGCCTACAAGACTAGCATTAGTGTCAAAAGAGTACCAAATCCCATAGTTGGATGTCCCATTCACATAGCGAATGATTCTCTTTACGGAAGAGAGATGGAACTCCTTAGGATCCGCTTGGTACCTAGCACACACACCCACACTAAAGGAGATATCGAGCCTACTTGCGGTCAAATAAAGCAAGCTTCCTATCATGCCACGATATAACGTTTGTTCCACACTTTTACCACTAGCATCCTTGCTTAGCTTCAAAGTGGTACTCATGGGTGTATCACAATGTTTGGCTTTCTCTAAACCAAACTTCTTCACTAGGTTCTTAGCATATTTGGCTTGGGTTATGAAAATCCCATCATTCATTTGCCTAATTTTCAAACCTAGGAAGTAACTAAGCTCACCAATAAGACTCATCTCAAATTCATGAGACATAACATTAACAAATTGTTGGACCTTGGTGTTGTTGGTGGAGCCAAACACTATGTCATCAACATATATTTGAGCTATGAAAAGCTCATCATTGTCTTTCTTGATGAATAGTATCTTGTCAACACTACCCCTAGTGTAGTTATTGTCAACAAGAAATTGAGTGAGGCGCTCATACCAAGCCCTCGGTGCTTGTTTCAACCCATATAGTGCCTTATTGAGGCGATAGACATGGTTGGGGTGGTGTGCATCCACAAACCCCTTAGGTTGTTCAACAAACACTTTCTCTTGCAAGAAGCCATTGAGGAAGGCACTCTTGACATCCATTTGGTGCAATTTGAACTTGTGCACACAAGAAATGGACAAGAGAAGCCTAATGGACTCTAAACGGGCAACGGGAGCAAAAGTCTCCTCAAAGTCGATACCCTCAATTTGAGAGTACCCTTGTGCTACAAGTCTAGCCTTGTTCCGCACTATGTTGCCATTCTCATCGGATTTATTCCTATAAATCCACTTTATTCCTATCACATGTGAGCTTTTAGGCCTAGGAACTAGAGTCCAAACCTCATTTCTTTCGAATTGGTTTAGCTCTTCTTGCATAGCTCTTCTTGCATGGCAAGAACCCAAAATTCATCATTCAAGGCTTCATCAACCTTTTTGGGTTCAATTTGAGAGGTGTAGCATGTAAAGCTAATGAGATTAGCTATTTGACGCCTAGTCCTAACACCCTCATTCACATCTCCAATAACATCCTCTTTGTTATGAAGTCTTCTAACCCATGGAGCGGGTTCATTAGAGTCCAAGAGAGGGACTCTAGTAATAGGTTGTGTGACTTCATTATTGTCATTGGACGTCCCAACATTGGGAGTCACCACAACCCTCTCCAAAGGAGAGTCATCCTCTAGAACTTCCTCCTCCTCATGGTCATTAGACTTGAGCCTTGTATCATCAATGACAACATTAGATGATTCCATGACGGTTCGAGTCTTCAAGCTGAAAACTCTATAGGTTCTACTATTCAAGGCATAGCCAATAAAGATACCCTCATCACTCTTAGCATCAAACTTGCCAAGTTGATCACGGTCATTTAAAATGTAGCATTTGCTTCCAAATGTGTGGAAGTAGCTAACATTTGGCTTCCTACCCTTCCATAACTCATAGGAGGTATTTCTAGATCCGGGCCTTAGGAACACACGATTCCCTATATAGCAAGCCGTATTGACGGCTTCAGCCCATAGGTTCCTAGGGACATTGTTGCTAAGCAACATCACTTGGGCCATCTCTTGGAGGACCCTATTCTTCCTCTCAACAACTCCATTTTGTTGAGGTGTCCTAGGAGCCGAAAACTCATGGGAGATGCCTAAGCTATCACAATAGCTTTCAAAAGAGGCATTTTCAAATTCCCTCCCATGGTAACTTCTAATCCGTTTAATGCTTTTAATATTAGAATTCATTTCATTTTGTAATTTAGTACAAAGCATTTTAAACTTATCAAAAGTTTCGGATTTTTCTCTAAGGAAATATGTCCATGTAAATCTAGAGAAATCATCAACACAAACAAAAATGTATATCTTTCCACCTAAACTCTCGGTTTGCATAGGACCAATGAGATCCATGTGGAGAAGCTCTAGGGGCTCCTTGGTGGAGAGATACTTACCCTTTTTGTGCATGCTTTTGGTTTGTTTTCCTTGTTGGCAAGGTCCACAAATACCATTGGCTTTCTTCCCAAGCTTAGGGAGGCCACGCACACAATTGAACTTTCCAAGGGTTCTTAAATCCCTAAAGTTCATGTGGCCAAGTCTTTCATGCCACAACTCTATTTGCTCATCCATGGACACATTGTTTGAGACTATTCTAGCTTCAAGACAATAGCAATTGTCACTAGATCACATACCTTTCAACAAGGTTTGTCCATCGGGCTTTAGGATAGAGCAATCATCTCTACTAAACAAGACGGAATATCCTTCATCACTTAGATGTGAAATGCTTATTAAATTGGCTTTCAAGCCATCAACAAATAAAGCATCGGATAAGGAAGGTAAATCGGGAACGGAAATGGTTCCTTTCCCTACAACTTTCTTTTTGGACCCATCACCAAAGGTGACATATCCTCCTTCCTCCATAACAAGAGTCTCGAAGAAACTCTTGTTTCCCGTCATGTGCCTAGAGCACCCACTATCTAAATACCAAAAATTAGAAGAATTTGCCTTCAAGGCTATTTGAGCAACATGGCACACATTTTCATTCTTTCTAATACACCTAGAAACAATCTTAGCTTTCTTAGTGGTCTTTGGTACATGGGCTCTAGATGTTTTAGGATCATGCATAGCAATATCATTATTCCTAGGAACATGCATCATGGCTCTTTTCTTTTTCTTCTCTATCATATTTCTAGTTTTGCACATTTTAATATATCGAAAGCAATGTGGTCTAATATGACCATCAAATCCACAAAAGTGACATATAGGAGTAAAATAAGGAATCATACCTTGTCCTTGTCTTTGTGGATGAATGGGTTCAATCTGTCTTCGTTGTTGAACCGGTCTAGATTGCTTCCTAGCTTGAGGTTGCATGATAGGTCTCTTTCCTTTGTGAGCCAAGTGTGGAGGAATCTTGGCTTGAGGGACCCTAGGGGGTTGAGCTTGAGGTTGCCTTCTTGGCCCAATCTTCACTTGTGCATTTGAACATTGTCCTACTTCTGACTTCTTCCTAGGAATTTGCACATATGAAGTTTCTTCGTTCCTCAAACTCTTAACAAACACGGTCTTGTTAGAGGTTGAGATCTTCTTGCTATCTTCATACCCAAGACCCCTCTTGTCACATGGACTCTTTCCAACACCAAGCATATGGTCAAGCTTCTTGGTGCTAGAATCCATCCTAGTCATAGATTCTCTAACTTCTTCAAGCTCCCTCTTTAGACTTTCTTTATTCCTCCTAGATAAGACTAACTCCTCTCTTAGCTTATCTTCCATCTTCTTGAAATTTTCCACTTGTTCACTTAAGTGGTCATTATTAGATAAGAGCTCAAGATTTTCTTCTCTCAACATCTTGATCTTTCTAGTGCTCTTGATTACTAAATCATTAAACTCGGCATGGTATTTAGCAAGCACCTTTTTCTCCACAAATCCATTTATGGAGTTAGAAGAGGAATCACTTTCTTCTTCACTTGAGTCATTTTCCTCTTGACTCATTTCCTCTCTCTCACTAGCACTTTTGCTTTTATGGGAGGAGGCAAAAGCTAGGAGATTAGCCATGAGCTCTTCATCATCCGAAGACTCATCTCCCTCATAGGAGTCATCACTACTTCCACTCCAAGTGGCGGCCATCACTTTTCCCTTTTTCTTCACATTGTGATTTGCACATTCGGGGGCAAAGTGACCTATGCCACCACACTCAAAACATCGGACCCCTTTCCTTTCGGTTTTTTCTTGCCTAGGTTCAAACTTCTTGAAAGAGCCCTTTTTCTTCAAATCTTGACCTTTTGATCCAAAGCCCTTTCTTCTAAACTTCATGACCTTATTGAACCTTTTTACAAACAAGGCAAGGTCTTCATCCGAGTCAATCTTCTTTGCCTCCTTTTCATCCTTGGAGGTCTTCAAAGCAATTCCTTTTTGCTTTTTATGAGGTGTGGAGATAGGACCCTTCCTAGACTCATAAGCTAGAAGTCTCCCAATCACCTTACTCGGCTTCATATCCTTATAACCACTATTTTCTTCTAAAGCCGTCACCTTCGATTCGAACCTATCGGGGAGAGATCTCATAATCTTTTGCTTGATTCTCCTATCCGAATATGGATCACCAAGTTGATGACTTTGGTTGACTATGTCCATCAACTTGATCTCGAAGTCGTTGAAGCACTCATTCTCCTCCATCTTAAGCATCTTAAATTGAGTTTGGAGGACTTGAAGCTTAGAGTCCTTCACCACTTCGGTTTCCTCATGTGCAATCTCTAGGATGTCCCATGCCTCCTTAGCTATCCTAGTATTTTGAATCAATTTGTATTGATTTTCGTCCATAGCACATAAGATGGAATGCATCGCCTTCCTATTCCACTTTGAAGCCTCAAACTCTTGCGCGTTCCATTGCGCCTTAGGCTTCAATACTTCTTCTCCTCCACCATCGATAGTCATCTTGGGTAGATCATATCCGTCTTCCACCGCCATCCATGCACGGTCGTGAATTTGGCATATGTAGGATTCCATCTTCCCTTTCCATTGGGAATAGTTCAATCCGGTAAGAAGTAGAGGCCTTGTGCTAGAAGCACCTTCGTTGCCACCACCATTTCCACCGTTTCCACTCATAGTGTTTATGAATGAATGAAATGAATGCAAATGTATGAATGATCAAAAATCATACAAAATGCAAAACACACCAAAATAAGTAAGGATCACCTATGTATGTCTAGGAACCCACTCTGATACCAATTGAAACAAATTATAGCACGGTGTGTATAATACTATCTAGAGGGGGGTGAATAGATTTTAAACTTATTACCTAATTTTTCATGTTAAGTCAAAATTACGAAATTACCCCTAACTAGATAAAGCAATAAATCAAGTATAAAATGCGGAAATTAAATAACACTTGATTTTTACGTGGAAACCCTCACGGGAAAAACCACGGGCTAGTAAGTAAGCCACACTCGAACCTCGAATCCACTAAATGCGTAAAACGATTACAACCTAATCCCGGAAGTAATCACACACCTACCTAATCCCGGTATGAGTGAACCTAGTCCAATTTGCTTGCGATCTAAGAAACCTAATCCCGGAAGCTACACACAAGACTTACTTTCTCAATGAAGAGAATAACACCCTAAGTGAATATATGAATATCCAAAATGCAACATAGAGCAAGGGAAACCCTATATGCTTATCTAAGATGATTAATATGCAATTAGAACAATCCTAGATATTAAAAACTAAATGACATGTCAAATAGTTTAGCTAATCAAGATTAAGCACAAAACCTAATTAGCAATCACAATACAACTTCTCAAACATACATCACACTAATCTCAAACTTGTATCAAAAATATATAAAATAACATACAAGTAATTAATTGAGATTGCTTGTTAAGAGAAACACAAAATATGTAAGATATTAGTGAAAAGCTTACCAAGCAAAGTATGATGAAGAATCCATGCAAGATGACATCTAGAAGATCAAAGATGATGCTAGATGATGATTGATGATCATGAAAAAGTGTTTGAGTAATTAAAAATGAGTTCTTGGAATTTTTCTTCTCTTTGAAAAATATCCTAAGTATGAAACCTGAATATGAACTCTCTTGATTGACCTAAAGTCAAAGTGGCATATATATAGGAGGCCAAACCAAAGTGTGGTCATTTTGATAAGTTTGCCTTAAATTTGCCTTGGGCGCTGTACGTAGGGCGCTTCTGTACAGCACCTGTACAGCGCTTTGTACAGCGCCCGTACAGCGACCGAATTAAATCGATCAGGTCTGTACAGCGCTCAAAGGGGGCTGTTCGTACAGCGCTTTTGTAGAGCGCTTTGGGAGCGCCCAATGCAAAAATGCAATCCTAAGTCTAAGCATGACAAGGCAATTGGATATGCAAGACGCAATCAAACTAACATGCAAGAAGAGATGTTAATGAACATTAAAGCACACAAATAAGACACACAACATACAAGGATTAAACATATGCATGAGTTGTGAGTGTGTGCAACTATCTCTTCAAGACAAGTAAGCACATAGAAATTTACCTTCGATGCTTATCAAGATGAGGTCTTCAAAGGGCTTCGAACAAAACTACCAACACCTACGCTACCCTTACAAAGAACCCCAACATGTGGTTTGTCCACGAAATGAGCCAATCAACAAATGGGAACCTTACAGTTTATCCTCGTGAAGAATATCAGTAATTGCCAAGAGCTCATAGACCGCCTATAGCTCTCCAAGTTACCATATTTACTCATATGACCACATTTTGAACTTGGATATTTTGACTTGTCCAGAAGCCATGTTTCAATAGACTCTATCGAAAACTTAACGTTAAGATTCAATATCCAATACCTCAAAACATCCATATGATGATATTCTACTATCATATAATAAATGGAGCCACGATATCCATATCTATAATTGAAGTCCTCTATCGATTAACAAATGAATACCACCAAACTATCGAGGATAGACTATGCTATATAATCGTACTCATTGATAACTCAAATGATAACACTTGCAACCATAAGTCCATCATTTATCTCAGGATTAAGATGGACTCTCCGATTGTCCTGATAATGAAAAAACTTTTATCTACTGACGGTTCTAGATAAAGTATTTCATTGTGATCCTATTCAATGCACCCAGTGCACTAGATTCTTTTACTCGAAGACCCATCGATGATTTCAGACTCATCATAACTCATTTGATCCCACTCAAATGCTAGCAAAAGAATTCTACAACTTTAACAAGATAAAGGTGCCCAACCTTTAACTTAAGTTGTGAACATTATTCAAGACTAACTAAAGAATTGTGTCTATCTCATACATATCCAGATGTACGAACAATTCTTCTTTTCTCATAGTCTTTTGACCTTATGATTATTTACTTTTGACAATTATAATATTCAATCTATAAATGCTATAAGATTTGTTTAAATCAGAAATCACTTTATTAATATGAAAAGATTGTCAAAAACAATATTACACTCTTGCTATTGAGCATAATCCTAACAATCTCCCACTTGCGCTATAGCAAATGTGTCATATCTCTCATTCTCATGTTCTCTAGGTGCCCATCAAAACTCTTCTGTGGTAGAGCCTTTGTGAAGGGATCCGCTAGATTTTCTGCTGACGCAATTTTGGTAATCGTCATGTCACCCCTATGCACAATCTCCCTAAGAAGATGTGAAACAAATTATAGCACGGTGTGTATAAAACTATCTAGAGGGGGGTGAATAGATTTTAAACTTATTATCCAAATTTTCGTGTGAAGTCAATATTACGAAATTACCCCTAACTAGATAAAGCAATAAATCAAGTATAAAATGCAGAAATTAAATAACACTTGATTTTTACGTGGAAACCCTCACGGGAAAAACCATGGGCTAGTAAGTAAGCCACACTCGAACCTCGAATCCACTAAATGTGTAAAACGATTATAACCTAATCCCGGAAGTAATCACACACCTACCTAATCCCGGTATAAGTGAACCTAGTCCAATTTGCTTGCGATCTACGCAACCTAATCCTGAAAGCTACACACAAGACTTACTTTCTCAATGAAGAGAATAACACCCTAAGTGAATATATGAATATCCAAATGCAACATAGAGCAAGGGAAACCCTATATGCTTATCTAAGATGATGAATATGCAATTAGAACAATCCTAGATATTAAAACTAAATGAAATAGCAAATAGTTTAGCTAATCAACATTAAGCACAAAACCTAATTAGCTATCACAATACAACTTCTCAAACATACAACACACTAATCTCAATCTTGTATCAAAAGATATATGAAAATCATACAAGAAATAAATTGAGATTGCTTGTTAAGAAAAACACAAAATATGTAAGATATTAGTGAAAAGCTTACCAAGCAAAGTATGATGAAGAATCCATGCAAAAAGACATCTAGATGATCAAAGATGATGCTAGATGATGATTGATGATCATGAAAAGGTGTTTGAGTAATTAAAAATGAGTTCTTGGAATTTTTCTTCTCTTTGAAAAATATCCTAAGTATGAAATCTAAATATGAACTCTCTTGATTGACCTAAAGTCAAAGTGGCATATATATATAGGGGGCCAAATCAAAGTGTGGTCGTTTTGAATAAGTTGGCCTAATTTTGCCTTGGGCGCTGTACGTAGAACGCTTCTGTACAGCGCCTGTACAGCGCCCCAACTTTGATCACTCGGGTCTGAGATGGGCGTTGTATGTACAGCGCTTTGTACAGCGACCCAACAGCGACCAAATTAAATCGATCAGGTCTGTACAGCGCTCGATGGGCGCTGTTCGTACAGCACTTCTATAGATTGCTTTTGAGAGCGCCCATTGCAAAAATGCAATCCTAAGTCTAAGCATGACAAGGCAATTGGATATGCAATATGCAATCAACATAACATGCAAGAAGAGATGTTAATGAACATTAAAGCACAAAAATAAGACACACAACATACAAGGATTAAACATATGCATGAGTTGTGAGTGTGTGCAACTATCTCTTCAAGACAAGTAAGCACATAGAAATTTACCTTCGGTGCTTATCAAGACGAGGTCTTCAAAGGGCTTTGAGTAATAACACCAACACTTAAACTACCCTTACAAAGAACCCCAACATGTGGTTTGTCCATGAAATGAGCCAATCAACAAATGGGAACCTTACAAGATGATACTTCCTTTCAATGTGTTTTCCTCTCTTATGACTTCTTGGTTCTTTTGAATTAGCCACTGCTCCACTGTTATCACAGTAGATAGTGATCTGCTTATTCGTAATGGGAACCACTTCCAAGTCAGTCAGGAATTGGCGAAGCCAAACAGCCTCTTTGGTAGCTTCGCATGCAGCAACATACTTAGCTTCCATGGTGGAATCAGTAATACAATATTGCTTGATACTCCTCCATATGACTGTTCCTCTTCCAATAGTAAACACAGATCCTGGTGTGGATTTTCTGGTAGTCAGAATCTGACTGGAAATCAGAATCTATATACCCAACAGGAATCAAATCCCCTCCTGAGTATGCAAGCACATTATCTCTCGTTCTCCTGAGATACTTGAAAATATGCTTGACTGCCATCCAGTGATCAGGACTAGGTTTCGATTGAAACCTGCTAACTATGCCCACAGCAAAACAAATATTTGGTCTAGTGCGTAGAGCATTGCATACATGAGACTTCCAACTACCGAGGCATTTGGAATCCTACTCATGAATTGCTCTTCATGCTCATTCTTAGGAACTTGTTCCTTAGAAAGTTTGATTCCATTTATGAAAAGTAACATACCTTTCTTGGAATCTTGCATGGAAAATCTAGACAAGATTTTATCTATGTATAAAGCTTGGGATAGTGCAATCGTTCTATTCTTTCTATCCCTTATTACTTGGATACAAAGAATATAACTTGCTTCTCCTAAGTCCTTCATATCAAATTGTTAGGTTGATAATTAGTGTTGGCATTAATTCCATATCAAAACGTGTTTAACTTGTAATGTTTAGTGGTTAGTAATTGAAGAATTTCGAAGACGAAGGACGTCTCATCCATTATTCGTTCAAATTGCCGACTTTTAAGAGTTTCGGACATTATCGGTCTACAAAGGTATTCAAAGACCTCTTATCTCTTACAAGGCTAGGCACACACTCACACATATCATTCTTGTGTGTCCCTTCATGATTTTATTTCATTTACATTTCACTTTCACACACTTGGCAAAATATGCTCATGCATTCACATTTAGTTAATAAACTTTGTGTTTTGCATTTTCTAGGACTATGTCCGGAAACTAGCATATGTGTGTGTATTTGTGTTTGTATGTTTCCGTATTTTGTGTTTAGGACTTGACAATGTTCTTATTCAATGCCTTATTGAGTTCCAGTCATTTCGGTTACTCATTCATAAGGTTTCGAGTCCAAACGTGTTGACTATGCCACTTTACATTCTCTTACGTTGTGTTGACTTCATCGATGATTTCCGAGATGATTTCTCAACCGTTTTTCAAATTTGTATAGTCATTATCGTGCGTGAGAGAGTCACTGTTTGTAATCCAAAAATAGATTCGAATTTGGAGTTCGAACGCCCAAGATACGGGCCGACGAACCGAGGGAGCGCGCAAGAGGACAGCCCAGGCCGTGGGCCACAAGGGCTGGCCGTGGTTGAGGCCGTGGGCCCCACGGCCTGGAGCAGCCTCTGCTCCCGTGTGGGCCACGCGCCACCCATGGCCAGGGGGTGACGTGGCACCACGTGGTTGGCCGAAAACCTCCTTCTCTCTCCTCCTATTTCTTCCCTCTCTCTCTCCATTTTGAAAATCTAAGAAGAAACATTTCAGTTTTCCCGTCTAGAGTTCTCTCCAATTTTTCCAAACTTCAAAACACCATATCTTCCTCATCCGGAGTCGGATTTGAGTGATTCAAGTTGGAGAGTGTTCGTATTTGAGTCTTCTAACATCTCCAAGTGGTTTGGTGGCTGATTGATCGTGATTTCAAGTGGTTGGACACTGAATTTCGCACCAGCTGTAGAATCCGAGGTTTGAGTCTCATCTTTGGGATTTCTTGTTATTTGACCTTCCATTTGCTTGGGGTTTCTTCTTCTATATCTATGTTATTGTTTTGTAAAAGCTATTTGGAAAGGTAGCTTGATTATCATTCTAATTGAAACTCAATTTGTGGACTTATGTTGACTAGATTTTATGATTCTAGGTTTTACATTTGTTTGTGAGTTGTATTGTGATTAGAATGGCATCTTAGGTTGTTTGATACTTAATTGAATTAATTTTGTGTTAAAATGACTTTGAGATTTGATTTGATCCTTTGATTATTAAAATCTAGGATTTGTGTATTTTTATGTGATTTAGAGAATATAGGTTTTGATTGATGTAAATCTCAAAACCTTGCTCTATATTTTTGACTAGTATATTGATTGATTTTAATCTCATATATCTAGCTTTTAATTGTATATTGATAGCATCTTGAATTTGTACTTAATGAACATTTTGTGATTCAAGTGTTATGTGTGTGAATGAGACTTTGAGTATATGTGTTAGGTGTTTCACATGCTTAGGTTTCTATTCATGTATTTTTGAATCTAGACTTGATTAATTGTGATATCACATGTTTAGGTCTATTTGTGCCATAGAATGTATTGATCACATGTTCTATGTTGTATTGAATGTTTGCATCATTTGCATTCACATGATCACACTAGGAAGTCCTTGTAAAAGGCATGAAGTCTTGGTTAGAGTCAGGATGACTCGGATAGCCAAGCAAGAAGTCTTGCCTAGAGTCGGGATGACTCAGATAGGTAAGCAAGGAGTCATGGCTAGAGTCAGGAGGACTCGGATAGTCATGCATGGGAGGCTCCCTAGAGGCAAGAGTGCCTTGGATAGGGAGTTGGCTATTGTATTGGTAGGCCTAGGCGTATGGTTAGACATAGAGTCCGATAGAGCGGGTTACACGGGAGGTGTATGCACTCTTGAGGAATTTCTAATCTACCATCGATGTTGGTTGAGTGTGTTGTCCAATATATGGTGGTTCCGCATCATTGAGGGATTTCATACTTTCCAATAGGGTTGGGTAGGCTTAGACTTCACTAGGTTGGGTGAGCTAAAGATTGGTTACTTTGTGAATGTTCTATGTTTACTTTTCAATAATATAGTACCCAATGGTTGTAGTTCAACCCGTGGATGTTTCTTCCTTGGAGGTTTTACCACGTTAAAAAATCCCTTGTGTTAATTCTTTCTATCTCTTTCTCTTATATTTTAATTGTATATTTTATTATCTTGATTCATAATATCCACATGTGATATATTGTGAAGCAAGTCTTTGTATAGTGTGATTAGTATATTCATTCTATAGATCAATTTGTATCTTTGATTCTTTTATATATTGTAATTTTTGTATAGTGACATTTTGATCACTCTTGTAACACATTGAACATCTTATGAAATACAAGCTTATTTTGTTGTTATGTTTATTTGCTGTTTTACCTCACATGACTTGTTGATATACTTAGACATTTCTCTTATGATTGTAACATCGTATTGTCTATGTATGTCTTCCTTGGCTTATTGTGTTGTGTGTAAGGCTACCTTGAGGGACAAACGAATGTTTGTTCAAGGGTTTGAAAAAAGGTGTAAAAACATATTCACCCCCCCCCCCCCCCCCCCTCTAGGTATGCTTTAAGCAATTTAACTTCGTTTGTGTACATTCACAAATTGTTTTGCTAACCATTCTTTTATTGATGTCAATACACCTACATCGTTTCCGATGAGTAGTATATCATCAACATAAAAATTTAGGAAAACCAACTTGTCGCCATTAATCCTTTTGCATACACAAGGTTCATCACAGCTTGATCGAACCTTATGTTCCAGGATCAGGATGCTTGCTTTAATCCATATTTAGATTTTTGCAACTTGCATTGCCTTTTGCCAATGGCGACCATCAACATGCTCCATTGCTTCCTTATATGTGTAGGGATTATCGTCGTCCGGGAGATTCTCCATTGATTCTCCCTAACCGATGTATCTCTCGGGTTTTCTAGTAACCCTCCCACTACTATGAGGAATGGTAGGTTGTTGATTTTGTGATGGTGTGGAACTTACAATTGGGCTAGGTTGTGTAACCTTTTGTGGAATTGTATCTCCTGATATCTCATTTAGGACAATTCTACTTTTGGGTACAAAATCATTCATATAGTCATTTTCCAGAAATTTAGCATTTGTTGAAACAAATACTTTAAGATCTGAAGGACTATAGAAATAATATCCCTTAGTTTCTTTTGGATACCCCACAAATATGCATGTTTCTGAACGGGACTCCATCTTTTCTGTCTTTCCTTTTAACACATGCGTAGGACAACCAAATATCCTTAAGTGTTGTAAACTAGGCTTTCGCCCCATCCACAACTCATGCGGTGTTTGAGAAACCGACTTAGATGGTACATCGTTTGGAATGTATATTGCAGTTTGTAAAGCATATCCCCAAAAAGAAATAGGAAGTATTGAATAATTCAACATAGACCTAACCATATTCAAAAGAGTTCTATTTTTCATTTCTACCACCCCATTCTGTTGAGGTGTACTTGGTGTAGAAAACTGAGAAATAATTCCATTATCAACAAGATATTGCTGAAACTCACCAGATAGATATTCTCCACCACGATCAGATCACAAGATTTTATATGTTTATCTAGCTGATTTTCCACTTCAGCTTTAAATGCTTTGAACATGTCAAAAGCATCAAACTTATGTCTCATGAGATATACATAGCCAAATCTCGAGTAATCATCTGTGAAAGTGATGAAGTACTCATATCCATCTCTAGCTTGAATGCTCAGAGGACCACATACATCAGTATGCATTAATCCTAAACATTCAGTGGCTCTTGTGCCTTTGGTCCTGAACGACCTTTTGGTCATTTTACCTTCCAAACAGGATTCACAAGTTGGTAGATCATCAACCTTTACTCCTATTAAGGTTAATATGACTTAGGCGCAAATGGCATAGGTAGGTTTCATCTTATGATAATTTTACTCTTTTATGGTTAGGTTGCGTTAATTCTGTGTCTAACACGTGAGAGATATTTCTATATAAATAGAATAAACCATTTTCCAATGTACCTTTGCAAACAAATTTGTCATCCTTACTAATAATAAAAAAATTTATTAAAAGTAACCGAATATTCAAATTTATTTAAACAAGAAACTGAAATTAAATTTCTCTTAAATTGAGGTACATAATAAATGTCTATCAAATCTAAATGCCTACTAGAATCTAGATTAACTCTAATATCTCCCACTGCACTAGTAGACACCAACGCTCTGTTGCCTAAACGCAAGTTGATTTCATTCTTATTCAACCTTCTCCTTTCTTGAAACCCCCATAAGGAATAACAAACATGATTATTGGCTACTGAGTCTACGGTCCAAGAATCTATAGAATCTGCCAGTAAACATGTTTCAAGAGAATTCACATTACCTTGTTCCTTCTTATTCTGAGACTTTGGGCAATTACTTTTCCAATGTTTCTTTTCACCACAAAAGAAGAACTTCCTTTTGATCTTGGTTACTTTCTTAGTCTCCTTCTTGGTAGGCCCAAGTTGCTTTTTCTTCTGTTATTCCTTGACCTTCTGACGGGTCTTAACAGTAGCAACTTTACCAACCATATGAATCTCTTCTAGAGACATCATCATATCAGTAGCAGACCCCATTCCTTCATGCTGCTGTTGCAACACGTCGGAGATGGTAGCCATTTGGCCATCTTATTCGAGGTCTTCCATTGCTCATACTCGTCTTTTTGCATCACATTAGATTCATTAGTGGGAGCAGGTGGTTTTTAGGAGTAGTCAAAACAAACTTATGTTTTTCAGCTTGCAGCAACAACCCAATTTTCCTTTTCCATGTGACATAATTATCACTAGTTAAAATATTTATTTTTTAGGATGATCATTAGGGATGGGGTCATGATTTCTTAATAAAACAAAATTATATATGAGTAAATAATCATGTTTTAGCACTTTCGAATATTTATCTTGAATTAAATAAATAACTCAATCATAAAAATTCAACGGTGATCCAACACCCATAAATGTTACGCCTCCTTTGGGAGTTCGCACCATTTATTAGTTAGACTAGATCCCACCTAATTGTTAACATAACAACCAGCGTTTTCAATTTTAGCCTTGCAATTTTACTGACAAGAACTCTTGGGAGGATATCAATAAAATTACATTGAGTGTGTTACCAAGATATCGACCCTCAATATTTTCTCTCACGAAAATCCCTCCTTGGGGAGTAGATCTTGTTTGAGTCAATTGTCTAGTCTATCCTTGTAAGGAAGTATGTTGCTAAATTCCATTCATGGACGCCCCTTTGGGGGATTACCAATAAATAATAAAGCTCAACTAACCTTGGAAGCCATAGGTGTTGCAAAACACCTTCTCCCACTCAATTATTTAAGGCGTGTGATTAAATCCCATAGAATGATTTACCAAGTTATCTATATGTCAATTTAGATACCTAAATCATTCAATGCACGTTCATACCAAAAGAGATATATGAGTGGCACTCCTATTCTATATGACATGTTATCATACAATAACAAATATTGTAATATTTACGAAAAATAAATAGCCACAATTTTGGTCCATCCTAGAAAAGCAAGTAAATTACATTTGTTTGAAATACATAAACCCTAACTTGGCGATCAAGTCTTCAAGCGGCCATCATCCACTTGTGCACCTGAAGCCACATGTGGCTGTCCCAAACGCACACCTTGGCTGCCCGGCATGGGCATGCATGGGCATGCACAGCCCTTATCCATAAGGGAAAGCCATGCGCAGCCCATACCAACTCAAGGGTGCGCAGGGGTGCTAGGGTGTGTCATTGCTTCCCTTTTCCGCTTCCAATTCTTCGAATCTTGAATAAATTACAGCAGATTTTATACAATAAATTATTGCAGTATTTTTTATTTTATTTTTTTTTTAATCACTGCAGTATTTTAACACAGCCAAAAACTGCACTATTTTAATAATAAAAAAACTGCAGTATTTTTTAACACAATAAAAACTGCACTACTTTATTACAATAAAATTAAAAGAGAACTTGGAAACTACCAAGAAGGAATTATGGCGATGATAGGCCACCCTTCTTGTTACAATTCCGAAACAAAAATTACATTGAAATTCTAGGACCAAAATCGAGCAACAACAATTCACTTTATAATAACATATATAAATCCATACATTCCAATGTAATTATATATGTGAATACCTAGAGTGCCATCTCTTTCTAAAACATGTATAATCACAATAAAAAGAAATCGATTCACGTATATATACGTTAATTAATCAAAGGGTACAACCAAGCTCTGATACCAATTGTAGGGAAAAATACGTGCACGCAGCGGAAGCGAGACTAAGAGAGGTTTAGTATAGTTTAAAATTTTTTCCTTTAAAGAGAGCCTTAACCCTCTAATTAATTAACATATAATACTAAAGATATCATACCTTTGTCGCGTGATCCGATTGACATTGCATCGATGGTAATCCGCAAGATCTTCCAATCCAATCACGAACGTGAATCACCTAAGAGCGTGGTCTCCCTTCTCTTTGAATTGTGTACCTGAGGATGGATTAACAAAACTTTTTCTTTTTTGTTAGTCACAACAAGTTCTAAGAGACAACAAAGAATGTTCCGGTCACTTTTGAATTCACAATCTTTAGATCGAAACTCGCGTGAACCTTATTCGAAATTGTGCACAAAACCTTTTGATGTAAAAGTAACTAGTGCACTATAGAAATAAGAACAAACTTTTCTCTCTATTCCTCTTGGCCGAAAATCACACTAGTCTAAGAGTTGGATTCTATTTTTCTCTAGCAAAAGAAAAAACTCTCAAGTCCAAGACATTAGGGTTGCTGAATTCTTCTTCACATAAAATAATGTGTGTGTCGAATTCTCTTGCCTCATAATATATATATATATTGCGACGTCTTCCATATAAATAATATATATATTTATATCTGGTTGATGACTTCAACTTGCCTTATAAATAATATATATATCCTAATATATATCAAATTCTGCATGCTGTTTAAATATATATATATATACCTATATAAATAATATGTATCTCAACATATATATATATATATATATATCTATATATTCCGCATGCTTTATAAATATATGTATATATATATATATCCGGCTAATTACCATATATATTTCATATATATCTATATATTGAGGCCGAAATCCTTTACCATGTAGGATTTATGTCTTTTGACTTAAATCCTAACCCTAGGTAGATTTCCTTAGAATTCAAAACCTTAATCCAACTCTTTAATGTTTTTGTGACTATATTAAAGACTTCCTAATTTGACTAGATAAATAAATCCCTTATTTATCTACTTACCAAATAAAGTCTTTTATATTTATTATACTACCACAATAGTATACTACTAAGAAACATATTTCCTAGTCAGAAAAAGATTTTGATTTTTAATTAAATAATTAATTAATCAATTAATTAATTTCCATTTAATCAAATAATAAAAATAAAACAATATAATATCATATATATATCTCTGCCATGTGCCATATATATTAATATATCTATATATTGTTTTTCTATTTTATTAAATCCATTGGACCTTAATAAAAGGCCCACATGTGAACTAGGCCCATTCTTACTAAAAGAAACAAGTCCACATGCCTTAATACAATTATAGATGGACCCATAAATTAGTCCGGTAGAATATATCAAGTGATTCATGCAAGTCCGTGTGGATTGGGGATCTTGACGGGCTATCTAAATTTAAGCTTCAATAGACATAACCTAATCACAATCAACAAATGATTCACTTAGGTCCGATCTATTAATTTTAACTCATTCCACTAAAGAGCTAAAATTGAACTCTTAAATAAAGATAGAATAAGTAAATATTTCTCATTCGTACCCTAGACAATCTTATTGGAGATGGTGTATCCTCGTGAAGAATATCAGTAATCACCAAGAGCTCATAGACCGCCTATAGCTCTCCAAGTTACCATATTTACTCATATGACCACATTTTGAACTTGGATATTTTGACATGTCCAGAAGCCATTTTTTAATAGACTCTATCGAAAACTTAACGTTAAGATTCAATATCCAATACCTCAAAACATCCTTATGATGATATTCTACTCTCATTTAATAAATGGAGCCATGATGTCCATATCTACAAATGAAGTCTGAAATTCCCTTAAGCAATATAGTGTAAAATATACCTAGAGGGGGGGTGAATAGGTATTTACTCAAATTCTTCCAATATTAAAAATGATGCGGAATACAACAAAGAAAATGCACACTTGATTAGATTTAGCAAATGAATTGATTTCACTAATACAAGAGTTAATCAATTTACAAGATATGCAATCAATGTAAGATATGGAAGATAAAGAAAAGTAAAAACAAAAATGAACACAAGTATTTTTTACATGGTAAAACCTCAAAGAGGAAACATCCACGGGTTGATACCACAACCACCGGCAAAGCAATCCACTATATGAAAAGGACTTACACACTCAAGCTATCAACACATGATATCCGCTCAAGCTATCAACTCCTAATCTACCCTCTGGCTAGTGAATCACCAAGCCTACTTCCTATCCAAGATGTATCCTACACCTCTAGAAAGCAACTTCCTATCCAAGACGCTCACGTCTCTAGGAAGATTTCTTGCTTGCCTATCCGGATCCCGACCCTAGACAAGTCTCCCTTGCTTGATTATCCGAGTCCTTCCGACTCTAATCAAGACTCCATTGCTCTATCCACAAAGCTTCACTCACTTTGCTAGAGACTTCAACCTAATGCAAGGCTATGATCTAAGTGATGCAAGTGATGCAAACACAAACAAATTAAGATAGATGATCAATCAAGCAAAATGTACATGTTCAATGACAATCTAGAATATACTTCCAACACACAATCACAAAGATTATCTACAAAATCAAGACATGTAAATCAATAAGAACAAGGTATGAATATTCAATATATCACACTAAAAACCTAATTCTTAGATCATGAAATTAAACATAGAAAATAACATGAAGCACATCACACATACATTTTCTAGAATCAATTTCATGATAAATCAAGTTTAGCACATATATGTTCAAAACAAATCACAAAGCTAAAACTCAATTAACTAATGATCAAACACCCCTAGCATATGATCTAACATGCTTCTCAACAAATTTCATCAATCAAATAGTAAGAATCAAGAGAAGATCAAAGATGAAATTGAAAAAGAAGAAGTTGAACAAACAACCTTGACCTCGGACTGAAAATCGATCAACTGAGAAAAATGGTGAAGTCAGATGCCTTTGGAAATGCTTGAGGTTTGTAGCTCTCTTCAAGAAACAATTTTGGTTTTTGAATCGATTGATTTCGAGTTCGTATGAGAAAGTTATGATCAAAATAAGAAAATGAAAATTGTGAAAATTCTGCAGAAATATCATGGAGAATGTTCTTCAAAACTCACAAATGTTTGGAGGGAATGAGAAGTGATTAAAAGGAGGAGAGAGAAGGTTTTTCAGGGCCAATACGAAGAGGCCACATCACCCACCCCATGGGGGGCGCGTGGGCCTCACGGGATCAGAGAGGGTCCCTGGCCTGGGCCCCACGGCCTCCCCCACGGGGAGGGGCACACGTGGTCTCATGGCCACTCTAGCCTCTCTCGCGCACTCTCACGTTCTTCAGCCGTATCTTGGGCATCCGAACTCCGATTTCGAATCCGTTTACGGATTATGAATCGTGACTCCCTCACGCATGACTACGAATACAAAACTTTGAAAGATGGTTGAGAAATCATCTCGGAAAACGATGATGAAGTCAACTCAATGAATGAGAACGAAAAGTAGCGTAGCTACATCGTTTGGACTTGAAACCTTATGAATGAGTAACCGAAACGACCGGAACTTAATAAGGCATCAAATAAGAATATGTTAAAGTCCAAAACACAAAATACACAAACAAATAAACACATATTCACACAAGCATGCCATATCAAAGAGATAGTCACAAAGCATGCAATTCTACAATGTTTGTCAATACAAGATCAATGCATGAGCATACTATGAAGTGTGTGAATGTGTTATACCAAATGTTTGAACCACGATGCAGGGACACACATGTATGAATTGTGTGTGTGTGCGCTAACGCCTTGCAAGAGGATAGGAGTCAAGATATACCTTTGACGCTTTTCACCTCTTGAAGACGACTTTTGCACTAGACGTTGCTCTTCACTTTTTAAGCTTCCTTTCTTCAAAGAATATCCTAAACAACAACTAATACATAATATGGAGTGTTTTGCAATGGAATCAAGCCAATACAAATCATAAACCTTACAATCTCCCCCTTTGGCTATTCCATTGGCAAAACCTCAACCTCACCATACAATGTTTCACTCAAATAAACTCAAGTTGATAGCATACTCTCAATCTCACATTACAAAGAAATTCCTAGACTAAAAAGTCTTCAAGTCTTCAAGAATTCCTCTTTTGGTCTTCAAAGTACCTATGAGAGAAAAAAGCAACCAAACAAGAGATCTTCTCTAAAGAAGAATGGTGAGATATATTCACATAAACAAATAACAAGACTTCCCTTATCTCATACAAAAATGCATTATCTCAAGAGTATGAATGTTTTCACATTAAAGCTCTCCCTAAGATCCTTAACCCAATTAGGCAAGAATTCTTTTCTCCCCCTTAAGACAAAGTCTCCATAAAAGCATAAAGAGGTACAAGACTCACACAATTGGAACATTTTTCCACACATGATGTGAGGTATACAATTTTCTCCCCTATATCAAACATGGATTCCTCCATATCAAACATGGTGAGGTATACATTTTCTCCCCCTTTTTGTCAAGGAATAGACAAAGGACACAAGAGATAAAGAATGAGATATTAAGCAAACAAAACGTATAGAAAGCTAAGTTGAATAAACTAAAGCTCCCCCTTAACATATGCTCCACATATTATCATCAAGTAGATTTGTTCACAAGGGACATCACATAATCACACAATCAAGCAATAAGAGAAAATATTTCATAACTTGTCAAAGTCCAAGAGAGAATCATAGGTTTTCATTAATCTCTCAAAAATATTCTCACATTGCTAATGAATCAAGCACATAAGCAAAATGTGTGTGTGTGTGAATGCTTCTCAAATATATAGTAGGAATAATTGTGATATCAACATGCAAACTCTATCCACACCTATCCATCTAAAGTCTTTCCAAAAATAGGTCAAACCGATATTCATCCGGATTTTTGCTTTTAAAATGAATAGATATCAACATATGAGCGTGTGTGTGCATGTGGCTCGTTTTCCCATTTCTATTTGTCAACCCGAGCTTTTTTCACAATTCTCAACTATACACCATAAGCCTTTTTGTTTTGTTTTAGGCTTGAATCAAAGAAATTTTTTTTTTTTTTTTAAAATGATTCTTTTCAACACTTATTTGATTTTTCTAACATAAACATATACACCTCATGGCGGCTTTCACTCATCACAATGGTGTAGCCCTTTCCTACATTGGGTGGCTTCACAACCAAGTTGTGTAGCCCTTTCCATGAGGGTGCTCGTTGATTACTATGTAGTGCCGAAGCAAAATGGATACATACCATAGGTCATCTATCATGTACTTAACAATAAACTTCTAGATGCATCCATTATCTACACATATTCAACCACATATACTCGAAACTAAAACATATAAGAGAAGCATTAGTGCACTTTTCAAAAAAATGATTTTCAAGCTCAAGTGCATGATCTAGAAACAATAAAAGATACTTGTTTAAGATCATTACTTCTCAAGTGAGTAGCTCTCAAAGATATTAATATTCAAATAAAGTTTTGCTCATCAAGCCACTCACAATCACACATAGACAATAATCAACACAAATCATGTCAATGGATCTTAGAAGAGTTTTAAACCTCTTTTTGTCCAAGGACTTAGTAAACAAATCCGCAAGTTGATTTTTAGTAGGCATATGCTTTAGAGAAACAATAGAATGTTCAACATGTTCTCTAATGAAATGATGCCTAATATCTATGTGCAATGATATCATGCATACATAGAGTTGAAAAAATGAAATAGAAAGCAAGCTTTTAAAGTAGAGAAATACCTTAGCAAGCTTTTTCACCAATGAAAGGTCTCCGCTCTTTTTATGAGCTTTCTTGGCTTGTTTGTCCTCATGACAACAAGTTGTTGGTGTGTCATCCCAAGAAAATAAAGACCAAACACTTTCAACTCAAATGAAACTAAATATAGCACGGTGTGAATAAAACTATCTAGAGGGGGGGGGGGAGGGGTGAATAGATTTTACGCTTTTTACCCAATTTTTCGTGTTAGTCAAAATTACGAAAATGCCCTCAAGATAATATAAACAAACAAGTGTAATATGGTGCGGAAATTAAAACAACACTTGATTTTTACGTGGAAACCCTCACGGGAAAAACCACGGGCTATGTAAGTAAGCCACACTCGAACCTCGAATCCACTAAATGTGCAAACGATTACAACCTAATCCCGGAAGTAATCACACACCTACCTAATCCCGGTATGAGTGAACCTAGTCCAATTTGCTTGCGATCTAAGCAACCTAATCCCGGATGCTACACACAAGACTTACTTTCTCTATGAAGAGAATACAACCCTAAGTGAATATATGTGAATATCCAAAATGCAACATAGAGCAAGGGAAACCCTATATGCTTATCTAAGATGAATAATATGCAATTAAGAACAATCCTAGATATCAAAACTAAATGACATGTTCAATCAAATAGTTTAGCTAATCAAGATTAAGCACAAAACCTAATTAGCTATCACAATACAACTTCTCAAACATACATCATACTAATCTCAAACTTGTATTCAAAATATATAAAATAACATACAAGTAATTAATTGAGATTGCTTAGTTAAGAAAGACACAAAATATGTAAGATATTAGTGAAAAACTTACCAAGCAAAGTATGATGAAGAATCCATGCAAGATGTCATCTAGATGATCTAAGATGATGCTAGATGATGATTGATGATCATGGAAAAAGTGTTTGAGAGATTAAAAATGAGTTCTTGGAATTTTTCTTCTCTTTGAAAAATATCCTAAGTATGAAATCTGAATATGAACTCTTGTTATTGACCTAAAGTCAAAGTGGCATATATATAGGGGGCCAAATCAAAGTGGGGTCGTTTTGATAAGTTGGCCTCATATTACCTTGGGCGCTGTACGTAGAGCGCCCCTTGTACAGCGCCCTTGCTCTGTTTTCACGAGAAAACAGAGGGGCGCTGTACGAACAGCGCTTTGCACAGCGCTCGTACAGCGCCCATCCAAAATGCATCAGACCTGATGCATTTAAATGGCATTTTTGCATCAGGTCTCATGGGCGCTGTTCACAACAGCGCTTTGTAGAGTGCTTTGAACAGTGCCCTTTGCAAAGAAGGAATCCCAAGATTATGCATGACAAGGCAATGGGCAATGCAAGATGCAATCAACCTAACATGCAAGAAGAGATGTTAATGAGCATTAAGGCACACATATAAGACACACAACATACAAGAATTAAACATATGCATGAGTTGTGAGTGTGTGCAACTATCTCTTCAAGACAAGTAAGCACTTAGAGTATTACCTTTGGTGCTTGTCAATAGTGAGGTCTTCAAAGGGCCTAGGCAATAACAACAACATCTAAGCTACCCTTACAAAGAATCCTCACATATGGTTTGATCACGAAATAAGCCAATTAAAAACTACGGGAATCCTTACAACAAGTTGTTGGTGTGTCATCCCAAGAAAATAAAGACCAAACACTTTCAACTCAAACAAACACATGAAAATGACTTTTTCTAAAAGTCTTAACAAAAAAAAATTTCACCAAATAGATTTCAAAATTTAACTTCTTTAAAGTTAATCAACAAATTTTGACTATCATAGTGATTATGAGAATATTAAGTTCATGTATTGACTAGAGACACCAAGTTTGAATACTACACCTAGCACATTAAAAATGGCATAGTCAAGCATCAAACTTAGAACTCTTATCAAACAAGAACAAAAATATTCTCATATGTGCTACTCAATCAAGTATGAGAGCACTCACCTTTGACCATATTGGTCTTAGGTGAACCAACACAAACAACATCATGATCATTACGCATGGCAATATGAAATCTAAAAGATAAATCATCAACTATCTTCTTCATGAAAACTTCACTCATATTAAAGTTAACATTTTTGCCACGCACAAATATTTCATCAAGACTCTTTAAATGATCATGATTAACACTCTTCTTAACAACTTCTTCTCAACATTTTTCTTAACATGATTATCATTAACATGCATGTTATTCTTTTCAATCTAAATTTTCTTGATAGGTTTCTTCACATGAATATGATCAATATGCACATTTCTCAAAGCATCAAAGCTATTGTCATGTTTAGAAACTTTCAAAGAAGATTTATCCATTTCACAAGTATGCACATTATTTTTCTTAACCCAAACTTTCCTTGTTGATTTCTTTTCATTAACATGTTCATCATGCATAGTCTCTAATGCCCTAACATGTTTAGAAACAACCAAAGGAAGTCTTTTCATCTCACTAGCATGCATCTCATTCCCTAGTTCGCATTGTCTAATATACTTGTAGCATTTAGGTTTGATATGCCCTACAACATTGCAAAAATGACAAATCGGGATAAACTTAGAGATATTATGTCTAGCTCTAGACTTAAACTCATGCTTATGAGAATGATTAGGTAACTTTTTCACATTTTTATCATGTTCCACATTTCCTAGTTTGCATTGCCTAGCATATTCATAACACTTAGTCCTAATGTGACCAACCACATTACAATAATGACAAACCGGAATGAATTTAGAAAAGTTACCTTTTGGGTGTGCATGCTTTGGTTGAGAAGTCGGTTGAGAAGTTCCATAGCTCTTCTTGTCTTTGTCTTTGATGTTGGAAGGAATAGTAGTTGAGTCTTTCTTCTCCTTGGAAATTCTTGACTTGTTCTTGGTTGTAGGAGTCTTCTTAACTTCTTCTACAAAACCCAAGCCACTCATATCTCCATGATGCTTTCCAAGTTTTATCACTTCATCAAGCTTAATGGCTCCAATTTTCATGCCATTAATAGACTCTTTGAGAGATTTGACTTCATCTATAAGGTCACACTCCTTTATCTTCATGATAGACAAAGAGTTCTCTTTTTGCTTAATCTCTCCTTCCATGGCAAACAACTTCATTGTAAAATCTTCTCTTAGATCATCTAGCTCTTGAGCACTTTCTTCCACCTTTGAAAAATAATTTTCAATGGTCTTTTCATGCTCCTTGATGACTTCACTTTGCTTGCTCATCTTCTCCAAAGACATCTTCTTTTCATTTACAAGAGCTTTAAAGATCACCACTAAATTGGCATTGATCAACTTCAACTTGTTGTTCTCTTCATTCTTTTGTTGAAGGATCTTGTCATTGAAGCTTATATAATCTTGATTTGAGGAGGCTTCGAACTGTTCTTGATTGGAGGAGATTTCACTATCTTCACTACTCAAAGTGTATTCACTTTCCTCATTACTTGAGGAGTCTTCACCATTATCCTCAAATCTTCCTTCATATATAGCCGGGTGAGCAATATAATTGCTAGTATATTCTCGTTCATTCGAGGACTCCTCTTCCTCTTCTTTATCACTCACACTCACATCACTCCAAGAAGCCGCCATTACTAATCCTTTCTTAGACTCTCTCTTCTCATTAGCACGCTTGGTGGAGATAAATCCAATCCCTTTGCATTCATGGCATTGAATTAACTTCTTCATAGATTTATCCTTGCAATCTACCACTTCTTTTGGAGTGATCTTCTTCTTAACTTCCTCTCTCTTAGAACATATGTTCTATAGAAATTTCTTGAAAGTTCTCACCATACAAGCCACATCATCTTCACTCTCCTCATTAGTTACCTTGAGTGCTATTCCCTTACCTTCAATCTTTGGCTTGAACCCAAGCTCATAAGTTTGTAGAGACCCAAGAAGCTCATCAACCCTCATAAGATCGACATTCTTGCTTTCTTCAATTGCGGTCACCTTTGCATTAAATCTCTTAGGCAAGGATCTCAAGATCTTCCAATTAATTCTCTCTTGTGGATATAGCTCTCCCAAAGTTTGACTTTGGTTGGTGATATTCAAGAGTCTAGTTTGGAAGTCTACTAACTTCTCATCCTCATTCATAACAAGACTTTCAAACTGAGAAGTAAGCATTTGTACTCTAGACCTTCGAACCGCTAACGTACCCTCATTGGTAGTTTGCAAATCATCCCATGCTTCCTTTTCTGATTCAAGGTTTTGGATGTAGATAAATTGAGCGCAATTTACACCTCCAAAAATAGCATTCATCGCCCGATGATGCCATTTAGCATTATCAAAATCAATGGTCGTCCATTCGGCTCTAGGCTTCACAATCATAGTGCCATCTTCAATCCTTTTGGTAGGCAACTCATAACCTTCCTCAACACTTATCCATGCTTTTTCATTAATGGATCTAATGTAAGCTCTCATCCTAATTTTCCAAAAGGAGTAGTTACCACTATTCAATAGAGGAGGTCTACCACTAGAAGCACCTTCCGGCATTGAATCACCCATAGCTACAAAAATGAACAAACACAACAAAATACAACAAAACAAAACAAAACACAAACACTATAATATGGATCTATCTAATTACTTCTAGACACCCGCTCTGATACCAATTGAAATTCCCTTAAGCAATATAGTGTAAAATATACCTAGAGGGGGGGTGAATAGGTATTTACTCAAATTCTTCCAATATTAAAAATGATGCGGAATACAACAAAGAAAATGAACAATTGATTAGATTTAGCAAATGAATTGATTTCACTAATACAAGAGTTAATCAATTTACAAGATATGCAATCAATGTAAGATATGGAAGATAAAGAAAAGTAAAAACAAAAATGAACACAAGTATTTTTTACGTGGTAAAACCTCAAAGAGGAAACATCCACGGGTTGATACCACAACCACCGGCAAAGCAATCCACTATATGAAAAGGACTTACACACTCAAGCTATCAACACATGATATCCGCTTAAGCTATCAACTCCTAATCTACCCTTGGGCTAGTGAATCACCAAGCCTACTTCCTATCCGAGATGTATCCTACACCTCTAGAAAGCAACTTCCTATCCAAGATGCTCACGTCTCTAGGAAGATTTCTTGCTTGCCTATCCGGATCCTCCCGACCCTAGACAAGTCTCCCTTGCTTGATTATCCGAGTCCTCCCAACTCTAATCAAGACTCCATTGCTCTATCCACAAAGCTTCACTCACTTTGCTAGAGACTTCAACCTAATACAAGGCTATGATCTAAGTGATGCAAGTGATACAAACACAAACAAATTAAGCTAGATGATCAATCAAGCAAAATGTACATGTTCAATGACAATCTAGAATATACTTCCAACACACAATCACAAAGATTATCTAGAAATCAAGACATGTAAATCAATAAGAACAAGGTATGAATATTCAATATATCACACTAAAAACCTAGTTCTTAGATCATGAAATTAAACATAGAAAATAACATGAAGCACATCACACATACATTTTCTAGAATCAATTTCATGATAAATCAAGTTTAGCACATATATGTTCAAAACAAATCACAAAGCTAAAACTCAATTAACTAATGATCAAACACCCCTAGCATATGATCTAACATGTTTCTCAACAAATTTCATCAATCAAATAGTAAGAATCAAGAGAAGATCAAAGATGAAATTGAAAAAGAAGAAGTTGAACAAACAACCTTGACCTCGGACTGAAAATCGATCAACTGAGAAAAATGGTGAAGTCAGCTGCCTTTGTAAATGCTTGGGGTTTGTAGCTCTCTTCAAGACCAACAATTTTGGCTTTTGAATCGATTGATTTTGAGTTCGTATGAGAAAGTTATGATCAAAATAAGAAAATGAAAATTGTGAAAATTCTGCAGAAATATCGTGGAGAATGTTCTTCAAAACTCACAAATGTTTGAAGGGAATGAGAAGTGATTAAAAGGAGGAGAGAGAAGGTTTTTCAGGGCCAATACGAAGAGGCCACATCACCCACCCCGTGGGGGGCGCGTGGGCCTCACGGGACCAGAGAGGGTCCCTGGCCGTGGGCCCCATGGCCTCCCCCACGGGGAGGGGCACACGTGGTCTCATGGCCACTCTAGCCTCTCTCGCGCACTCTCACGTTCTTCAGCCTTATCTTGGGCATCCGAACTCCGATTTCGAATCCGTTTGCGGATTATGAATTGTGACTCCCTCACGCATGACTACGACTACAAAACTTTGAAAAATGGTTGAGAAATCATCTCGGAAAACGATGATGAAGTCAACTCAACGAATGAGAACGAAAAGTAGCGTAGCTACATCGTTTGGACTTGAAACCTTATGAATAAGTAACCGAAACGACCGGAACTTAATAAGGCATAAAATAAGAATATGTTCAAGTCCAAAACACAAAATACACAAACAAATAAACACATATTTACACAAGCATGCCATATCAAAGAGATAGTCACAAAGCATGCAATTCTACAATGTTTGTCAATACAAGATCAATGCAAGAGCATACTATGAGGTGTGTGAATGTGTTATACCAAATGTTTGAACCACGATGCAGGGACACACATATATGAATTGTATGTGTGTGCGCTAACGCCTTGCAAGAGGATAGGAGTCAATATATACCTTTGACGCTTTTCACCTCTTGAAGACGACTTTTGCACTAGACGTTGCTCTTCACTTTTTAAGCTTCCTTTCTTCAAAGAATATCCTAAGCAACAACTAATACATAATATGGAGTGTTTTGCAATGGAATCAAGCCAATACAAATCATAAACCTTACAAAGTCCTATATTGATTAACAAATGAATACCACCAAACTATCGAGGATAGATTATGCTATATAATCGTACTTGTTGACGGTGAAATCTGGATTGCCACACACTCAACAATTATATCAACTCAAAATAAAGTAAGAAAGTAATCAATGCATGCAAGAGACAGATTTTACGTGGAAAACCCTTGAATGGGAAAAAACCACGGTGCCCCAGAGGGCAGAAAGATAATACTGGGTTTATCGCTTTTGTTACACTCTCAGATCTCTCATACAATTGCACTCCTCTCTCTCTAAGTTTTCTAACCCTTTCCTCGTGGGATAGATGGTTCTATTTATACATGATAATTAGGGTTTCCCCTTAGTTTTAGCCGTGTTGGTGGTAGGATTTCCTCTTTGATTCGTACTGGGATTCCCATGTTGTAATGGATTCGGATATGCTTTATCTCTTTCTTCTCATTCTGATTCCTTGTTGTCATAGGTCTTCTAGAAGTTAGGGTTTATTTCTGTGTTTCTGCCGAGTCGGTTTATGCTTAGTAAACTGACGTAGCGAGTACCTTCATATCTGGGTATCACCTTTTGGCGACCACGTTTTTGTTCCTGGCGAGTACCTATCCTGATCTAGCGAATACACCTTTGACTTTTTGACTTAGGACTTGTTGACACACTGTCTGGTCCACGCTTCTTCTTTGACTTGGTCAACAAGTGACGTGGCAACGTCTTCCCCTGCGTCTGTTGATTCTTTTGATGACGTGTCCGCCTGGCAAAAACATACATACAATAGTACTCATTGATAACTCAAATAATAACACTTGCAACCATAAGTCCATCATTTATCTCAGGATTAAGATAGACTCTCCGATTGTCCTGATAATGGAAAAACTTTTATCTACTGACGGTTCTAGATAAAGTATTTTATTGTGATCCTATTCAATACACCCAGTGCACTAGATTCTTTTACTCGAAGACCCTTCGATGATTTCAGACTCATCATAACTCATTTGTGTAGGGAAAAATAATAACAAAAGTGGTAAACGCAGCGGAAGCGATACTAAAACGATTTAGTGACTTTTAAAATTTTTCCTTTATGAACCTTAAACCCTTTTAATCAATAAACATGCATATATATTAACAAAAGTAAATTACCTTTTGTCGCGTGATCCGATTGACTTACGTCGATGGTAATCCGCAAGACCTTCAATCCGAGCACGAACGTGGATCACCTAGGAGCGTGGTCTCCCTTTTCTTTGAATTGCAAACCTGTGAATGGACCAAACAAAAACTTTCTTTTCTTTGTTAGTCACAAAACAATCAAAAGAATGTCAAAAATTATTCCGGTCACTTTTGAGTTCTCAATCTAATGATCGAAACTCGCGTGAACCTAGATCGATATCGTATACACAAGCTTATTGATGATTAAGCAATAGTATACTATCAAAGAATAATCTCACACTCCTTTTTGTCTTTTTAGAATAAAAACTCTCTTAGAATTAAGAAGAAGAAGAAAGAAATAAAAAACTCAAGCACCAAAACTTGTGGTGGCCGAACCCTATAAGAACCCTTATATAGGTTGGCCGAATTTTTTCTTCTTTTTCCTTTAGGGTTGCCGAATTCTATGTAGTCTAAGATTAGGGTTGGCCGAATTTCATCATGTCACTTATATAGGGTTACTAAAATTCAACCCTAATTCTTTTCAACTTTATAGACTTCAAACCCTAATCCAACTCCTTGATTTTTATTCTTTTATTTTGACTAAATAAAAAGACTCCTTATTTGATTAAATAAATAAAACTAATTTATTTATTTCCTTATCAAACAAGTCTTTTACTTTTAGGAAAGATTTGTTTCTTTAATTAAACAATTAATCAATAAATTAATTAATTCTTATTTAATTAAAACAAATGAAACAAAATAATATTTTTAGGTTAAAACATTAACCTAGCCGCCCCACTTATATAAGATTGGGCCTAATATTATTTTCCTATTTCATTTAATCCATTGGACTTTAAATAAAAAAGCTCACATGTGAACCAGACCCATTCTTACTAAAAGAAACAAGCCCACATGTCTTTCATTAGTATATTAATATAATTGAGCAGCCCATTACTTAAATAATGTGCAAATTATATTCTTAATATATTAAATGCAATTCTAGATGGACCCTTAAATTGGTCCGGTAGAATATATCAAGTGATCCATGCAAGTCCGTGTGGATTGGGGATCTTGGCGGGCCATCTAAATTTAAGCTTCAATAGACATAACCTAATCACAATCAACAAATGATTCACTTAGGTCCGATCCATTAATTTTAACTCATTCCACTAAAGAGCTAAAACTGAACTCTTAAATAAAGATAGAAAAGGAAGATGCTCCTCATTCATACCCTAGACAATCATATTGGAGATAGTGTATCCTCGTGATTAATATCAGTAATCGCCAAGAGTTCATAGACCGCCTATAACTCTCCAAGTTACAGTATTTACTCATATGACCACGTTTTGAACTTGGATATTTTGACTTGTCCAGAAGCCATGTTTTCAATAGACACTATCGAAAACTCAACGTTGAGATTTAATATCCAATTACCTCAAAACATCCATATGATAATATTATACTCTCATTTTATTAAATGGAGCCACGATGTCCATATCTATAAATGAAGTCCTCTATCGATTAACAAATGAATATCACCAAACTATCGAGGATAGACTATGCGATATAATCGTACTCATTGATAACTCAAATGATATCACTTGCAACCATAAGTCCATCATTTATCTCAGGATTAAGATAGACTCTCCGATTGTCCTGATAATGAAAAGACTATTATCTACTGACGGTTCTAGATAAAGCTTTTCATTGTGATCCAGTTCAATGCACCCAGCGCACTAGATCCTTTTGCTCGAAGACACTCCGATGATTTTAGACTCATCATATCTCATTTGATCCCACTCAAATGCTAGCAAAAGAATTCTACAACTTTAACAAGATAAAGGTGCCCAACCTTTAACTTAAGTTGTGAACATTATTCAAGACTAACTAAAGAATTGTGTCTACCACACACATATCCAGATGTACGAACAATTCTTCTTTTTCCATCGTCTTTAGACCTTATGATTATTTACTTTGACAATTATAATATAAACTATAAATGCTATACGATTTGTTAAACCAGAAATCACTTTATTAATATGAAAAAGATTGTTAATTACAACATTACACTCTTGCTATTGAGCATAATCCTAACAATCTCCCACTTGCGCTATAGCAAATGTGTCATATCTCTCAAGCCCATATTCTCTATATGCCCATCGAAACTCTTCTGAGGTAGAGCCTTTGTGAAGGGATCCGCTAGATTTTCTGCTGACGCGATTTTGGTAATCGTCACGTCACCTCTTTGAACAATCTCCCTTAAAAGATGATACTTTCTTTCAATGTGTTTACCTCTCTTGTGACTTCTTGGTTCTTTCGAATTAGCCATTGCTCCACTGTTGTCACAGTAGATAGTGATCTGCTTATTCGCACTAGGAACCACTTCTAAGTCAATCAAGAATTGGCGGAGCCAAACAGCCTCTTTGGCAGCTTCGCATGCAGCAACATACTCAGCTTCCATGGTGGAATCAGCAATACAAGATTGCTTGATACTCCTCCATATAACTGCTCCTCCTCCAATAGTAAACACAACCCCTGATGTGGATTTTCTGGAGTCAGAATCTGATTGGAAATCAGAATCTGTATACCCAACGGGAACCAAATCCCCTCCAGAGTATACAAGCATATTATCTCTCGTTCTCTTGAGATACTTGAAAATATGCTTGACTGCCGTCCAGTGATCAGGACCAGGTTTCGATTGAAACCTGCTAACTATGCCAACAGCAAAACAAATATCTGGTCTAGTACAGAGCATTGCATACATGAGACTTCCAACTACCGAGGCATATGGAACTCTACTCATGAATTGCTCTTCATGCTCATTCTTAGGAACTTGTTCCTTAGAAAGCTTGATTCCATGTCTGAAAGGTAACATACCTTTCTTGGAATCCTGCATGGAAAACCTAGACAAGATCTTGTCTATGTATGAAGCTTGGGATAATGCAATCGTTCTATTCTTTCTATCCCTTATTACTTGGATACCTAGAATAAAACTTGCTTCTCCTAAGTCCTTCATATCAAATTGTTTTGCTAACCATTCTTTTACTGATGTCAATACACCTACATCGTTTCCAATGAGTAGTATATCATCAACATAAAGAATCAGGAAAACCAACTTGTCGCCTTTAATCCTTTTGTATACACAAGGTTCGTCAGGATTCTGAATAAATCCAAAACCTTTGACAGCTTGATCAAACCTTATGTTCCAGGATCTGGATGCTTGCTTTAATCCATATATGGATTTCTGCAACTTGCATACCTTATCCACTTGGCCCTTTTCAATGAATCCCTTTGGTTGCATCATGTAGATGCTTTCGTCAAGACTTCCATTTAGGAAAGCTGTCTTGACGTCCATTTGCCAAATCTCTAGATCTAAAGATGCTGCAATGGATAAGAGTATCCTAATGGATTTAAGCATGGCCACAGGAGAGAAGGTTTCCTCGTAATCGATACCTTCTTTCTGTGTATACCCTTTAGCTACCAATCTAGCTTTAAAGGTTTCCACCTTTCCATCCATACCTCTTTTCCTCTTGTATACCCACTTGCACCCAATGGGTTTTATCCCTTTAGGCAAGTCTACAAGGGACCAGACTTTGTTATCGAACATAGATTCAATCTCGGATTGCATTGCCTTTTGCCAATGGCGACCATCAACATCCTCCATAGCTTCCTTGTACGTATAGGGATCATCGTCGTCTGGGAGATTCTCCACTGATTCTCCCAGACCGATGTATCTTTCGGGTTGTGTTCTAACCCTCCCACTACGACGAGGAATGGTAGGTTGTTGATCTTGTGTTGGATCGGAACTTACAATTGGGTTAGGTTGTGTAACCTCTCGTGGAATTGTATCTCCTGACATCTCATTCAGGACAATTCTACTTCTAGGCACAAAATCATTCATATAGTCCTTTTCCAGAAATTTAGCATTTGTCGAAACAAATACTTTAAGATCTGAAGGACTATAGAAATAATATCCTTTAGTTTCTTTTGGATACCCTACAAATATACATGTTTCTGAACGGGACTCCATCTTTTCTGTCTTTCCTTTTAACACATGCGCAGGACAACCAAATATCCTTAAGTGTTGTAAACTAGGCTTGCGCCCAGTCCACAACTCATGCGGTGTTTTAGGAACAGATTTAGATGGTACATCGTTTAGAATGTATATAGCAGTTTGTAAAGCATATCCCCAAAAAGAAATAGGAAGCGTTGAATAACTCAACATAGACCTAACCATATCCAAAAGAGTTCTATTTCTCCTTTCTGCTACCCCATTCTGTTGAGGTGTACCTGGTGCAGAAAACAAAGAAACTATCCCATTATCAATAAGATATTGCTGAAACTCACCAGATAGATATTCTCCACCACAATCAGATCTCAAGATTTTTATGTGTTTCTCAAGCTGATTTTCCACTTCAGCTTTGAATGCTTTGAACATGTCAAAAGCATCCGACTTATGTCTCATGAGATACACATAACCAAATCTCGAGTAATCATCCGTGAAGGTGATGAAGTACTCATATCCACCTCTAGCTTGAATGCTCATAGGTCCACATACATCAGTGTGTATCAATCCTAAACATTCAGTGGCTCTTGCACCTTTGGCAGAGAACGTCCTTTTGGTCATTTTACCTTCCAAACAAGATTCACAAGTTGGTAGATCATCAACCTTTAAGTCACTCAAAGGTCCGTCACATACCAATCTTTTAATCCTATTAAGGTTAATATGACCTAAGCGTAAATGCCAAAGGTAGGTTTCATCTGTTGATAATTTTACTCTTTTATGATTAGGTTCCGTTATTTCTTTGTCTAACGAGTGAGAGATATTTCTATGTAAAAAGTATAGACCGTTTTCCAATGTACCTTTGCAAATAATTTTGTCATTCTTACTAATAATAAAAACTTTATTAAAAGTAACCGAATATCCAAATTTATTCAAACAAGAAACTGAAATTAAATTCCTCTTGAATTGAGGTACATAATAAACGTCTATTAAATCTAAATGCCTTCTAGAATCCAAATAAACTCTAATATCTCCCACTGCACTTGCAGACACTAACGTTCCGTTGCCCAAGCGCAAATTGATTTCATTCTTACTCAGCTTTCTCCTTTCTTGAAACCCCTGCAAGGAATAACAAACATGATTAGTGGCTCCTGAGTCTATGATCCAAGAATCTGTAGAATCAGCCAAAAAACATGTTTCAAGATAATTCAAATTACCTTCTTCCTTCTTGTTCTGGGACTTTGGGCAATCTCTCTTCCAATGTCCCTTTTCACCACAAAGGAAGCATTTCCCTTTGATCTTGGTTACTTTCTTGGTCTCCTTCTTGATAGGCCCAAGTTGCTTTTTCTTCTGTTGTTTCTTGACCTTTTGACGGGCCTTAACAGTAGCAACTTTACCAACCATATGAATCTCTTGACCTTTGCCTTTCACAAGGATCTTTTCAGCACTTTGAACATCTTGCATCAGGCCTTGTAAGGTGTATTCCTTTTTGTTCAAAGTGTAGTCCAATTTGAACTGATCAAAGGAATCTGACAATGAATTGACAACCATATCAATCTTTGTCTCACCATCTATCTCAGCGCCATGCAGTTCAGCAATGTTGAGATGTGCTATGACTTTCATCATGTGATCTTTCACAGCCTGTCCAGGTTTCATCCTAAGATTCATAAAAGCAGTCACTGCCTCTCTCTTAGTCATCCTAGACTTCATAGCAAACATCTCCTCTAGAGACATCATTATATCAACAGCGGACTCCATTCCTTCATGCTGCTGTTGCAACACGTCGGAGATAGTGGCCATAATGTAACATTTTGCCATATCATCTGAAGTCTTCCACTGCTCATACTCATCTCTATACATTATGCTAGATTCATTATTAGGAGCAGGTGGTTTAGGAGTAGTTAGAACAAATTTATGTTTTTCACTTTGCAGCAACAACCCAATTTTCCTTTTCCATGTGACATAATTATCTCCAGTTAAAGTGTCATCTTTCAGGATGTTCATAAGTGATGGGGTCATGATTTCTGAATAAAACAAAACATATATAAGTATATAATCATGATAAAGCACTTTTAAATATTTATCTTGAATTAAATAAATAACTCAATCATAAAATTCAACGGTGATCTAACACCCATAAATGTTACGCCTCCTTTGGGAGTTCGCACCATTTACTAGTTAGACTAGGTCCCACCTAATTGTTAACATAACAACCAGCGTTTTCAATTTTAGCCTTGCAATTTTACTGACAAGAACTCTTGGGAGGATATCAATAAAATTACATTGAGTGTGTTACCAAGATATCGACCCTCAATTTTCTCTCACGAAAATCCCTCCTTGGGGAGTAGATCTCGTTTGAGTCCATTGTCTAGTCTATCCTTGTAAGGAAGTATGTTGCTAAATTCCATTCATGGACGCCCCTTGGGGGGATTACCAATAAATAATAAAGCTCAACTAACCTTGGAGGCCATAGGTGTTACAAAAACACCTTCTCCCACTCAATTATTTAAGGCGTGTGATTAAATCCCATAGAATGATTTACCGAGTTATCTAGATGCCAATTTAGATACCTAAATCATTCAATGCATGTTCATACCAAAAGAGATATATGCGTGGCACTCCTATTCTATATGTCATGTTATCATACAATAACAAATATTGTAATATTTAAGCATAAATTAAATAGCAACAATTTTGGCCCATCCTAGAAAAACAAGTAAATTACAATTGTCAGGAATACAAGATCTTCAGGTGGCCCATCAACCATACGCTCATCCTTCGGCCCAAACCCCATGGGCGTGCACGACCCACAACCCCACAAAGGGGCTGCCATGCGCAGCCCATAGGGCCTTCAAGGTTGCCGTGCGCAGCCCACCTTGCAATGGGCTTGCCATGCGCAGCCCAATCAACTCCTAGGGTGCGCACGGTGCTCGTTCATGGTTTCGGTTGCTTCGTTTTTCATCGTGTCTTCGAATCTTCAAGACCTAAATATATTACGGCAGTATTTAAACAAATAAAATACTGCAGTATTTTTTTTTTTTTTTTAATCACTGCAGTATTTTTTGACAAACAAAAACTGCACATAATAAAAAAATAAAAAATCTGCAGTAGTATAAAAAAAATACTGCACCTAAAATAAAAAAAATAAAACCTAGCAATCTACCAAGAAGGAATTATGGCGATAATAGACCACCCTTCTTGTTACAACTCCGAAACAAAAATTACATTGAAAATCTAGGGCCAAAATCGAGCAATAACAAACCACATAAAACATATATAAATCCATACATCACATGTAATTATATATTTGAATACCTAGAGTGCCATCTCTTTCTAAACATGCATAATCACAATAAAAAGAAATAGATCCACGTATATATACGTTAATTAATTAAAAGGGTTCAACCTAGGCTCTGATACCAATTGTAGGGAAAAATAATAACAAAAGTGGTAAACGCAGCGGAAGCGATACTAAAACGATTTAGTGACTTTTAAAATTTTTCCTTTATGAACCTTAAACCCTTTTAATCAATAAACATGCATATATATTAACAAAAGTAAATTACCTTTTGTCGCGTGATCCGATTGACTTACGTCGATGGTAATCCGCAAGACCTTCAATCCGAGCACGAACGTGGATCACCTAGGAGCGTGGTCTCCCTTTTCTTTGAATTGCAAACCTGTGAATGGACCAAACAAAAACTTTCTTTTCTTTGTTAGTCACAAAACAATCAAAAGAATGTCAAAAATTATTCCGGTCACTTTTGAGTTCTCAATCTAACGATCGAAACTCGCGTGAACCTAGATCGATATCGTATACACAAGCTTATTGATGATTAAGCAATAGTATACTATCAAAGAATAATCTCACACTCCTTTTTGTCTTTTTAGAATAAAAACTCTCTTAGAATTAAGAAGAAGAAGAAAGAAATAAAAAACTCAAGCACCAAAACTTGTGGTGGCCGAACCCTATAAGAACCCTTATATAGGTTGGCCGAATTTTTTCTTCTTTTTCCTTTAGGGTTGCCGAATTCTATGTAGTCTAAGATTAGGGTTGGCCGAATTTCATCATGTCACTTATATAGGGTGACTAAAATTCAACCCTAATTCTTTTCAACTTTATAGACTTCAAACCCTAATCCAACTCCTTGATTTTTATTCTTTTATTTTGACTAAATAAAAAGACTCCTTATTTGATTAAATAAATAAAACTAATTTATTTATTTCCTTGTCAAACAAGTCTTTTACTTTTAGGAAAGATTTGTTTCTTTAATTAAACAATTAATCAATAAATTAATTAATTCTTATTTAATTAAAACAAATGAAACAAAATAATATTTTTAGGTTAAAACATTAACCTAGCCGCCCCACTTATATAAGATTGGGCCTAATATTATTTTCCTATTTCATTTAATCCATTGGACTTTAAATAAAAAAGCCCACATGTGAACCAGACCCATTCTTACTAAAAGAAACAAGCCCACATGTCTTTCATTAATATATTAATATAATTGAGCAGCCCATTACTTAAATAATGTGCAAATTATATTCTTAATATATTAAATGCAATTCTAGATGGACCCATAAATTGGTCCGGTAGAATATATCAAGTGATCCATGCAAGTCCGTGTGGATTGGGGATCTTGGCGGGCCATCTAAATTTAAGCTTCAATAGACATAACCTAATCACAATCAACAAATGATTCACTTAGGTCCGATCCATTAATTTTAACTCATTCCACTAAAGAGCTAAAACTGAACTCTTAAATAAAGATAGAAAAGGAAGATGCTCCTCATTCATACCATAGACAATCATATTGGAGATAGTGTATCCTCGTGATTAATATCAGTAATCGCCAAGAGTTCATAGACCGCCTATAACTCTCCAAGTTACCATATTTACTCATATGACCACGTTTTGAACTTGGATATTTTGACTTGTCCAGAAGCCATGTTTTCAATAGACACTATCGAAAACTCAACGTTGAGATTTAATATCCAATTACCTCAAAACATCCATATGATAATATTATACTCTCATTTTATTAAATGGAGCCACGATGTCCATATCTATAAATGAAGTCCTCTATCGATTAACAAATGAATATCACCAAACTATCGAGGATAGACTATGCGATATAATCGTACTCATTGATAACTCAAATGATATCACTTGCAACCATAAGTCCATCATTTATCTCAGGATTAAGATAGACTCTCCGATTGTCCTGATAATGAAAAGACTATTATCTACTGACGGTTCTAGATAAAGCTTTTCATTGTGATCCAGTTCAATGCACCCAGCGCACTAGATCCTTTTGCTCGAAGACACTCCGATGATTTTAGACTCATCATATCTCATTTGATCCCACTCAAATGCTAGCAAAAGAATTCTACAACTTTAACAAGATAAAGGTGCCCAACCTTTAACTTAAGTTGTGAACATTATTCAAGACTAACTAAAGAATTGTGTCTACCACATACATATCCAGATGTACGAACAATTCTTCTTTTTCCATCGTCTTTAGACCTTATGATTATTTACTTTGACAATTATAATATAAACTATAAATGCTATACGATTTGTTAAACCAGAAATCACTTTATTAATATGAAAAAGATTGTTAATTACAACATTACACTCTTGCTATTGAGCATAATCCTAACAATTTGATCCCACTCAAATGCTAGCAAAAGAATTCTACAACTTTAACAAGATAAAGGTGCCCAACCTTTAACTTAAGTTGTGAACATTATTCAAGACTAACTAAAGAATTGTGTCTACCTCGTACATATCCAGATGTACGAACAATTATTCTTTTCTCTTAGTCTTTTGACCTTATGATTATTTACTTTTGACAATTATAATATTCAATCTATAAATGCTATAAGATTTGTTTAAATCAGAAATCACTTTATTAAAATGAAAAGATTGTCAAAAACAATATTACACTCTTGCTATTGAGCATAATCCTAACATCGACACCTTGTATCTCCAACTCTAGCCTAGCTTCTTTCGATAGGGATCTGACTGTCAAGGCCTGACACTCCAAGTCTTCGATTCGGCGCTCATAGGATGATTTAACAACTTCAGTGTTCTACTCAGCCTGGAGCAAAGCATCCTGAGTAGATGATAACTGATCTTTCAAAGTCTTGACCTCCTCAGCCGCGAAGGAAGCCCTCTGCTCGGCCTCCATTTGACGTGCCAAACACTGATCCAGAAGCACCTAGTTTGACCTGACTCCTTCCTGGCAAGCCGACTCAACCCGAGTGCAGCGATCTTCACTCTCCTTCAGTTGGGCCTCTAGCCGCCTTATTCTGTCTACCTGAGCTTTACCGGCCCGGCAGGCCTCAGACATCTCAGCTACCATCTACAACAAATCAATAATGAATAACAAAGTGAAGCAACAGTAGCAAAAGAAAATTATAAACAAACAGTCGAAGCATCACTCACATAGGAAGCGCTGTTGAAGAAGCTATAGAGTCGGTCAGACAAAGTACCAACCCTAAAACGGCTCCAATGATCCTCCCCAATGTAAGCATGGCCCGAGGACATAGCTTTCAACATGGACTAGGGGGTGGGATCACCAGGTTGGCTCGACAATCCTGAACCACTGGCACCAACATCGGGCATAACAGTAGATGTTTGGGTGTGGGGGAAAGAACCTGTGAAATTTCCAGCCTGAGTCCTAGCATGATCTCTAGGGGGGTTTGAGGAAACCTCTCTTCAATTCTGATGTCAGTCTCCTCTTTGCCCGAAGATGAATCAACATAAGCAACTACCCGAGGAATCTTCGGGGCAGGACGCCCAGGAGAAAATGAAGTCTTCCTCTTTCCGGACTGCCTCCCGTGAGTGTCAAGGTTGGCAGCATGATCTTCTATCTCGACATCATTCCCAACCTCAGTTGATAAGGGGACAGAAGTTGGTACAGAAGTTGGTACAGAAACCGAAACCACAATAGGTGTAACACCGAAAGGCTCCCTAACCCCGTCAACACCCTGGGACGCAGCAACCGCTTCGTCAGTAGCGGGACCCCTCAGATCACCCTGATTGTCAGGCCAGCGTTCCCGCTCACCTGCACTGTCCGTAGCCGGGGCCGGGGTCGGGGTAACCCTAGTAGAAACTGAAGCAGCCGGCCTAGGTTCTTCTAGCTCAGATGGCTCCCTAACCTTCTCTTTTCCCTTGGATGCGGAAGAGCCCGCCTGATCGCCCTTCTCAGCAACAGCTTTGTCTGCAGCAAGGTCCCCCGGATCACCCACATCCTCAGCCAAGTATGTCTCCATTTCCTGACCATGAGTTTCCTCGGGCATATAATCAGGCACGTCCTCTTCACCATCTCCCTCGGGAAGATCCTTAGGAGAACTCTCGTCTGAATCACCTTGTGGAGGGGCTACCCCAGCATCCCGCTAACGAATAGGCTCTTTTCGACTCGCCTCCACGATACCCTTCATCCTGCGCGCATGAGCATCACAAACGATATCTACATTGAACACTTAAAAAAAAAAAGGATTTTCAATTCAGTAAGCCGACCGAGAACGAGAATAGTCAGCAAAGTTCTATGAAACTTATAGCGTTGTCGGCGCGCAGAGATCTCAAGGAAAAGGCAAGCTCTAATCATTTTCTCTTCGTCAAAGAGATAAGGTTTACCCATCTTCACCAAAGTACAAACAACTGCCCGGGCCAGAGTTGTAAGCTTGTTATCAGTGAAATAAGGAGTCGTTTGGTTCCATCTGTCAGGCGAGCAGAAGTACCAAGGAACCTTCCGCGCCACCCGAGTACCATCAAGATCGAAACTAATCGATTGGCCCTATCGCTTACCCATGAAGAACCAATTGTTCTTCTAGAATTTATTTGAAGAAGGGAAGCCCCAAACAAATCCCTTCATCTTCTCATCCGCGGCCAGTTCGACTTCCCCCTTGAGCACCACATCTTTTGGTACCCAGTTCTTCGGCTGAGTCGAAAGAAGGAAATAAATCCCAGTCTTCCCCAGCAGCCTCAGCGAATAAAAATACCTAATTTCGCTAGCAGTCGGAGGTGGCCGTTTCATCCTATGCCATATATGCCACATGCACATCAAAATCCGGTAGCTATTCGGAGTCAGCTGCGCCGGGGCAAGCTGAGCCTCAGCTAGGAACCAAGTAATGAAAGGCTGAAGAGGAAGAGTAACACCGCAAGTGAGCATCACCCCATAGATCGCCACCATGCCAGGTGGGGGGTTCCATGCAGCTCGGCCGTCAGAAGTACTCGATGAGATAACGCCACTGTCTAAATCAAACCGTCGCTTGTATTTGCTGATTTCGTCAGGATCGACCACATTCGGCTCGATGTCATAAGCACATACCCGCTCAGGAGAGAAAATAATGTGAGCCCCCCTGTGCTCTTCCTCAACGTTGTTCTCAATGACTCTCTAGGTCCCGACTCGGCTCTCCAGAGAGTAAGAATCTTTGTAAACTTTACGCTGACTCTTCTTCTTCCCCATTTGTTTCCACGGCCGAGTATCGCCACAAATAGAAATAGAAACAGAAGAATCAGATTGAACCTCAGGTTGATAAGATTCAGGGCTTGAAAAATCAGAAACCGGAGGAACTTCAGAAGCAGGAGGAACTTCAAAAGTGTGAACCTCACGGAAAAGACCTGAAACGTCGGTGTCCAGAATGGGAGGTTGGTCAAGTAAAGGTTCTCTAAGCAACCTGTGAACAACCGTAGCAGTAAGAGTATCATTTCGCTCAATAGTGATCATTCCAACGGTAAAAAGACGACGTCTAGCTACGAAATCCATAAGAACTAACCATGGGATGACAAAAAACTGGAAATACACAAACTACAGAAGAGGATCCTTCAATCAAGAATCTGGGTATTGAGATTGAGTATCCTGATGAAGCAAGACCAAGAGGCGTTCAAACTCGAAATGAACTAAAGAACTGAGTTCAGTGTTGATGGATTTCCCCAAAAAAATCAGCAGAAGCAGATGTGTTTCTCTCGAAGGAAGAAGAAAATGGTGGAAGAAGAATAGGGAAAAACCCTCTTGAACACGAAGATTATATAGACTCGATTATTGGATTTGAAAATCGAAACCCTAGAGTAGGAATACGGAGAAGCGGGAAACCAGAAAGACGTGGGTCGTGTCGTGGGTCGTGACGTGGGTCTTGTGCAGGCGAACAAAAGGGTCGTGTCCTATAAATGCTGTGTACCACGACTAAGTAGAAGAAGACAGGTGGCAATCAAAGAGAGCTTCGAGCCGTCAGAAAGCCAAGACATCACCATCATAAGATTTTTGATTAAGTGGTGAATCAGATGCATGCGGGCATAATTAAGACACGTCATTTAACACTTCGAATTGAATGAGGATTGTGAAACCCTACATTTATGTGGAAAACGACAAACAAAGAATAGACTATTAGTAAGGGAGCATGTGAAGATTAAATATTCGTCCTGAGTAGACCTGATTCGGTACATTCGGCTCAAATATTTAAGGGGGTATTGTTATAGGTAAAAATTGTCATAAAGGACACGTCATCACAGTAAGAGGCCAAGTAAGCAAAAAGAAAGAGCAATTAAACTTGGAGAGCAGAATCTCCAATAAAACGACCTACTCGGCATCAACTAAAGCCACCCCGACCATAACTAAGTGAATCAACTCAGGCAACAAAGCCTGCTCGGGATTACTCAGTACTTAACAAGGGAGATAGAATATAAAACATCCTCTCTTCAAGTGCAGAGATAAAATTCGCAACTGGCAACCCCAGAATAACTACGGTGAAGCTGACCAGAGTCCAAAAAGGAAACAAACAAACTCGTCATAAATAAAGAAGCTAGAATCCTATCAAGACTTGGACTCAGCCAAATTAGAGAACGTGGAAGAGACCAAAGAGGAAAACGAATCCTTTTAGGATTCGGTAGCCGCACGGAACTTGGTCACAATGACATCAAACCCTAATGATACCTACAAACCCTAGTAGCAACATGTATAAATACCCCTACAAAGCACCAATAGAGGGGTACGTGAGAATAAAAAGAGAGAAATCTGAGTGTGTATTTCACAATATTCATAGTGGATTTGACTACATTGCCAAGGTAACAAACCGTGGATGTTTCTCCGATCTTAAGAGTTTTACCACGTATTCTTCTCTTATTGTTATTCTTTTCATTCGTGCTATATTTCATTCATAAACTACAGGTTTTCTTTGAAACAAATCATTGACTGGTTTACTATGAAAAATCACCGTCAACTGCTAGGAAACCGGAATTGAGGACCAGAAAGGTATAGGAGACAGTTTCAAGAAAATCGTGCCAAAAAACGGCCCATTCAAATAAAGGAACCACTCAGAGCCTGACACGTGGATTACTCATTTATTACAAGCATGCTGAAGGAAGATTTGTGTGCTAAAGGAGGACTTCCTCCAAGACAGTGGAAACCAGCTAGAAAAAACAAGTAAAACCCTTCATGTGTCTTGATATACTGACTTCAACCCCAGGAAGGTACTGGTGTTCAAGTCAGGGGGGACTTCTATTAACCGCCAAAAAATGGCAGGGGTTCGATGAAGAATTTTCCATCAACATTGGGGGATAACCGAAATAGAAAGACATCATAGAAGAATATCTCGATACCCGCCTTTACAAATTGGCCAGGTACAACCTCTTACCAGCCCAAATCGACATCAAGGGTTCCTAGACTCAAAAAGTACCAAAAAACAAAGAAGCAAAGTTCTAGGGACTCCAGTACTGTAAGGTCTTAGTACCCAGCTACCACCTGGAATCCCGGTATCTCGATACCCCGATACACTCATACAAAGTATAATAATCAGGTAGAAGGCAAGATACCCGAGTACCCCGATCCCGCCTAGAGTTAGCCAACCAGGCTGTAAGTATCAGATTAACAGATTACTAAGTATCAAGGTAAGATTAGATATGTTGAAGATCAAGCTGCATAGAGAGATATAGAGACGTCGACGTTTTGATAAATAAGGAAGTATAATCATTCCCGCCACTAAGAGTTCTATTTGAATTGGGAGTCAACTCCCACACAATCTGCCAGAGAAAGAATCGCTTGGTTCTAAGGATCAAATCCCATGACAATCTTGCTGATCGCCAAGGAAAGTCCTGTAATTGCTAAAACCCTAGACCAAAATTATAGGAGTGCATGGCAAGAAACAAGACCTATATATACATCATATTATCACACAGAAAATGGAAGGCAATTATGAATCCTAAACCCTACTTGATATTTTCCACTTATCGACATGCACTAGAGCTCCTTCGCCAACAAAACCTTTACCCCCATCACCATTGCCATATGAACATCTTCACTGTATTTTCATTTAATGTTTACCATCAATAAAGAATCATATTGTTACGTTATTGTTCATTCACCATTACCATTGCCTTTTTACTTGTTTTATTAGGAAGCTAAGGGTATCGAACTACTTGATATCTCTCCGACTGAAATCTACCCCGATTCCAATCTCTAGAATTGTTAATTGGAAAAATCACTCCAAGTGACAATTTTCAGTTAACACTACCAAACAAAAAACTCGAAACCAACCCCAAAATACCCCACCACATCAACACATACGACCCATTCCCTTCCATTTTGGTGACATTCCAACTCGTCAATCATCTAACATGCCATATACGACATCTTCCAATTTGAAACTTCGTATACCAACTTTTGGAGGAGAGGATCGAGACAGCTTTCTATACAAGGCAAAACAATGGTTTGACTATCTTGCTATTCCGGGGGAAAATAAGGTATCCCTCACCTTTTACGACTTCGAGGGCATTGCCTTAAAGTGGTATTGTTGGACAATCAAATTTCACGGTTTGATGACATGGCTAGAATTTTCAAAGGCATTGGTGGCTAGATTTGATAAATCCACTTTCATAGATCTTGCAGAAACCTTGTCCCACCTCAATCAAACTAGATCTATCTTATCTTATCAAGATGAGGGGACTCTCACAACTAGTGGATGACTTGCATAAACATTACCTAGTCAGAGTAGTTTCATGGCAGGATTAAATGATGAAATTAGATATGAGGTAAAAATTCGAAAGCCAATACTTTATCTCTTGCTTTTGAAATTGCCAGATTAATTAAAGACAAAACCAAAGCCTCTACCATCACTTTACCCAAGAACCATCAATCCTCTTTATGCTCAAACTGCAACACCAACCACCAGTACTTCCCCACCTAGCCTCCTTGGGACACCACCAAAAGTCAAACAAATCACCCAGAACACTAACCCCATTATCACGCCAACCCGGCTTACCTCTGCTCAAGCTAGATCTCGAAGAGAAAGAGGTTTGTGTTATAACCGTTATGAAAAATATGTTCTTGGTTATCGTTGTACTACCCCAAACTATTTATGATTGATGGTTGGCTAGAGGAGGAAGAAGAAGATGCTCCTCAATTCTTCAAACAAGAGTCTACCCAACTGGAGCAAATCATTCCTGAGGTTTCTTTTTAGGCTATTACTAGCATTTGTCATCCCCAAACAATTAGAGTACCAGGTCTAATCAAGAGAACAAAAGTTACTGTACTCATTGATGGTGGAAGCACCCACAACTTTATTGAGAAATCATTGGTGAGCAAGTTGGGTATTCCATTCTTAAAAGATTAAACTTTCCAGGTTATGGCTGCTAATTAAGAAAAAGAATCAACGTGAGGGATGTTGCATGTCTCTTACTATAGACATTCAAGGAACAATAGTTACTGCAGATTTTTTTTTATACTTCCTATAGCTGCTTGACTATTCCCATACTTAGTCAATGTGGGATCCTAACATCATCTAAAACACCAATAATTCTAGAATATTTTTAAGCTTTTAAATTCTTAAGATCAGATTTAATCAACAATAGTATATATTTATATTCCAAACAATACCTTTTCCAAGAATAGCACCATTAAGCAGGTTACATTTTGATGTTTCATATAATCAAGCATACCTATGTGTTTCTTTTGTTAACATCAAACTGGTCAGGTGTTTGGCGAGAATTGTTATTGAAAAGTCCTAGAGGCGTGTTCAATATTAATCTAGAGGGGGGGTGAATAGATTTTAGCTATTATTACCCAATTTTCGCATACAAGTCAATATTACGAAAATGCCTCAAACTAGACAATATAATAATCCAGTGTAATATAGTGCGGAATTCAAAATGACACTTGATGTATACGTGGAAACCCAACCACTGGGAAAAACCACGGGCTGTTTAGTGCGCCACACTCGGAACTCAAAATCACTAATTGAAATGAAGTTTACAACCTACGTAGACCTCGTCTAACACTCCGGTCTGTAACCCCTCACTTTTACCCAGCGGGCCTTTATTAGCAACCCTATTCCAATTTGCTCGATCCTCGAAGTCACTACTTGTAATGATGTTTACAGCCTAATCCCGGTCTGTAACCCACCACTACTACCCGCAAGCCTGTAATAGCAACCCTATACCAAGACTTCAATCTCTCAACAGAGATGCACAACCCTATGTGAATATACAATGATATCCAAATATGCAATATAGAGCTAGGGTACTCTAGATGCTTACCTAGGATGATGAATTTGCAATTAAAGCAATCCTAGATATTAATGGCTAAATGACATGTCAAATAGCATAGATAATCATAGATTATAAAAACCTAGATATCTATCAAAAACATCACTCAATCAATACATCACAAATAATCTCTTTTCTTGTATTTAGCATATGATCTAAAACATACAAGTAATTTAAAAGAGATGGCTTGGTATTTAAAATACTAAAAATAAGATGAAATTAATCAAAATCTTACCAAGCAAGTTGTGATGATGCAAACCCATACATGGATGCACTCTATATAGACATAGAAGATGCAATATGAAATTTGATGCAAAAGGGGTTTGATTTGAGTGGTTAAAGGAGAGTTCTTTTAAAGATTTTTCACTTGAAAAAATATTCTAAGGAAAATATATGATATTTTGACTCTCTTGGACGACCTAAAATCATAGAAGACTATATATAGGCAACTCTAGTAGAGTGAGGTCGTTTTGAAAAATCGCACAGATTTTGCGTTATGCGCTGGTCAGCTTGCGCTGGACGTCCAGCGCACCACCAGCGCATAGACCAATTTCATGGTGCGCTGGTGGGCTGCGCTGGTGGACCAGCGCACGACCAGCGACATACCACTGGGCGATCTGCGCTGGTGGGCTGCGCTGGTCCGGCGCATGACGTCCAGCGCACAGCATAGCCCACTCCTTTGAACCCACAAACACATGTAAGGGTAAAAAGGTAAAACAGAATGCATCCTAATGCCTATCATGTCATGGCATTTCATAGAACAAAATGCAATCAAATAAATGCAAGAAGAGATATTGAATACACAATTAAGCACAATGCACACAAAATATAAACACAACATTCAAGAATAAGAGTTATGCATGTTGTGTGTGTGTGCAACTAATCTCTTCAAAGCAAAATCAAGCACTAGATATACCTTTGGTGCTTGTCCTCTTGAGGTCTTGGAAAGGGTCTTTGATCTTCAACAAATCACCTAGACTACCCTTACAACCAAACCCCAACATGTGGTTTGCCCACGAAATAAGCCAATCAACAAAACGGGAATCCTTACAATCTCCCCCTTTGGCTATTTCGTGACAAAACCACCACTCACATTGATTCCTCACAACATAATAGAAACTACTGGTCTACTATGATTTTCTACTTTACAAAGAGATAAGATAAATAGTCTTGAAGTCTTCAATCTCAAGTAGAACAATCAATCCCTGAAAGCACAGTTTCTATACTTTCCAATACAAGAAAAGGTGAGATGAATCAAGTGAGATAAAACAAGCATTTGCATTTAAGAATTCAAGTACAACATCATGCAATGTATGTATGTGCAAATGCTCCCCCTCAAAGGGTTACTCCCCCTCAATAAGTATTCTCCCCAACATGCACAATTGCTACTACAATTTGCAACTCCCCTTACCACAACCAACTCCCCCTTTTTGTCATGATATAGACAAAGGAGTAGTCCCCAATCGGGTCACTCAAGGCAAAGAGAGATAGTAGCATTCTAGTATTTGCATAATCAATATATGTCACTTTATGCAATCTCAATTAATTGGAGAGAAACAAGGAGATTTATTTAAGGAAAATGTGTGAATCAAAAAATTGCTTTGCATACAAGACATGTAGCATTTAAGTCCAAAAAACCATGGTATTTGGCAAAGCAAATGACAAAGGTTTTTAATATGAATTCAAACCAATTTCACCAATGTCATGAGAGAAGCAAGGATATAGGTTTTCATTGATTTCAATTTAAGAATAACTATATCCAACTTTATAAGCCAAACATGTCATGAGCGACTTTGCACCCTACTTGATTTTTCCGGATAAGATATCCGTATGATAGCAGACATGTTCAACCAATAAAGAAAGAGAGACATTTGGATTGTAAAATCTTTGAATGGATACAAGATCCTCTTTCATTTGAGTCTCATAAGCTTTTTCACACATTTTTTGCAGTTAAGAAATGCAATCATCAATTCATGCTTTTCATGTGAGCATGTTATATGAATTTTATGCTTTTTCATTTGACATTAGCATGTCATGGAGAATCATCATGTCATGGAGATAACTATAGGTCATTCAAATTATACTTCCTATGTTAATCTCCTAGTCCAAAAATGCATGTTTGGACATAAATATGACATGGATTGCAATACAAGCATTGATCACACTTATTGAATAGAAAATATATATACATAGTGTAACCAAGCTTACTCAAGCAACAAAAAGAGAAGCATAAGATATTTCAAATTTTTTGCAAGTGACAAGAATGCAAAATAGCTCTCTTTGCTTAAGTTCCCCATATGGGGTCAATAATCCATACCTCTTCAGAGAAGGGTATGAGGTCCTATGGACCTACCAAGTCCTTTGGACTTAGTTGAACCTATTTGAGACTTGTTAGTCTCGTAGCAAGCGGGTTCATTCTTATTAATCCACTTAGGTGACACTAAGTCAATCCTAGTGGACAAAGGTTCTAGAGTACAAGATGAAAAAGGATTATGCACATGATTTTCTTCCTTTTTACGAAGCATCTTAGCTCTAGCCTTTTTCTTGTCAAACATGCTTTTAGCTCTACACATTTCAATGTAATGCAAGCAATTTGGTCTAATATGACCAATAATACCACAAAAATGACAAGTGGGAAAAAGGTTAGGAATCATACCATTCCCTTGAGCATGGATGGGTGCTTTCCCTTGTCGTTGTGGTTGTCTTGGTTGTTGGATAGGATCTCTCCTCCTTTGTTGATAACCAAGACCAGGTTGCTTGCTTGTCTGAGCTTGCATGTCTGAACTCTTCCCATGTTGTTTTTGAGTTTGAGGGAAGATAGTGTGAGGAGCCCTTTGGGTGTGAGCTTGAGCTTGACCTTTTGGTGCCTCAACCACTTGGGCACTTCTTGAACACTCTCCTAGGTCCATCTTCTTCCTAGGGTGTTGAGGAGGAGGGGACATATTAAAGTCCATGTCCATGACCAAGGATGTCTTGCTTGTGGAGGAGGCATCCTTGTCATCAATGTAGCCAAGACCTCTCTTGTCACTTGGCTTTCTTCCTACTCCCAACATGTGGTCAAGCATCTTGGTGCTTGAAGTCATCTTAGCCATTAAGACCTTAACTTCTTCAAGCTCTCTTTTCAGCTCTTCTTCTCTCCTCTTAGATAAGGCTAAGTCTTCTTTTAGCTTATCTTCATCCGCCATGGATCTTACCACTTCTTCACACAAGTGGTCTACTAGTGTTGAAAGCTCTAGATTCTCTTCTTTTAATCTTCTAATTTCTTCCTTGTTCCTCATCATCGAGCTTTCAACTTTGACTTTGTAGTCATTAGGATCCATACCCTCCACATATCCATTTGTGGAGTTAGATGACAAATATTCAACACTTGTGTCATCTCGTCTAATCTCCATTTCACCAATGGACTCATCTCCTTCATCAAGATCATCAAATTTGTCTCTTGATGAGGAATGAGCCAAATCCCTATGAGTAGCTACACCAACTACTTCTGTACCTAGTTCTTCTTGGGGATTACAAGTAAAAGCAACTTTGTCATCTTCTTCAACCTCTACACTCTTGGCTCCAAATTCCGTGTAGATGATGGCAAGTTCTTCATCACTTGAAGGATTTTCATCATCTTCATATTTATCCCATAAGGTGGCCAACGCCTTCCCTTTTCTTCTATCCTTCAAGTTTCCACACTACGGGGAGAAATGCCCGAATCCTCTACATTCGTAGCACTGAATCCCCTCTCTTGAAGACACTCCTTGGTTTGGCTTGTCATTGAGTCCCATGTCTTCAATTGAGATAACCTTCTTCTTGTCATGCTTCGAAGTCTCCAAAGCAATTGTCTTCTTCTTCTTAGAAGGTGAGGTGGTCAACTTCTTCTTAGGAGGTGAGGTGGTTAATTTCACAAATCTCCTAAATCTCTCTAGTAAGAGAGGTGTTGACGGTGAAATTTAGATTGCCACGCACTCAACAATTAAATCAATTCAATATAAAGTAAGAAAATTAAGAACACATGCAAAAGACAAGTTTTACGTGGAAAACCCTTGAATGGGAAAAAACCACGGCGCCCCTTAGGGCAGAGGAATAATACTAGGTTTTCGTTGCTTTGTTACACACTCTAATCTCTCACAATTGCTCTCTTTTCTCTCTCTCTATTTCTGAACCCCTTCCTCGTGGGATAGGTGATTCTATTTATACATGTTTATTTAGGGTTTTCCCTTGTTGATTCGTATTAGGATCCTTTTCTGTCACGGATTGGGTCTTCTTTCCTTTTTATGATTCCTTGTTGCTTCTGTGTTTCTGCCGAGTCGGTTCGAGCCCAGTGTGCTGGTCCAGCGAGTACCTTTATTTTCTGGGTATTACGTATCTGGCGAGTGCACTTCTATATTCGGCGAGTAGGTTTTTGGTTTTGGCGACCATGCCTTTGACTTCCCTCTGGTCTAAGCTATTTTATCATCCTGACTGGTCAAACTTCTTCCCTTGACCCGGTCAATGAATGACGTGGCAACCTTTTGTTAGCTCCTTTGATGACGTGTCAGTTGGGCGAGTTTATACATACAACAATACCCCCATAAATACTTCGAGCTGGGCGAATGACTTGTCCTTCCTACTTCGTTTGCCTCTGCGAGCAGTATTTATATTTATGTTTATGAGATTTCAACGCATTTTTGCAATAACTCCTCCTTTTAACCACGCGCTGTATTCATTAATTAATTCTTCCGGTGCACGCTTTCAATCTGAACCACATAACTTCTGGCGTCTCCACTTGCTTGACAGGTGAAGGGACGTTCTGACGGCTTGGTTTTCCCCAAGATGCCACATGTCACTTATCGGGTGGTGACCGTCGCGGTTTGGTAATAGTGGCCGTCATTCCCATTAAATACACATCATTGTACTTGATTGCTCTTTTTTTGAATTTCGAAATTCCCTCTTTTTAAGGCTCGATCGTTTCTCTTCTTTCTCTTTACTTGTTTCATCGTATTTTTATCAGAGCAGAAGAAAGAACAGCTGATCTCCTGCTTTCGTCTCTTTTATTTCTTCGAGAGCTAACTACAGTCCTTTTCTTGTGCCTTTTATTGTCGGTCGATTCACCGGATTTCGCCTCTTCTTGTTGCTCCGTGTCTCCTGATCTTTTCTGCACATCTTGCGAGTCTAGGGTTTTCTGGTGAGTTCTCATGGATCCCTCCTTGCGCTCTTTTCTTTTTAATCGGATGATGCAAGCTATGGAGCTTGGTGATAAGTGTACTGCGGACAAAATTGAATCTCTGATTCGCAACTTTCGTCCAGATTCTCCGGTCCCGATTTCCGTTGATATTCTATTTTTTGAGAATGCTTCTAATCCTGACATCTCTCCTCCATCTTTTGACAGTGATTCTCCAGCAATGACGAGATCTCCTAAAACTACGAGTAGTAAACGACGCTCCACTAGGGCTCCTCGCGAATCTCTGCTGGATGTGCAGACGGTCGTTGACTCTGATGTTGAAGACCATCAGAGGGATAGGCTGCTTTTCTCGTCAGTTCGCCCATGTTCTTTCGACACAGAAGTAAATGTGGTCGGCGAGGGCAAACTCCGTAAATACAAGAGTCGTTTCGATATTCCAGACTCGGTGACTCTTGTGTTACCTGGCGACCGGGCTGTGTGGAATCCTCCTGAAAATGCGGTCGCCATTTACGGAGCTATGCTCAGTTGTGGGGTGACTCTCCCCCTTCAGCCTTTTATTGCCAGGTTTTTGGCAGAGGCTCAAATCGCACTGGCCCAGCTCGCCCCAAATAGTTATAGGATACTGATGTGCCTGTGTCTTATGTGGAAGCTAAAGGGTTACGGGCCTCCTACGCCTCGCGAGATCCGCCATTTTTATACTTTGAGACAGGCGGGCAATGGTGGCACATACTTTCTCCTTTCCTCGCCGGTGGAGAACTGGATTTCCGAGGGTGTGGCGAACCCTGGTCAGGTCGAGGTCTCCAGTGATGAGAAGAAGAAGGGTTTCATCTGGGGCTTCCCTACTTCAAACAAGAGGTGGAAAAACAGTTGGTTTTTCGCCAGCGGCGAGTGGGGTCGAAATGTACCTGCCCACAATCGCCACAATCTTTTGGCGAGGAAGGTTCCCAGGCATTTCACATCTCCTGAAGCCTGGTCGAAGGCGGCCCCTGCTTTGACGGATAGGGAGGTTTCTCATCTGGCCGCGGCGGCTGTTCTTCCTTTGGACTCGAGGGGTAGGTCCTTCCTCTTGGATGAGGAGAAGATGATTTCCTCTGAAATCTTTACTCGGCTTCACGCAAGGCTCCCTCGCTGTAAGTCTCGCTCTGTTCTTCCTTTATTTTCTCGCTTGATTTTATTCTCTTAGTTAACACTTGGTTTTATTTTCCCTGCAGTGTGTGATTTTGACACCGTTTGCGATTTGCAAGCACGGGCGGTGAAGAATTCCGAGGCTGCCAGCAAGAGGCATGCTGCTGGTTTGGCTAAGGATGGAATTGCTAGTCCTGACGGTGATGATCACTCAGACGGCGGCGAGGAGGCCGGTGATGTTTCTAGGGGGGGTGCTGTGAATACTCCCGCTGCAACTGCAGCTGTTACCCCCAGCCGTAAAGGCAAGGAGAAAGCAGGTGCTTCAAGGGGGGTCGGCAGTGTTGACAAGAGGCGTGTTGAGTCAGGGCCATCGCCTGTTCGCCCGAAGGTTGTCGCGAGTACTCCCGCTGCTGCTTCTACTCCTGCTGCGAGTACTGCTGCGACTGTTCCTGCTGCCACAGTCCCCAATCGTAAAGGAAAGGAGAAGGTGGGGGTTTCAGGCGTGGCCAGTGACATCCCCATTTTTGACGCGGATGTTCCTGAGACTCCCCTCGATCCCGCGAGTGACTTGGCTCCCAGAGCTAGGAATAAACGTCCTGCTGAAAGTGCTCCTGATCACTCAGCTCGACCTCCTAAACGGGCTTCGCGGGTAGTGCAGTTCGTTGTCTCTTCTGATGAGGAGGATGTTCAGGAGCCGGCTGTCGCCGAGGCTCCTCCTTCCCAACCGGAGAGGTCTGCTGAAGCGGAGAATGTGGCGGCGCCTCCCTCTGAGGGGGTTAATGAACAGACTCTTTCTGCTGCTCCTTCTCAACCAGCTTCTCCTCGGCCAGCTTCTCCTGCAGTGGTTGTGGGCGAGCCAGGTGTCTCAGATCAACCTAGGCCATCTGGCCCATCTGAGTCGACTGATCGGCCAGGCCCATCACATCAGGCGGGGACCTCTGCTTCCGGTTCGGGCTCAGCCCGTGAAGTTCCTCCTACCGGACCGGTTGAAGCTGAAGAGGGGAGCGTGTCCCTTTTTGATTTTTCTGCCACTGAAATATGCTCCCACTTGGCTAATAATGATGTATATATCGGCGAAGGCTGGGGGTATGTTAAAAATAAGTCTTGCAACAAGAAGATGGAGTTTTTCTTCAACTGCCACTCCTTGGTAAGTTCTTCGCCGCAAATCTCTATGTATTTTTATTTTTTATTCTTTTTTCTAACTTTGGATGTCTTCTTCCTCAGATGATGTCTGAGATGGGCGATAGTTATAAGTTCGGGATCAAAGCTTCTCGTGAAATTAAGCGCTTGCGCGAGCACGCTTCTGTTTTGGCGGCCGAGAAGCTTTCCGCTGAAAAATCCCACGCTCAACAATTTGCTCAGTTGAGAGAGTCCTCGGACGGTCATCTGTCTGCTCGGCTAGCCGCTGAAGAAAAACTTTCTGCTGCTGAGGAGGAAATTCGCTCGTTGAAGGAGCTCCTATCTTCGAGTCAAGAATCCTTCGCAGCACGTTTGGAGGCTGAGCGGGTAGCTGAGGAGGCTAAGGAGAAAGCTGAACTGGAAGCGGCGGATTTACGCAACCAGCTATCTTCCCGCGATCTCATCTTTGAAAACTTGAAAGCAGTGCTGGAGGTTGAGTCAGTTGATCGCTTCAAGAGATCCCCTGCTTATGATGCGCTTTTGCTGCGCGAATTTGAGAAAGGTATGAGGCAGGCGAAGAAATTCTTTGCCATGAAAGATCATTCCAATGAGAAAGCTCTGAAGCGTTTTGACAAGTCCCTCCAGCAGCATATGGCCCACGGCGTGGACTCGATTAAAGACCAGATGAGACGATGGAAAGCCCACTGCCGTTATAACCGGACTGAGCCTCATCCTATGCATCTTGAAATTCCCAGCAAGCGTACTTTCAATACTTACTACTCGGGTCAGAAGGGTAGCTTTTCTGGCTCTGGTGCTGAGCCCGATTTGGGTCCCGTTGCTGGGAGAGATTATGAGCCCTTCATGCCAATGGAGGATGAGGCAGTCATTTGGCCTTCAGATGAGGAGATCGAAGACGAGGAAGATAGCGAGGGCCCTCCTGCAGCCGGTTGATTCTTCTGTTGTGTTTTGGAAGACTATAAATTTATTTTTGTCCATTCATTTGTAAATAATACAAATTTTTATGAATATATATGTTTTTCTTCGTTCAGCTGCCTTTGCTGAGTTTTGGCTTTGGCTTGGTTTTCCACCAAGTGTTGTTTTAGCTTACTGTTGTTTTTTATTCAGCTGCCATTGCTGGGTTTTCGGCTTACTTAGTATTCGCCAGGACGTATCCGACTATATACCAAGTTTTTATTGTGTTTTATAGCTATATTCAGCTGCCATTGCTGTATTTTGGCGTACTTAGTGTTTTGTCAGGATGTATCCGACCATACACAAGTTTTTCTTTAACATGTTTTCATCTTTTATTCAGCTGCCGTTGCTGTATTTTGGCGTACTCAGTGTTTTAGCAGGTTTTATTCGACCATGCCCTGAGTTTTTATTTCTCGCCAGTTATCGCTGCAGCGAGCATAAAGCTCGTTTTCATGTGATGATAGCTATGTGTGATGGCGAATGTCTTTTGCGTTTGGCGAGTCAGAATCGAGAATCTCTTTAGTAATAAATTACTCTTTATTGAATACTTCCTGCAACTTTATTAACACAGTCATAAAGAAAAAATGCTAAAACGAACAACTGCTCTAAGCTAAATAGAAAAATAGAAGGAATTAAAAGAATCTAACTTGTCCCTTAAGGATAATATATCTTCAAGTACTGCGCATTGCATGGACGGGGTAGCTCGCCAAATCCTTCTCGAGCAATGCGATATGCTCCATGGCCAGCTATCCCCGTAATCTTATAAGGCCCTTCCCATTTGTCTGCGAGTGATCCTGCAGCCTTGTCTCTTGTTCCCGGATTCACCCTCTTCAGTACTAAGTCACCAAGTGTGAACCTCCTTTCACGCACATGCGAGTTGTAATATCTGGCTACCCTCTGTTGGTACGCTGCATTCCTTATTTGTGCGCGCTCTCTTCTTTCTTCTAACTCATCTAGGCCGCACTTTAGCATATCAACGTTGATTTCTGGCTGGAAGAGTTGTACCCTTGGTGAAGAGAATGATGTTTCCACGGGAATAACAGCTTCTGCTCCGTAAGCCATGGAATACGGGGTTTCGCCTGTCGAACCCCTTTCCGTTGTTCGATATGCCCAGAGCACTTGTGGTAACTTATCCGCCCAGCTCCCCTTTTTGGTTGCTAATTTAGCTTTCAGGTTGTGCTTGATGATTTTATTCACTGCTTCAGTTTGGCCATTCGTCTGTGGATGTGCTGGAGAAGCGTAGTAGTTGTTGATGCCATACTTATCACACAGTTCCCTGAATTTCCTGCCATCAAATTGGGTCCCATTGTCTGTGATGATGGTGTTTGGTATCCCGAATCTGTACAAGATATTTTTCTTCACAAAGCTAATGGTGTTTGCTTCTGTTATATGCACCAATGGCTCGGCTTCTACCCATTTTGTAAAATAATCCACGGCTACTATGGCATGCTTTGCTCCTCCAGTTGCTGTTGGCATTGGGCCGATCAAGTCTATTCCCCACATGGCAAATGGCCAAGGCGAGGTAATACTTTGCAGGAGCTCAGGTGGTTGCCGGATGTTATTGGCGATTTTCTGACATGCTTCACATCTCGCTGCCACCCTTTTGGAGTCGGCGAACAGAGTTGGCCAGTAAAAACCCTGTCTCAATGTTTTGTGGGCTAGGCTGGCACCCCCAGCGTGGTTCCCACAATTTCCACTGTGTATGCTTCTTAGGATACCTTCTGCTTCTTCAGGCCCGACACATCTCTGCAGTGCCCTCGAGTATCCCCTCTTGTATAGTTCTCCATTGAGTACCGAGTATCTTGTTGCTCTGTATTTTAGCCGCTTTGCTTCCAGTGGGTCACTTGGAAGTATATCGTTGACGAGATATTCTTTAATTGGCGTGATCCAGCTGTCCCTCTCGCCAAAGACTGCCCCGACTTCCTTTGTTTTAACTATACTCGGCTGCAATAGGCGGATCATAGAGATATTGTTGGGCCAGATGTTGATCGTGGCAGATGCCAGTTTGGCTAAGGCATCGGCCTTTTCATTTTCTTCTCTGGGGACGTGAACAATTCTATACTCTTTGAATCTTTCTAACAGCTCCCTTGCTAATTCCAGGTAAGTGATCATGCTTTCTTCTCTCGCCTGGTATTCATCTAGTACCTGATTGACAACAACTTGAGAGTCGCTGAAAATTTCCACCTCGTCTGCACCTAAGATTGTGCTAATCTTTAAACCTGCTATGAGTGCCTCATACTCAGCTTGATTGTTGGTGGCTTTGAAGTCAAAACGCAAGGCACATTCGACTGAGTCTCCTTCCGGTGTTGTCAGCACTATACTTGCCCCGCTGCCGTGCGTGTTTGATGAGCCATCAACGCGAAGTTGCCATTTGAATTTTTTCTTATTTTGCTCCACCATCATTCTCGCCACCTCTATGCTTGGTTCAGTGAACTCTGCTACGAAGTCTGCCACTGCCTGGGCTTTAATTGCTGTCCTTGGGAGGTATTCTACATCGAATTCACTTAATTCGATCGCCCACTTTGTTAACTGACCGGATACCTCTGGTTTCTACAGGATTAACTTCAGTGGGCAGTTGGTGTATACCCTGATTCTATGAGCCTGGAAATATGGTCTTAGCTTCCTTGCTGCTGTTATTAGGGCGAGTGCCATTTTTTCTACCGGCGAGTACCTTGTTTCGGCTGGTAACAGTGCCTTGCTGGTGTAGTATACTGGCTTTTGGATTCCATCTTCCTGTCGTACTAGCACGGAACTTGTGGCTGCTTCAGAAACGGATAAGTACATGTACAACGTCTCGGCTGTTTCTGGCTTTGATAGCAGTGGTGCCCGTCCAAGGTAGTCTTTCAAGGCCTGGAAGGCTTTTTCGCAATCCTCATTCCATTCGATCCCCTTTCCCTTCTTTAAAGCTTTGAAAAATGGTAGGCATCGGTCTGTCGATTTGGCTATGAATCTGCTCAGCGATGCTAGGCACCCTGTGAGTTTTTGGACATCTTTCAGAGTCTTTGGCGAGACCATTCTTGCTAGTGCTTGGATTTTTTCAGGGTTCACCTCTATTCCTCTTTGGTTTACCTGATATCCGAGAAACCTCCCAGATGGTACGCCGAATACACATTTTGCCGGATTCAACTTCATTCCATACTTGACCAGTACGTCGAACGTTTCCCTCAGGTCATCTGCATGTCTATCTGCGGTAATACTCTTTGTCAGCATATCATCAACATAGACCTCCATATTTCTCCCTATCTGCCTGGCGAACATCTTGTTGACCAAACGCTGATAAGTTGCCCCAGCGTTCTTCAGGCCGAATGGCATGACCGTGTAACAATACAGCCCCTGATCTGTGGTGAATGCCGTTTTCTCTTCGTCAGGCCTGTGCATCTTTATCTGGTTGTACCCTGAATATGCATCCATGAAACTCAACGTCTCATGTCCCGCTGTTGCATCTACTAACTGGTCAATCCTTGGTAATGGGAAGCTGTCCTTGGGGCAAGCTTTGTTCAGGTCGGTGAAGTCGACGCACATCCTCCATTGATTGTTCTTCTTTTTTACTAAGACTACATTCGCCACCCATTCCGGGTACTTAACTTCTCTAATTGACCCTGTGGCGAGCAGCTTTGTCACTTCCTCTTTTATCGCTGCACTCCTTTCTGGGTTGAAGCTTCTCCTTTTCTGTACTACCGGTTTGCATTTCTCATTCACAGCCAGATTGTGAGAAATTGTGCTTCTATCAATCCCCGGCATGTCTTCGTGGCACCAAGCGAAAATCCCCCTATATTTTTTCAACAAGTTCGTCACATCTTTTTTAACCTGTTCAGTCAGCCTTGCTCCGATCTTTACTGTTTTATCTGGTTCCGTTTCATCTAGAACAATCGACTCAGTCGGTTCTTCTTTTTCTCTGCTTGTTTTGTCTCTTGGATCTAGTTCGAAGTTTTCCGGATTATCCTCCTGCGTCTCTGTGTCTACTTCGAATATGTTCAAAGTTTCCGTCCCTGTTTTATCTTTGAAGATTGACAGGTTGGCGCGGCGAGCCATCTTCTGCGACCCCTTCAATTCTCCGACGCCGAATTCTGTAGGGAACTTTATTTTCAGTGCATGGGTTGAGGTTACAGCTCGAGCTTTGTTAAGAAACGGTCGGCCAAGTAGAGCATTATACGGCCAATTATGGATGTCAACCACGACAAAGTCCAACAGGATTGTTCGCCGGCATGGTGCTGTTCCAAATCTTACCGGTAATTTCACTGTTCCTAACGACCTAACCTCTGCGCCACCAAATCCTTTTAATGGTACATGGAATGGTTCAAGATCTTTCCTGTCCAGCCGCAACTCATCATACACTCTGGCACTTAAAATATCAGCCGAACTCCCATTGTCAATCATCACTCGAAGGACATCCCTATGGGCTATTCGAACTCCCACGACAATTGCATCATTAGGCTTTGCATCAATCCCGTCTGAGTCTTCTGCTGTAAACGTTATGGGATCATGTCCTTCTCCCCCCTTCTTGGGGTTTCTCTGCACAGAATTGACTTCCATGCTCCTGCCTTCATACATCACTTCTCGAACTTCCGACATCCTTTCTCGATTGCTCCTCCCAGTGTGAGGTCCGCCAAAAATAGTGTTTATGGCTGCGTTAGGACTGTTCCTCCTTGGACTCTTCCTCTCTTGCCCGTTTCCTTGGCGGCTATCTTGGCGACCCCCGTGCTTGTCCCCTTTCAAGGCAAAGTCCTTCAGGTGGCCATCTCTGATCAGGCTTTCGATGTGATCGCGCAGCTGGAAACACTTTGAAGTTTCATGTCCATGATCTTTATGGAATCGACAGTACTTAGTTGTATCTCTCCTTGCATTCGCTGATTGCTGTCGGGGGTATTTGGCGAGTCCCTTGTCTTCTACCACAGACAATATCTCCTCCTGGTCGCCATTTAAAGGGGTGTAATGGTTGTACCTTCCTCGAAACTTATTGGCCCGAGTGTTTCCCCTACTCTCTCTTGAGTATCCCTTTTGGCCCTTCTCATTCTTCTGGCGATCACGTGATTGCATCTTTTTGTCGTCCTTATGGTCTGTTTTCAAGTTAGGCTTGTGCCCATGCACGTAGCTACCCCCTTGTGCTACTTCTTCCTCCTCTACCAGTGCGTAATCGCCAGCTATTTCCATCATCTCTTCGTAAGTTTTAGGTCTATCCCTTCGCAGGTCAAAGGATAATCGTCCACTCTGTAGCCCATTGGTGAAAGCGGCGATTACAGCTACATCACTGGCATCCTCAATTTGAGCTACTTCCTTCCCAAACCTGGCCAGATACTTCTTGATTGATTCGTTATGTTCCTGTTTCAAGTTCGACAGATGGGCGAGTGACTTTCTTCTTTGGACACTTCCCATGAACTGCCTTATGAATGCCTTGCTGAGGTTTGAGAAGCTGCTTATGGTTCCGGGTGGAAGCCTTCCGAACCATCTAGAGGCGAGGTCGCCAAATGTTTGCGGGAAGGTGAGACACAACAACCCGTCATTGGATGAATACTGGGCCATGATATTACGGAATCGGCGAACATGTTCTTTTGGATCCCTGTTCTCTTTGTACTGCTCAATAGTTGGCATTCTAAACCTGTCTGGAAATTGGGTGCGAGCAATAGTTTCAACGAATGGGCTATCCGACTCATCATCCGAGGATACATTACGACCATACCTTCGTGCCATTGCTGAAACCTTTCTTGATAGCTCCTGTAAGGTGACATCTCGCTGACCAGTTGGTTCTCCTGCTGGATCGAGCCTACTCTTGATTGTCATTCTACCATGATTGTCTCTCTCATCTGGGCTTCTTCGATCTTCAGTGCTCTCGGATCTTCTCCGCTTCGTTCTTTTAGATCGCAACTCCCTTCGCGGACGAGGACTCTTGTCCTCAGATGAGATGGACCGGTGTCTCCGCCGGTTTCGCTGGTATGTGTCGCTGGAATTGACCCCATGTGTTCGCACCTGGTCTCGTTCCTCCCTGGACTCTTCATTCATCACACCCTTTCCCTTCCTTTGTTTTCTCCCCTCGAAATCCTCAATGTGGTCTTGGGGGGTCTCCTCGGTGGATTGTCTTGCTTGAGTGTCGGGAACTGTGATATGAACTTCTGACCGCAACCTTCCGGGTGGATGGGTTCCAGGGGTGGTTAACTCGTAAGGAGATGAGACTCCTAACCCTATGGGAAGCGAAAGTCCTATTTTGCTGGCTTCGCTGATTAGGTTTACCAATGCGGCTTGGAAGTGCTGCAAAATCCCGGGATCAGCCGCCCTAGTTCCTGGCGTTGCTGCTGACTGCTCCCCAACTGTCACTGCCCTGTCTCCCATTGGCGCAGCTGGTTCAACAACTAAATCTCCACTGGAGTTACCATCTCTGTCGCTGTCGTTGTTCATGCTGTCTGATTTCGCAAGGGTCCCTCGAAGTTTTCCGTTCAAAATACCCCCTCCTTCTAGCGCCAATTGTTGACGGTGAAATTTAGATTGCCACGCACTCAACAATTAAATCAATTCAATATAAAGCAAGAAAATTAAGAACACATGCAAAAGACAAGTTTTACGTGGAAAACCCTTGAATGGGAAAAAACCACGGCGCCCCTTAGGGCAGAGGAATAATACTAGGTTTTCGTTGCTTTGTTACACACTCTAATCTCTCACAATTGCTCTCTTTTCTCTCTCTCTATTTCTGAACCCCTTCCTCGTGGGATAGGTGATTCTATTTATACATGTTTATTTAGGGTTTTCCCTTGTTGATTCGTATTAGGATCCTTTTCTGTCACGGATTGGGTCTTCTTTCCTTTTTATGATTCCTTGTTGCTTCTGTGTTTCTGCCGAGTCGGTTCGAGCCCAGTGTGCTAGTCCAGCGAGTACCTTTATTTTCTGGGTATTACGTATCTGGCGAGTGCACTTCTATATTCGGCGAGTAGGTTTTTGGTTTTGGCGACCATGCCTTTGACTTCCCTCTGGTCTAAGCTATTTTATCATCCTGACTGGTCAAACTTCTTCCCTTGACCCGGTCAATGAATGACGTGGCAACCTTTTGTTAGCTCCTTTGATGACGTGTCAGTTGGGCGAGTTTATACATACAACAAGAGGCATCTCCTCAAAGGAGTGAATTTCTTCTCTCACGAAATCACTCATAGTGTTTGCGTTGAATGAATGCAAAAGAGAAGAATGCAAAATGTATGAAGAAATCAAACAAACATACAAAATGCAAAACACACCAACAATGAGCAAAGGATCACCTAAGTATATCTAGGAACCCGCTCTGATACCAATTGAAAAGTCCTAGAGGCGTGTTCAATATTAATCTAGAGGGGGGGGGGGGGGGGTGAATAGATTTTAGCTATTATTACCCAATTTTCGCATACAAGTCAATATTACGAAAATGCCCTAAACTAGACAATATAATAATCAAGTGTAATATAGTGCGGAATTAAAAATGACACTTGATGTATACGTGGAAACCCAACCACTAGGAAAAACCACGGGCTGTTTAGTGCGCCACACTCGGAACTCGAAATCACTAATTGAAATGAAGTTTACAACCTATGTAAACCTCAGTCTAACACTCCGGTCTGTAACCCCTCACTTCTACCCAGCAGGCCTTTATTAGCAACCCTATTCCAATTTACTCGATCCTCGAAGTCACTACTTGTAATGATGTTTACAGCCTAATCCCGGTCTGTAACCCACCACTACTACCCGCAGGCCTGTAATAGCAACCCTATACCAAGACTTCAATCTCTCAACAGAGATGCACAACCCTATGTGAATATACAATGATATCCAAATATGCAATATAGAGCTAGGGTACTCTAGATGCTTACCTAGGATGATGAATTTGCAATTAAAGCAATCCTAGATATTAATGGCTAAATGACATGTCAAATAGCATAGATAATCATAGATTATAAAAACCTAGATATCTATCAAAAACATCACTCAATCAATACATCACAAATAATCTCTTTTCTTGTATTTAGCATATGATCTAAAACATACAAGTAATTTAAAAGAGATGGCTTGGTATTTAAAATACTAAAAATAAGATGAAATTAATCAAAATCTTACCAAGCAAGTTGTGATGATGCAAACCCATACATGGATGCACTCTATATAGACATAGAAGATGCAATATGAAATTTGATGCAAAAGGGGTTTGATTTGAGTGGTTAAAGGAGAGTTCTTTTAAAGATTTTTCACTTGAAAAAATATTCTAAGGAAAATATATGATATTTTGACTCTCTTGGACGACCTAAAATCATAGAAGACTATATATAGGCAACTCTAGTATAGTGAGGTCGTTTTGAAAAATCGCACAGATTTTGCGTTGTGCGCTGGTTAGCTTGCGCTGGACGTCCAGCGCACCACCAGCGCATAGACCAATTTCATGGTGCGCTGGTGGGCTGCGCTGGTGGACCAGCGCACGACCAGCGACAGACCACTGGGCGATCTGCGCTGGTGGGCTGCGCTGGTCCGGCGCATGACGTCCAGCGCACAGCATAGCCTACTCCTTTGAACCCACAAACACATGCAAGGGTAAAAAGGTAAAACAGAATGCATCCTAATGCCTATCATGTCATGGCATTTCATAGAACAAGATGCAATCAAATAAATGCAAGAAGAGATATTGAATACACAACTCTGTAATGTGTTTGGGGCACAACTCTGATACCATTTGTTATAAGTACGGAACACACATTCTCTACATTGGTTTAATATTATCCGCTTTGGACCTAAGCCCGTACATATTTGCTCTTGGGTCTCTACCCAAAAGGTCTCATACCAATAGAGGTTGTTTCCATACTTATATATCCAAGATCATCCCCATATCTAGCCAATGTGGGACTTTGGTTACACACCCAACAAGAACATCCGAATTGAGCAATACATGAGCAGCTTAGATATCTAGTACTCCAATAATCGAAAAAAAAAAAAAAAAAAAACTTCTCACACGTACTGATACTTTTGCATGGTGGGACTTTTTCTAAGTGGAGATGTGCTTTAATTAACATTTATTAATCTATTGCAGATTTGCAAATCTTAGTGACATATATTTTTGTTCAAATTAATCCTCAACCACTGAATCCAACTTTTCAATGTGTATATAAAGATCCTAAAATTCTCCATGCACTTTAGCATCACATTGTTCTCTGAAACCCTGATGATGCTCATTTAATTTTTTGAGAGAGTGAGAGAGAGTGATCAAACCCTCCAAGTTCTCCCAAACACTTCAAATCAATCAAATTATGACTTCTTCTGCCATAGGAAGCTCCAATGTCCAAGAAAGGCTTGACGTTGAGCAAAACAACCTCAATGAAAGAGCTCGGTGGGTGATCGATGCCCCCGAGCCACCAGGTGTATGGCATGAGCTCCTGGATTGTGCCAAAGAAACTATTTTGCCTCCTGGAAACAAGTTTCTATCTCTCAGGAATGAGCCTGGAACTAAACGAGTTGCTTCCTTTTTTCAGGAAATTTTTCCTGTTCTTGTTTGGTGCAGAAACTATAAGGCAACCAAATTCAAGAATGACTTATTGGCAGGCTTAACTCTTGCAAGCCTCTGCATTCCCCAGGTAATCAAACATATATATATTTCAAAAAAAATAAAAAATCCAACATATATAAGTTAACATTAAGCACTTTTGGTCAAACAGCTCAAGTATTAAAAACCACTTTTGAGATCATTATATGTCTTTATACTACTCTGAATTTATTCAGTTTTCATGTGAATTTGTCTTATAGAGTATTGGATATGCAACTTTGGCTAAGCTTGATCCTCAGTACGGTCTTTGTAAGTTGAAAAACTTGAATCAATTTATTTCAAATTAGTAGGAATTTTTTTTAATGAAAATATTTTACTCAGATACAAGTGTTGTGCCACCTCTCATTTATGCTATAATGGGGACTTCAAGAGAGATTGCAATTGGACCTGTGGCTGTTGTATCTCTGCTTTTGTCTTCAATGATTCAGAAATTAGAAGATCCTCTGGCCAATCCAATTTCCTACAGAAATTTAGTACTCACAGCTACATTTTTTGCTGGTGTTTTTCAAGCTGCTTTTGGGCTCTTCAGGTGGGTCATTTTCCTCTGCTTTTTTCTTCAATTGTTATAATTTATTTATTTATTTTTAATTTTCTTATTCTTTTTCTCTGATTTCACAGGTTGGGTTTCTTGGTGGATTTTCTGTCACATGCTTCCATTGTTGGGTTCATGGCTGGTGCTGCCATTGTCATTGGTCTTCAACAAATAAAAGGACTTCTAGGAATTACTCATTTCACAAACAAGACTGATATTGTCTCTGTCCTGAAAGCTGTTTTGAAATCAGTTCATCATCCTGTAATTTTCCTTATTCTTTCTTTATATAAAAATCTAATTAATAACTTTCTAATGAGATATATTGCATGACTTTTTCGTACGGGATCACTGAGATAATCAGTGTAATAATCGGTATAAATTTTTTTACACTGATTATCATCTCCTATAGTCAGTGATCCCGTACGAAAAATTCGTATGATATCCCGTATTAGATAATTTTTCATAATCTAATTATAAAGTTTTTATTTTCAAAATTGAATTGCACTAACAGAGATTATTTATGCTTTGTCTTTTCACTCATAACAGTGGAATCCTCACAATTTTATCTTGGGCTGTTCATTCCTGAGTTTCATTTTAATTACTAGATTTCTGGTATGTGAAAACTGTTCATTAACTTCTACTTCAAATGTAGTTTCAGAAAATTTATCTCTAAAAAATTATGATAATTAACATATGCTGATTCTCACAGGGGAGGAGGAACAAGAAACTCTTCTGGTTGCCAGCCATCGCTCCACTGATATCTGTTAGTTTATCTACTCTCATCGTCTTCCTAACAAGAGCAGACAAACATGGAGTGAAGATTGTGAAACACATCAATGGAGGCTTAAATCCTATCTCAGTGCATGAGTTACAGTTCCATGGCCAAGATGTTGGAGAATTGGCTAGAATTGGATTGATTCTTGCTGTTGTTGCACTCACAGTACGTATCGAATTCGATAGAGTAGTTGATGTTTATTTATTGACCATTATTCACATGAACATACTTGACTTCCCTCCAATCTGTGATAATATCTCAACATTATCTCAGGAAGCAATCGCAGTCGGGCGATCAATTGCATCCATTAAAGGATATCATCTTGATGGGAACAAGGAGATGGTTGCTATGGGCTTCATGAACATTGTAGGATCCTTCACTTCTTGTTATGTGGCCACTGGTAAGCTTTATTTGTCTGTTCTCGAACATGATACATTACCAGCCTAAATGAGCGTCTTTCACCACCAAACCACATTGGTTGGTGGTTCCTTTGCCTATTAATTTGCAGTGGATTTATATATAATTTTCATTTGAGTGATTTGACTTGAAACGCCTTATACATAGCGAGTGATCCTTTCCGACGAGACAATGTTAAGACTCTGATATATACATCAACTCATTATTGCAATTACAATTAAATGCAGGTTCTTTCTCGCGAAGTGCGGTAAATTTTAGTGCTGGTTGTGAAAGTACAGTTTCAAACATTGTGATGGCTATCACAGTTGTCATATCACTGGAATTGTTCACAAGGCTTTTGTACTACACTCCAATAGCAATCCTGGCTTCAATTATTCTCTCTGCTCTTCCGGGACTCATCGATCTCCATGAAGTTCAGAATATCTGGAAGATTGATAAATTAGACTTCCTTGCCTGCATTGGAGCCTTCTTTGGGGTCGTGTTTGCATCAGTGGAGATTGGTCTTCTAGCCGCGGTAATGCTCTCTTGCCTTTAATTGTTTCTTTGCGAGCTTACATTTAACTAAACAGTAATATCGATGATAAAGGCCTTTTTTTTTTTTTACCGGAATCCTGCATATTATTTGCATTGGAACCCTGACTCGTATTATTACAAAACTAATTTATAACGATGCAAAACCTGAATTCTCACGAAATTACGTAAGGGATCCTGCACCAAAGAATTTCTAATTGATAATATATATTTAAAAGATCTAATTCTTTTTTCATTATAATTATAAATAAACTATTTATCGAACTTTGTCTTGACCTGTGTTTAATAAGTAAAACTCTAACCAGGTCTTTCAAAAACAAATAGAGAAAAAAAAAATAGAAATGGCTCATGATGGGAGTCTCCCACTTATATAATATGGACAGCAAGTAAGCAATAATTCAGTCTGATAATGTTTCAATTCGGAAGAATTTTAAGTCGTTGTCACATCAAGTTGTATATATATAAAAAAATAAAAAATAAAAAATAAAAAAGCTTACCTAACATGGACTGTACAAACATCTTAAAATGATTGGTGTGAAATATTTAGTTAAAATTGTCCAGAAGAACACGTATTGACTGTTGAGTCAACTCTATTAATCGTTTGTGTATGATTGGTTTCCAATATATATAGTGTGAGATGAAGTCATTCATAGCTTTAATTTGTATAATGGTTTTGTTGTATACTCCACCAAGAGGTTTACTAACAGCATCTCTAGTCCCACTAAATTCAAACCAAAATAATATCTTTGTTAGTGGAATTGGATGGGATGCCTTTATTTATTTATTATTTTTTTCTCTGGATAAATTCTACCGAAATTTCCTGAAGTTTAGTGAGTATGTTTACTAATTGGGAATTCTAATGAGAGAAAAAATAAAAACTTAATTTCATATTTGTGATTATAATGTTCATAAAAAATAGTTGTTAATCAAGTTCCGTGGACCCTACATTCAAATGGATCTTCCATTTTAGAAACCTCATATTTTGTGCAAGCTCTATCAGAAACCATTCCTGATAAAAGAGATTATCAACAAAGAGTGTCTGCAAAGCAATCAAAATTTACATATTAACTCACAGAACTTTCCTGATCAGCTAAAATCAGTTTGTGTAGACAACAAGTAGTAATATACAAAATGAATTTGTGACAGGTTACAATATCGTTTGCAAAGATAATTATATTATCGATTCGACCAGGCGTAGAATCGCTTGGAAGATTGCCTGGAACTGATCTGTTCTGCCATGTCAATCAATATCCTGTGGCTGTCAAGACTCCTGGAATCCTTATATTTCGTATCAAGTCTGCCTTGCTTTGTTTTGCAAATGCCAATTTTGTAAGAGATAGGTATCCATCCTCCACACATAAATATATAAGAGAGAGATATATGTAGCTTCATGGAGTATAATTTTCACATTTTTCATTTTTTTCAGGATTATGAGATGGGTAGTTGAAGAAAATAATCATGAAGAGAGCGAAGAAAAGGCTCAGAGGACTACTCGAGTTGTAGTCCTTGACATGTCCAGTAAGTGTAAATAAATGTGGACTCATAGTAAGTTTAGTAAGAAGTAACTAGCTTAGTTGATAAGATCTCTTATAATTATATAAGATCGGTTCCTGAGACATGAAATCTAAGTTATATCAGGGTTTTATTCGAAAACTATATATACAATTTATTAGACCCTTACTTTTATATAATAATTAATTTGTTTTGTGTGGTAGGCCTAATGAACATTGATACATCAGGAATTGCTTCTCTTGAAGAATTGCATAAGATTCTTGATTCAAATGGGATGCAGGTATAAGTTGGTGATTTTACATTTTATGAATTTTTTTGTGTGTAAATCGTATTTTCGGATAGCAATATCGAGCCCCATTTGATAGAAGACATGTGTTCACGACTCATAATATATTTAATTTATCATGAAGATTTATACAAGCTTTGAGTATATATATATTTTTTTTCAGCTAGCCATAGCCAGCCCAAGGTGGAAAGTGATTAACAAGCTAAGATTAGCCAAGTTTGTGGACAAAATAGGTGGAAGAGTCTTCTTGACTGTTGGAGAAGCCATGGATGCATGTCTCAGTCCCAAAATGGCTACCATTTGAGTTGCTTTTATTTGCGTTTTCTCATGTGGATAAATAAGTACTCTAATATCCCTTGCTTATAATGCATGATGGGTCATGAAATAAATTGGAAAATGTGGTGTTTGATGTAAAATATTTTAGATCAATTGTGGCTTTAAATGTATTGCCTTGTGAAGGTTTTCTATCCAATTGTGTTGTATATGTTATATATGTATTTATTGTGTCAGCTATTAGGGTTATACTCCTGTAACCCTACATAGTAATTGACATCCATTTACATTAATTGCAATCTAATACTTCAAATAAATTATGAATCATGAAAATAAAAATTGAAAAAACATCCAAAGGACTAAACATAAGTATTTTGGATTTCGATCCTCTCCTAACCTAAGCTTTTAAGGATCTTGAGACATGTGGCATTTAATAAATTGATTAATGGTCCATATTGTTGAGATAATAGAGTCGTTGACCAAAATAATGGCTTCCTTTTAAAATAATAATAATAATAATAATGGCTTCCCTGATCATTGTAGAAAATTGAGAGCAAATCACTTTGATTTCTCTATTGTTAATTGAGAGAAAATCTCTCTTATGTCTGCTATAAATAGAGAAAAAATCTCTCCCATGACCGTTGTAAACAAAGAGAATATCTCTCCTTACATTTGTATATTTCTCTATATATGATTATTGACATGAAATCAATGGAAAGCAGTGAGGAAAATTATTCAATTCTAATGTTAATTATCTTGAAACATGTTTTCTGGCAGATTCTAAAGATTCTTGGATCATAGACTCTGGAGCCACTAATCATGTTTGTTATTCCTTGCAGGGGTTCCAAGAAAGGAGAAGGCTGAGTAAGAATGAAATCAATTTGCGCTTGGGCAACGAAACGTTAGTGTCTGCAAGTGCAGTGGGAGATATTAGAGTTTATTTGGATTCTAGAAGGCATTTAGATTTGATAGACATTTATTATGTACCTCAATTCAAGAGGAATTTAATTTCAGTTTCTTGTTTAAATAAATTTGGATATTCGGTTACTTTTAATAAAGTTTTTATTATTAGTAAGAATGACAAAATTATTTGCCAAGGTACATTGGAAAATGGTCTATACTTTTTGCATAGAAATATCTCTTACTCGTTGGACACAGAATTAACGGAACCTAATCATAAAAGAGTAAAATTATCAATAGATGAAACCCACCTATGGCATTTACGCCTAGGTCATATTAACCTTAATAGGATTAAAAGATTGGTAAGTGACGGACCTTTAAGTGACTTAAAGGTTGATGATCTACCAATTTGTGAATCTTGTTTGGAAGGTAAAATAACCAAAAGGTCGTTCTCGGCCAAAGGCGCAAGAGCCACTGAATGTTTAGGATTGATACACACTGATGTATGTGGTCCTATGAGCATTCAAGCTAGAGGTGGATATGAGTACTTCATCACCTTCACAGATGATTACTCGAGATTTGGCTATGTGTATCTCATGCGACATAAGTCGGATGCTTTTGACATGTTCAAAGCATTCAAAGCTGAAGTAGAAAATCAACTTGAGAAACACATAAAAATCTTGAGATCTGATGGTGGTGGAGAATATCTATCTGGTGAGTTTCAGCAATATCTTATTGATAATGGGATAGTTTCTCAGTTTTCTGCACCGGGTACACCTCAACAAAATGGGGTAGCAGAAAGGAGAAATATAACTCTTTTAGACATGATTAGGTCTATGTTGAGTTATTCAACACTTCCTATTTCTTTTTGGGGATATGCTTTACAAACTGCTATATACATTCTAAACGATATACCATCTAAGTCCGTTCCTCAAACACCGCATGAGTTGTGGACTGAGCGCAAGCCTAGTTTACAACACTTAAGGATATTTGGTTGTCCTGCGCATGTGTTAAAAGGAAAGATAGAAAAGATGGAGTCCCGTTCGGAAACATGTATATTTGTAGGGTATCCAAAAGAAACTAAAGGATATTATTTCTATAGTCTTTCAGATCTTAAAGTATTTGTTTCGACAAATGCTAAATTTCTGGAAAAGGACTATATGAATGATTTTGTGCCTAGAAGTAGAATTGTCCTGAATGAGATGTCAGGAGATACAATTCCACGAGAGGTTACACAACCTAACCCAATTGTAAGTTCCACTCCAACACAAAATCAACAACCTACCATTCCTCGTCGTAGTGGGAGGGTTAGTACATAACCCGAGAGATACATCGGTTTGGGAGAATCAGTGGAGAATCTCCCGGACGACGATGATCCCTACACGTATAAGGAAGCAATGGAGGATGTTGATTGTCGCCATTGGCAAAAGGCAATGCAATCTGAGATTGAATCCATGTTCAATAACAAAGTCTGGTCCCTTGTAGACTTGCCTAAAGGGATAAAACCCATTGGGTGCAAGTGGGTATACAAGAGGAAAAGAGGTATGGACGGAAAGGTGGAAACCTTTAAATCTAGATTAGTAGCTAAAGGGTATACACAGAAAGAAGGTATCGATTACGAGGAAACCTTCTCTCCTGTGGCCATGCTTAAATCCATTAGGATACTCTTATCCATTGCAGCATCTTTAGATCTAGAGATTTGGCAAATGGACGTCAAGACAGCTTTCCTTAATGGAAGTCTTGACGAAAGCATCTAGATGATGCAACCAGAAGGATTCATTGAAAAGGGCCAAATGGAAAAGGTATGCAAGTTGCAGAAATCCATATATGGATTAAAGCATGCATCTAGATCATGGAACATAAGGTTCGATCAAGCTGTCAAAGGTTTTGGATTTATTCAGAATCCTGACGAACCTTGTGTATACAAAAGGATTAAGGGCGACAAGTTGGTTTTCCTGATTCTTTATGTTGATGATATACTACTTATTGGAAACGATGTAGGTGTATTGATATCAGTAAAAGAATGGTTAGCAAAACAATTTGATATGAAGGACTTAGGAGAAGCAAGTTTTATTCTAGGTATCCAAGTAATAAGGGATAGAAAGAATAAAACGATTGCATTATCCCAAGCTTCATACATAGACAAGATCTTGTCTAGGTTTTCCATGCAAGATTCCAAGAAAAGTATGTTACCTTTCAGACATGGAATCAAACTTTCTAAGGAACAAGTTCCTAAGAATGAGCATGAAGAGCAATTCATGAGTAGAGTTCCATATGCCTCGGCAGTTGGAAGTCTCATGTATGCAATGCTCTGCACTAGACCAGATATTTGTTTTGCTGTTGGCATAGTTAGCAGGTTTCAATCGAAACCTGGTCCTGATCACTAGACGGCAGTCAAGCATATTTTCAAGTATCTCAAGAGAACAAGAGATAATATGCTTGTATACTCTGGAGGGGATTTAATTCTCGTTGGGTATACAGATTCTGATTTCCAATCAGATTATGACTCCAGAAAATCCACATCAGGAGCTGTGTTTACTATTGGAGGAGGAGCAATTATATAGAGGAGTATCAAGCAATCTTGTATTGCTGATTCCACCATGGAAGCTGAGTATGTTGCTGCATACGAGGCTGCCAAAGAGGCTGTTTGGCTCCGCCAATTCTTGATAGACTTGGAAGTGGTTCCTAGTGCGAATAAGCAGATCACTATCTACTGTGACAATAGTGGAGCAGTGGCTAATTCGAAAGAACCAAGAAGTCACAAGAGAGGAAAACACATTGAAAGAAAGTATCATCTTTAAGGGAGATTGTTCAAAGAGGTGACGTGACGATTACCAAAATCGCGTCAGCAGAAAATCTAGCAGATCCCTTCACAAAGGCTCTACCTCAGAAGAGTTTCAATGGGCATCTAGAGAACATGGGCATGAGAGATATGACACATTTGCTATAGTGCAAGTGGGAGATTGTTAGGATTATGCTCAATAGCAAGAGTGTAATATTGTAATTGACAATCTTTTTCATATTAATAAAGTGATTTCTGGTTTAACAAATCTTATAGCATTTATAGTTTAATATTATAATTGTCAAAGTAAATAATCATTAGGTCTAAAGACTATGAGAAAAGAAGAATTGTTCGTACATCTGGATATGTATGAGGAAGACATAATTCTTTAGTTAGTCTTGAATAATGTTCACAACTTAAGTTAAAGGTTGGGCACCTTTATCTTGTTAAAGTTGTAGAAATCTTTTGCTAGCATTTGAGTGGGATCAAATGAGATATGATGAGTCTAAAATCATCGGAGTGTCTTCGAGTAAAAGAATCTAGTGCACTGGGTGCATTGAACTGGATCACAATGAAAAACTTTATCTAGAACCGTCAATATATAATAGTCTTTTTATTATCAGGACAATCGGAGAGTCTATCTTAATCCTGAGATAAATGATGGACCTATGGTTGCAAGTGATATCAATTGAGTTATCAATGAGTACGATTATATAGCATAGTCTATCCTCGATAGTTTGGTGATATTCATTTGTTAATCGATAGAGGACTTCATTTATAGATATGGACATCGTGGCTCCATTTATTAAATGAGAGTATAATATCATCATATGGATGTTTTTGAGGTAATTGGATATTAAATCTCAACGTTGAGTTTTCGATAGTGACTATTGAAAACATGGCTTCTGGACAAGTCAAAATATCCAAGTTCAAAACGTGGTCATATGAGTAAATATGGTAACTTGAAGAGTTATAGGCGGTCTATGTACTTTTGGCGATTACTGATATTAATCACGAGGATACACTATCTCTAATATGATTGTCTAGGGTATGAATGAGGAACATCTTCTTATTCTATCTTTATTTAAGAGTTCAATTTTAGCTCTTTAATAGAATGAGTTAAAATTAATGGATCGAACCTAAGTGAATCATTTGTTGATTGTGATTAGGTTATGTCTATTGAAGCTTAAATTTAGATAGCCCGCAAAGATCCCCAATCCACACGGACTTGCATGGATCACTTGATATATTCTACCGAACCAATTTATAGGTCCATCTAAAATTGCATTTAATATATTAAGAATATAATTTGCACATTATTTATTTAATGGGCTGATCAATTATATTAATATATTAATGAAAGGCATGTGGGCTTGTTTCTTTTAGTAAGAATGGGTCTGGTTCACATGTGGGCTTTTTAATTAAAGTCTAATGGATTAAATAAAATAAGAAAATAATATTGAGCCCATATATACAAGGTGTGGGCGGCAAGGCTAATTATTTAGTCAAAAATATTATTTTATTTTATTGTTTGATTAAATGAGAATTAATTAATTTATTAATTAATTATTTAATTAAGAAACAAAATCTTTTTCTGATCAGGAAATATGTTTCCTAGAATTATACTATTGGTAGTAGTATACTAAAAGTAAAAGACTTGTTTGGTAAGAAAATAAATAATTTAGTTTATTTATTTAATCAAATAAGAAGTCTTTTAATTTAGTCATAATTTAATACTACACTATAGAGTTGGATTAGGGTTTGGGTTCTCAAGAGTGTAAGAGTTTTGGTAAAACCTAAATCCTCTTAGAGTGAGGATTTCGGTCACACACAAACTCTTACAAGAGAGAATGCGGCAACCCTAAAAGAAAATAGGGTTGAATTTTGGTCACCCTATATAAATGAGGTGATGAAATTCGGCCACCCGACTACTTGCTTTGCTTGAGAATTTTTCTTTTGCTTAGAAAATAAATCCTACTCTAGTGATTAGTGTGTGTAAAATTCGGCCAAAACAAAAAGAGAGAAGAGATTATTCTTTCGATAGTACACTAATTGCTTATACATCAATAGGCTTGTGTGTACAACTTCGAATAAGGTTCACGCGAGTTTCGATCATTAGATTGAGAACTCAAAAGTGACCGGAATAATCTTTGTTGTCTTTTGGTTGTTTTGTGACTAACAATAAGAAAAAGAAAGTTTGTTTGTCCATTCTCAGGTACGCAATTCAAAGAAAAGGGAGACCACGGTCCTAGGTGATTCACGTTCATGCTAGGATTGAAGATCTTGCGGATTACCATCGACGTAAGTCAATCGGATCACGCGACAAAAGGTATTCTTCTTTTTGTTAGTTTATATGTATGTTTAATTAATTAAAGGGTTAAGGTTCATCAAAGGAAAAATTTTAAAACATACTAAATCAATTTTAGTCTCGCTTCCGCTGCATTGACCTTATTTTTCCCTACAGAAACATCCATGGGTTGAACTACAACCATTGGGTACTATATATTGGATGATAAAAATAGAGAATCCACAAAGTGACCAATCTTTAGCTCACCCAACCTAGTGGAGTCTAAACCTACCCAACCCTATTGGAAAGTATGAAATCCCTCAATGATGCGGAACCACCATATATTGGACAACACACAAAACCAACATCGATGGAAGATTAGAAATTCCTCAAGAGTGCATACACCTCCCGTGTATCCCGCTCTTTTGGAGTCTATGTCTAACCATACGCCTAGGCCTACCAATATAATAGCCAACTCCCTATCCAAGACACTCATGCCTACACCTCCAATCCATGACTATCTGAGCCCTCCGGACTCTAGCCATGACTTCTTGCTTACCTATCCGAGTCCTCCCGACTCTAAACAAGTCTTCTTGCTTGCCTATCCGAGTCATCCCGATTCTAACTAAGACTTCATGCCTTTTACAAGGACTTCCTAATGTGATCATGTGAATGCAAATGATGCAAACAACCAATTCAACATAGAACATGTGATCAATACATACATTCCGTGGTACAAATAGACCTAAACATGTGATATCACAAGTAATAAAAGGCTAGATGCAAAATACAAGAACAAAACCTAAAGCATGTGTAAACACCAAACACATAAGCTCAAAGTCTCATTCACACATACAACACTTGAACAATATATATTCATGAAGTACAAGTTCAAGATGCTATAAACATAGAATGAAATGCTAAGAGTCATGAGATCAAATCAATCAATATTCTAGCCAAAAATATAGAGCAATGATTTAAGATGTAAATCAATTAAAACCTAGATAGCTCTAAAACACATACAAATACAATAACCTAGATTTCATCAATCAAAGGATCAAATCAAATCTCAAGGTCATTTATCACAAAATTGATTCAATCAAGTTACAAACAACCTAAGATATCAACCTAATCACAATACAACACACAAACATGTGAAAAACCTAGAATCATGGAAACTAGTTCACATTTGTCTCTAAATAGACTTTTGATTAGGATTGATTGTGAAGCTATCATTCTTAATAGCATTCACCAAACATACGAGTATATATAGAAGAAGAAACCCCAAGCAAATTGAAGGTTATAAAAAAAGAAATCCCAAAGATAAGACCAATACCTTGGATTCACTAGCTGGTTCGGTTTTCTATGTAGAATCACCAGAAAAATCAATCAAACAGCTTCCAAACCACTTGGAAAAGGTAGAGGACTCGATTACAAACGATCTCCAACTTGAATCACTCAATTCCAACTTCGTATGAGAAAGTTATGGTATTTGGAAGGTGAGAAAATTGGAGAGAAAAATTCTGACGGGATTCTAGACTTTCTTCTTGGAAATGAATTGAAGGGAATGGAAGGGTTTTAAAAGGAGGAGAGAGAGGGAATTTTTGGGCCAATCAGAGGTGGCCACATTACCCATCCCCATGGGGGGCGCATGGGCCACACGGGACACGAGAGGTCCTTGGCCGTGGGTCCCACGGCTCCCACATGGCTTGGGCAATGTGGCCTTTGGCCACGCTCTCCTCTCGCGCGCTCTCTCACTTTCTTCAGCCGTATCTTGGGCATCCGAACTCCGATTTCAAATCCGTTTTCGGATTACAAACCATGACTCCCTCACGTACAAAGACGACTATACAACTTTGAAAAATGGTTGAGAAATCATCTCGAAAAATGATGATGAAGTCAACTCAACGAATGAGAACGAAAAGTAGCGTAGCTACATCGTTTGGACTCGAAACTAAATGAATGAGTAACCGAAATGACCAGAACTCAATAAGGAATCATAATAGAACATATTCAAGTCCAAATACAAAAATACGGAAACATACAAACACAAAGACACACACATATGCTATTTCCTAGACATAGTCCTAGAACATGCAATAAGCAAAGTTTGTCAAGATAGTATATATGCATGAGCATATATTATCAAGTGTATGAAAGTGATATATAAATGATGTTTAACCATGAAGGAACACACAAGGATGCCATGTGTGTGTGTGTCTAGCCTTGTAAGAGATATGAGGTCTTAAATATACATTTGTAGATCGATGAAGCACATATCTCTTTGAAGCCGGCATCTTGCATGAATATTGGCCAAGACTTTCTTTGTCTTCTTGAATCTTCAACTTTAGGACCACTAAACATTACAAGACAAACACGTTTTGATATGGAATACATGCCAACACAAATTAAAAAACCTAACAATCTCCCCCTTTGGCAAATTCCATGTCAAAACTAAAACAATTACAAAGAAAATTTGGTCACAATGAGTACAATAAGTTACACATATAGACACAAATTAAAACAACAAGTCTTGAACTTCATCTTGGTCTTCTCTTGATATCATCTAAAATAAACTTGAAAGCACAAGAATATCCAAGAGACAACACATATGGCAATATACAATCTTAGGCAAGAAAATAAAAACATTTAAGTACAAATGGATCATGTATGCTCCCCCTTAATACATACTATCCAAGCATTCTTAGCCAAGATTCAACAAAAAAAAATATATTAATATTACATGCCATAAAGTTCAAACTTGATATCAAATATAATAAGATAAAAAAAAAAAAAATGAGACTAAGCATGCTAGATATCTCCCACATCTCTCATATTTCTCCCCCTTTTTGACATGATATGAAGCCAAAGGGAAAGAGTAAGAAAATATACCTCAAGGAACTCTCTAGCCACTTGTGCCACCAAGGAAAGTAGTGCGGTTTAATGATCTCACATAGTGCTTTGTTGTAGTTGCTTTTCCTTCCAATTCTTTGATCCTCTCATCTTGTACAACAATCTTAGCACTAAGATCTTCAATCTTCCTTTGTGACGCCTCAATCAATCTTCGTGACTCTTCAACCTCATTCTTCAATTGCATAGCCCAACTTGGAAGAGTAGGTGAGAAAGGAACATGGCTAGAATCAAGAGATTCACCAAATAGCCTAAAAGTATCACAAGACTTTCCTTTTTCCTTGTATGACATGCTTGTCACACGTTTCTCACTTAACTTTTCCAAGGGAGGAAGTATCACATCATCATCAAAGGTCTTCAACCCTTTAGCTAAGCACAATTGAGTAATAAATCCCGGAAATGCTAATTTCTTATCCAATCGACTTGTGCAAGCCGCAATCTCAATTTGTTCCACAAGCAATTCACCAAGATTTATAGGTTTGTTAGTAACCAAGGCATACACAATCTTGATTTTATCTCTATTAAGCTCAAAAGCATTAGTAGAAACAACAAGATTGGAGCAAATGAATAAATGCCAAAAAGCACTCACTTTGGTTAGCTCGCCTTGTTTAATAAAAGCACGTTTCCCCCACATAAAATTAACATCATCACAAAGAGTTTTACCCATTAAATCAAGGTTTTCCAAGACATCAACATCAAGGAAATCTGACTCAATATCATCGGGTAAGCCTAGAAATTCATTCAACTTCCTAGCACAAACTCTAAAAACAACTTTTCTCATGTTCATAACGGCACTAGTCACAGTAGAACATTCTTTGTAAACATGATAAAATTCTCTAACCATGGTCTCATTAGAAACTCCTAACATGTCAATCCAAAAACCCCAATTTCTATCCATAAGCACCTTATAAACATAAGAATCACCACAAGAGTTCAAATCTATACCTCTTTCTTGAATGATCTTCTTGCAACCAAATATTCCCAAATCCTTCACATTGTTGACTTTGGAAACCTTGGAAGAAAGTGAAGGTTTAGACTTGTCAATGGGAATAGAAGAAACGTTACCACCAACCTTCTTTGCCTTACCCACGATCTTGTAACACAAAAACACTAAAAACAAAAAGTGAGAGGAAACATAGAAACAAATTAGTAACCAATAAACATATACAAAGGCAAAAACATTATATTCAACAAATTGACGCGCCCCGGAACGGTCTATAATAAAGTATCCCCAGCGGCGCCAATAACTTGATCAGCGCACGTGGGACACACGATAGTTCTATAAACTATCGTAAAATAAATGGGGCGCGTTTGTTTTTCCGCAAGCGCACGGATCGTTACGATCGCATAGCGGCAAGCACGGTTCGTTCCACAGGGAAACTGTGAGGTACCTTTTATCGGTTTTAGTCTTATATATTATATATACTATATACACTAATTACAACATATTTACATGCATGAAAAGTAAATGGTGAGGATGGCAAGAAAGCAATTAAACTAGGAGGATGGCAAGAAAGCAATTAAAACTAACTAATAACTAAATTAAACTAAGATGGCAATCTAATTAAATTACACTACAACTAAGGATTGTCATCTCCTTAGTAACTAATTAATCTATCAACTAAACTATAACTACAATTATCTAAATTAAATTAACTAAACTAACTAATTAAACTAATTACCATCTATTGCAATGATCTTGCAAAAGTGGTAATGAGACTTGGGATGTTGGGATATTGGTGTACAAGTGCAATTATCCAATTAATTAGTTGATTTCTATTAACCTAGGATAGTCTAACACACTTAATAAAGACACATGCATTAATAATCATTCATGCATGATCTAAATTGTATTACATGCTTATGAATTAGTTAATTCAAACAACACATATATGAATTAAAGCTCAAGATAGAAAATCAACTCATATCATAGATAATATACAAAGTACACCAAAACCCAACATCAATATTAGTTACATAATATAACTAAGGTGGTGTGGTGGTGAGAATTTACATTACACTAAGCTAAACTAAGCTAATAGGATGCCTTTTGGATATTTGGGAGGTAGTGTTTTAGGTTAGGGGAGGAAATATATATATAGGGAACTGTTTTGGGGAGGTTTTGGACGGAAATATCTTCAAGTCCTTGGCCGGCGGGCTTGGAATCCCTGGCCGGCGGGCTTGTGCCCGCCGTCGAAGCTCGCCGTGAAGAAAATGAAGTCGGCGGCGAGTTCTGACCTTCTAGACCGCGGGTTCTTTCCCGCTGCATGTACCCACCAAGATTTGGCGAGCTTGGATGTGTTGGAACGCGGGAGAATGGTCGCCGAACCAAGCTTGAAGGCTTGAACATCCATGGAGGTTTGGAGGATTTGTTGAAGTTGAAAACCTTTGCATGGGAGGCTAAAAGTGGGTGCAACGTGACCACCGTGGAGTGGGCTTTCCGATCTGGGCAGAGAACCACCAGAAAAGTGGCCGGAAAACTGTCGAAAATGGTCACCGAAGATGCGGGGTCGGTACCGGTTCGGGTCAGGTCTGAACGGGGTCGGGCTGACCCAGTTTGCTGAAGAAGACAACCTGACGTCAGCATGACGTCAGGCGTGACGTATGCAGCGCCAAAACAACACCGTTCCAGGGGTGACGTGGCGCTGACTCTGTGCTTTACGTGGCAAATTGCAATCTGCAACCCTGATCTTTCCCTTATTCACAGAATCTTCAATAAAGTCCCGAATATTGAACTTTTGCCTCTGAATTGTCCAAAATTACATAATTGCCCCTGAACTTCCCTAATCACCTGAAACACTTATTTATCCGTTAAATACCCGGTATTACCCGAGAAACAAGCACAAAAAGATAGGAAAAGGGTGCGCTAAATGTGAACATTTGGAGCGCGATCACAAATCATCATGCATATAAGAATTTATCATAGCATCTCCACGATTTATCAAAAATAAGAATAATGCCAACAAACAACAACCTTGAAGAACATGTGAACATGTCATAAAAGAGAACAAAAATTTATCATATTATGCTCCCACTTGACAAGTGCCTAATCTAAAATCGAGATAGACAAATGTTCACAAAAATCACCACACATTCACATCACAAGCAAGTTTAATAGATTTGCAAATAAGCTTCACATATCTAAGAGAGTTACACCAAGATTTTCAATCACTCTCATATGTCTTCAAAAATTGCTAAAGTATCAAAATACTAAATAAGCAAAAGTGAGTGTGTGAAGATTTTGCTTCAAGTTTATGAAAAGAAGTAGTTTGATAATCAAACATACAAATATTCTCAACATCTATTCATCTTAGGCCTTTCCATAAAAAGGTCAAACTGGTTATCATCTGAAATTTTGCTTATAAAGAGAATAGATTTCAACATGTGAGCATGTGTGTGCATGTGGCTCATCAACCCATTTCTATTTGTCAACCCGAGCTCATTTGATTATTCAACTATACTTCATAAGCCCTTTTTTTTATTTTTTATTTTATTTAGGCTTGAATCAAAGATTTTTTTTTTTTTTAAGATTCAATTCAACACTTCTTTGATTTTTCTAACAAAAACATATACTCCTCATGGCGGCTTTCACTCATCACAATGGCGTAGCCCTTTCCTACATTAGGCAGCTGCACAACCAAGGTGTGTAGCCCTTTCCATGAGGGTGCTCGTTGAGTTCTATGTTGCCGAAGCAAATGGATACCAATCATTGGTCATTTTTAAATGTACTAGTCCTTAGGACTTCAAGGTGTATCCAAAGCTTACATCAATCAAAACTCAACATACTTAACAAGACATACAAGAGAAGCAAAGTGCATTTTTGAAACCAAAATTTAAGGCTTAAAACCACATGATAAAGAAGCAAGTAAAGAGACTTACTTAAGATCTCTACTTCTCAAGTGAGTAACTATCAAAGAATATGAAGCTCATATTTATTCAAAAATTAGCCACTCAACAATCATACAAATAATAACACACATCATGAATAAGATCAATGTGAACACTTATCACCAAAAGATCTTAAACTAGCAAATGTCAAAGAGGACCGTATAAACACTATACTAGTTCTCAATTATGACATGCTTCATGAATGTGGTACAAACAATGAGTTGATAGATGAAAAATCAAGTAAGCAAGCAATATGATATAGAGATACCTTCGCAAGCTATTTTCATCAAAGCAAGGTCTTCACCCTTTTTATGAGTCCTCTTGGCTTGTAAGTCCTCATGACTACAAGTTATAGGTGTGTTGATTCCAAGAGACTAAAGACAATGCAATACAACTCAAATAACAAAAAAATGACTTTCTCTAAAAGTCTTAACATAATTGTCACCATATAGATTCCAAAAAAAAAAAACTTCTCAAAAGTTAATCAACAAATTTTGACTATCATAACAAACAATGTGAGATAGCTAAGTTCATGTCAAGTTGTAGAGATACAAAGCAAACAAGCTAAGTTTCCTAACAACAAAACACTAGTCTTAAAGCTAACTCACATGTGCAACTTACACTAATGGTAAGAGCACTCACCCTTGACAAATTTAGTCTTGGGTGAACTTACACAAACATTATCAAGATTCTCTTTGACCACAATGTTGAACCTAGAGTAAAGTTCTTCCACAACTTGATTCACAATAATATCATTAAAACTCTTCTTCTCAACATTGTCAACAACACATGCATTGTCAAATTTTGAAGGATATGCATTCTTCACCTTCCGGACATTCTTAACATGCTTTGAGATGTTATCATGCTTTCCATATTCAAAAGCTTTAGCATGCATAAAATGAGGTACAATCTCTTTATTCCTAGATGCATTTTCTAAGTTGCAATATTCAATGAATTTGTAGCACCTGGGTTTGATATGACCTATAATATTGCAAAAATGACATATGGGAACAAAAGGAGAGATTTTACCTTCCGGAGTTGGAGAAGCACAAATGGGAGTTTCAAGGGGTACCTTATTCTTCAACTTGTTCTTCTTCTTGGAACGTCTCTTCTTAGGAGCTTTCTCTTCAACAATGACTTCGCTTGTAGGAAGTGATGCTTCTATGAGCTTCTCCTCAACTACCGCGTCACTTGAGCTTCCTAAGGACAAATTAGAGATGATCTTATCCTTTTCAAGCACAATACCTTCAACTTCACAAAGCTTTTTGGCAAGAACATTCTTTTCACCCAAGAGCCTACGAGTTATAGCAACAAACTTATCCACTTGTATCTTGATCAAGTCATCCTTCTCATCAACCTCTCTTAAGGCTATCTTCAACTTCTCCTCAAGAAACTTCACCTTAGCCAAAAGATCAATGTAGGTTGGATTATCATTTAAACACTCTTGATGACTTGGATCAATCTTCTTATCCAACGAATCTTGATTTACATCCTCTAGAGTAGAGTGAGAAGCCATGAATGCAACAAAGTTGCTCACTAGCTCTTCTTCACTAGAAGACTCATCACTTGAGCTCTCCTCATCACTAAAGTCATCATCTTCACTCCATGTAGCCGCCATAGCTTTTCTCTTCTTGTCCTTCTTAGAATCACCACTAGGACACTCCGAAGCATAATGTATAAGCTTCTTACACTTGAAGCATTGAACCTTGCTATTGCTTTTAGCATGGCCACTCGTCTCATGAGGTGGAGTAAAGGACTTCTTGACTTCCTTGTCCCTTGAGTACTTGCCACTTAGCTTGGCACCTTTCCTCATGAACTTCCTAAACTTCTTAACCAATAAAGCCATGTCCTCATCATCATCGCTATTACTAGCTTCCTTGACAACCTTGAGAGCTAAACCCTTGTTCTTAGCCTTCGGTTTCATGCACGCCTCAAAAGTTTGAAGAGATCCTAGCAACTCATCTAAGCTCATGACATTAATGTCTTTGCTCTCTTCAATGGCGGTAACCTTGGCTTTAAACCTCTTTGGAAGAGATCTAAGAATCTTCCAATTTAGCCTCTCACCGGAGATAGAAGTATCAAGAGCTTGGCATTGGTTGGTGATGTCTAGTAGCTTGTCTTGGAAGTCGACAAACTTGTCTTCCTCACCCATTTGCAAAACCTCAAATTGGGAAGTGAGCAATTGAAGACGAGACTTCTTTACCGCTTTAGTCCCCTCATTGGTGACTTGGAGAGCTTCCCATGCCTCCTTTGCGGTTTTTAGGTTTTGAATGTAGGAAAATTGCCTACTATCAACACCTCCGAAAATAGCATTCACTGCCCGATGATGCCATTTTGCTAACTCAAACTCATTAGTAGACCACTCACTCCTAGGCTTGGAAACGGTCACTCCATTCTCAATCTTGTTGGGAGCAAGGTAACCTTCTTCAATGGTCATCCAAGCTCTCTCATCAATAGAGCGAATGTAAGCCTTGTTGGGAGCAAGTAACATCTCTATGTTGCCACTTCCCATGTGGCGACAGTAAGTGGCGACAATTTAGTTCCTTCTGTGTCGCCATATGTAGAAGTGGCGACATCATGTGGCGGTGAGACCTGATTGATTTGCCTTGAAGTTGGCAAAACAGGGCATTGTCACCACAAGTGGTGACGCTTGTGGCGACAATGCCCTGTTTTGCCAACTTGTGCACCTTTTTGAACCAAACTTCACATCTTCTTCACAAAAGCCCTTGATAACTAAATAAAGCTGAAATACTCATTTTAACACTATTAAATACGGGGACATGCTCGAGAATCAAGCATAAAGAGACGGGAATGAGGTACAAAATCATACTAAATTTGGCTTGATCAAATACCCCCAAACCCATCTTTTGCTAGTCCTCGAGCAAAATAATCAACATCAACCCCCAAAGGCAAGCATTAAGACATTTCAAAGGTTTTCAATAAGGCCCTAACTCATCCTAGTAAGGATCTACTATCCAATGATTTAACATGTGAAACCAAAATGAAGAGATTAACACAATGATGCATAAGTGAGGACTTATACATGTAAGAAAATGTTAAGTAAAGATCAAGAGTATGCCACTCTAGATATGATTGTACGCAATGCGACCTTACGTTCAAAATGCCACAGCTTCAAAGCAAAGGTGCTATTTGGTTTAGAATGTAATTCGCTTTGATATCTAATCCTCACTGAAATCTCTCTTTTCTTCTCATTGATTCCTAGGTTTCGCTCAAAATACATATACAATATGAATTCATGTCATGGATATCTAATTGATTGCATATGATAACATTTAAAACACAATTTCTGAAAAGTGAGTCTCATGAATGGAATTGCAAGCCATGAATTAGAAAGAACATGCATTAACTAATTTTACAAAGTGGACACTCCTAAAGATCCTGGATCTGGCTACTGAGCTTTCATTATTTGAAGTTTTGGATAGCACGGTTGTCTCCTTGCATTCTTCCTTCTAGGGCCGGGTACCCCGTGGGTTTCTCCTAGTCTCGGTACTGCCACCTGCGTCGGGTTGTGAAGCCCTCTTTTCTGCTGCTAGTCTAGCTGTTGGTCTAGCTGCTGGTTGGATCCTTCTAGGAGGGATGTCAAATACTGACTTCACCTGTCAGGGTCTGAAATCTCCAGGATGATCTGGTACTGGCAATGTCAACTCGAGTATCTCAAAGACCGGTACCCGGGTACTCGATCCGACTTCTTCTACGAGCCTGGGTGCTTCGAAGGGTATTCCTTGGGCAATCATCCGGAGGCGAATGCTTTCCACATAGGCAGTAGTGTGCTGCTCCATAGTATCCCGATTTACCTCATAGCCCACTTTGGGGCGCATAGCCCACTTTGGGCCGAGGAATCGGCACCGGGATCTGGCTTCTCGTTCCCCTCCTCTTCCCTTGGTTTCTCTGAGTGGAAGCAAGGGAATAGGGCCTTGAGGGGTTGGGATTCCCCTGAGAGGATCAGAGCCTCATCTTTTGAGTCTTTTGGGTTGAGCTAGGTAGCTTTATAAAAAGATGGGAGTATTTCCCATAGACGGCGCCAAAAGTGTTAACCGAATATTGTCACTTGGGGTGATTTTTCCAATTAACAATTATAGTGACTAGAATCGAGGTAGATCATAGTCAAAGAGATATCAAGTAGTTCGATTCCTTTAGCTTTCAGTGATAAAACCAGTAAAAACAACGATAATGGTGAGTGAAAAAATAATGTAACCATAAGATCACATACAACTTCTTTATTGATCGTAAACTTATGACGAAAATATAGAGAAGATATTCATATGGCTTTGGTGATGGGGGTAAAGGTTCAGTTGGCGATGGAGCTCTCGTGCATGTCGATAAGTGGAAAATATCAAGTAGGATTTAGAACTCCGAATTACGGTCCTTTTCTGTGTGATAACATGATGTATATATATGTCTCAATGCTTGCCCTGCATTCCTCTGAATTCGGTCTAGTGACCTAGAGTTTTTTGGGGCGTCTTGTGGCGATTGGCGAGAAGATCGTCTCTTCCCTTCTAGGAATCGAGCGATCCCTTATTTGGCGGAATTCTGGTGGAGTTGACTTGTATTTCAAATAGGACTCTTGAGTGGCGGGAAAGAATCAACTTCCTTGTTATTAAAACGCTGTCATTATACTGTCTTTCTATGTAGTTTCATCTTCAGCGTACCTGATCTTACCTTAATACTTGGTCATTTGCTAGCCTGATACTTTTTGCTTGGTGGGCTGGCTCTAGGCAGGATCGGGGTACTTTGGCGTCCTTCCCTCTTCACGAATATTACACCTAGTATAAGTGTACTGGGGTATTGGGATACCGGGATTCCAGACGGTAGCGGGGTACTAGGACCCTGCAATAGTGGAGTCCCTGGAACCTGGCTTCTTCGTTTCCCGGTACCTTTTGAGTCTAGGAACCCTTGATCCTGATTTGGACTGGTAGGAGGTTGTACCCGACCAATTTGTAAAGGCGGGGTACCGGGATGCTCTTCTACAGTGTCTTTCTACCTCGGTCATTCCCTAATGCTGATGGAAAATTCTTCTTTGAACCCCTGCCATTTTGGGCGGTTAACAACAGTGCATACCATGTCAACTCCACCATCATTTGAAGAGTTATATGGTATGCTTCTAAATCTTGAAAATCAACTAGAAGTATATCACATTCCATCCTCAACTCAATCTATAACACTCATTTTACAACAAGTAACCGTGTTGCTAATCGAGGAAATGGTCATGACAATGGCCGCAGTTGTGGTAATTCCCATGGACGTGGAAATTGCCGTAGGAACTCTCATGGTTATAATCAATCTCCTAAAATTTCTTAGGATTCTCTTATAAAATACCAAAATTGTAACAAACTAGGGCACGGTGCTCTTACTTGCCATCATCGAGAAAATTATTCTTATCAACCGGATGATGTGCCAATAGCCTTTTCAACAATGAATATGCATTCATCTTATGATCCAACTTGGTTTCCTAATACATGAGCAACTCATCACATGACTGCGAATGATTCGACCTTTATAAATCGTCAAGATTATCATGGACCAGATCAAGTTACAGTAGAAAGTGGTAAAACTCTACCAATCTCAAGTACCGATAATATGTCATTATCAATTTCGTCGTCTAATTTTGATTTGAAAAACATTTTACATGTGCCAGAAATCACAACTAATTTATTTTCTATTTATCGATTTTTTGATAATAATTGTACATATGTTTTTAACTCTAATGGTTTTTCCTTAAGGATAGTCACACCTGGAGAACCCTCCATCATAGTCCAAGTAAGAACTATCTGTATCCAGTTGAAGCACAACATGATCAACCTTTTTCTTCATTCATCTTCTTAGGAATGGTTAAAAGAACACTACTTTTTCTAACTGGCATAAAAGGCTTGGACATCCATGTCCTCAGAGTCTTACCTATTTAGTTAAAAATAACAGCCTCAAGACTGTTGGAAATACAGTTGTTTCAAATTGTTTAAGTTGTTCTATCCATAAAAGTTGTCGCTTGAAATTTAATCAATCTAATTCTTTTTCTACTGCACCTTTACAACTTATTCACTCTGATTTATGGGTTCCTGCAACTGAATTATCATGTGGTGGTTTTCATTATTATCTTATTTTTATTGATGATTTTTCAAAATACACGTAGATTTTTCCACTCGTTCGTAAATCAGAAACATTTACTTACTTTTGTCAGTTCAAATTAGCCATGGAAAATCAATTTGGCATAAAAATAAAATGTTTTCAGTCTAAATGTCGCTTGGAATATGATAATATGCAATTTTTTGATTTTTTTTCTCTAAACCTGGCATACATTGTCAGTTTACTTGTCCTTATAATGCCCCTCAGCAAAATGGGGTGGATGAACATAAAAATTGACATATAGTCGAAACAGGGTTGTCTCTCCTCTATCAAGCATTTCTCCCACATTGTTTTTAGATGGAGGCTTTTTCAACTGCAGTTTATTTCATAAATCAACTTCCATCTCCTACATTGAATTTTAAGTAACCTTTTGAATTATTATTTAATCATGCTCCTGATTATTTCACTTCATGTACTTTTGGTTGCCAGTATTTTCCTTTTTTAGATGCTACTAAAGCAGATAAGTTCTTTCCAAAATCTACGCAATGTGTTTTATTGGAGTATGGAACAAATCACAAAGGGTATCATTGTCTTGACAACAAAACTAGTCGAATTTACATGTCTCGACATGTAAGGTTCAGTGAAGACATTTTCCCTTTTGCCAATATGTTATCAACAAGGCCTCTCAAATCATCAAATTCGGACACGTCTTGAATCAAACCAGTTAAACCTAATCATACTAGTTCCCTTAGTAGTCTCCTACATCCTAATTTTACTCTACCAAGAAAGCAAATACTACACCACAAATTGTACCCCAACCCATTACTATAAAACCAAAAGCATCTCCCCAAATAAATCAAAATCATACAGTACCTATAGTACCTATTTGTACACAATCATCACCAAATCCTATTGTCATTAATACCTCCAACCAGCCACTTGATAATTCTGCTCCACCACAACCAATAGTTCCTTTAACCAATACACAGATGGTCCACCCAATGATGACTCGTTCTCGTGATGTTACACGTAAACCTTTAGTTCCATACACTGGTCTGTCCACTCAACATCCTTTACCAACATGTCTTCACACAGTTATTCAGAATCTTGATGTTGAGCCCACTTGTTATACCGAAGCCTCTAAATTTCCACATTGGCAAGCGGCGATGCTTGATGAATTCAATGCTTTACTTAAGCAACATTCCTGGTCTCTTGTTCTAGCATCTGAAGCTGCAATTTTAGTGGGTTGTAAATGGGTTTTCAAAGTCAAAAAGAAAGCGAACGGTACCATTGAAAGATACAAAGCCCGTCTTATAGCCGAAGGATACAACCAAAAATACGGTATTGAATATGATGAAACATTCAGCTCGGTTATCAAACCGCCCACCATCCGATTGGTTTTGTCTCTTACATTAAACCAAGGTTGGAGCATTCATCAACTTGATGTCAAAAATGCCTTCTTACATGGTGTTTTGAATGAAGTTGTATATATGAAACAACCATCAGGTTTCACCGATCGTAATTTTCCTTATCATGATTGTCTTATACATAAATCCATTTATGGTCCTCGCCAAGCACCTCACACTTGGTTTAATGGATTTAGTGAAGCTCTCTTCGAGATTGGCTTCACACGTAGTCGAACAGGTACTTAAATGTTTTTCTTCATCATGGTTCTCAAGGGCTTACTATATTTCTACCATATGTAGATGATATTATTCTCACAGGGGCAAGCTCTACTTTTATATCTTTTATAATCTCACATATGCATAAGAAATTTGAAGTTAAAGCTTAATCAAACTAAATATGCTCTTGATTTATTGAAGAAAACTAACTTTTTGCTTGCCAATTCATGTTCCTCTCCTATAGCTGCAAGTACCAAATTATCTCAAGACGATTCAGCTCCATTGTTTGATGTTACTACTTATCACAACATTGTTAGTGCTTTACAATACCTCACCATGACGAGACCAGACCTTACCTATACGATGAATTTGAATATTGATCGGACCAAAATTGGTATGATTTTTGCCCTCATTTCCTTCTCCTTTTGCTTGATTCTTGGGCATTATCCCGTGATTTAATGGTTTAAATTAAGTATTTTCAGGTATTTATTAAGTTCAAGGGCATTGAGGTAATTTTGGAAAAATAGGGGCAAAAGTGTAAAATTCTAAAGAAGGTTTGGATTTTATGCAATATTGGAAGAGTACAGAGGGCTATCCGTAATTTGCCAAGCAAAGCAGCCAAAGTCGCCACGTCACCTGATGCGGTGCGTTTAGGGTGGTGGCTGATAGTGGGCTGTTAATTGCACCCCAAACCACTTCTTAACGCACCCCAACCTAGAACATAGGCCCAACGCACATGCAGCCCACGTTGCCTAACTAATCAAAATGGTGCATTTTGAGGCAAGCTTGGGACTCTAAACGTAACCCAGCCTACTTCTAAATGCACCCCAAAGGTGACACAAAGGACGCAGCTGACTGCACCCCGTCTACTTGCTAAATGCACCCCCTTTCTTTACCTGTTCACCTTCTTCTTCCTCGTGAGCTAACAGCAATGGATGCTTGTTAACCCTAGCCCCGCCGCCTTCATTCAACGTTGAATCTCGACCTACCGTCGATCGAAACCGACCCCACATTAACTGCCACGACACCGGTTGCCCAGTCACACACTTTTCGGTGCCCCAATTTATCGAAATAACGGCCACCAAGTCACACCTCCTTCGCCTAAATGTTGCCACTTGTCGCCTCTTTTGTCACCATTTGGTTATTCGTTGTCGCCATGGCGACAGGGGGTTGATTTCCACACCTGATGATGTCGCCATTTGGGTCGCCACCTTCATCGCCATTGATCATGTAGCGAACTCCTTGCTGTGCAAATCTAATTGGTTTAGTTTTTTGGAGCAAAGTACCCAGTTTCAAAAGATTGGATTTCAATGATTTAAATGTTTTTCAAAACTGACCTTTGTTTGGTCTTGTGACCATAACTTTTTATACAAAGCCTAAAAAAGCTTTTTGAAAAATTCTTGTAAGGTTCCCATTTGTTGATTGGCTCATTTCGTGGACAAACCACTTGTTGGGGATTCTTTGTAAGGGTAGCTTAGGTGTTGTTGTTATTGCTCAAGCCCTTTGAAGACCTCATTGTTGATAAGCACCGAAGGTAAAATTCTATGTGCTTACTTGTCTTGAAAAGATAGTTGCACACACTCACAACTCATGCATATGTTTATTCCTTGTATGTTGTGTTTCTTATTGTTGTGCATTAATGTTCATTAACATCTCTTCTTGCTTGTTATTTTGATTTCATCTTGTGATTATAATGTCATAGCATTTTAGGTCTTTAGGATGCATCTTACTTTACTTTTTTACCCCTTGCATGCTTTCTTGTGGGGTTCAAAGGAATGGGCTGTGCGCTGGTCGTCAGGCGCCACACCAGCGCAGATCGCCTAGTGGTCTATCGCTGGTCGTGCGCTGGTCCACCAGCGCAAGCCCACCAGCGCAGATCACCCAGTGGTCTGTCGCTGGTCGTGCGCTGGTCCACACCAGTGCAAGCCCACCAGCGCAAATCGCCCAGTGGTGTGCTGCTGGTCGTGCGCCTGTCTGAGCGCTGGTCATCAAGCGCCTGTGCAAATTTTTGTATGTGCGCTGGTCGTGCGCCTGTCGTCCAGCGCAGGCTCACCAGCGAACAGAGCAATTTCTGGTGCGTTTTTCAAAACGACCTCACTTCACTTATGACCCTTATATATATGCCACTTTGACTTTAGGTCAATTAAGAGAGTTCATATTCATGCTTCATACTTAGAATATTTTTCAAGACAAGAAAAATACACAAAGAACTCATTTTTAATCACTCAAACACTTTTTCATGATCATCAATCATCATCTAGCATCATCTTTGATCATCTAGATGTCATCTAGCATGGATTCTTCATCATACTTTGCTTGGTAAGCTTTTCACTAATATCTTACATATTTTGTGTTTCTCTTAACTAGCAATCTCAATTAATTACTTGTATGTTATTTTATATACTTTGAATACAAGTTTGAGATTAGTGTGATGTATGTTTGAGAAGTTGTATTGTGCTAGCAAATTAGGTTTTGTGCTTAATCTTGATTAGCTAAACTAATTGACATGTCATTTAGTTTTTAATATCTAGGATTGTTCTAATTGCATATTAATCATCTTAGATAAGCATATAGGGTTTCCCTTGCTCTATGTTGCATTTGGATATTCATATATTCACTTAGGGTGTTATTCTCTTCATAGAGAAAGTAAGTCTTGTGTGTAGCATCCGGGTTTAGGTTGCTTAGATCGCAAGCAAATTGGATTAGGTTCACTCATACCGGGATTAGTTAGGTGTGTCATTACTTTCGGGATTAGGTTGTAATCGTTTTACACATTTAGTGGATTCGAGGTTCGAGTGTGGCTTACTTACTAGCCCGTGGTTTTTCCCGTGAGGGTTTCCACGTAAAAATCAAGTCTTATTTAATTTCCGCATTTTATACTTGATTTGTTGCTTTATCTATTTAGGGGTAATTTCGTAATTTTGACTTAATACGAAAAATTGGGTAATAAGCTTAAAATCTATTCACCCCCCCCTCTAGATAGTTTTATACACACTGTGCTATAATTTGTTTCAATTATGTACGAACTTGACGCCCATACCTTTCCAATGGTATATTATTCATAATATTTATGATCGTTTGGATTGATTTTGAAATCTTAAAAGTAACCACCAAAATAGGGTAACTTTGTTGTTGTCCGTTTCTGACCTTTGGTCACTCTATTAACCATAATATTTTCTACAGACATCGAAATGTCATTCCATAATAGAAAGCAGACATCCATACCTTTCCAACGATATATCACACGAAAGGTTTCGATGTCGTTTGGTCATGTTTTGAGGCGCTTGAAGCTGAAGCTGATGCAATGTTGCGCCCAAACCGCTGTTCACTCGCCCTACGTATAGCGGGCACCTAATTAGTTTTCAAAACCACTGGTAACTCACCCAAAATCTGCCGTACATACAGTGGTTTGCAGGGAAATTTTTTGTAAAATTTCCAAAACGACATAGCTTCAACTGGATATCATATATATATATGCCTTTTTGTCCTTAGGTCGAAAAAATGAGTTTAAAATCATATTTTTAATTTAGAGTATTTTCCAAGAGAGAGAATCATCCAAGAACTCATCTTTGATTACACAAACTCAATTCCATGTGCATCAAACATCATTTGAACATCATCTGGGATCATCGAGGATGTATCTATGCATGGATCTTCTTCAACACACATGTTATGGTAAGTTGAACACTAATTTCATCTAATCTTAGTGTTTTTACTTAGCAATTTATCTCATTTATAACTTGTATGCTTTTAGATTGATCTCTGCTTACAAGATTGAGATTATATGTTGATTGATTAAGTTGTTTTGTGATAGCTAGGTTTTCATGTTTATTTAACAATTAGCTAATTTATCTCATTAAAATGATTGAGATTGGTTGTGATAGCTATTGTATCTAGGATTGGTTATCCTTCACACAGCTATGCTTTATGCCATGTCATATAGCAAACTTTGATATCTAGGATTGATTTTATTGTCATCATTTAATCCTAGATAAGTATTTAGTGTAACCTAGCATTAATTGCATGTTGGATATCATTGCATATTCACATAAGTGTTTATTGATCTCTTCAGTGAGAAGTAAGTCTTGTGTGACTAAGGTGACTTAGTGCCCAAGCAATTGGTCAAGTGCCACTGTAAAAGGCCTACAGGTAGATTAGGGGGTGCTCATGCCAAGAGTTGTGTATCAGGGGATATCACTAGGGATTGAACCAAGAGTGGTGAGTGGTAGTGTCCATAGCCTGAGGTTATCTAGGGTGAGAGTCCGAGAATCACTTGAGGGTGTAACCGTCTTTTCATATTGTGGTTTTCGATGACCGTGTGTGGCGCACATAACAGCCTGTGGTTTTTCCTTGTTGAAGGTTTCCACGTAAAAATCAAGTGTTCTTTAATTTCCGCATTTTATACTTGATTTTGTTGTTTGGTGAATTTAGGTTATATTTGTAATATTGACTAATCCGAAAAATTTGATAATAACGGATTAGCAACCCATTCACCCCCCCTAGGCTGTATTATTATACACGCACGTATAATATTTGTTTCAATGCAATTTGTGATGTTTAAATATGTAGTATTTTGTCTGGAAAAAAAAATGAGAAAACGCAAAGAAGTTTGGGAGAAGTAGAGTTTGGGATTTTGAAATATGCAGTGCTTGAAATGGACTTTGGTGTTGTGGGTGGAGCCAAACACAATATCATCAACATATATTTGAGCTATGAAAAGCTCATCATTGTTTTTCTTGATGAATAAAGTCTTGTCAGCACTACCTCTTGTGTAGTCATTGTCAACAAGAAATTGAGTAAGGCGCTCATACCAAGCCTTCAGTGCTTGTTTCAGCCCATATAAAGCCTTCTTGAGACGATAGACATGGTTGGGGTGGTGTGCATTCATAAACCCCCTGGGTTGCTCAACAAACACTTCCTCTTACAAGAAGCCATTGAGGAAGGCACTCTTCACATCCATTTGGTGCAATTTGAACTTGTGCACACAAGATATGGACAAGATAAACCTAGTAGACTCTAGATGGGCAACGAGAGCAAAAGTCTCCTCAAAGTCAATACCTTCAATTTGGGAGTACCCATGTGCAACAAGCCTTGCCTTGTTACGCACTATGCTGCCATCTTTATCGGATTTATTCCTATACACCCATTTGGTGCCTATGACATTTGTGCTTTTAGCCCTAGGAACTAGAGTCCAAACCTCATTCCTTTTGAATTGGTTTAGCTCTTCTTGCATGGCAAGAACCCAATATTCATCTTTTAATGCTTCATCAACCTTTTTGGGTTCCATTTGAGAGGTGTAGCAAGTATAACTAATAAGATTAGCTATTTGACACCTAGTCCTAACACCTTCATTGGCTTCTTCAATGATGTCATTTTTATCATGGAGTTTTCTAACCCATGGAGTGGGTTCATTAGAGTCCAAGAGAGGAACTCTATCAAGAGGTTATGTCTCCTCTTCATTAAGGTTAGACCTCCCATCAATAGGAGTCCCCACAACCTTCTCCAAGGGAGAATCATTAACTACAACAACCTCCTCCTCATGGTTACTAGTCTTAAGCCTATTATCATCAATGACAATATTTGATGATTCCATGACACTTCGAGTTTTCAAGTTGAAAGCTCTATAGGCTCTACTATTGAAGACATAGCCAATGAAGATACCCTCATCACTCTTAGCATCAAACTTGCCAAGTTGATCACAGTCATTTAAAATGTAGCATTTACTTCCAAAGGAGTGGAAGTAGCTAACATTTGGCTTTCTACCTCTCCACAACTCATAGGAGGTTTTACCTAGTACCGGGCCTTAGGAAGACTCTATTTCCTATATAGCAAGTAGTGTTGCCGGCTTCGGCCCATAAGTTCCTAGGGACATTGTTGCTAAGCAACATGACACGGGCCATCTCTTTAAGGACCCTATTTTTCCTCTCAACAACTTCATTTTGTTGAGGTGTCCTAAGAGCCGAAAACTTATGGGAAATGCCTAAGTTATTGCAATAGCTTTTAAAGTAGGCATTCTCAAACTCTTTCCCATGGTCACTTCTAGTCCGTTTAATGCTTTTAATGTTAGAGTCGTTTCCATTTTGAATTTTAGTGTAAAGCATTTTAAACTTGTTAAAAGTTTCAGATTTTTCTTTAAGGAAATATGTCCATGTGTACCTAGACAAATCATCTACACAAATAAAAATGTATCTCTTTCCACCTAAACTCTCGGTTTGTATGGGACCCATAAGATCCATGTGGAGAAGCTCTAGAGGCTCCTTGGTGGAGATATACTTGCCGTTCTTATGCATGCTGTTGGTTTGTTTCCCTTGTTTACAAGGTCCACAAACAGCATCGACTTTCTTCCCAAGCATGGGTAGACCATGCACAACATTGAACTTATCAAAGATCCTTAAATCCCAATAGTTCATGTGGCCAAGCCTTTCATGCCACAACTCAATTTGCTCATTCTTGGACATATTACAAGAGATGACATTAGCCTCAAGACAATAGCAATTATCACTAGATCTCATTCCTTTCAACAAGGTTTGTCTATCGGGCAATAGAATGGAGCAATCATTTTTGCTAAACAAGACGGAGAGACTTTCATCACTAAGATGAGAAATGCTTATTAGATTGGCTTTCAAGCCATCCATATATAAAACATTGGACAATGAGGGTAAGTCGGGAATAAAAATGGTTCCTTTCCCTACAACTCTTTTTTTAGATCCATCACCAAAGGTGACAAATCCTCATTCCTCCATGACAAAAGTCTCTGTTAGGATTCCCGTTGTTTTTTAATTGGCTTATTTCGTGATCAAACCTTATGTGGGGATGCTTTGTAAGGGTAGCTTAGATGTTGTTGTTATTGCTTAGGCCCTTTTGAAGACCTCACTATTGACAAGCACCAAAGGTAATACTCTAAGTGCTTACTTGTCTTGAAGAGATAGTTGCACACACTCACAACTCATGCATATGTTTAATCTTTGTATGTTGTGTTTCTTTTTGTTGTGCATCAATGCCTATTTACATCTCTTCTTGCTTGTTATTATGATTGCATCTTGTGTTTATAATATCATAGCATTTAGGCTTTTAGGATGCATCTTAGTTTACCTTTGTACCCCTTGCATGTTTGCTTGTGGGGTTCAAAGTTGTGGGCTGTGCGCTGGTCCACCTACGCCTGTCGTCTAGCGCAGCTCACCAGCACAAAACGCCCAGTGGCGTGCCGCTGGTCGTGCGCTGGTCCACACCAGCGCAAGGCCACCAGCGCTGATCGCCCAGTATGGCTCCGCTGGACTGGCGCTTATGTGAGCGCGTGTGGACAAGCGCCCAAGCAAAAATGTGCTTGTGCGCTGGTCCTACGCCTGTCGTCCAGCGCAGGTCCACCAGCGCACAGAGCAATTTTCTGGCGCGTTTTCAGAACGACCTCAGTTCACTTATGGCCTCTATATATATGCTAACTTGATTTTAGGTCACCAAGAAGAGTTCTTATTCATGCTTCATACTTAGGATATTTTTCAAGAGAAGAAAAATACACAAAGAACTCATTTTTAATTACTTAAACACATTTTCATGATCATCAATCATCATCTAGCATCATCCTTGATCATCTAGATGTCATCTTGCATGGAATCTTCATCATACTTTGCTTGGTAAGCTTTTCTCTAATATCTTACATATTTTGTGTTTCTCTTATCTAGCAATCTCAAATTAATTACTTGTATGTTATTTTATATACTTTGAATACAAGATTGAGATTAGTATGATGTATGTTTGAGATTGTAAGGATTCCCGTTGTTTTTAATTGGCTTATTTCGTGATCAAACCATAAATGGGGATTCTTTGTAAGGGTAGTTTAGATGTTGTTATTAGTGCATTAGGCCCTTTTGAAGACCTCATTATTGACAAGCACCAAAGGTAATATTTTAAGTGCTTACTTGTCTTGAAGAGATAGTTGCACACACTCACAACTCATGCATATGTTTAATCTTTGTATGTTGTGTTTCTTTTTGTTGTGCATCAATGCTTATTTACATCTCTTCTTGCTTGATTTTATGATTGCATCTTGTGTTTATAACATCATAGCATTTAGGCTTTTAGGATGCATATTGGTTGACTTTTGTTCTCCTTGCATGATTGCTTGTGGGGACAAAAATGTAGGCTGTGCGCTGGTCCACCAGCGCCGGTCGACCAGCGCCGCTCACCGGCGTAAAACGCCCAGTAGAGCGCCGCTGGTCGTGCGCTGGTGTGGACCAGCGCAGGCCACCAGCGCCAATCGCCCAGGTGTGCGCCGCTGGACTGGCGCTGGTGGCAGCACCTGTCGTCCAGCGCTCAAGCCAAAATTGGCTTGTGCGCTGGTCCTGCGCTGGTCCACCAGCGCAGGTCCACCAGCGCACAGAGCATTTTTCTGGCGAAATTTCAAAACGACCTCACTTCACTTATGGCCTCTATATATATGCTAACTTGATTTTAGGTCACTTACAAGAGTTCTTATTCATGCTTCATACTTAGGATATTTTTCAAGAGAAGAAAAATACACAAAGAACTCATTTTTAATTACTCAAACACAATTTCATGATCATCAATCATCATCTAGCATCATCATAGATCATCTAGATGTCATCTTGCATGGAATCTTCATCATACTTTGCTTGGTAAGCTTTTCACTATTATCTTACATATTTTGTGTTTAATTTATCTAGCAATCTCAATTAATTACTTGATTGTTATTTTGTATGCTTTGGATACAAAATTGAGATTAGTATGATGTATGTTTGAGAAGTTGTATTGTGCTAGCATATTAGGTTTTGTGCTTGATATTGATTAGCTTAACTAATTGACATGTCATTTAGTTTTGATATCTAGGATTGTTCTTAATTGCATATTAATCATCTTAGATAAGCATATAGGGTTTCCCTTGCTCTATGTTGCATTTTGGATATTTTCACATATTCACTTAGGGTTGTATTCTCTTCAAGAGAAGGTAAGTCTTGTGTGTAGCAATCGGGATTAGGTTGCTTAGATCACAAGCAAATTGGACTAGGTTCACTCATACCGGGATTAGGTAGGTGTGTGATTACTTCCGGGATTAGGTTGTAATCGTTTGCACATTTAGTGAATTCGAGGTTCGAGTGTGGCTTACTTACATAGCCCGTGGTTTTTCCCGTGAGGGTTTCCACGTAAAAATCAATTGTTGATTTAATTTCCGCACCATATTACACTTGTTTGTTTATATTATCTTGAGGGTAAATTCGTAATTTTGACTAACACGAAAAATTGGGTAAAAAGCGTAAAATCTATTCACCTCCCCTCTAGATAGCTTTATACACATCGTGCTATAATTAGTTTCAATTGGTATCAGAGTGGGTTCCTAGACACACATAGGTGATCCTTGCTTATTTTGGTGTGTTTTGCATTTTGTGTGATTTTTGATCATTCATACATTTGCATTCATTTCATTCATTCATAAACACTATGAGTGGAAACGGTGGAAATGGTGGTGGCCACGAAGGAGCTTCTAGCACAAAGCCTCCACTTCTTACTGGTTTGAACTATTCCCAATGGAAAGGGAAGATGGAATCTTACATATGCCAAATTCATGACCGTGCATGGATGGCGGTGGAAGACGGATATGATCTCCCTATGATGACTCCCGTGGGTGGAGGAGAAGATGTTTTGAAGCCTAAGGCGCAATGGAACGCGCAAGAGTTTGAGGCTTCAAAGTGGAATAGGAAGGCGATGCATGCCATTATGTGTGCAATGGATGAGAATCAATACAAGCTTATTCAGAATACTCAGATTGCAAAAGTGGCATGGGACATCCTTCAAGTTGCACATGAGGGAACCGAGGTGGTGAAGGAGTCTAAGCTTCAAGTCCTCCAAACTCAATTTGAGTTACTTAGGATGGGAGAGGATGAATGCTTCAATGACTTCGAAATCAAATTGATGGACATAGTAAATCAAAGCCATCAACTCGGAGACCCGTATTCGGATAGGAGAGTTAAGCAAAAAATTATGAGATCTCTCCCCGATAGGTTTGAATCAAAGGTGACGGCCATAGAAGAAAATAGTGGCTACATGGATATGAAGCCAAGTGAGGTAATTGGGCGTCTCCTTGCATATGAGTCTAGGAAGGCTCCTAGCACCACTACTCCTCCTAAGAAGTCTAAAGGAATAGCTTTGAAAGCATCTAAGGATGCAAAGGAGGCAAAGCATGAATCGGATGAAGACCTTGCCTTATTTGTGAAAAGGTTCAACAAGGTTATGGGGTTCAAGAAGAAGAAGGGATTTGGGTCAAGAGGACAAGATTTGAAGAAAAAGAGTTCCTTCAAGAAGTTTGAGCCTAGACAAGAGAGGACCGAAAGGAAAGGGGTCCGATGCTTTGAATGTGGTGGGATTGGTCACTTTGCCCCCGAATGTGCTAATCACAATGAGAGGAAGAAGGGCAAAGTGATGGCCGCCACTTGGAGTGGGAGTAGTGATGACTCCAATGAGGAAGATGAGTCTTCAAGTGAGGAAGAGCTCATGGCTAACTTCCTAGCTTTTGCCTCTTCTCACAAGAGCAAAAGTGCTAGTGAAAAGGAGGATTTGAGTCAAGAGGAAATTGACTCTAGTGAAGAAGAAAGTGACTCCTCTTCTAGTTCCAAAAAGAAGTTTGTGGAGCAAAAGGTGCTTACTAAATACCATGCCGAGTTCAATGATTTAGCACTTAAAAGCACAAGAAAGATTGAGAGGTTGAGAGAGAAAACCTTGAACTTTCGGCTCACAATGACCACTTAAGTGAACAAGTGGAAAGATTGAAGAGGAGAGAGGATAAGTTAATTGAGGAGTTAGACTTATCCAAGAGAAGTGAAGAAGGCTTGAAGAGGGAACTTGTTGAGGTTAAAGGGTCCTTGGCTAGGATAGATTCTAGCACCAAGAAGCTTGATCATTTACTTGGTGTTGGAAAGAGTCCAAGTGACAAGAGAGGTCTTGGGTATGAAGATGGCAAGAAAGTCTCAACCTCTAACAAGACAGTGTTTGTCAAGAGCTTGAAGAACGAAGAAGCTTCATTTGTGCAACCTCCTAGGAAAAAGTTAGAAATAGGACAAAGTTCTAATGCACAAGTGAAAATGGGGCCAAGAAGGAAATCTCAAACTCAACCTCCTAAGGTTCCTCAAGCCAACACTCCTCCCAAATTGGCTCACAAAGGAAAGAGACCAATCATGCAACCTCAAGCTTGGAAGCAACCAAGACCGGTTCAACAACGAAGATGGATTGAACCCACTTATCCACAAAGACATGGACGTGCTCAAAGGCGAGGTATGATTCCTTTTTTCATCCCTATTTGTCACTTTTGTGGTTGTGATGGTCATATTAGACCAAATTGCTTTCAATATATTAAAATGTGTAGAAAACAAAGCATGATTGAAAAGAGAAAGAATAGAGCCAAGATGCATGTTTCTAGGAATGAAAATATTGATTTGCATGATTCCTAGAAATAGTAGAGCACATGTACCAAAGGCCACTAAGAAAGCTAAAATTGTTGCTAAGTGGATTAGAAAGAATGAAAATGTTTGCCATGTTGCACAAATAGCCTTGAAGGCAAATTCTTCTAATTTTTGGTACTTGGATAGTGGGTGCTCTAGGCACATGACGGGAAACAAGAGTTTCTTCGAGACTCTTGTTATGGAGGAAGGTGGAAATGTCACTTTTGGTGATGGATCCAAAAGAAATGTTGTAGGGAAAGGAACCATTTCCGTTCCCGGATTACCCTCCTTATCCAATGCTTTATATGTTGATGGCTTGAAAGCCAATTTAATAAGCATTTCACATCTTAGTGATGAAGGATACTCCGTCTTGTTTTCTAAAGATTATTGCTCTATCCTTAAACCCGATGGACAAACCTTGTTGAAGGGCATGAGATCTAGCGACAATTGCTATTGTCTTGAAGCTAGTATTGTATCAAATCATGTGTCCATGGATGAGCAAATTGAGTTGTGGCATGAAAGACTTGGCCACATGAACTTTAGGGATCTACGGACCCTTGGAAAGTTCAATTGTGTGCGTGGCCTCCCTAAGCTTGGGAAGAAAGCCAATGGTATTTGTGGACCTTGCCAACAAGGAAAGCAAACTAAAAGCACGCACAAAAAGGGTAAGTATCTCACCACCAAGGAGCCTCTTGAGCTTCTCCACATGGACCTCATGGGTCTCATGCAAACCGAAAGTTTGGGTGGAAAGAGATACATTTTTGTTTGTGTTGATGATTTCTCTAGGTTCACATGGACATATTTTCTTAGAGAAAAATCCGAAACTTTTGATAAGTTTAAAATGCTTTGTAATAAAATTCAAAATGAAATGAACTCTAATATTAAAAGCATAAAACGGATTAGAAGTGATCATGGGAGAGAATTTGAGAATGCCACATTTGAAACCTTTTGTAATGGTTTAGGCATCTCCCATGAATTTTCTGCTCCTAGGACACCTCAACAAAATGGAGTTGTTGAGAGGCAAGAATAGGGTCCTCCAAGAGATGGCCCGAGTGATGTTGCTTAGCAACAATGTCCCTAGGAACCTATGGGCCGAAGCCATCAATACGGCTTGCTATATAGGAAATAGAGTGTTCCTAAGGCCCGGTACTAGAAACACCTCCTATGAGTTATGGAAAGGCAAGAGGCCAAATGTTAGCTACTTCCACACTTTTGGGAAGCAAATGCTACATTTTGAATGACCGTGATCAACTTGGCAAATTTGATGCTAAGAGTGATGAGGGTATTTTTATTGGCTATGCCTTAAATAGTAGAGCCTATAGAGTTTTCAATTTAAAGACTCTAAGTGTTATGGAATCATCCAATGTCGTATTTGATGATACTAGGCTCAAGTCTAATGATCATGAGGAGGAGGTTATTTTTAGTGATGGTTCTCCTTTGGAGGAGGTTGTGGTGTCACCTAATGTTGGGACATCTAATGTCAACAATAATGACACACAACCTATTGATAGAGTTCCTCTCTTGGACTCTAAAGAACCCGCTCCATGGGTTAGGAAACTCCATGATAAAGAAGATATCATTGGAGAGGTAAATGAGGGTGTTAGGACTAGACGTCAACTTGCTAATCTTATTAGCTATACTTGCTACACCTCTCAAATTGAACCCAAAAAGGTTGAAGAAGCCTTAAATGATGAATTTTGGGTTCTTGCCATGCAAGAAGAGCTAAACCAATTCGAAAGGAATGAGGTTTGGACTCTAGTTCCTAGGCCTAAGACCACTAATGTCATAGGCACTAAATGGATATTTAGGAACAAATCCGATGAGGATGGCAACATAGTGCGGAACAAGGCTAGACTTGTAGCACAAGGGTACTCTCAAATTGAGGGTATCGACTTTGAGGAGACTTTTGCTCCCGTTGCCCGCTTAGAGTCCATTAGGCTTCTCTTGTCCATCTCTTGTGTGCACAAGTTCAAATTGCACCAAATGGACGTCAAGAGTGCCTTCCTCAATGGCTTCTTGCAAGAGGAAGTGTTTGTTGAACAACCTAAGGGGTTTGTGGATGCACACCACCCCAATCAATGTTTATCGCCTCAAGAAGGCACTTTATGGGTTGAAACAAGCACCGAGGGCTTGGTATGAGCGCCTCACTCAATTTATTGTTGACAATAACTACACAAGAGGTAGTGTTGACAAGACACTATTCATCAAGAGAGACAATGATGAGCTTTTCATAGCTCAAATATATGTTGATGAGATAGTGTTTGGCTCCACCAACAACACCAAAGTCCAACAATTTGTTGATGTCATGTCTCTTGAATTTGAGATGAGTCTTGTTGGTGAGCTTAGTTACTTCCTAGGTTTGCAAATTAGGCAAATGCATGATGGGATTTTCATAACCCAAGCCAAATATGCTAAGAACCTAGTGAAGAAGTTTGGTTTAGAGAAAGCCAAACATTGTGATACACCCATGAGTACCACTTTGAAGCTAAGCAAGGATGCTAGTGGTAAAAGTGTGGAACAAACTCTATATCGAGGCATGATAGGTAGCTTGCTTTATTTGACCGCAAGTAGGCCCGATATATCTTTTAGTGTGGGTGTGTGTGCTAGGTACCAAGCGGATCCTAAGGAGTCCCACCTCTCTTCCGTGAAGAGGATCATTCGCTATATGAATGGGACATCCAACTATGGGATTTGGTACTCTTTTGACACTAATGCTAGTCTTGTTGGCTTTAGTGATGCGGATTGGGCAGGAAATTGTGATGATAGGAAGAGCACATCGGGCGGTTGCTTCTTTCTAGGCAACAACTTGGTGTCTTGGTTTTGCAAGAAGCAAAACTCGATCTCCTTGTCCACGGCCGAGGCCGAGTACATAGCCGCAGGGAGTGGATGCACACAACTCCTATGGATGAAGCAAATGCTTGTAGACTACGGATTCAATCAAGGTACTCTCACTCTCTTTTGTGATAACATGAGTGCTATTAATATTTCCAAGAATCCGGTTCAACACTCTAGAACTAAGCATATTGACATCCGCCATCACTTCATTAGAGAGCTTGTTGAAAATAAATGCATAGTACTTGAACATGTAGGTACTAATGATCAACTTGCGGACCTATTTACTAAACCCTTAGATGCTACTCGATTTAAAACTCTTAGTAGATCTATTGGGATATGTCTTGTGGAGTGATGTTCTATGATTGACCCCATATGGGGAACTCAAGCAAAGAGAGCTATTTTGCATTCTTGTAACTTGCAAAAAATTTGAAATAACTTATGCCTCTTCTTTTGATTGCTTGAGTAAGCTTGGTTGTACATATGTATATATGTTTTCTATTCTATAAGTGTGAACCTTGCTTGTTTACAATCCATGTCATATTTATGTTCAAACATGCATTTTTGGACTAGGAGATTTACATAGGAAGTATGATGTGAATGACCTATAGTTATCTCCATGACATGATGTTTCTTAAATAACATGCTAATGCTAAATGAAAAAGCATGAAATTCATACAACATGCTCACATGAAAAGCATGAATTGATGATTGCATATTCTTAAAAATGCAAAACTTGTGTGAAAGGTTATGAGACTCAAAATGAATAAAGGATCTTGTATCCGTTCAAAGGAATTTACATTCCAAATGTCTCTCTTTCTTTATTAGTTGAACATGGTTACTATCATACGGATATCTCATCCGGAAAAATCTAATAGGGTGCAAAGTCGCTCATGCCATGTTTCGCTTATAAAGTTGGATATAGTTACTCTTAAATTGAAATCAATAATCTCTATATCCTTGCTTTTCCCATGACATTGGTGAGATTGGTTTGAATTCAATTAGAAACCTTTGTCATTTGCTTTGCCAAATACCATTGTATTTTGGACTTGAATGCTATATGTCTTGTATGCAAAGCATGTTGGATTCACACATTTTCTCAAATAAATCTCCTTGTTTCTCTCAAATTAATTGAAGTGCATAAAGTGACTTATATGTATATGCATATCTTGCATGCTTCTATCTCTCGTTGCTATGAGTGACCCGGTAGGGGACTACTCCTTTGCCTATATCATGACAAAAAGGGGGAGTAGGATATGGTAAGGGGAGTTGCAAAATATAGAAGCTTTTGTGCATTTTGGGGAGAACATACATTGAGGGGGAGTAACCCTTTGAGGGGGAGCATTGCATTTATCATTCATTGCATACATTTGGTAATGTTGTGCCTAAATTCTAAAAATGCAAATGCTTGGTATTGTTCTCACATGATTAATCTCACACTTTACTTGAATTGGAAATGTTAGAAACTCTTTTCAGGGATTGATTATTCTACAAGAGGATTGAAGACTTCAAGTTGCATTCTCTTATCTCTTTGTAATGTAGAATATTATTGTAATCTCGTAGTTTCTATTTTTTTTGTGAGGAATCAATGTGAGTGATGGCTTTGTCACGAAATAGCCAAAGGGGGAGATTGTAAGGATTCCCGTTGTTTTTAATTGGCTTATTTCGTGATCAAACCATAAATGGGGATTCTTTGTAAGGGTAGTTTAGATGTTGTTATTAGTGCATTAGGCCCTTTTGAAGACCTCATTATTGACAAGCACCAAAGGTAATATTTTAAGTGCTTACTTGTCTTGAAGAGATAGTTGCACACTCACAACTCATGCATATGTTTAATCTTTGTATGTTGTGTTTCTTTTTGTTGTGCATCAATGCTTATTTACATCTCTTCTTGCTTGATTTTATGATTGCATCTTGTGTTTATAACATCATAGCATTTAGGCTTTTAGGATGCATATTGGTTGACTTTTGTTCTCCTTGCATGATTGCTTGTGGGGACAAAAATGTAGGCTGTACGCTGGTCCACCAGCGCCGGTCGACCAGCGCCGGTCGACCAGCGCCGCTCACCGGCGCAAAACGCCCAGTGGAGCGCCACTGGTCGTGCGCTGGTGTGGACCAGCGCAGGCCACCAGCGCCAATCGCCCAGGTGTGCTCCACTGGACTGGCACTGGTGGCAGCGCCTGTCGTCCAGCGCTCAAGCCAAAATTGGCTTGTGCGCTGGTCCCAGCGCAGGTCCACCAGCGCACAGAGCATTTTTCTGGCGAAATTTCAAAACGACCTCACTTCACTTATGGCCTCTATATATATGCTAACTTGATTTTAGGTCACTTACAAGAGTTCTTATTCATGCTTCATACTTAGGATATTTTTCAAGAGAAGAAAAATACACAAAGAACTCATTTTTAATTACTCAAACACAATTTCATGATCATCAATCATCATCTAGCATCATCATAGATCATCTAGATGTCATCTTGCATGGAATCTTCATCATACTTTGCTTGGTAAGCTTTTCACTAATATCTTACATATTTTGTGTTTAATTTATCTAGCAATCTCAATTAATTACTTGATTGTTATTTTGTATGCTTTGGATACAAAATTGAGATTAGTATGATGTATGTTTGAGAAGTTGTATTGTGCTAGCATATTAGGTTTTGTGCTTGATATTGATTAGCTTAACTAATTGACATGTCATTTAGTTTTGATATCTAGGATTGTTCTTAATTGCATATTAATCATCTTAGATAAGCATATAGGGTTTCCCTTGCTCTATGTTGCATTTTGGATATTTTCACATATTCACTTAGGGTTGTATTCTCTTCAAGAGAAGGTAAGTCTTGTGTGTAGCAATCGGGATTAGGTTGCTTAGATCACAAGCAAATTGGACTAGGTTCACTCATACCAGGATTAGGTAGGTGTGTGATTACTTCCGGGATTAGGTTGTAATCGTTTGCACATTTAGTGGATTCGAGGTTTGAGTGTGGCTTACTTACATAGCCCGTGGTTTTTCCCGTGAGGGTTTCCACATAAAAATCCAAGTGTTGATTTAATTTCCGCACCATATTACACTTGCTTGTTTATATTATCTTGAGGGTAAATTCGTAATTTTGACTAACACGAAAAATTGGGTAAAAAGCGTAAAATCTATTCACCCCCCCTCTAGATAGCTTTACACACACCGTGCTATAATTAGTTTCAAAGTTGTATTGTGCTAGCATATTAGGTTTTGTGCTTAATATTGATTAGCTAAACTAATTGACATGTCATTTAGTTTTGATATCTATGATTGTTCTTAATTGCATATTAATCATCTTAGATAAGCATATAGGGTTTCCCTTGCTCTATGTTGCATTTTGGATATTCACATATATTCACTTAGGGTTGTATTCTCTTCATAGAGAAAGTAAGTCTTGTGTGTAGCATCCGGGATTAGGTTGCTTAGATCGCAAGCAAAATTGGACTAGGTTCACTCATACCGGGATTAGGTAGGTGTGTGATTACTTCCAGGATTAGGTTGTAATCGTTTGCACATTTAGTGGATTCGAGGTTCGAGTGTGGCTTACTTACATAGCCCGTGGTTTTTCTCGTGAGGGTTTCCACGTAAAAATCAAGTGTTGTTTTAATTTCCGCACCATATTACACTTGCTTGTTTATATTATCTTGAGGGCATTTTCGTAATTTTGACTAACACGAAAAATTGGGTAAAAAGCGTAAAATCTATTCACCCCCCCCCCCCCCCCTCTAGATAGTTTTATACACACCGTGCAATAATTAGTTTCAATTGGTATCAGAGCGGGTTCCTAGACATACATAGGTGATCCTTGCTTATTTTGGTGTGTTTTGCATTTTGTGTGATTTTTGATCATTCATACATTTGCATTCATTTCATTCATTCATAAACACTATGAGTGGAAACGGTGGAAATGGTGGTGGCAACGAAGGTGCTTCTAGCACAAGGCCTCCACTTCTTACCGGATTGAACTATTCCCAATGGAAAGGGAAGATGGAATCCTACATATGTCAAATTCACGACCGTGCATGGATGGCGGTGGAAGACGGATATGATCTCCCTATGATGACTCCCGCGGGTGGAGGAGAAGATGTTTTGAAGCCTAAGGCGCAGTGGAATGCGCAAGAGTTTGAGGCTTCAAAGTGGAATAGGAAGGCTATGCATGCCATCTTGTGTGCTATGGACGAAAATCAATACAAGTTGATTCAAAATACTAGGATAGCTAAGGAAGCATGGGACATCCTAGAGATTGCACATGAGGGAACCGAAGTGGTGAAGGACTCTAAGCTTCAAGTCCTCCAAACTCAATTCGAGATGCTTAAGATGGAGGAGAGTGAGTGCTTCAACGACTTCGAGATCAAGTTGATGGATATAGTCAACCAAAGCCATCAACTTGGTGATCCATATTCGGATAGGAGAATCAAGCAAAAGATTATGAGATCTCTACCCGATAGGTTTGAATCTAAGGTGACGGCTTTAGAAGAAAATAGTGGATATAAGGATATGAAGCCGAGTGAGGTGATTGGGAGACTTCTAGCTTATGAGTCTAGGAAGGGGCCTATCTCCACACCCACTAAAAAGCAAAAAGGAATTGCTTTAAAAACCTCCAAGGATGAAAAGGAGGAAAAGAAGGTTGACTCGGATGAAGACCTTGCCTTGTTTGTAAAAAGGTTCAACAAGGTTATGAAGTTTAGAAGAAAGAGCTTTGGATCAAAAGGACAAGATTTGAAGAAAAAGGGCTCTTTCAAGAAGTTTGAACCTAGGCAAGAGAGGACCGAAAGTAAAGGGGTCTGATGTTTCGAGTGTGGTGGCATAGGTCACTTTGCCCCCGAATGTGCAAATCACAATGAGAGGAAAAAGGGAAAAGTGATGGCCGCCACTTGGAGTGGAAGTAGTGATGACTCCATTGAGGGAGATGAGTCTTCGGATGATGAAGAGCTCATGGCTAATCTCCTTGCTTTTGCCTCCTCCCATAAGAGCAAAAGTGGTAGTGAGAGAGAGGAAATGAGTCAAGAGGAAAATGACTTAAGTGATGTAGAAAGTGATTCCTCTTCTAACTCCATGAATGGATTTGTGGAGAAAAAGGTGCTTGCTAAATATCATGCCGAATTTAATGATTTAGCAATCAAGAGCACAAGAAAGATCAAGATGTTGAGAGAAGAAAATTTTGAGCTTGCATCTCATAATGACCACTTAAGTGAACAAGTGGAAAAATTCAAGAAGATGGAAGATAAGCTAAAAGAGGAGTTAGTCTTATCTAGGAGGAATGAAGATAGCCTAAAGAGGGAGCTTGAAGAAGTTAGAGAATCTATGACTAGGATGGATTCTAGCACCAAGAAGCTTGACCATATGCTTGGTGTTGGAAAGAGTCCATGTGACAAGAGGGGTCTTGGGATGAAGATGGCAAGAAGATCTCAACCTCTAACAAGACCGTGTTTGTCAAGGGTTTGAGGAAAGAAGAAACTTCATTTGTGCAAATTCCTAGGAAGAAATTAGAAGTAGGACAATGCTCAAAGGCTCAAGTGAAGATGGGGCCAAGAAGGCAACCTCAAGCTCAACCCCCTAGGGTTCCTCAAGCCAACATTCCTCCTCAAATGGCTCACAAAGAAAAGAGGCCTATCATGCAACCTCAAGCTTGGAAGCAACCTAGACCGATTCAACAACGAAGACGCATTGAACCCTTTCATCCACAAAGACAAGGACAAGGTATGATTCCTTATTTTACTCCTATTTGTCACTTTTGTGGATTTGATGGTCATATTAGACCACATTGCTTTCGCTATATAAAAATGTGCAAAACTAGAAGCATGATAGAGAAGAAAAAAAAAAGAGTAATGATGCATGTTCCTAGGAATGATAATATTGATTTGCATGATCCTAGGAATAGTAGAGCACATGTACCAAAGACCACTAAGAAAGCTAAAATTGTTGCTAAGTGGATTAGAAAGAATGAAAATGTTTACCATGTTGCACAAATAGCCCTGAAGGCAAATTCTTCTAATTTTTGGTATTTGGATAGTGGGTGCTCTAGGCACATGACGGGAAACAAGAGTTTCTTCGAGACTCTTGTTATGGAGGAAGGTGGATATGTCACTTTTGGTGATGGATCCAAAAAGAAGGTTGTAGGGAAAGGATCCATTTCCGTTCCCGGTTTACCCTCCTTATCCGATGCTTTATTTGTTGATGGCTTGAAAGCCAATTTAATAAGCATTTCACATCTAAGTGATGAAGGATATTCCGTCTTGTTTAGTAAAAATGATTGCTCAATCCTAAAGCCCAATGGACAAACCTTGTTGAAAGGTATGAGATCTAGTGACAATTGTTATTGTCTTGAAGCTAGAATAGTCTCAAACAATGTGTCCATGGATGAGCAAGTTGAGTTGTGGCATGAAAGACTTGGCCACATGAACTTTAGGGATTTAAGAACCCTTGGAAAGTTCGAATGTGTGCGTGGCCTCCCTAAGCTTAGGAAGAAAGCCAATGGTATTTGTGGACCTTGCCAACAAGGAAAACAAACCAAAAGCATGCACAAAAAGGGCAAGTATCTCTCCACCAAGGAGCCCCTAGAGCTTCTCCACATAGATCTCATGGGTCCTATGCAAACCGAGAGTTTAGGTTGAAAGAGATACATTTTTGTTTGTGTTGATGATTTCTCTAGATTTACATGGACATATTTTCTTAGAGAAAAATCCGAAACTTTTGATAAGTTTAAAATGCTTTGTACTAAATTACAAAATGAAATGAAATCTAACATTAGAAGCATTAAACGGATTAGAAGTGACCATGGGAGGGAATTTGAGAATGCATCTTTTGAAAGCTATTGTGATAGTTTAGGCATCTCCCATGAGTTTTCGGCTCGTAGGACACCTCAACAAAATGGAGTTGTTGAGAGGAAAAATAGGGTCCTTCAAGAGATGGCCCGTGTGATGTTGCTTAGCAACAATGTCCCTCGGAACCTATGGGCCGAAGCCGTCAATACGGCTTGCTATATAGGGAATAGAGTTTTTCTAAAGCCCGGTACTAGAAACACCTCCTATGAGCTATGGAAAGGCAAGAGGCCAAATGTTAGCTACTTCCATACTTTTGGAAGCAAATGCTACATTTTGAATGACCGTGATCAACTTGGCAAATTCGATGCTAAGAGTGATGAGGGTATTTTTATTGGCTATGCCTTGAATAGTAGAGCCTATAGAGTTTTCAACTTAAAGACTCTAAGTGTTATGGAATCATCCAATGTCGTATTTGATGATACTAGGCTCAAGTCTAATGTCCATGAGGAGGAGGAAATTTTAGATGATGACTCTCCTTTGGAGAGGGTTGTGGTGACTCCCAATGTTGGGACATCTAATGAAGTCACACAACCTATTACTAGAGTTCCTAACTTGGACTCTAATGAACCCGCTCCATGGGTTAGAAAACTCCATAACAAAGAGGATGTTATTGGAGATGTTAATGAGGGTGTTAGGACTAGGCGTCAAATAGCTAATCTAATTAGCTTTACATGCTACACCGCTCAAATTGAACCCAAAAAGGTTGAAGAAGCCTTAAATGATGAATTTTGGGTTCTTGCTATGCAAGAAGAGCTAAACCAATTCGAAAGGAATGAGGTTTGGACTCTAGTTCCTAGGCCTAAGACCACTAATGTCATAGGCACTAAATGGATATTTAGGAACAAATCTGATGAGGATGGCAACATAGTGCGGAACAAGGCTAGACTTGTAGCACAAGGGTACTCTCAAATTGAGGGTATCGACTTTGAGGAGACTTTTGCTCCTGTTGCCCGCTTAGAGTCCATTAGGCTTCTCTTGTCCATCTCTTGTGTGCACAAGTTCAAATTGCACCAAATGGACGTCAAGAGTGCCTTCCTCAATGGCTTCTTGCAAGAGGAAGTGTTTGTTGAACAACCTAAGGGGTTTGTGGATGCACACCACTCCAACCATGTTTATCGCCTCAAGAAGACACTTTATGGGTTGAAACAAGCACCGAGGGCTTGGTATGAGCGCCTCACTCAATTTCTTGTTTACAATAACTACACAAGAGGTAGTGTTGACAAGACACTATTCATCAAGAGAGACAATGATGAGCTTTTCATAGCTCAAATATATGTTGATGATATAGTCTTTGGCTCCACCAACAACACCAAGGTCCAACAATTTGTTGATGTCATGTCTCATGAATTTGAGATGAGTCTTGTTGGTGAGCTTAGTTACTTCCTAGGTTTGCAAATTAGGCAAATGAATGATGGGATTTTCATAACCCAAGCCAAATATGCCAAAAACCTAGTGAAGAAGTTTGGTTTAGAGAAAGCCAAACATTGTGATACACCCATGAGTACCACTTTGAAGCTAAGCAAGGATGCTAGTGGTAAAAGTGTGGAACAAACTCTATATCGGGGCATGATAGGTAGCTTGCTTTATTTGACCGCAAGTAGGCCCGATATCTCCTTTAGTGTGGGTGTGTGTGCTAGGTACCAAGCGGATCCTAAGGAGTCCCATCTCTTTTCCGTAAAGAGAATCATTCGCTATGTGAATGGGACATCCAACTATGGGATTTGGTACTCTTTTGACACTAATGCTAGTCCTGTAGGCTTTAGTGATGCGGATTGGGCAGGAAATTGTGATGATAGGAAGAGCACATCGGGCGGTTGCTTCTTTCTAGGCAACAACTTGGTGTCTTGGTTTTGCAAGAAGCAAAACTCGATTTCCTTGTCCACGGCCGAGGCCGAGTAAATAGCCGCGGGGAGTGGATGCACACAACTCCTATGGATGAAGCAAATGCTAGTAGACTACGGATTCAACCAAGGTACTCTCACTCTCTTTTGTGATAACATGAGTGCTATTAATATTTCCAAGAATCCAGTTCAACACTCTAGAACTAAGCATATTGACATCCGCCATCACTTCATTAGAGAGCTTGTTGAAAATAAATGCATAGTACTTGAACATGTAGGTACTAATGATCAACTTGCGGACCTATTTACTAAACCCTTAGATGCTACTCGATTTAAAACACGTAGTAGATCTATTGGGATATGTCTTATGGAGTGATGTGTTCTATGATTGACCCCATATGGGGAACTCATGCAAAGAGAGCTATTTTGCATTCTTGTAACTTGCAAAAAATTTGAAATAACTTATGCCTCTTCTTTTGATTGCTTGAGTAAGCTTGGTTGTACATATGTATATATGTTTTCAATTCTATAAGTGTGAACCTTGCTTGTCTACAATCCATGTCATATTTATGTTCAAACATGCATTTTTGGACTAGGAGATTTACATAGGAAGTATGATGTGAATGACCTATAGTTATCTCCATGACATGATGATTCTTTTATAACATGCTAATGTCAAATGAAAAAGCATGAAATTCATACAACATGCTCTCATGAAAAGCATGAATTGATGATTGCATATTCTTAAAATGCAAAACTTGTGTGAAAGCTTATGAGACTCAAAATGAATAAAGGATCTTGTATCCGTTCAAAGGAATTTATATTCCAAATGTCTCTCTTTGTTTATTGGTTGAACATGGTTACTATCATACGGATATCTTATCCGAAAAAATCAAATAGGGTGCAAAGTCGCTCATGCCATGTTTCGCTTATAAAGTTGGATATAGTTACTCTAAAATTTGAAATCAATAATCTCTATATCCTTGCTTTTCCAATGACATTGGTGAAATTGGTTTGAATTCTTATTAGAAACCTTTGTCATTTGCTTTGCCAAATACCATTGTATTTTGGACTTGAATGTTATATGTCTTGTATACAAAGCATGTTGGATTCACACATTTTCTCAAATAAATCTCCTTGTTTCTCTCAAATTAATTGAAGTGCATAAAGTGACTTATATGTATATGCAAATCTTGCATGCTTCTATCTCTCGTTGCTATGAGTGACCCGGTTGGGGACTACTCCTTTGCCTATATCATGACAAAAAGGGGGAGTAGGATATGGTAAGGAGAGTTGCAAAATATAGAGGCAATTGTGCATATTGGGGAGAACATACATTGAGGGGGAGTAACCCGTTGAGGGGGAGCATTGCATACACATACATTTCATAATGTTGTGCCTAAATTGTAAATGCGAATGCTTGTTATTGTTCTCACATGATTAATCTCACACTTTACTTGTATTGGAAATGCTAGAAACTTTATTTTCAGGGCTTGATTGTTCTACAAGAGATTGAAGACTTGAAGTTGTATTTTCTTATCTCTTTGTAATGTAGATAATCATTGTAGTCCCGTAGTTTCTATTTCTTTGTGAGGAATCAATGTGAGTGGTGGTTTTGTCACGAAATAGCCAAAAGGGGAGATTGTTAGGATTCCCGTTGTTTTTTAATTGGCTTATTTCGTGATCAAACCTTATGTGGGGATGCTTTGTAAGGGTAGCTTAGATGTTGTTGTTATTGCTTAGGCCCTTTTGAAGACCTCACTATTGACAAGCACCAAAGGTAATACTCTAAGTGCTTACTTGTCTTGAAGAGATAGTTGCACACACTCACAACTCATTCATATGTTTAATCTTTGTATGTTGTGTTTCTTTATGTTGTGCATCAATGCCTATTTACATCTCTTCTTGCTTGTTATTATGATTGCATCTTGTGTTTATAATATCATAGCATTTAGGCTTTTAGGATGCATCTTAGTTTACCTTTGTACCCCCTGCATGTTTGCTTGTGGGGTTCAAAGTTGTGGGCTGTGCGCTGGTCCACCTGCGCCTGTCGTCCAGCGCAGCTCACCAGCACAAAACGCCCAGTGGCGTGCCGCTGGTCGTGCGCTGGTCCACACCAGGGCAAGGCCACCAGCGCTGATCGCCTAGTATGGCTCCGCTGGACTGATGCTTGTGTGAGCGCGTGTGGACAAGCGCCTAAGCAAAAATGTGCTTGTGCGCTGGTCCTGCGCCTGTCGTCCAGTGCAGGTCCACCAGCGCACAGAGCAATTTTCTGGCACGTTTTCAAAACGACCTCACTTCACTTATGGCCTCTATATATATGCTAACTTGATTTTAGGTCACCAAGAAGAGTTCTTATTCATGCTTCATACTTAGGATATTTTTCAAGAGAAGAAAAATACACAAAGAACTCATTTTTAATTACTCAAACACATTTTCATGATCATCAATCATCATCTAGCATCATCCTTGATCATCTAGATGTCATCTTGCATGGAATCTTCATCATACTTTGCTTGGTAAGCTTTTCACTAATATCTTACATATTTTGTGTTTCTCTTATCTAGGAATCTCAAATTAATTACTTGTATGTTATTTTATATACTTTGAATACAAGATTGAGATTAGTATGATGTATGTTTGAGAAGTTGTATTGTGCTAGCATATTAGGTTTTGTGCTTAATATTGATTAGCTAAACTAATTGACATGTCATTTAGTTTTGATATCTAGGATTGTTCTTAATTGCATATTAATCATCTTAGATAAGCATATAGGGTTTCCCTTGCTCTATGTTGCATTTTGGATATTCACATATATTCACTTAGGGTTGTATTCTCTTCATAGAGAAAGTAAGTCTTGTGTGTAGCATCCGGGATTAGGTTGCTTAGATCGCAAGCAAAATTGGACTAGGTTCACTCATACCAGGATTAGGTAGGTGTGTGATTACTTCCGGGATTAGGTTGTAATCGTTTGCACATTTAGTGGATTCGAGGTTCGAGTGTGGCTTACTTACATAGCCCGTGGTTTTTCCCGTGAGGGTTTCCACGTAAAAATCAAGTGTTGTTTTAATTTCCGCACCATATTACACTTGCTTGTTTATATTATCTTGAGGGCATTTTCGTAATTTTGACTAACACGAAAAATTGGGTAAAAAGCGTAAAATCTATTCACCCCCCCCCCCCCCTCTAGATAGTTTTATACACACCGTGCAATAATTAGTTTCAGTCTCAAATAAACTCTTGTTTCTCGACATGTGCCCAGAGCACCCACTATCTAAATACCAAAAAATAGAAGAATTTGCCTTCAAGACAATTTGAGCAACATGGAAAAAGTATTCATCTCTTCTAATCCACCTAGGTGAAACGTTTTCTTTTCTAGTGGTCATTGGTACATGGGCTCTAGTTGTCATAGGATCATGCTAATTGGTTCTATTTTTCCTAGGGACATGCATATTGGCTCTGTAAGGTTCCCACTTGTTGATTGGCTCATTTCGTGGACAAACCACATGTTGGGGTTCTTTGTAAGGGTAGCTTAGGTGTTGGTTTTATTGTTCGAAGCCCTTTGAAGACCTCGTCTTGATAAGCACCGAAGGTAAATTTCTATGTGCTTACTTGTCTTGAAGAGATAGTTGCACACACTCACTTAGCATTCTTGCATTGGTGTGCATACTCTTCACATGTCACATTTCACACTTGCACCTTGATGTATTTTGTTGTGTGCTTAGCAATTTGTTTCCTAATATTGTTCGGAAACGTCCGCGCATGCATTAGGATGTGCTTGGTTTTACGCGAAGACCGCCTACGGAGATGCACTTGGCTTCTCCTTTGATTTCACCTCTTTTAGGTGATCGGCGGTTATGATCGGTGTCCTGGCCACCGAATGAAACCGCCGTTTGAGTCTAGAGGCCTCTGGATCAATTCGGCGGTTGTATCGGCGGTTTCGTGGCCGCCGATCGAAAACGCCATTTTAGACCTGATTGTTTTATTTCTCGGTCTTGAATCGGCGGTTTCAAAACCGCCGATTGAAACCGCCGTTGCTCCCTTGCCTTTCATGGGAGCCATTCGACGGTTGAAATCTGCGGCCTGGCCGCCGATTGAAACCGCCGATCGGCGTGTTTCTTTGCAACTTACTCAAAACGACCACACTTTGATTTGGCCCCCTATATATATGCCATTTTGTCTTTAGGTCAATCAAGAGAGTTTATATTCAGATTTCATACTTAGGATATTTTTCAAAGAGAAGAAAAATTCCAAGAACTCATTTTTAATTACTCAAATACTTTTTCATGATCATCAATCATCATCTAGCATCATCTTTGATCTTCTAGATGTCATCTTGCATGGATTCTTCATCATACTTTGCTTGGTAAGCTTTTCACTAATATCTTACATATTTTGTGTTTTTCTTAACTGTTAGGATTATGCTTAATAGCAAGAGTGTAATATTGTAATTGACAATCTTTTTCATATTAATAAAGTGATTTCTGATTTAACAAATCTTATAGCATTTATAGTTTAATATTATAATTGTCAAAGTAAATAATCATAAGGTCTAAAGACTATGAGAAAAGAAGAATTGTTCGTACATCTGGATATGTATGAGGTAGACACAATTCTTTAGTTAGTCTTGAATAATGTTCACAACTTAAGTTAAAGGTTGGGCACCTTTATCTTGTTAAAGTTGTAGAATTCTTTTGCTAGCATTTGAGTGGGATCAAATGAGATATGATGAGTCTAAAATCATCGGAGTGTCTTCGAGTAAAAGAATCTAGTGTACTGGGTGCATTGAACTGGATCAGAATAAAAAGCTTTATCTAGAACCGTCAATAGATATTAGTCTTTTCATTATCAGGACAGTCGGAGAGTCTATCTTAATCCTGAGATAAATGATGGACTTATGGTTGCAAGTGATATCATTTGAGTTATCAATGAGTACGATTATATAGCATAGTCTATCCTCGATAGTTTGGTGATATTCATTTGTTAATCGATAGAGGACTTCATTTATAGATATGGACATCGTGGCTCCATTTATTAAATGAGAGTATAATATCATCATATGGATGTTTTGAGGTAATTGGATATTAAATCTCAACGTTGAGTTTTCGATAGTGACTATTGAAAACATGGCTTCTGAACAAGTCAAAATATCCAAGTTCAAAACGTGGTCATATGAGTAAATATGGTAACTTGGAGAGTTATAGGCGGTCTATGAACTCTTGGCAATTACTGATATTAATTACGAGGATACACTATCTCCAATATGATTGTCTAGGGTATGAATGAGGAACATCTTCTTATTCTATCTTTATTTAAGAGTTCAATTTTAGCTCTTTAGTGGAATGAGTTAAAATTAATGGATCGGACCTAAGTGAATCATTTGTTGATTGTGATTAGGTTATGTCTATTGAAGCTTAAATTTAGATAGCCCGCCAAGATCCCCAATCCACACGGACTTGCATGGATCACTTGATATATTCTACCGGACCAATTTATGGGTCCATCTAGAATTGCATTTAATATATTAAGAATATAATTTGCACATTATTTATTTAATGGGCTGATCAATTATATTAATATATTAATGAAAGGCATGTGGGCTTGTTTCTTTTAGTAAGAATGGGTCTGGTTCACATGTGGGCTTTTTATTTAAAGTCTAATGAATTAAATAAAATAAGGAAATAATATTTGGCCCATATATTTCATGTGGGGCGTCAAGGCTATATTATTAGTCAAAAATATTATTTTATTTTATTGTTTGATTAAATGAGAATTAATTAATTAATTAATTAATTATTTAATTAAGAAACAAAATCTTTTTCTGATCAGGAAATATGTTTCCTACAATTATACTATTGGTAGTAGTATACTAAAAGTAAAAGACTTGTTTGATAAGAAAATAAATAATTAAGTTTATTTATTTAATCAAATAAGAAGTCTTTTTATTTAGTCAATAAAAGAATAAAAATACTTATGAGTTAAATTAGGGTTAGGATTCTAAAAGTTGATGGGAATTAGGGTTGAATTTCGGTCACCCTATATAAGTGAGGTGATGAAATTCGGCCAACCCTAATACAACACCTTATAGATTTCGGCAACCCTAAAGTAAAAAGAGAAAAAAATTCGGCCACCCTATATAATAGACCTTATAGGGTTCGGCCACCGTAAGTTTTTTACTGAATCAATATCTTCTTCTTCTCAATTCATAGAAAAGTGTTTGATTATTCTGCCAAGACAAAAAAGAGAGAAGAGATTATTCTTTTGATGGTACATTATTTGCTTGTTCATCAATAAGCTTGTGTATACAACATTGAATTAGGTTCACGCGAGTTTCGATCATTAGATTGAGAACTCAAAAGTGACCGGAATAATCTTTGTGGTCTTTTGATTGTTTTGTGACTAACAAAAGAAGAAGAAAGTTTGTTTGTCCATTCTCAAGTTCGCAATTCAAGGAAAAGGGAGATCATGCTCCTAGGTGATTCACGTTCGTGCTAGGATTGAAGATCTTGCGGATTACCATCGACGTAAGTCAATCAGATCACACGACAAAAGGTATTATACTTTTTGTTACTTTATATGTATGGTTGATTAATTTAAAGAGTTAAGGTTCATAAAAAGGAAAAATTTTAAAACATACTAAATCTATTTTTTAGTCTCGCTTCCGCTGCGTGTACTACGGTATTTTTCCCCACATTAACAAGCAATCTCAATTAATTACTTGTATGATTTTCATATATCTTTTGATACAAGATTGAGATTAGTATGTTGTATGTTTGAGAAGTTGTTTTGTGATAGCTAATTAGGTTTTGTGTTTAATCTTGATTAGCTAAACTATTTGACATGTCATTTAGTTTTTAATAGCTAGGATTGTTCTAATTGCATATTAATCATCTTAGATAAGCATATAGGGTTTCCCTTGCTCTATGTTGCATTTGGATATTCATATATTCACTTAGGGTGTTATTCTCTTCATTGAGAAAGTAAGTCTTGTGTGTAGCTTCCGGGATTAGATTACTTTGATCGCAAGCAAATTGGACTAGGTTCACTCATACCGGTATTAGATAGGTGTGTGATTACTTCCGGGATTAGGTTGTAATCGTTTTACACATTTAGTGGATTCGAGGTTCGAGTGTGGCTAACTTACTAGCCCGTGGTTTTTACCGTGAGGGTTTCCACGTAAAAATCAAGTGTTATTTAATTTCCGCATATTATACTTGATTTATTGCTTTATCTAGTTAGGGGTAATTTCATAATTTTGACTTAACACAAAAAAATTGGGTAATAAGTTTAAAAGCTATTCACCCCCCTCTAGATAGTTTTATACACACCGTGCTATAATTTGTTTCAGGCTCTACCATTTTTCTTTTCAATCATGCTTTTAACTCTACGCATTTTAATATAATGAAAGCAATTTGGTCTAATATGACCATCAATACCAAAAAAATGACATGCAGGAATGAAGTTAGGAATCATACCATACCCTTGTGAATGCATAGGAGCTTTCCCATGTCGTTGTGGTTGAGTCAGTTCATTCCATCTTTGTTGTTGAACTGGTCTAGCTTGTTTCCTTGGTTGAGCATGCATGATTGGTCTCTATCCTTGGTGAGCCATTTGTTGAGAAAAGTTGGCTTGAGAAGCTTTTATGGGTTGAGCTTGAGGTTGTCTTCTTGGCACCATCTTCACCAGTGCACTATGTGAGCATTGTCTTAGATCAGTCTTGAAACAAATTATAGCCCGGTGTGTATAAAACTATCTAGAGGGGGGGGGGGGGTGAATAGATTTTAAACTTATTACCCAAATTTTCGTGTGAAGTCAATATTACAAAATTACCCCTAACTAGATAAAGCAATAAAGCAAGTATAAAATGCGGAAATTATATAACACTTGATTTTTACGTGTTTTTACGTGGAAACCCTCACAGGAAAAACCACGGGCTAGTAAGTAAGCCACACTCGAACCTCGAATCCACTAAATGTGTAAAACGATTACAACCTAAACCCAGAAGTAATCACACACCTACCTAATCCCGGTATAAGTGAACCTAGTCCAATTTGCTTGCGATCTAAGCAACCTAATCTCGGAAGCTACACACAAGACTTCCTTGAAACTAATTATAGCACGGTGTGTATAAAACTATCTAGAGGGGGGGTGAATAGATTTTACGCTTTTTACCCAATTTTTCGTGTTAGTCAAAATTACGAATTTACCCTCAAGATAATATAAACAAGCAAGTGTAATATGGTGCGGAAATTAAATCAACACTTGATTTTTACGTGGAAACCCTCACGGGAAAAACCACGGGCTATGTAAGTAAGCCACACTCGAACCTCGAATCCACTAAATGTGCAAACGATTACAACCTAATCCCAGAAGTAATCACGCACCTACCTAATCCCGGTATGAGTGAACCTAGTCCAATTTACTTGCGATCTAAGCAACATAATCCCGGTTGCTACACACAAGACTTACTTTCTCTAGAAGAGAATACAACCCTAAGTGAATATATGTGAATATCCAAAATGCAACATAGAGCAAGGGAAACCCTATATGCTTATCTAAGATGATTAATATGCAATTAAGAACAATCCTAGATATCAAAACTAAATGACATGTCAATTAGTTTAGCTAATCAATATTAAGCACACAACCTAATATGCTAGCACAATACAACTTCTCAAACATACATCATACTAATCTCAATCTTGTATCCAAAGCATACAAAATAACAAACAAGTAATTAATTGAGATTGCCAGATAAGAGAAACACAAAATATGTAAGATATTAGTGAAAAGCTTACCAAGCAAAGTATGATGAAGATTCTATGCAAGAGGACATCTAGATGATCTAAGATGATGCTAGATGATGATTGATGATCATGAAAAAGTGTTTGAGTAATTAAAAATGAGTTCTTTGTATATTTTTCTTCTCTTGAAAAATGTCCTAAGTATGAAGCTTGAATATGAACTCTCTTAAGTGACCTAAAATCAAGTTAGCATATATATAGAGGCCATAAGTGAAGTGAGGTCGTTTTGAAAACTCGCCAGAAAATTGCTCTGTGCGCTGGTGGACCTGCGCTGGACGACAAGCGCACGACAAGCGCACAAGCACAATTTTGCAATGGCGCTGGACGACATGCGCTCACACAGGCGCCAGACCAGCGGAGCACAACTGGGCGATTAGCACTGGTGGCCTTGCCCTGGTGTGGACCAGCGCACGACCAGCGGCACGCCACTGGGCGTTTTGCGCCGGTGAGCTGCGCTGGACGACCGGCGCTGGTGGACCAGCGCACAGCCCACAACTTTGAACCCCACAAGCAATCATGCAAGGGGAACAAAGGTAAACTAAGATGCATCCTAAAAGCCTAAATGCTATGATGTTATAAACACAAGATGCACTCATAATAACAAGCAAGAAGAGATGTTAATTGAACATTAATGCACAACAAAAAGAAACACAACATACAAAGTTTAAACATATGCATGAGCTGTGAGTGTGTGCAACTATCTCTTCAAGACAAGTAAGCACTTAGAGTATTACCTTTGGTGCTTGTCAATAATGAGGTCTTCAAAGGGCCTAATGCAATAACAACAACATCTAAACTACCCTTACAAAGAATCCCCACATATAGTTTGATCACGAAATAAGCCAATTAAAAACAACGGGAATCCTTACAATCTCCCCCTTTGGCTATTTCGTGACAAAACCATCACTCACATTGATTCCTCACAAAAAAAATAGAAACTACGGGACTACAATGATATTCTACATTACAAAGAGATAAGAGAATGCAACTTGAAGTCTTCAATCCTCTTGTAGAATAATCAATCCCTGAAAAGAGTTTCTAACATTTCCAATACAAGAAAAGTGTGAGATTAATCATGTGAGAACAATACCAAGCATTTGCATTTTTAGAAATTAGGCACAACATTACCAAATGTATGCAATGTATGATAAATGCAATGCTCCCCCTCAAAGGGTTACTCCCATTCAATGTATGTTATCCCCAAAGTGCACAATAGCTTCTATATTTCGCAACTCCCCTTACCATATCCTACTCCCCCTTTTTGTCATGATATAGGCAAAGGAGTAGTCCCCAACCGGGTCACTCATAGCAACGAGAGATAGAAGCATGCAAGATTTGCATATACATATAAGTCACTTTATGCACTTCAATTAATTTGAGAGAAACAAGGAGATTTATTTGAGAAAATGTGTGAATCCAACATGCTTTGCATACAAGACATATAGCATTCAAGTCCAAAATATAATGGTATTTGGCAAAGCAAATGACAAAGGTTTCTAATTTAAATTCAAACCAATTTCACCAATGTCATGGGAAAAGCAAAGATATAGAGATTACTGATTTCAATTTAAGAGCAACTATATCCAACTTTATAAGCGAAACATGGCATGAGCGACTTTGCACCCTATTTGATTTTTCCGGATAAGATATACGTATGATAGTAACCATGTTCAACTAATAAAGAAAGAGAGACATTTGGAATGTAAATTCCTTTGAACGGATACAATATCCTTTATTCATTTTGAGTCTCATAAGCTTTCACACAAGTTTTGCATTTTTAAGAATATGCAATCATCAAATCATGCTTTTCATGTGAGCATGTTGTATGAATTTCATGCTTTTTCATTTAGCATTAGCATGTTATTTAAGAATCATCATGTCATGGAGATAACTATAGGTCATTCACATCATACTTCCTATGTAAATCTCCTAGTCCAAAAATGCATGTTTGAACATAAATATGACATGGATTGTAAACAAGCAAGGTTCACACTTATAGAATAGAAAACATATATACATATGTACAACCAAGCTTACTCAAGCAATCAAAAGAAGAAGCATAAGTTATTTCAAATTTTTTGCAAGTTACAAGAATGCAAAATAGCTCTCTTTGCTTGAGTTCCCCATATGGGGTCAATTATAGAACACATCACTCCACAAGACATATCCCAATAGATCTACTAAGAGTTTTAAATTGAGTAGCATATAAGGGTTTAGTAAATAGGTCCGCAAGTTGATCATTAGTACCTACATGTTCAAGTTGTAGGGAAAAATAATAACAAAAGTTGTAAACGCAGCGGAAGCGATACTAAAAACGATTTAGTGACTTTTAAAATTTTTTCCTTTATGAACCTTAAACCCTTTTAATCAATAAACATGCATATATATTAACAAAAAGTAGATTACCTTTTGTCGCGTGATCCGATTGACTTACGTCGATGGTAATCCGCAAGACCTTCAATCCGAGCACAAACGTGGATCACCTAGGAGCGTGGTCTCCCTTTTCTTTGAATTGCAAACCTGTGAATGGACTAAACAAAACTTTTCTTTTCTTTGTTAGTCACAAAACAATCAAAAGAATGTCAAAGATTATTCCGGTCACTTTTGAGTTCTCAATCTAATGATCGAAACTCGCGTGAACCTAGATCGATATCGTATACACAAGCTTATTGATGATTAAGCAATAGTATACTATCAAAGAATAATCTAACACTCCTTTTTGTCTTTTTTTTAGAATAAAAACTCTCTATGAATGAAGAAGAAGAAGAAAAATAAAATCTCAAGCACCAAGCATTGTGGTGGCCGAATTCTATAAGTATGCTTATATAGGTGGCCAAAATTTCTTCCTTCTTTCCTTATAGGGTGGCCGAATTCTCTATGTGTGTTTGCCTAGGGTTGCCGCAATTTTCCTCTACAAAAGAGGAGTTGTATTGCACCCAAAAACCACATGTCTTTTAAGACTTCAAACCCTAATCCAACTCCTTTATTTTTATTCTTTTATTTTGACTAAATAAAAAGACTCCTTATTTGATTATGTTAGGTTGATAATTAGTGTTGGCATTAATTCCATATCAAAACGTGTTTTACTTGTAATGTTTAGTGGTTAGTAAATGAAGGATTTCGAAGACGAAGGACGTCTCAACCATTATTCGTTCAAGTTGCCGGCTTTTAAGAGTCTCGGACATTATCGGTCTACAAAGGTATACATGTCCTCTTATCTCTTACAAGGCTAGGCACACACTCACACATATCATTCTTGTGTGTCCCTTCATGATTTTATTTCATTTACATTTCACTTTCACACACTTGGCAAAATATGCTCATGCATTCACATTTAGTTAATAAACTTTGTGTTTTGCATTTTCTAGGACTATGTCCGGAAACTAGCATATGTGTGTGTATTTGTGTTTGTATGTTTCCGTATTTTGTGTTTAGGACTTGAACATGTTCTTATTCAATGCCTTATTGAGTTCCGATCGTTTCGGTTACTCATTCATAAGGTTTCGAGTCCAAACGTGTTGACTATGCCACTTTACGTTCTCTTACGTTGTGTTGACTTCATCGATGATTTCCGAGATGATTTCTCAACCGTTTTTCAAAGTTGTATAGTCATTTTCATGCGTGAGAGAGTCACGGTTCGTAATCTAAAAACGGATTCAAATTCAAAGTTTGGACGCTCGAGATACGGGCCGACGAACCGAGAGTGCGCGGGAGAGGACAGCCCAGGCAGTAGGGCCACATGGGCTGGTCGTGGTTGAGGCCGTGGGCCCCACGGCCTGGAGCCCCTTCTGCTCCCGTGTGGGCCACGCGCCCCCCACGGCCTGGGGGTGATGTGGCACCACGTGATTGGTCGAAAACTCCCTTCTCTCTCCTCCTATTTCTTCCCTCTCTCTCTCATTTTGAATTTTTAAGTTGAAACATTTCAGTTTTCCCGTAAGGCATTCTCTCCAATTTTTCCAAACTTCAAAACACCATATCTTCCTCATCCGGAGTCGGATTTGAGTGATTCAAGTTGGAGAGTGTTTGTATTTGAGTCCTCTAACATCTCCAAGTGGTTTGGTAGCTGTTTGATCGTGATTTCCAGTGGTTGACCACTGAATTCCGAACCAGCATCATAATCCGAGGTAATGGTCTCATCTTAGGGATTTCTTGTTATTTGACCTTCCAAATGCTTGGGGTTTCTTCTTCTATATCCTTGTTATTGTTTTATGAAAGCTATTTGAAAAGGTAGCTTGATTATCATTCCAATTGAAATTCAATTTATGGACTTATGTTGACTAGATTTTATGATTCTAGGTTTTACATTTGTTTGTGAGTTGTATTGTGATTAGAATGGCATCTTAGGTTGTTTGATACTTAATTGAATTAATTTTGTGTTAAAATGACTTTGAGATTTGATTTGGTCCTTTGATTGAAGAAATCAAGGATTTGTGTATTTGTTTGTGATTTAGAGTATATAGGTTTTGATTGATGTAAATCTCAAAACCTTGCTCTATATTTTTGTCTAGTATATTGATTGATTTTAATCTCATATATCTAGTCTTTGATTGTATATTGATAGCATCTTGAATTAGGACTTAATGAACATTTTGTGATTCAAGTGTTATGTGTGTGAATGAGACTTTGAGTATATGTGTTAGGTGTTTCACATGCTTAGGTTTCTATTCATGGATTTTTGCATCTAGACTTGATTAATTGTGTTTTCACATGTTTAGGTCTATTTGTGCCATAGAATGTATTGATCACATGTTCTATGTTGAAATGAATGTTTGCATCATTTGCATTCACATGATCACACTAGGAAGTCCTTGTAAAAGGCATGAAGTCTTGGTTAGAGTCGGGATGACTCGGATATCCAAGCAAGAAGTCTTGCCTAGAGTCGGGATGACTCGGATAGGTAAGCAAGAAGTCATGGCTAGAGTCGGGAGGACTCGGATAGTCATGCATGGGAGGCTCCCTAGAGGCAAGAGTGCCTTGGATAGGGAGTTGGCTAACATATTGGTAGGCCTAGGCGTATGGTTAGACATAGACTCCGATAGAGCGGGGTACACGGGGATGTGTATGCACTCTTGAGGAATTTCTAATCTTCCATCGATGTTGGTTGAGTGTATTGTCCAATATATGGTGGTTCCGCATCATTGAGGGATTTCATACTTTCCAATAGGGTTGGGTAGGCTTAGACTTCACTAGGTTGGGTGAGCTAAAGATTGGTCACTTTGTGAATGTTCTATGTTTACTTTCCAATAATATAGTACCCAATGGTTGTAGTTCAACCCGTGGATGTTTCCTCCTTGGAGGTTTTACCACGTTAAAAAAATCCCTTGTGTTAATTCTTTCTATCTCTTCTCTTATATTTTAATTGTATACTTTTATTGTCTTGATTCACAATATTCACTTGTGATGTATTATGAACCAAGTCTTTGTATAGTGTGATTAGAGTATTCATTCTATAGATCAATTTGTATCTTTGATTCTTTTGTATATTGTAATATTTGTTTAGTGACATTTTGATCACTCTTGTAATACATTGAACATCTTACGAAATACAAGCTTATATTGTTGTTATGTTTATTTGATATTTTACCTCACATGACTTGTTGATATACTTAGACATTTCTCTTATGATTGTGTCATCATATTGTCTATGTATGTCTACCTTGGCTTATTGTGTTGTGTGTAAGGCTACCTTGAGGGACAAACGGATGTTTGTTCAAGGGTTTGAAAAAAGGTGTAAAAACCTATTCACCCCCCCCTCTAGGTATGCTTTAAGCAATTTAACTTCGTTTGTGTACATTCAGATTAAATAAATAAAACTAATTTATTTACTTACTTATCAAACAAGTCTTTTACTTTTAGGAAAGATTTGTTTCTTTAATTAAACAATTAATCAATAAATTAATTAATTCTTATTTAATTAAAACAAATGAAACAAAATAATATTTTTAGGTTAAAACATTAACCTAGCCGCCCCACTTATATAAGATTGGGCCTAATATTATTTTCCTATTTCATTTAATCCATTGGACTTTAAATAAAAAGCCCACATGTGAACCAGACCCATTCTTACTAAAAGAAACAAGCCCACATGTCTTTCATTAATATATTAATATAATTGAGCAGCCCATTACTTAAATAATGTGCAAATTATATTCTTAATATATTAAATGCAATTCTAGATGGACCCTTCAATTGGTTCGGTAGAATATATCAAGTGATCCATGCAAGTCCGTGTGGATTGGGGATCTTGGCGGGCCATCTAAATTTAAGCTTCAATAGACATAACCTAATCACAATCAACAAATGATTCACTTAGGTTCGATCCATTAATTTTAACTCATCCCACTAAAGAGCTAAAACTGAACTCTTAAATAAAGATAGAAAAGGAAGATGCTCCTCATTCATACCCTAGACAATCATATTGGAGATAGTGTATCCTCGTGATTAATATCAGTAATCGCCAAGAGTTCATAGACCGCCTATAACTCTCCAAGTTACCATATTTACTCATATGACCACGTTTTGAACTTGGATATTTTGACTTGTCCAGAAGCCATGTTTTCAATAGACACTATCGAAAACTCAACGTTGAGATTTAATATCCAATTACCTTAAAACATCCATATGATAATATTATACTCTCATTTTATTAAATGGAGCCACGATGTCCATATCTATAAATGAAGTCCTCTATCGATTAACAAATGAATATCACCAAACTATCGAGGATAGACTATGCGATATAATCGTACTCATTGATAACTCAAATGATATCACTTGCAACCATAAGTCCATCATTTATCTCAGGATTAAGATAGACTCTCCGATTGTCCTGATAATGAAAAGACTATTATCTTCTGACGGTTCTAGATAAAGCTTTTCATTGTGATCCAGTTCAATGCACCCAGTGCACTAGATCCTTTTGCTCGAAGACACTCCGATGATTTTAGACTCATCATATCTCATTTGATCCCACTCAAATGCTAGCAAAAGAATTCTACAACTTTAACAAGATAAAGGTGCCCAACCTTTAACTTAAGTTGTGAACATTATTCAAGACTAACTAAAGAATTGTGTCTGCCACATACATATCCAGATGTACGAACAATTCTTCTTTTCCCATAGTCTTTAGACCTTATGATTATTTACTTTGACAATTATAATATAAACTATAAATGCTATACGATTTGTTAAACCAGAAATCACTTTATTAATATGAAAAAGATTGTTAATTACAACATTACACTCTTGCTATTGAGCATAATCCTAACACAAGTACTATGCATTTATTTTCAACAAGCTCTCTAATGAAGTGATGGCGGATGTCAATATGCTTAGTTCTAGAATGTTGAACCAGATTCTTGGAAATATTAATAGCACTCATGTTATCACAAAAGAGAGTGAGAGTACCTTGGTTGAATCCGTAGTCTACTAGCATTTACTTCATCCATAGGAGTTGTGTGCATCCACTCCCCGCACCTATGTACTCGGCCTCGGCCGTGGACAAGGAAATCGAGTTTTGCTTCTTGCAAAACCAAGACACCAAGTTGTTGCCTAGAAAGAAGCAACCGCCCGATGTGCTCTTCCTATCATCACAATTTCCTGCCCAATCCCCATCACTAAAGCCAACAAGACTAGCATTAGTGTCAAAAGAGTACCAAATCCCATAGTTGGATGTCCCATTCACATAGCGAATGATCCTCTTCACGGAAGAGAGGTGGGACTCCTTATGATCCGCTTGGTACCTAGCACACACACCCATACTAAAGGATATATCGGGCCTACTTGCGGTCAAATAAAGCAAGCTACCTATCATGCCCCGATATAGAGTTTGTTCCACACTTTTACCACTAGCATCCTTGCTTAGCTTCAAAGTGGTACTCATGGGTGTATCACAACATTTGGCTTTCTCTAAACCAAACTTCTTCACTAGGTTTTTGGCATATTTGGCTTGGGATATGAAAATCCCATCATCTAGTTGCCTAATTTGCAAACCTAGGAAGTAACTAAGCTCACCAACAAGACTCATCTCAAATTCATGAGACATGACATCAACAAATTGTTGGACTTTGGTGTTGTTGGTGGAGCCAAAAACTATATCATCAACATATATTTGAGCTATGAAAAGCTCATCATTGTCTCTCTTGATGAATAGCGTTTTGTCAACACTACCTCTTGTGTAGTTGTTGTCAACAAGAAATTGAGTGAGGCGCTCATACCAAGCCCTCGGCGCTTGTTTCAACCCATAAAGTGCCTTCTTGAGGCGATAAACATGATTGGGGTGGTGTGCATCCACAAACCCCTTAGGTTGTTCAACAAACACTTCCTCTTGCAAGAAGCCATTGAGGAAGGCACTCTTGACGTCCATTTGGTGCAATTTGAACTTGTGCACACAAGAGATGGACAAGAGAAGCCTAATGGACTCTAAGCGGGCAACAGGAGCAAAAGTCTCCTCAAAGTCGATACCCTCAATTTGAGAGTACCCTTGTGCTACAAGTCTAGCCTTGTTCCGCACTACGTTGCCATCCTCATCGGATTTGTTCCTAAATATCCATTTAGTGCCTATGACATTAGTGGTCTTAGGCCTAGGAACTAGAGTCCAAACCTTATTCCTTTCGAATTGGTTTAGCTCTTCTTGCATTGCAAGAACCCAAAATTCATCATTTAAGGCTTCTTCAACCTTTTTGGGTTCAATTTGAGAGGTGTAGCAAGTATAGCTAATAAGATTAGCAAGTTGACGTCTAGTCCTAACACCCTCATTTACCTCTCCAATGATATCTTCTTTATCATGGAGTTTCCTAACCCATGGAGCGGGTTCTTTAGAGTCCAAGAGAGGAACTCTATCAATAGGTTGTGTGTCATTATTGTTGACATTAGATGTCCCAACATTAGGTGACACCACAACCTCCTTCAAAGCAGAATCATCACTAAAAATAACCTCCTCCTCATGATCATTTGACTTGAGCCTAGTATCATCAAATACGACATTGGATGATTCCATAACACTTAGAGTCTTTAAATTGAAAACTCTATAGGCTCTACTATTTAAGGCATAGCCAATAAAAATACCCTCATCACTCTTAGCATCGAATTTGCCAAGTTGATCACGGTCATTCAAAATGTAGCATTTGCTTCCAAAAGTGTGGAAGTAGCTAACATTTGGCCTCTTGCCTTTCCATAACTCATAGGAGGTGTTTCTAGTACCGGGCCTTAGGAATACTCTATTTCCTATATAGCAAGCCGTATTGATGGCTTCGGCCCATAGGTTCCTAGGGACATTGTTGCTAAGCAACATCACTCGGGCCATCTCTTGGAGGACCCTATTCTTCCTCTCAACAACTCCATTTTGTTGAGGTGTCCTAGGAGCCGAAAACTCATCGGAGATGCCTAGGCTATCACAATAGCTTTCAAAAGAGGCATTCTCAAACTCTCTCCCATGGTCACTTCTAATCCGTTTAATGCTTTTAATACTAGAATTTATTTCATTTTGTAATTTAGTACAAAGCATTTTAAACTTATCAAAAGTTTCGGATTTTTCTCTAAGAAAATATGTCTATGTAAATCTAGAGAAATCATCAACACAAACAAAAATGTATCTCTTTCAACCCAAACTTTCGGTTTGCATGGGACCCATGAGGTCCATGTGGAGAAGCTCAAGAGGCTCCTTGGTGGTGAGATACTTACCCTTTTTGTGCATGCTTTTAGTTTGCTTTCCTTGTTGGCAAGGTCCACAAATACCATTGGCTTTCTTCCCAAGCTTAGGGAGGCCACGCACACAATTGAACTTTTCAAGGGTCCGTAGAACCCTAAAGTTCATGTGGCCAAGTCTTTCATGCCACAACTCAATTTGCTCATCCATGGACACATGATTAGATACAATACTAGCTTCAAGACAATAACAATTGTCGCTAGATCTCATGCCCTTCAACAAGGTTTGTCCATCGGGTTTAAGGATAGAGCAATAATCTTTAAAAAACAAGACGGAATATCCTTCATCACTAAGATGTGAAATGCTTATTAAATTGGCTTTCAAGCCATCAACAAATAAAGCATTGGATAAGGAGGGTAATCCGGGAACGGAAATGGTTCCTTTCCCTACAACATTTCTTTTGGATCCATCACCAAAAGTGACATTTCCACCTTCCTCCATAACAAGAGTCTCGAAAAAACTCTTGTTTCCCGTCATGTGCCTAGAGCACCCACTATCCAAGTACCAAAAATTAGAAGAATTTGCCTTCAAGGCTATTTGTGCAACATGGCAAACATTTTCATTCTTTCTAATCCACTTAGCAACAATTTTAGCTTTCTTAGTGGTCTTTGGTACATGTGCTCTACTATTTCTAGGATCATGCAAATCAATATTTTCATTCCTAGAAACATGCATCTTGGCTCTATTATTTCTCTTTTCAATCATGCTTTGTTTTCTACACATTTTAATATACTGAAAGCAACTTGGTCTAATATGACCATCACAACCACAAAAGTGACAAATAGGGATGAAAAAAGGAATCATACCTCGTCTTTGTGCATGTATGGGAACTCGTCCATGTCTTTGTGGATAAGTGGATTCAATCCATCTTCGTTGTTGAACCGGTCTAGGTTGCTTCCAAGCTTGAGGTTGCATGATTGGTCTCTTTCCTTTGTGAGCCAATTTGGGAGGAATGTTGGCTTGAGGAACCCTAGGGGGTTGAGCTTGAGATTTCCTTCTTGGCCCCATTTTCACTTGTGCATTAGAACATTGTCCTACTTCTAACTTCTTCCTAGGAGGTTGCACAAATGAAGTTTCTTCGTTCTTCAAGCTCTTGACAAACACTGTCTTGTTAGAGGTTGAGACTTTCTTGCCATCTTCATACCCAAGACCTCTCTTGTCACTTGGACTCTTTCCAACACCAAGTAAATGATCAAGCTTCTTGGTGCTAGAATCTATCCTAGCCAAGGACCCTTTAACTTCAACAAGTTCCCTCTTCAAGCCTTCTTCACTTCTCTTGGATAAATCTAACTCCTCAATTAACTTATCCTCTCTCCTCTTCAATCTTTCCACTTGTTCACTTAAGTGGTCATTGTGAACCGAAAGTTCAAGGTTTTCTTCTCTCAACCTCTCAATCTTTCTTGTGCTTTTAAGTGCTAAATCATTGAACTCGGCATGGTATTTAGCAAGCACCTTTTGCTCCACAAATTTCTTTTTGCAACTAGAAGAGGAGTCACTTTCTACTTCACTAGAGTCAATTTCCTCTTGACTCATCTCCTTTTTTTCACTAGCACTTTTGCTCTTGTGAGAAGAGGCAAAAGCTAGGAAGTTAGCCATGAGTTCTTCTTCACTTGAAGACTCATCTTCCTCATTTGAGTCATCACTACTCCCACTCCAAGTGGCGGCCATCACTTTACCCTTCTTCTTTTCATTGTGATTAGCACATTCGGGGGCAAAGTGACCAATCCCACCACATTCAAAGCATCGGACCCCTTTCCTGTCGGTCCTCTCTTGTCTAGGCTCAAACTTCTTGAAGGAACCTTTTTTCTTCAAATCTTGTCCTCTTGACCCAAATCCCTTCTTCTTCTTGAACCCCATAACCTTGTTAAACCTTTTCACAAATAAGGCAAGGTCTTCATCCGATTCATGCTTTGCCTCCTTTGCATCCTTAGATGCTTTCAAAGCTATTCCTTTAGACTTCTTAGGAGGAGTAGTGGTGCTAGGAGCCTTCCTAGACTCATATGCAAGGAGACGCACAATTACCTCACTTGGCTTCATATCCATGTAGCAACTATTTTCTTCTATGGCCGTCACCTTTGATTCAAACCTATCGGGGAGAGATCTCATAATTTTTTGCTTGACTCTCCTATCTGAATACGGGTCTCCGAGTTGATGGCTTTGATTTACGATGTCCATCAATTTGATTTCGAAGTCATTGAAGCATTCATCCTCTCCCATCCTAAGTAACTCAAATTGAGTTTGGAGGACTTGAAGCTTGGACTCCTTCACCACCTCGGTTCCCTCATGTGCAACTTGAAGGATGTCCCATGCCACTTTGGCAATCTGAGTATTCTGAATAAGCTTGTACTGATTCTCATCCATTGCACACATGATGGCATGCATAGTCTTCATATTCCACTTTGAAGCCTCAAACTCTTGCACGTTCCATTGCGCCTTAGGCTTCAAAATATCTTCTCCTCCACCCGCGGAAGTCATCATAGGGAGATCATATCCGTCTTCCACCGCCATCCATGCACGGTCATGAATTTGGCATATGTAGGATTCCATCTTCCCTTTCCATTGGGAATAGTTCAATCCGGTAAGAAGTGGAGGCCTTGTGCTAGAAGCTCCTTCGTGGCCACCACCATTTCCACCGTTTCCACTCATAGTATATATGAATGAATGAAATGAATGCAAATGTATGAATAATCAAAAATCACACAAAATGCAAAACACACCAAAATAAGCAAGGATCACCAATGTATGTCTAGGAACCCACTCTGATACCAATTGAAACTAATTATAGCACGGTGTGTATAAAACTATCTAGAGGGGGGGTGAATAGATTTTACGCTTTTTACCCAATTTTTCGTGTTAGTCAAAATTACGAATTTACCCTCAAGATAATATAAACAAGCAAGTGTAATATGGTGTGGAAATTAAATCAACACTTGATTTTTACGTGGAAACCCTCACGGGAAAAACCACGGGCTATGTAAGTAAGCCACACTCGAACCTCGAATCCACTAAATGTGCAAACGATTACAACCTAATCCCGGAAGTAATCACGCACCTACCTAATCCCGGTATGAGTGAACCTAGTCCAATTTGCTTGCGATCTAAGCAACCTAATCCCGGTTGCTACACACAATACTTACTTTCTCTAGAAGAGAATACAACCCTAAGTGAATATATGTGAATATCCAAAATGCAACATAGAGCAAGGGAAACCCTATATGCTTATCTAAGATGATTAATATGCAATTAAGAACAATCCTAGATATCAAAACTAAATGACATGTCAATTAGTTTAGCTAATCAATATTAAGCACACAACCTAATATGCTAGCACAATACAACTTCTCAAACATACATCATACTAATCTCAATCTTGTATCCAAAGCATACAAAATAACAAACAAGTAATTAATTGAGATTGCTAGATAAGATAAACACAAAATATATAAGATATTAGTGAAAAGCTTACCAAGCAAAGTATGATGAAGATTCCATGCAAGATGACATCTAGATGATCTAAGATGATGCTAGATGATGATTGATGATCATGAAAAAGTGTTTGAGTAATTAAAAATGAGTTCTTTGTGTATTTTTCTTCTCTTGAAAAATATCCTAAGTATGAAGCTTGAATATGAACTCTCTTAAGTGACCTAAAATCAAGTTAGCATATATATAGAGGCCATAAGTGAAGTGAGGTCATTTTGAAAACTCGCTAGAAAATTGCTCTGTGCGCTGGTGGACCTGTGCTGGCCGACAGGCGCACGACCATCGCACAAGCACAATTTTGCAATGGCGCTGGACGACATGCGCTCACACAGGTGCCAGACCAGCGGAGCACAACTGGGCGATTAGCGCTGGTGGCCTTGCGCTGGTGTGGGCCAGCGCACGACCAGCGGCACGCCACTGGGCGTTTTGTGCCGGTGAGCTGCGCTGGAGGACCGGCGCTGGTGGAACAGCGCACAGCCCACAACTTTGAACCCCATAAGCAATCATGCAAGGGGAACAAAGGTAAACTAAGATGCATCCTAAAGCCTAAATGCTATGATGTTATAAACACAAGATGCACTCATAATAACAAGCAAGAAGAGATGTTAATTGAACATTAATGCACAACAAAAAGAAACACAACATACAAAGTTTAAACATATGCATGAGTTGTGAGTGTGCGCAACTATCTCTTCAAGACAAGTAAGCACTTAGAGTATTACCTTTGGTGCTTGTCAATAATGAGGTCTTCAAAGGGCCTAATGCAATAACAACAACATCTAAACTACCCTTACAAAGAATCCCCACATATAGTTTGATCACGAAATATGCCAATTAAAAACAACGGGAATCCTTACATTCCTTTCTCAATGAAGAGAATAACACCCTAAGTGAATATATGAATATCCAAATGCAACATAGAGCAAGGGAAACCCTATATGCTTATCTAAGATGATGAATATGCAATTAGAACAATCATAGATATTAAAACTAAATGACATAGCAAATAGTTTAGCTAATCAAGATTAAGCACAAAACCTAATTAGCTATCACAATACAACTTCTCAAACATACAACACACTAATCTCAATCTTGTATCAAAAGATATATGAATCATACAAGAAATAAATTGAGATTGCTTGTTAAGAAAAACACAAAATATGTAAGATATTAGTGAAAAGCTTACCAAGCAAAGTATGATGAAGAATCCATGCAAAAAGACATCTAGATGATCAAAGATGATGCTAGATGATGATTGATGATCATGAAAAGGTGTTTAAGTAATTAAAAAAGAGTTCTTGGAATTTTTCTTGTCTTTGAAAAATATCCTAAGTATGAAATCTAAATATGAACTCTCTTGATTGACCTAAAGTCAAAGTGGCATATATATAGGGTGTCAAGATGATGTGTGATCGTTTTGATAAGTGACACTACTAATTTGCCTTGGGCGCTGTACATAGAGCGCTTTTGTACAGCGCCAAGAAACTAATCTTCTCGGGTCAGAGATGGGCACTGTACGAACAGCGTTTGTGTACAGCGCTCGTACAGCGCTTACTCAAAAAGCATCAGACCTGATGCATTAAAATAAACATTTTCAATCAGGTCTCAATTGGGCGCTATATGAACAGCGCTTGTGTACAGCGCTCGTATAGCGCCTCTTCAAAATGCATCAGACCTGATGCATTAAAATGACCATTTACCCATCAGGTCATGTGGGCGCTATTCAAACAGCGCCTCTATAGAGCGCTCTGAACAGCGCCCTTTGCAATGCAAGAAATCTAAGGCTATGCATGACAAGGCAATGGATAATGCAATAAGCAATCAAAATAAATATGCAAGAAGAGATGTTAATGAACATTAATGCACACCAAGAAGAAACACAACATACAAGATTTAACCATATGCATGAGTTGTGAGTGTGTGCAACTATCTCTTCAAGACAAGTAAGCACATAGAATTTTACCTTTGGTGCTTATCAAAAATAAGGTCTTCAAAGGGCTTGAGCAATAACAACAACACCTAAGCTACCCTTACAAAGAACCCCAACATGTGGTTTGTCCACGAAATGAGTCAATCAACAAATGGGAACCTTACAATCTCCCCCTTTGGTTATTTCGTGACAAAACCACCACTCACATTGATTCGTCACAAAGAAATAGAAACTACGGGACTATAGTGATATTCTACATTACAAAGAGATAAGAAAATGCAACTTGAAGTCTTCAACCTCTTGTAGAATAATCAATCCCTGAAAATAAAGTTTCTAACATTTCCAATACAAGTAAAAAGTGAGATTAATCAAGTGAGAACAAAAACAAGCATTAGCAATTTTAAAAGATTAGGCACAACATTATGAAATGTATGTGTATGCAATGCTCCCCCTCAACGGGTTACTCCCCCTCAATGAATATTCTCCCCAACAAGCACAATTGCTACTACAATTTGCAACTCCCCTTACCATATCCTACTCCCCCTTTTTGTCATGATATAGGCAAAGGAGTAGTTCACAACCAGGTCACTCATAGTAATGAGAGATAGTAGCATGCAAGATATTTGCATAATCAATATAAGTCACTTTATGCATCTCAATGAATTGGAGAGAAACAAGGAGATTTATTTGAAGAAAATGTGTGAATCAAACATGTTTTGCATACAAGACATGTAGCATTCAAGTCCAAAATACAATGGTATTTGGCAAAGCAAATGACAAAGGTTTCTAATAAGAATTCAAACCAATTTCACCATTGTCATGAGAAAAGCAAGGATATAGAGATTTCATTGATTTTAATTTAAGAGCAACTATATCCAACTTTCTAAGTGAAACATGGCATGAGCGACTTTGCACCCTATTTGATTTTTCCAGATAAGATATCCGTATGATAGTAGCCATGTTCAACTAATAAAGAAAGAGAGACATTTGGAATGTAAATTCCTTTGAACGGATACAAGATCCTTTATTCATTTTGAGTCTCATAAGCTTTCACACAAGTTTTGCATTTTAAAGAATATGCAATCATCAAATCATGCTTTTCATGTGAGCATGTTGTATGAATTTCATGCTTTTTCATTTGGAATATAAATTCCTTTGAACGGATACAATATCCTTTATTCATTTTGAGTCTCATAAGCTTTCACACAAGTTTTGCATTTTAAGAATATGCAATCATCAATTCATGCTTTTCATGTGAGCAAGTTATAAAAGAATCATCATGTCATGGAGATAACTATAGGTCATTCAAATCGTACTTCCTATGTACATCTCCTAGTCCAACAATGCATGATTGAACATAAATATGACATGGATTGTAAACAAGCAAGGTTCACACTTATTAAATTGAAAACATATATACATATGTGCAACCAAGCTTACTCAAGCAATTAAAAGAAGAAGCATAAGAAATTTCAAATTTTTTGCAAGTTACAAGAATGCAAAATAGCTCTCTTTGCTTGAGTTCCCCATATGGGGTCAATCACAAATCACATCACTCCACCAGACATATCCCAATAGATCTACTTAGTGTTTTAAATCGAGTAGCATCTAAGGGTTTAGTAAATAGGTCCGCTAGTTGATCATTAGTACCTACATGTTCAAGTACTATGCATTTATTTTCAACAAACTCTCTAATGAAATGATGATGGATGTCAATATGCTTAGTTCTAGAATGTTGTACCGGATTCTTGGAAATATTAATGGCACTCATGTTATCACAAAAGAGAGTGAGTATACCTTGGTTGAATCCGTAGTCTACTAGCATTTGCTTCATCCATAGGAGTTGTGTGCATCCACTCCCCACGGCTATGTACTCGGCCTCGGCCGTGGACAAGGAAATCGAGTTTTGCTTCTTGCAAAACCAAGACACCAAGTTATTGCCTAGAAAGAAGCAACCGCCCGATGTGCTTTTCCTATCATCGCAATTTCCTGCCCAATCCGCATCACTAAAGCCTACAAGACTAGCATTAGTGTCAAAAGAGTACCAAATCCCATAATTGGATGTCCTATTCACATAGAGAATGATTCTCTTTACGGAAGAGAGATGGGACTCCTTAGGATCCGCTTGGTACCTAGCACACACACCCACACTAAAGGAGATATCGGGCCTACTTACGGTCAAATAAAGCAAGCTACCTATCATGCCACGATATAACGTTTGTTCCACACTTTTACCACTAGCATCTTTGCTTAGCTTTGAATGTACACAAATGAAGTTAAATTACTGAAAGCATACCTAGAGGGGGGGTGAATAGGTTTTTACACCTTTTTCAAACCCTTGAACAAACATTCGTTTGTCCCTCAAGGTAGCCTTACACACAACACAATAAGCCAAGGAAGACATACATAGACAATACGATAATACAATCATAAGAGCAACGTCTAAGTATATCAACAAGTTATGTGAGGTAAAATAGCAAATAAACAACACAACAAAATAAGCTTGTATTTCATAAGATGTTCAATGTGTTACAAGAGTGATCAAAATGTCACTATACAAAAATTACAATATATAAAAGAATCAAAGATACAAATTGATCTATAGAATGAATACACTAATCACACTATACAAAGACTTGCTTCACAATACATCACATGTGGATATTATGAATCAAGACAATAAAATATACAATTAAAATATAAGAGAAAGAGATAGGAAGAATTAACACAAGGGATTTTTTAACGTGGTAAAACCTCCAAGGAGGAAACATCCACGGGTTGAACTACAACCATTGGGTACTATATTATTGGAAAGTAAACATAGAACATTCACAAAGTGACCAATCTTTAGCTCACCCAACCTAGTGAAGTCTAAGCCTACCCAACCCTATTGGAAAGTGTGAAATCCCTCAATGATGCGGAACCACCATATATTGGACAACACACACAACCAACATCGATGGTAGATTAGAAATTCCTCAAGAGTGCATACACCTCCCGTGTACCCCGCTCTATCGGACTCTATGTCTAACCATACGCCTAGGCCTACCAATACAATAGCCAACTCCCTATCCAAGGCACTCTTGCCTCTAGGGAGCCTCCCATGCATGACTATCCGAGTCCTCCCGACTCTAGCCATGACTCCTTGCTTACCTATCCGAGTCATCCCGACTCTAGGCAAGACTTCTTGCTTGGCTATCCAAGTCATCCCGACTCTAACCAAGACTTCATGCCTTTTACAAGGACTTCCTAGTGCGATCATGTGAATGCAAATGATGCAAACAATCAATACAACATAGAACATGTGATCAATACATTCTATGGCACAAATAGACCTAAACATGTGAAATCACAAATAATCAAGTCTAGATGCAAAAATACATGAATAGAAACCTAAGCATGTGAAACACCTAACACATACACTCAAAGTCTCATTCACACACATAACACTTGAAACACAAAATGTTCATGAAGTACAAATTCAAGATGCTATCAATATACAATTAAAAGCTAGATATATGAGATTAAAATCAATCAATATACTAGACAAAAATATAGAGCAAGGTTTTGAGATTTACATCAATCAAAACCTATATTCTCTAAATCACAAACAAATACACAAATCCTAGATTTTAATAATCAAAGGATCAAATCAAATCTCAAAGTCATTTTAACACAAAATTAATTCAATTAAATATCAAACAACCTAAGATGCCATTCTAATCACAATACAACTCACAAACATATGTAAAACCTAGAATCATAGAATCTAGTCAACATTAGTCCACAAATTGAGTTTCAATTAGAATGATAATCAAGCTATATTTCCAAATAGATTTTACCAAAAAATAACATAGATATAGAAGAAGAAACCCCAAGCAAATGGAAGGTCAAATAACAGGAAATCCCAAAGTTGAGACTCATACCTCGGATTCTATAGCTGGTTTTAATTAGTGCCCTACCACTTGAAATCACAATCAAACAGCCACCAGACCACTTGGAGATGTTAGAGGACTCAAATACGAACACTCTCCAACTTGAATCACTCAAATCCGACTCCGGATGAGGAAGATATGGTGTTTTTAAGTTTGGAAAAATTGGAGAGGATGTATTACGGGAAACTGAAATTTTTCTTCTTGAATTTTCAAAATGGAGAGAGAGAGGGAAGAAATAGAAGGAGAGAGAAGGAAGATTTCGGCCAACCAGGTGGTGCCACATCACCCCCTGGCCATGGGGGGCGCGTGGCCCACACGGGAGCAGAGGCTGCTCCAGGCCGTGGGGCCCACGGCCTCAACCACGGCCAGCCCATGTGGCCCATGGCCTGGGCTGTCCTCTCGCGCGCTCCCTCGGTTCATCGGCCTGTATCTCGGGCGTCCGAACTCCGAATTCGAATTTGTTTTTGGATTACAAACTATGACTCTCTCACACACGACGACGACTATACAACTTTGAAAAACGGTTGAGAAATCATCTCGGAAATCATCGATGAAGTCAACTCAACGAAAGAGAACGTAAAGTGGCATAGTCAACTTGTTTGGACTCGAAACCTTATGAATGAGTAACCGAAACGATCGGAACTCAATAAGGCATTGAATAAGAACATGTTCAAGTCCTAAACACAAAATACAGAAACATACAAACACAAAGACACACACATATGCTAGTTTCCGGACATAGTCCTAGAAAATGCAAAACACAAAGTTTATTAACTAAATATGAATGCATGAGCATATTTTGCCAAGTGTGTGAAAGTGAAATGTAAATGAAATTAAATCATGAAGGGACACACAAGAATGATATGTGTGAGTGTGTGCCTAGCCTTGTAAGAGATAAGAGGTCTTTGAATACCTTTGTAGACCGATAATGCCCGAATCTCTTAAAAGCCGGCAACTTGAACGAATTGTGGTTGAGACGTCCTTCGTCTTCGAAATTCTTCAATTACTAACCAGTAAACATTACAAGTTAAACACGTTTTGATATGGAATTAATACCAACACTAATTATCAACCTAACAATCTCCCCCTTTGGCAAATTCCATGACAAAACCCCTAAACAAACACTAAAACAATTACAAAGAAAATTTGGTCACAGTGAGTACAATGAGTTACACATATAGACACAAATTATAACAACAAATCTTGAACTTCATCTTGGTCTTCTCTTGATATCACCTAAAAAGAACTTGAAAACACAAGAATATCCAAGAGACAACAAGTATGGCAATATCCAATCTTAGGCAAGAAAATAGTAACATATAAGTTCAAATGGATCAAGTATGCTCCCCCTTAATACATACTATCCATCAATATATTCTAAGCCAAGATTCAACAAAAAAATATTACATGCCATATAGTTCAAGCTAGATACCAAATATACAAAAATATAAAACAACTAACATAAGACTAAGTAAGCTAGATTTCTCCCATGTGTTTCTCATATTTCTCCCCCTTTTTGACATGATATGAAACCAAAGGGAAAGAGTAAGAAAATATACCTCATGAAGCTCTCTAGCCACTTGTGCCACCAAGGAAAGAAGAACGGTGTGCGAATCTCACATATTGCCTTGTTGGAGTTGATTTTCCTTCCAACTCTTTGATCCTCTCATCTTGAGCAACAAGCTTGGCACTAAGGTCTTCAATCTCCCTTTGTGACGCCTCAATCAAACTATGAGATTCTTCAACCTCTTTCCTCAATTTTAAAGCCCAACTAGGAAGAGCAGGTGAGCTAGGGACATGGTTAGAATCAAGAGAATCACCAAAAAGCCTAAGTACATCATTAGACTTTCCCTTGTCCTTGTACGACATGGTTGCCATACGTTTCTCACTCAACTTCTCTAAGGGAGGAAGCATAACATCACCATCAAGATTCCTCACACCTTTAGCTAAGCACAATTGAGTTATAAACCCCGGAAAAGCCAATTTCTTGTCCAAACGACTAGTACAAGCCGCAATTTCAATTTGCTCCACAAGCAATTCACCAAGGTTTATAGGTTGGTTAGTCACCAAGGCATATACAATCTTAATTTTGTCTCTATTAAGCTCCGAAGCATTAGTAGAAACAACAAGATTGGAGCATACAAATAAATGCCAAAATGCACTAATTTTTGTTAGCTCACCTTGCCTAATAAAAGCACGTTTCCCCCACACAAAATCATTATCATCACATAGAGTCTTACCTATTAAATCAAGGTTTTCCAAGATATCAACATCAAGGAATTCCGATTCAATGTCATCGGGCAAGTTAAGAAATTCATTAACCTTCCTAGGACAAACTCTAAAGACAACTTTCCTTATGCTTAGAGTAGCACTAGTCACAGTAGAACCGGATTTGTAAGCATGATAAAACTCTCTAACAACGGTCTCATTTGAGATTCCTAACATGTTCACCCATGAAATCCAATTTCTACTCTTAAGCACATCATAAACATAGGATCCAACACAAGAGTCCAAGTCAATACCTCTTTCTTGAATTATCTTTTTGCAACCAAAAATTCCCAATTCATCAACTTTGTTACCTTTGGAAATTTTGGAAGAAATTGTAGGTTTGGACTTGGCAATGGGAGTTGAAGAAGTATTTTCACCAACCTTCTTTGCTTTTCCCATAATCTTGCAACACAAAACAAACTAAAAACCAAAGTGAGAGGAAACAAAGAAACAAATAAGAAACCAATAAACATATACAAAGGCAAAATACTATATTTAATAAATCACCATGCAAGTAAGAATTTATCATAGCATCTTCATGATTTATCAAAAATAAGAATAATGCCAACAAATAACAACCTTGAAGAACATGTGAACATGTCATAAAAGAGAACAAGAATTTAGCATATTATGCTCCCCCTTGACAAGTGCCTCATCTAAAATCAAGATAGACAAATGTTCACAAAAATCACCACACAATCACATCACAAGCAATTTTTATTAGATTTGCAAATAAGCTTCACATATCTAAGAGAGTTACATCAAGATTTTCAATCACTCTCATATGTCATCAAAAATTGCTAAAGTATCACAAATACTAATTAAGCAAAAGTGAGTGTCTGAAGATTTTGCTTCAAGTATATGAAAAGAAGTAGTTTGATAATCAAGCATGCATACAATTTCAACATCTATTCATCTTAGGCCTTTCCATAAAAAGTCAAACCGGTTATCATCCGAAATTTTGCTTATAAAGAGAATAGATTTCAACATGTGAGCGTGTGTGTGCATGTGGCTCGTCAACCCATTTCTATTTGTCAACCCGAGCTCATTTGATTATTCAACTATACTCCAAAAGCCTTTTATTTATTTATTTATTTATTTTTTTTTTTTTTTAAGGCTTGACTCAAAGATTTTTTTTTTATGATTCAATTCAACACTTCTTTGATTTTTCTAACATAAACATATACACCTCATGACGGCTTTCACTCATCACAATGGCGTAGCCCTTTCCTACATTGGGTGGCTTCACAACCAAGGTGTGTAGCCCTTTCCATGAGGGTGCTCGTTGAGTTCTATGTTGCCGAAGCAAATGGATACCAACCATTAGTCATTTTTAAATGTACTAGTCCTTAGGACTTCAAGGTGTATCCAAAGCGAACATCAATCAAGCTCAACATACTTAACAAAACATACAAGAGAAGCAAAGTGCATTTTTGAAACCAATTTCAAGGCTTAAAAGCACATGATCTAGAAGCAAGTAAAAAGACTTACTTAAGATCTCTACTTCTCAAGAGAGTAGCTATCAAAGAATATGAAGCTCACATTATTCAAAAATTAGCCACTCAACAATCATACAAATAACAACACACTTCATGAAATAAGATCAATGTGAACACTTATCACCAAAAGATCTTAAACTAGCAAATGTCAAAGAGGACCATATAAACACTATATTAGTTCTCAATTATGACATGCTTCATGAATGTGATACAAACAATGAGTTGATAGATGAAAAATCAAGTAAGCAAGCAATATGATATAGAGATACCTTCGCAAGCTATTTTCACCAATTACAAAGCCTTCACCCTTTTTATGAGTCCTCTTGGCTTGTAAGTCCTCATGACTACAAGTTATAGGTGTGTCGATTCCAAGAGACTAAAGACAATGTAATCCAACTCAAACAAACAACAAAAAAAATGACTTTCTCTAAAAGCCATAACAAATATGTTATCATATAGATTCCAAACAAAAACTTCTCAAAAGTTAATCAACAAATTTTGACTATAAAAACACACAAAGTGAGATAGCTAAGTTCATGTCAAGTTGTAAAGATACAAAGCAAAAAGCTAAGCTTCTTATCAACGACACTAGTCTTAAAGCTAACTCACATGTGCAACTTACTCTAATGGTAAGAGCACTCACCCTTGACAAATTTTGTCTTGGGTGGACATACACGAACATCATCAAGATTCTCTTTGACCACAATGTTGAACCTAGAGTAAAGTTCTTCCACAACTTGATTCACAATAATATCATTAATACTCTTTTTCTCAACATTGTTAGCAACACATGCATGGTCAAATTTTGTAGGATATGCATTCTTCACCTTCCGGACATTCTTAACATGCTTTGACAAATTATCATGCTTTCCATATTCAAAAGCTTTAGCATGCATAGAATTAGGTCCAATCTCTCTATTCCTAGATGCATTTTCTAAGTTGCAATATTCAATGAATTTATAGCACTTGGGCTTGATATGGCCTAAGGTATTGCAAAAATGACATATGGGAACAAAAGGAGAGATTTTACCTTCCGGTGGTGGTAGAGGACAAATGGGAGTTTCAAGGGGTACCTTATTCTTCAATTTGTTCTTCTTCTTGGAACGTCTCTTCTTAGGAGCTTTCTCTTCAATGATAGCTTCACTAGTAGGAAGTGATGCTTCTATGAGCTTCTCTTCAACCACCGCTACACTTGAGCTCACTAAGTTCATATTAAAGATGATCCTATCCTTTTCAAGCAAAATACCCTCAACTTCGCAAAGCTTCTTTTCAATAGCATTCTTTTCATGCAAGAGCCTACGAGTTGTAGCAACAAACTCATCCACTTGAATCTTGATCAAGTCCTCCTTCTCATCAATCTCACTCAAGGCTAATTTCAACTTCTCCTCAAGAAATTTCACCTTAGCCAAAAGATCAATGTAGGATGGATTATCACTTAAACACTCTTGATGACTTTGATCAATCTCCTTATCCAACGAATCTTGATTAACATCCTCTAGAGTAGAGTGAGAAGCCATGAATGCAACAAAGTTGCTTACTAGCTCTTCTTCACTAGAAGACTCATCACTTGAGCTCTCCTCATCACTAGAGGCATCATCTTTACTCCATGTAGCCGCCATAGCCTTTCCCTTCTTGTCCTTCTTAGAATCTCCACTAGGACAATCCGAAGCATAATGTCCAAGTTTCTTGCACTTGAAGCATTGAACCTTCCTATTGCTCTTAGCATGGCCACTCCTCTCATGAGGTGGAGTAAAAGACTTCTTGACTTCCTTGTCCCTTGAGTACTTGCCACTTGACTTGGCACCTTTCCTCATGAACTTCCTAAACTTCCTAACCAATAACGCCATCTCCTCATCATCATCGCTACTACTAGCTTCCTTAACAACCTTGAGAGCTAAACCCTTGTTCTTAGCCTTCGGTTTCATGCACGCCTCAAAAGTTTGAAGAGATCCTAGCAACTCATCTATGCTCATGACGTCAACGTCTTTGCTCTCTTCAATGGCGGTAACCTTGGCTTTGAACCTCTTTGGAAGTGATCTAAGAATCTTCCAATTTAGCCTCTCACCGGAGATAGGAGTACCAAGTGCTTGGCATTGGTTGGCGATGTCTAGAAGCTTATCTTGGAAGTCAACAAACTTGTCTTCCTCACCCATTTGCAAAACCTCAAATTGGGAAGTGAGCAATTGAAGACGAGACTTCTTCACCGCTTTAGTCCCCTCATTGGTGACTTGGAGAGCCTCCCATGCCTCCTTAGTGGTTTCTAGATTTTGAATGTAGGAAAATTGCCTACTATCAACACCTCCGAAAATAGCATTCACCGCCCGATGATGCCATTTTGCTAACTCAAACTCATTAGTAGACCACTCACTCCTAGGCTTGGAAACGGTCACTCCATCCTCAATCTTGTTAGGAGCAAGGTAACCTTCTTCAACGGTCATCCAAGCTCTCTCATCAATAGATCGGATGTAAGCCTTTATCCTCAATTTCCAAAACCCGTAGTTGTGACCCTTGAGAAAGGAGGCCTAGAATTCGAAGCCCCTTCGGTCATCACATCATCTTGGAAAACCATTCTAGCAAATACCTAAGCAATCCATTCTAGCAAATACCTAAGCAATCCGACGACCCGCTCTGATACCAATTGAATGTACACAAATGAAGTTAAATTGCTTAAAGCATACCTAGAGGGGGGGTGAATAGGTTTTTACACCTTTTTCAAACCCTTGAACAAACATTCGTTTGTCCCTCAAGGTAGCCTTACACACAACACAATAAGCCAAGGAAGACATACATAGACAATACGATAATACAATCATAAGAGCAACGTCTAAGTATATCAACAAGTTATGTGAGGTAAAATAGCAAATAAACAACACAACAAAATAAGCTTGTATTTCATAAGATGTTCAATGTGTTACAAGAGTGATCAAAATGTCACTATACAAAAATTACAATATATAAAAGAATCAAAGATACAAATTGATCTATAGAATGAATACACTAATCACACTATACAAAGACTTGCTTCACAATACATCACATGTGGATATTATGAATCAAGACAATAAAATATACAATTAAAATATAAGAGAAAGAGATAGGAAGAATTAACACAAGGGATTTTTTAACGTGGTAAAACCTCCAAGGAGGAAACATCCACGGGTTGAACTACAACCATTGGGTACTATATTATTGGAAAGTAAACATAGAACATTCACAAAGTGACCAATCTTTAGCTCACCCAACCTAGTGAAGTCTAAGCCTACCCAACCCTATTGGAAAGTGTGAAATCCCTCAATGATGCGGAACCACCATATATTGGACAACACACACAACCAACATCGATGGTAGATTAGAAATTCCTCAAGAGTGCATACACCTCCCGTGTACCCCGCTCTATCGGACTCTATGTCTAACCATACGCCTAGGCCTACCAATACAATAGCCAACTCCCTATCCAAGGCACTCTTGCCTCTAGGGAGCCTCCCATGCATGACTATCCGAGTCCTCCCGACTCTAGCCATGACTCCTTGCTTACCTATCCGAGTCATCCCGACTCTAGGCAAGACTTCTTGCTTGGCTATCCAAGTCATCCCGACTCTAACCAAGACTTCATGCCTTTTACAAGGACTTCCTAGTGCGATCATGTGAATGCAAATGATGCAAACAATCAATACAACATAGAACATGTGATCAATACATTCTATGGCACAAATAGACCTAAACATGTGAAATCACAAATAATCAAGTCTAGATGCAAAAATACATGAATAGAAACCTAAGCATGTGAAACACCTAACACATACACTCAAAGTCTCATTCACACACATAACACTTGAAACACAAAATGTTCATGAAGTACAAATTCAAGATGCTATCAATATACAATTAAAAGCTAGATATATGAGATTAAAATCAATCAATATACTAGACAAAAATATAGAGCAAGGTTTTGAGATTTACATCAATCAAAACCTATATTCTCTAAATCACAAACAAATACACAAATCCTAGATTTTAATAATCAAAGGATCAAATCAAATCTCAAAGTCATTTTAACACAAAATTAATTCAATTAAGTATCAAACAACCTAAGATGCCATTCTAATCACAATACAACTCACAAACATATGTAAAACCTAGAATCATAGAATCTAGTCAACATTAGTCCACAAATTGAGTTTCAATTAGAATGATAATCAAGCTATATTTCCAAATAGCTTTTACCAAACAATAACATAGATATAGAAGAAGAAACCCCAAGCAAATGGAAGGTCAAATAACAGGAAATCCCAAAGTTGAGATTCATACCTCGGATTCTACAGCTGGTTCGGAAATCAGTGTCCAACCACTTGAAATCACGATCAAACAGCCACCAAACCACTTGGTGATGTTAGAGGACTCAAATACGAACACTCTCCAACTTGAATCACTCAAATCCGACTTCGGATGAGGAAGATATGGTGTTTTTAAGTTTGGATTGGAGAGGATGTATTACGGGAAACTGAAATTTTTCTTCTTGAATTTTCAAAATGGAGAGAGAGAGGGAAGAAATAGGAGGAGAGAGAAGGAAGATTTCGGCCAACCAGGTGGTGCCACATCACCCCCTGGCTGTGGGGGGCGTGTGGCCCACACGGGAGCAGAGGCTGCTCCAGGCCGTGGGGCCCACGGCCTCAACCACGGCCAGCCCATGTGGCCCACAGCCTGGGCTGTCCTCTCGCGCGCTCCCTCGGTTCGTCGGCTTGTATCTCGGGAGTCCAAACTCCAAATTCAAATCCGTTTCCGGATTACAAACCATGACTCTCTCACGCACGACGACGACTATACAACTTTGAAAAACGGTTGAGAAATCATCTCAGAAATCATCGATGAAGTCAACTCAACGAAAGAGAACGTAAAGTGTCATAGTCAACTTGTTTGGACTCGAAACCTTATGAATGAGTAACCGAAATGACCGGAACTCAATAAGGCATTGAATAAGAACATGTTCAAGTCCTAAACACAAAATACAGAAACATACAAACACAAAGACACACACATATGCTAGTTTCCGGACATAGTCCTAGAAAATGCAAAACACAAAGTTTATTAACTAAATATGTATGCATGAGCATATTTTGCCAAGTGTGTGAAAGTGAAATGTAAATGAAATTAAATCATGAAGGGACACACAAGAATGATATGTGTGAGTGTGTGCCTAGCCTTGTAAGAGATAAGAGGTCTTTGAATACCTTTGTAGACCGTGTTAGGATTATGCTCAATAGCAAGAGTGTAATATTGTAATTAACAATCTTTTTCATATTAATAAAGTGATTTCTGGTTTAACAAATCGTATAGCATTTATAGTTTAATATTATAATTGTCAAAGTAAATAATCATAAGGTCTAAAGACTATGAGAAAAGAAGAATTGTTCGTACATCTGGATATGTATGTGTAGACACAATTCTTTAGTTAGTCTTGAATAATGTTCACAACTTAAGTTAAAGGTTGGGCACCTTTATCTTGTTAAAGTTGTAGAATTCTTTTGCTAGCATTTGAGTGGGATCAAATGAGATATGATGAGTCTAAAATCATCGGAGTGTCTTCGAGCAAAAAGATCTAGTGCACTGGGTGCATTGAACTGGTTCACAATGAAAAGCTTTATCTAGAACCGTCAATAGATAATAGTCTTTTCATTATCAGGACAATCGGAGAGTCTATCTTAATCCTGAGAAAAATGATGGACTTATGGTTGCAAGTGATATCATTTGAGTTATCAATGAGTACGATTATATCGTATAGTCTATCCTCGATAGTTTGGTGATGTTCATTTCTTAATCGATAGAGGACTTCATTTATAGATATGGACATCGTGGCTCCATTTATTAAATGAGAGTATAATATCATCATATGGATGTTTTGAGGTAATTGGATATTAAATCTCAACGTTGAGTTTTTGATAGTGTCTATTGAAAACATGGCTTCTGGACAAGTCAAAATATCCAAGTTCAAAACGTGGTCATATGAGTAAATATGGTAACTTGGAGAGTTATAGGCGGTCTATGAATTCTTGGCGATTACTGATATTAATCACGAGGATACACTATCTCCAATATGATTGTCTAGGGTATGAATGAGGAGCATCTTCCTTTTCTATCTTTATTTAAGAGTTCAGTTTTAGCTCTTTAGTGGAATGAGTTAAAATTAATGGATCGGACATAAGTGAATCATTTGTTGATTGTGATTAGGTTATGTCTATTGAAGCTTAAATTTAGATGGCCCGCCAAGATCCCCAATCCACACGGACTTGCATGGATCACTTGATATATTCTACTGGACCAATTTAAGGGTCCATCTAGAATTGCATTTAATATATTAAGAATATAATTTGCACATTATTTTAGTAATGGGCTGCTCAATTATATTAATATATTAATGAAAGGCATGTGGGCTTGTTTCTTTTAGTAAGAATGGGTCTGGTTCACATGTGGGCTTTTTATTTAAAGTCCAATGGATTAAATGAAATAAGAAAATAATATTTGGCCCATTTATTCTAAGTGGGGCGGCAAGGGTTAATTTTAACCTAATATATTATTTTGTTTCATTGTTTTAATTAAATAAGAATTAATTAATTTATTAATTAATTGTTTAATTAAGAAACAAATCTTTTCTGATCAGGAAATATATTTCCTAAAAGTAAAAGTAAAAGACTTGTTTGATAAGGAAATAAATAATTAGTTTTATTTATTTAATCAAATAAGAAGTCTTTTTTATTTAGTCAAATACAAGAATAAAAGATTTATGAATTAAATTAGGGTTTGAAGTCTTAAACTAGATGGGAATTAGGGTGCAACACAAACTCTTTTAAGCTTGTAAGTTGCGGCAACCCTAGTCCATTTAGGGTAGAGAATTCGGCAACCCTAAAAGAAAGAAGAGAAGAAAGTTTGGCAACCTATATATACACACTTATAGAATTCGGCCACTCTAAGACTTGGTGCTTGAGATTTTATTTTTTCTTCTTCTTCTCAATTCATAGAAAGATTTTATTCTACTAAAACAAAAAAGAGTGTTAGATTATTCTTTGATGGTACACTAATTGCTTGTTCATCAATAAGCTTGTGTGTACAACATCGATTTAGGTTCACGCGAGTTTCAATCACTAGATTGAGAACTCAAAAGTGACCGGAATAATCTTAGTCATTCTTTTGATTGTTTTGTGATTAACAAAGAAAAGAAAAGTTTGTTTGTCCATTCACAGGTTTGCAATTCAAAGAAAAGGGAGACCACGCTCCTAGGTGATCCACGTTCGTGCTAGGATTGAAGATCTTGCGGATTACCATCGACGTAAGTCAATCGGATCACGCGACAAAAGGTATTATTCTTTTGTTAGATAATATATATGTTTAATTGATTAAAGGGTTTAAGGTTCATAAAAGGAAAAATTTTTAAAAGTCACTAAACCTATTTTTTTTAGTCTCGCTTCCGTTGTGTGTACTGCGATTTTTCCCTACAGACCGATAATGCCCGAATCTCTTAAAAGCCGGCAACTTGAACGAATTGTGGTTGAGACGTCCTTCGTCTTCGAAATTCTTCAATTACTAACCACTAAACATTACAAGTTAAACACGTTTTGATATGGAATTAATGCCAACACTAATTATCAACCTAACAAGCTTCAAAGTGGTACTCATGGGTGTATCACAATGTTTGGCATTTTCAAGACCAAACTTCTTCACTAGGTTTTTAGCATAATTGGCTTGGGTTATGAAAATCCCATCATCTAATTGCCTAATTTGCAAACCTAGGAAGTAACTAAGCTCACCAACAAGGCTCATCTCAAATTCATGAGACATGACATCAACAAATTGTTGGACCTTGGTGTTGTTGGTGGAGTCAAAAACTATATCATCAACATATATTTGAGCTATGAAAAGCTTATCATTGTCTTTCTTAATGAATAATGTCTTGTCAACACTACCCCTTGTGTAGTTATTGTCAACAAGAAATTGAGTGAGGCGCTCATACCAAGCCCTCGGTGCTTGTTTCAACCCATATAGAGCCTTCTTGAGGCGATAGACATGGTTGGGGTGGTGTGCATCCACAACCCCTTGGGTTGTTCAACAAACACTTCCTCTTGCAAGAAGCCATTGAGGAAGGCACTCTTAACGTCCATTTGGTGCAATTTGAACTTGTGCACATAAGAAATGGACAAGAGAAGCCTAATGGACTCTAAACGGGCAACGGGAGCAAATGTCTCCTCAAATTCGATACCCTCAATTTGAGAGTACCCTTGTGATATAAGTCTAGCCTTGTTCCGCACTATGTTGCCATCCTCATCGGATTTGTTCCTATAAATCCACTTAGTGCCTATCACATGACTGCTTTTAGGCCTAGGAACTAGAGTCCAAACCTCATTCCTTTCGAATTGGTTTAGCTCTTCTTGCATGGCAAGAACCCAAAATTCATCATTCAAGGCCTTATCAACCTTTTTGGGTTCAATTTGAGAGGTGTAGCATGTAAAGCTAATGAGATTAGCTATTTGACACCTAGTCCTAACACACTCATTCACATCTCCAATAACATCCTCTTTGTTATGGAGTCTTCTAACCCATGGAATGGGTTCATTAGAGTCCAAGAGAGGGACTCTAGTAAGAGGTTGTGTGACCTCATTATTGTCATTGGACGTCCCAACATTGGGAGTCACCACAATCCTCTCCAAAGGAGAGTCATCATCTAAAACTTCTTTCTCCTCATGGTCATTAGACTTGAGCCTAGTATCATCAATGACAACATTGGATGATTCCATGACGGTTCGAGTCTTCAAGTTGAAAACTCTATAGGCTCTACTATTGAAGGCATAGCCAATAAAGATACCTTCATCACTCTTAGCATCAAATTTGCCAAGTTGATCACGGTCATTTAAAATGTAGCATTTGCTTCCAAATGTGTGGAAGTAGCTAACATTTGGCTTTCTACCCTTCCATAACTCATAAGAGGTGTTTCTACATCCGGGCCTTAGGAAAACACGATTCCCTATATAGCAAGCCGTATTGACGGCTTCGGCCCATAGGTTCCTGGGGACATTGTTGCTAAGCAACATCACTTGGGCCATCTCTTGGAGGACCCTATTCTTCCTCTCAATAACTCCATTTTGTTGAGGTGTCCTAGGAGCTGTAAACTCATGGGAGATGCCTAAGCTATCACAATAGCTTTCAAAAGAGGCATTCTCAAACTCCCTCTCATGGTCACTTCTAATCCGTTTAATGCTTCTAATATTAGAATTCATTTCATTTTGTAATTTAGTACAAAGCATTTTAAACTTATCACAAGTTTCGGATTTTTCTCTAAGAAAGTATGTCCATGTAAATCTAGAGAAATCATCAACACAAACAAAAATGTATCTCTTTCCACCTAAACTCTTGGTTTGCATAGGACCCATGAGATCCATGTGGAGAAGCTCTAGGGGCTCCTTGGTGGAGAGATACTTGCCCTTTTTGTGCATGCTTTTGGTTTGTTTTCCTTGTTGGCAAGGTCCACAAATACCATTGGCTTTCTTCCCAAGCTTAGGGAGGCCACGCACACACTCGAACTTTCCAAGGGTTCTTAAATCCCTAAAGTTCATGTGGCCAAGTCTTTCATGCCACAACTCTATTTGCTCATCCATGGACACATTGTTTGAGACTATTCTAGCTTCAAGACAATAGCAATTGTCACTAGATCTCATACCTTTCAACAAGGTTTGTCCATCGGGCTTTAAGATAGAGCAATTATCTTTACAAAACAAGACGGAATATCCTTCATCACTTAGATGTGAAATGCTTATTAAATTGGCTTTCAAGCCATCAACAAATAAAGCATCGGATAAGGAGGGTAAACCGGGAATGGAAATGGTTCCTTTCCCTACAACTTTCTTTTCGGATCCATCACCAAAAGTGACATATCCACCTTCCTCCATAACAAGAGTCTCGAAGAAACTCTTGTTTCCCGTCATGTGCCTAGAGCACCCACTATCTAAATGCCAAAAATTAGAAGAATTTGCCTTCAAGGCTATTTAAGCAACATGGCAAACAATTTCATTCTTTCTAATCCACCTAGAAACAATCTTAGCTTTCTTAGTGGTCTTTGGTACATGGGTTCTAGATGTTCTAGGATCATGCATAATAATATTATCATTCCTAGGAACATGCATCATGGCTCTTTTCTTTTTCTTCTCTATCATGCTTCTAGTTTTGCACATTTTGATATATCGAAAGCAATGTGGTCTAATATGACCATCAAATCCACAAAAGTGACAAATAGGAGTAAAATAAGGAATCATACCTTGTCCTTGTCTTTGTGGATGAATGGGTTCAATCTGTCTTCGTTGTTGAACCGGTCTAGATTGCTTCCTAGCTTGAGGTTGCATGATAGGTCTCTTTCCTTTGTAAGCCATTTGTGGAGGAATGTTGGCTTGAGGGACCCTAGGGGGTTGAGCTTGAGGTTGCCTTCTTGGCCCCATCTTCACTTGAGCATTTGAACTTTGTCCTATTTCTAACTTCTTCCTAGGAATTTGCACAAATGAAGTTTCTTCGTTCTTCAAGCTCTTGACAAACACGGTCTTGTTAGAGGTTGAGATCTTCTTGCCATCTTCATACCCAAGACCCCTCTTGTCACATGGACTCTTTCCAACACCAAGCATATGGTCAAGCTTTTTGGTGCTAGAATCCATCCTAGTCATAGATTCTCTAACTTCTTCAAGCTCCCTCTTTAGACTATCTTCATTCCTCCTAGATAAGATTAACTCCTCTCTTAGCTTATCTTCCATCTTCTTGAATCTTTCCACTTGTTCACTTAAGTGGTCATTTTGAGATGCAAGCTCAAGATTTTCTTCTCTCAACATCTTGATCTTTCTTGTGCTCTTGATTGCTAAATCATTAAACTCGGCATGATATTTAGCAAGCACCTTTTTCTCCACAAATCCATTTATGGAGTTAGAAGAGGAATCACTTTCTTCTCCACTTGAGTCATTTTCCTCTTGACTCATTTCCTCTCTCTCACTAGCACTTTTGCTTTTATGGGAGGAGGCAAAAGCTAGGAGATTAGCCATGAGCTCTTCATCATCCGAAGACTCATCTCCCTCATAGGAGTCATCACTACTTCCACTCCAAGTGGCGGCCATCACTTTCCCCTTTTTCTTCTCAACATGATTTGCACAATCGGGGGCAAAATGACCTATGCCACCACACTCGAAACAACGGACCCCTTTCCTTTCGGTCCTTTCTTGCCTAGGTTCAAACTTCTTGAAAGAGCCCTTTTTCTTCAAATCTTGACCTTTTGATCCAAAGCCCTTTCTTCTAAACTTCATAACCTTGTTGAACCTTTTTACAAACAAGGCAAGGTCTTCATCCGAGTCAATCTTCTTTGCCTCCTTTTCATCCTTGAAGGTCTTCAAAGCAATTCCTTTTTGCTTTTTAGGAGGTGTGGAGATAGGACCCTTCCTAGACTCATAAACTAGAAGTCTCCCAATCACCTCAATCGGCTTCATATCCTTATAACCACTATTTTCTTCTAAAGCCGTCACCTTCGATTCAAACCTATCGGGTAGAGATCTCATAATTTTTTGTTTGATTCTCCTATCCGAATATGGATCACCAAGTTGATGACTTTGGTTGACTATGTCCATCAACTTAATCTCGAAGTCGTTGAAGCACTCATTCTCCTCCATCTTAAGCATCTCGTATTGAGTTTGGAGGACTTGAAGCTTAGAGTCCTTCACCACTTCGGTTCCCTCATGTGCAATCTCTAGGATGTCCCATGCCTCCTTAGATATCCTAGTATTTTGAATCAATTTGTATTGATTTTCGTCCATAGCACACAAGATGGCATGCATCGCCTTCCTATTCCACTTTGAAGCCTCAAACTCTTGCGCGTTCCATTGCGCCTTAGGCTTCAAAACTTCTTCTCCTCCACCACCGGGAGTCATCATGGGTAGATCATATCCGTCTTCCACCGCCATCCATGCATGGTCATGAATTTGGCATATGTAGGATTCCATCTTCCCTTTCCATTGGGAATAGTTCAATCTGGTAAGAAATGGAGGCCTTGTGCTAGAAGCACCTTCGTTGCCACCACCATTTCCACCGTTTCCACTCACAGTGTTTATGAATGAATGCAAATGTATGAATGATCAAAAATCACACAAAATGCGAAACACACCAAAATAAGCAAGGATCACCTATGTATGTCTAGGAACCCGCTCTGATACCAATTGAAACAAATAATAGCACGGTGTGTATAAAACTATCTAGAGGGGGGGTGAATAGATTTTAAGCTTATTACCCAATTTTTCGTATTAAGTCAAAATTACGAATTTACCCCTAACTAGATAAAGCAACAAATCAAGTATAAAATGCGGAAATTAAATAAGACTTGATTTTTACGTGGAAACCCTCACGGGAAAAAACCACGGGCTAGTAAGTAAGCCACACTCGAACCTTGAATCCACTAAATGTGTAAAACGATTACAACCTAATCTCGAAAGTAATCACACACCTACCTAATCCCGGTATGAGTGAACCTAGTCCAATTTGCTTGCGATCTAAGCAACCTAATCTCGGAAGCTACACACAAGACTTACTTTCTCAAAGGGCTTCGAACAAACCTACCAACACCTAGGCTACCCTTACAAAGAACCCCAACATGTGGTTTGTCCACGAAATGAGCCAATCAACAAATGGGAACCTTACATACAATGTAGTTGCAGATTTGATACACTTGTTGTGTGCACACACGTGAACTAGATAGACTTTGTGCAATGTGTTTGCACAAATATGGCTTGAGTTGCTTAGTGAGAAAGTGTTTGTAGTAACTTGTGACAAGAAATTTGAGAACTAGGGTCATTAATCGCGCTCCAAATGTTCACATTTAGCGCTCCTTTTTCCTATCTTTTTGTACTTGTTTCTCGGGTAAAACCGGGTATTTAATGATTTAAATAAGTGTTTCAGGAAATTAGGGAAGTGCAGGGGCAATTGTGTAATTTTGGACAAATCAGGGGCAAAAGTGCAATATTCGGATTATAATTGATTATTCCGTGATTAAGGGAAAGATCAGGGGTGTTGACTGTAATTATCTAGCAAAAGTCAGCGCAGCAGCCACGTCAGCATGCTAGACGAAGCCGTTTTGAGGTTGCACGTGTCACGCCTGACGTCAGGTCTTCTTCAACCTACTGCCGGGTCGACCCGACCCGCCAATGACCCGGTTCAGACCCGGTTGACCCGGTTGTGACCCGGCATCTTCTCCGATGTGTTTCGGTCATTTTTCGGTGTATTTTCCAGCGTTCTCTGCCCAGATCGGTAGCCCTCATCCTTCCGATCACAATGGGCCAACTTTTAGGCTCCCATGCACACATTTCCTCACCCATCCAAGTCCGCCAACTTCCATGGAAATGCAAGCTTCAAGCTTGATTCCAGCAAGTTCTTGCACACCCAAAGATGTCCAAACTCGCCAAGATTCCGCGGTTTCATGCCGCGGGAATATTCCCGCAGTCCAGAAGGTTTAAACTCGCGGCCAACCTTCGTAAATGACCCGACGACTTCCGACGGGGGGAACAAACCCGCGAGACAGGCGAGACAAGCCCGCCGAAGCAACCGACTTAGAGATATTTGTCCAAAACTATGCCCAAACACTCCCTACTATATATATTCATCTTTCCCTACCTTAAACACAATCCCCTAATATCCAAAGTTCACACAAATACTATAGAATAGCTTAGAATTACTCTAGTTTAGCTTAGAACCACACCACCTCAACACTACATGGTTCATGTGGATTTCTAGCTTAGAAGAAGGAGGCTTGGTGCTCTATTAAAGACAAGAAGCTTACCAACTTATGGTTTCTTCTTAATCTTTTACTTCTCTTCTTATTTGTATTTCATGAACATGTATGTGTAATATACTTTGAATATTGAGGAATGGATTTTATATGAATTATCTTGTATTTAATTGATCATATCTTTACCATATCCGTCTTGAGTTATCATATGTTGATTGGAGCTTATTTGTATGTATACATGTTGTTAATTGATCACTAGTAACATGTAAACTTTGTTTTACAACATTGATTATCTCTAGTGGAGAGGATTGGGTTAGTATTTGCATGTCCATGCATATTAGCTAGTTCTCATGTTCTAGGATTGTAAACCTCTCTATTATTGTCATTCTATATCCATGGTTGATGGTAATTGAGTGGTAGGATTATATTGCGTATTCCATAGAACAATAGGTGCTTAATTGAGATCAATTAATATATTCCTCATCATTTGCATCTTAGCTCTTGCATAACCTTTGCAAGAATTAGTTAGTTAGATTAGTTAATGATAATTTAGTTAGTTGTAGTTAATTTAGTGTAATTTAATTGTATTGCTTTAGTGTTAATTTACTTACTTACTTAGGTTAATTATAGTTAATAGTTGTCATTGTAGTATATAGATTGCGTATCCTAGACCATAGAATTCGCATCGCTTTTAGTTTTCCACATTAGTGTAATTAATCTCTATTTACTTTACTTGCCATTTTAGTGTAAGCGCATTAGATTAGTTGTAGCTTACTTGCGACCATCCTCATTTACATTTTCATGCATTTGTAATTACTGTAAATATTGTAATTAGCTTAATTATAACATAAGACGTATAACCGACTTTACGTGTACCAACAACCCTCCCTCATGGGAACGATACCCTTACTCGTAACCACCATACGTGGCCATCGATTCGTTTACTTGCGAAAATGGTAAATATACACTCGCACGCACGTACCATCATTTACCGATAGTTATAGAACTATCGTGTGTCCTGCGTGCGCCGATCAAGTTATTGGCGCCATTGGGGATATTTTATTAGAACAATTACGTGCGCATCAGTCACCTTGATTGTTCAAAATTCTTGTTGAAGTTCTAACACACACACACACACTACACATATATAGTTAGAATGTTTTTACATAGTTTGAATTGTAGGGTTCTTTAACCCAAATACTAACTTTGGTGGAGGTATTTATGTGCGTCTATTGTTCTAAACCACAGATAGCACCGAAAAGAAGACATTCCCAAGCCTTAGAGGAGGGTGATGCCTCAAGAAGAAGAAAAGGAAAGGGGGTCTCTACCCCGAAACCGACACCAGAGGAAATTTTCAAGATGAGACTCATGGGCACTTCCAAGCGACCCATGATCTTAGAGAGAGACCTTAGCTTCAAGGAGTTAGGTCACACGGCCGTTTTTGAGGAAGTTTACCGAAGAAGATGGGAAGCATATGTCTCATTCCCAAATAGAGCTAACCGGAAGATAGTCTAGGAGTATGCTAGCATCGATTCAGATGAGTTCAAGATGGGAGCTTCGGTGGTGGTCCTTAATAGGCCAATTTCCATAACCGCCGAGCAAATCAACAAGTATTTGATGATTCCGAACTACCCGATGTGGGAAGACAGGTACGAACCTAATGAACTCTTCTAGAATTATGACCAGAGGCTTGGGGCAACTATCACAGGGATAGAGGACATTCCATGGGAGCTCAAGGACCATAAGGTTCACCAGAGGGAGCTAGAGTTCAACGAGCACATCTGGAACATCTACTTCAGCTACTCACTCATGCTAAGCAAACATCGCACGGATGTCAACAAGGATGTCACAATCATGCTCTACCTGAAGAGAAACCGTTTGGAGTTTGATGTGAGGAGAACCATAGTGAGGAGAATAGCAAAATTAGGAAGAAGATCCAACTTGAGCCTTTTCTTCCCTTGTTTGATCACGTACTTTGCACGTGAGGCCGGGATCCAAGTTGACAAACTCATGATGTATTGTGACCCTAAAGGCAATATAGGCAAGAGAGCCTACAATGAGGCAGCTGAAGGGAAAAAAGGAATTGAGAGACTCCTCAATCCAAAGGAGTTGAAGCAACAAAGAAAGGAGCAGTGGAGATCGATTACTAGGAGAGAGCTTGAAAGACGAGAGGCAGAGGCTCAAGAGGAGGAGTATGATGTGGGACATGATGAGGGCAAATCTGAGCATTCAGAGTCGGAAAGAGAGGCTAGGGCGCTATCTTGGGCAAAGGCCATAATTGATTCTAATGCCGCTTTGGCAAAGACGGTTAGTAAACTTGCCAAGCAAGTTAGGAAATTGAAGGGAGTGGTTGCTTGTTGACGGGATACCAGAGGGAGGATACCACTGAGGAGACCTTTAAGGAGACCACTAAGCAGGAGCAAGAGTGCCATTAGAAGCTGAAACTAATTATAGCACGGTGTGTATAAAACTATCTAGAGGGGGGGTGAATAGATTTTACGCTTTTTACCCAATTTTTCGTGTTAGTCAAAATTACGAAATTACCATCAAGATAATATAAACAAGGAAGTGTAATATGGTGCGGAAATTAAAACAACACTTGATTTTTACGTGGAAACCCTCACGGGAAAAACCACGGGCTATGTAAGTAAGCCACACTCGAACCTCGAATCCACTAAATGTGCAAACGATTACAACCTAATCCCGGAAGTAATCACACACCTACCTAATCCCGGTATGAGTGAACCTAGTCCAACTTGCTTGCGATCTAAGCAACCTAATCCCGGTTGCTACACACAAGACTTACTTTCTCTAGAAGAGAATACAACCCTAAGTGAATATATGTGAATATCCAAAATGCAACATAGAGCAAGGGATACCCTATATGCTTATCTAAGATGATTAATATGCAATTAAGAACAATCCTAGATATCAAAACTAAATGACATGTCAATTAGTTAGCTAATCAATATTAAGCACAAAACCTATATGCTAGCACAATACAACTTCTCAAACATACATCATACTAATCTCAATCTTGTATCCAAAGCATACAAAATAACAAACAAGTAATTAATTGAGATTGCTAGATAAGAGAAACACAAATATGTAAGATATTAGTGAAAAGCTTACCAAGCAAAGTATGATGAAGATTCCATGCAAGATGACATCTAGATGATCTAAGATGATGCTAGATGATGATTGATGATCATGAAAAAGTGTATGAGTAATTAAAAATGAGTTCTTTGTGTATTTTCTTCTCTGAAAAATATCCTAAGTATGAAGCTTGAATATGAACTCTCTTAAGTGACCTAAAATCAAGTTAGCATATATATAGAGGCCATAAGTGAAGTGAGGTCGTTTTGAAAACGCACCAGAAAATTGCTCTGTGCGCTGGTGGACCTGCGCTGGACGACAGGCGCAGGACCAGCGCACAAGCACATTTTTGCTTTGGCGCTGGACGACATGCGCTCACCACAGGCGCCAGACCAGCGGAGCACAACTGGGCGATTAGCGCTGGTGGCCTTGCGCTGGTGTGGACCAGCGCACGACCAGCGGCACGCCACTGGGCGTTTTGCACCGGTTAGCTGCGCTGGACAACAGGCGCTGGTGGACCAGCGCACAGCCCACAACTTTGAACCCCATAAGCAATCATGCAAGGGGAACAAAGGTAAACTAAGATGCATCCTAAAAGCCTAAATGCTATGATGTTATAGACACAAGATGCAATCATAATAACAAGCAAGAAGAGATGTAAATAGGCATTGATGCACAACAAAAGAAACACAACATACAAAGATTAAACATATGCATGAGTTGTGAGTGTGTGCAACTATCTCTTCAAGACAAGTAAGCACTTAGAGTATTACCTTTGGTGCTTGTCAATAATGAGGTCTTCAAAGGCCTAATGCAATAACAACAACATCTAAACTACCCTTACAAAGAATCCCACATATGGTTTGATCACGAAATAAGCCAATTAAAAAACAACGGGATCCTTACAGAAGCGTAGGCACGAGGAGCAACCCGTGACGCCCGATCCACCTCTCACCACCGATTTACCAGCCATGCCTACGGCACCACAGTCAGCGGTTAGAGCAGAGTCTAGCGCAGATAGTGAACAAACATTATCAGGGAATGATGGGCGAGCAAAAGCCGATGCACATTATCAGGGAATGATGGGCGAGCAAAAGCCGATGTTTGAGCCGGAAGCCGGAGCCATAGCCAGAGCTGGAGCCAGAGTTGGAGCCATAGCCAATGGAGGAGAAGAATGATAGGTCGTACATAGTGAGCATCGAACTTCTTCTGGAAGAGTGGGACTGTTCGAGTGCTTCAGTGAGTGGATTACATTGTGGAGGAGCTCAAGTCACTACTAGCATAGTTCTGTATGCTGGGGCCTCCTCCTACATCTGAGCCACTTTTCTAGTACTCTACCAGAGGCCTTCATTTCACACCTTTAGACCCCACCAGCAGCAGTGCCAGCAATAGTTATACTAGTGATGGCAGTGGACAGTTTTAGGCGGATTGGTAGTCCGCGAATTTTTACGGGCGGAGCATTATTCCGCATTTTTGTATACCCAGTACTTTACTTTTGGGTTGTATTTATAGTATTTTTCGTTTCATTGTTCTATACAGTACTTACTTGCATATCATTTTAATAGTTAGTAACATGCTTAGATCTAGTGTGGGCTTTTGTATGCTTGAATAATAGTGCCTAGGATGATAATATCTAGGATATTTTGAAGCATCTTGGATGGATGCAATACCATGTGTTTGGTCATGTTATGTCCACTTTTGCATGGATTGGGAAGTTGTTTGTGTAGGGAAAAATATGAGTCCACGCAGCGGAAGCGAGACTAAAATCGAGTTTTAGTATAGTTTAAAATTTTTCCATAATTTGAACCTTAACCCTCCAATTAATTAACTTATAATACTAAAGATATCATACCTTTGTCGCGTGATCCGATTGACATTGCGTCGATGGTAATCCGCAAGATCTTCCAATCCAATCACGAACGTGAATCACCTAGGAGCGTGGTCTCCCTTCTCTTTGAATTGTGTACCTGAGGATGAATTAACAAAACTTTTTCTTTTTCGTTAGTCACAACAAATTCCAAGAGGCTACAAAGAATGTTCCGGTCACTTTTGAATTCACAATCGTTAGATCGAAACTTCCGTGAACCTTATTCGAAATTGTGCACAAAACCTTTTGATATAAAAGTTACTAGTGCACTATCGAAATAAGAACAAACTTTTCTCTCTTTTCCTCTTGGCCGAATTCTCACACTAATCTAAGAGATAGCTTTTATTTTTCAAGCAATAGAAAAATAAATCTCTAGAAAACCTATAAGGGTTGCCGAATACTTATTGCCATCAAAAAATATTAATATATATATATCTATATTTAGTGCCCGAATTCAATTTCCTATTAATAATATATAAATCCTAAAGTGCACCGAATTCTTCTTTCCTTATATTATATAAGTGAGCCGAATTCTGCACTTTCCTTATATATATATTATTAACCAAATTCTGCACTTAAATAACTTACATGTATATCATACATATATTTGCATGCCACCTATAATGTATATAAGTCAACATATATATATATATCCAATACTGCATGCCACATATAAATATCAATATATAATATATATATCTGGCCAATTGCCATATATATCTCATATATTGCAGTCGAAATCCTTTACCATGTAAGATTTGTCTTTTGACTTAAATCCTAACCCTAGGTAAATTTCCTTAGAATTCCAAACCCTAATCCAACTCTTTAGTGTATTTGTGACTATATAAAAGACTTCCTTATTTGACTAGATAAATAAATCCCTTATTTATCTACTTACCAAATAAAGTCTTTTATTTTAATTATACTACCACAATAGTATACTACTGAAAACATATTTCCTAGTCAGAAAAATATTTTGATTTTTAATTAAATAATTAATTAGTATCAATTAATTAATTTCCATTTAATCAAATAATAAAAATAAAACAATATGATATCATATATATATCTCGGCCATGTGCCACATATATTAATATATCTATATATTGTTTTTCTATTTTATTAAATCCATTGGACCTTAATAAAAGGCCCACATGTGAACCAGACCCATTCTTACTAAAGAAACAAGCCCACATGCCTTTCATTAATATATTAATATAATTGATCAGCCCATTAAATAAATAATGTGCAAATTATATTCTTAATATATTAAATACAATTCTAGATGGACCCATAAATTGGTCCGGTAGAATATATCAAGTGATCTATGCAAGTCCGTGTGGATTGGGGATCTTGGCGGGTCTATCTAAATTTAAGCTCCAATAGATATAACCCAATCACAATCAACAAATGATTCACTTAGGTTCAATTTATTAATTTTAGTTCATTCCACTAAAGAACTAAAATTGCACTCTTAAATAAAGATGGAATAAGTAAATGATTCTCATTCATACCCTAGACAATCTTATAGGAGACGGTGTATCCTCGTGAAGAATATCAGTAATCGCCAAGAGCTCATAGACCGCCTATAGCTCTCCAAGTTACCATATTTACTCATATGACCATATTTTGAACTTGGATATTTTGACTTGTCCAGAAGCCATGTTTCAATAGACTCTATCGAAAACTTAACGTTAAGATTCAATATCCAATACCTCAAAACATCCATATGATGATATTCTACTCTCATTTAATAAATGAGCCACGATGTCCATATCTATAAATGAAGTCCTCTATCGATTAACAAATGAATATCACCAAACTATCAAGGATAGACTATGCTATATAATCGTACTCATTGATAACTCAAATGATACCACTTGCAACCATAAGTCCATCGTTTATCTCAGGATTAAGATAGACTCTCCGATTGTCCTGATAATGAAAAAACTTTTATCTACTAACGGTTCTAGATAAAGTATTTCATTGTGATCCTATTCAATGCACCCAGTGCACTAGATTCTTTTACTCGAAGACCCTTCGATGATTTCAGACTCATCATAACTCATTTGATCCCACTCAAATGCTAGCAAAAGAATTCTACAACTTTAACAAGATAAAGGTGCCCAACCTTTAACTTAAGTTGTGAACATTATTTAAGACTAACTAAAGAATTGTGTCTACCTCATACATATCCAGATGTACGAACAATTCTTCTTTTCTCATAGTCTTTTGACCTAATGATTATTTACTTTTGACAATTATAATTATAAATGCTATAAGATTTTGTTAAATAAACAGAAATCACTTTATAGATATGATAAGATTGTCAATTACAATATTACACTCTTGCTATTGAGCATAATCCTGACAATCTCCCACTTGCGCTATAGCAAATGTGTCATATCTCTCATTCCCATGTTTCTAGGTGCCCATCAAAACTCTTCTGTGGTAGAGCCTTTGTGAAGGGATCCGCTAGATTTTCTGCTGACGCGATTTTGATAATCGTCACGTCACCCCTATGCACAATCTCCCTAAGAAGATTATACTTCCTTTCAATGTGTTTTCCTCTCTTATGACTTCTTGGTTATCTCGAATTAGCCACTGCTCCACTGTTATCACAGTAGATAGTGATCTGCTTATTCGCACTGGGAACCACTTCCAAGTCAATCAGGAATTGGCAGGGCCAAACAGCCTCTTTGGCAGCTTCGCATGCACAACATACTTAGCTTCTATGGTGGAATCAGCAATACAAGATTGCTTGATACTCCTCCATATGACTGTTCCTCTTCCAACAGTAAACACATATCCTTATATGGATTTTCTGGTAGTCCGAATTCGACTGGAAATCAGAATCTGTATACCCAAAGGGAATCAAATCCCCTCCTGAGTATACAAGCATATTATCTCTCGTTCTCTTGAGATACTTGAAAATATGCTTGACTGCCGTCCAGTGATCAAGACCAGGTTTCGATTGAAACCTACTAACTATGCCCACAGCAAAACAAATATCTGGTCTAGTGCAGAGCATTGCATACATGAGACTTTCAACTGCCGAGGCATTTGGAATCCTACTCATGAATTGCTCTTCATGCTCATTCTTAGGAACTTGTTCATTAGAAAGTTTGATTCCATTTCTGAAAAGTAACATACCTTTCTTGGAATCTTGCATGGAAAATCTAGATAAGATTTTGTCTATGTATGAAGCTTGGGATAGTGCAATCGTTCTATTCTTTCTATCCCTTATTACTTGGATACCAAGAATATAACTTGCTTCTCCTAAGTCCTTCATATCAAATTGTTTTGCTAACCATTCTTTTACTGATGTCAATACACCTACATCGTTTCCGATGAGTAGTATATCATCAACATAAAGAATTTAGGAAAACCAACCTGTCGCCATTAATCCTTTTGCATACACAAAGTTTGTCACAACTTGATAGAATCTTATGTTCCAGGATCAGTATGCTTGCTTTAATCCATATTTGGATTTTTGCAACTTGCATTGCCTTTTGCCAATAGCGACAATCAACATCCTCCATTGCTTCCTTATACGTGTAGGTATCTGTTAGGATTATGCTCAATAGCAAGAGTGTAATGTTGTAATTAACAATTTTTCATATTAATAAAGTGATTTCTGGTTTAACAAATCGTATAGCATTTATAGTTTAATATTATAATTGTCAAAATAAATAATCATAAGGTCTAAAGACTATGGGAAAAGAAGAATTGTTCGTACATCTGGATATGTATGTGGTAGACACAATTCTTTAGTTAGTCTTGAATAATGTTCACAACTTAAGTTAAAGGTTGGGCACCTTTATCTTGTTAAAGTTGTAGAATTCTTTTGCTAGCATTTGAGTGGGATCAAATGAGATATGATGAGTCTAAAATCATCGGAGTGTCTTCGAGCAAAAGGATCTAGTGCACTGGGTGCATTGAACTTGGTCACAATGAAAAGCTTTATCTAGAACCGTCAGTAGATAATAGTCTTTTCATTATCAGGACAATCGGAGAGTCTATCTTAATCCTGAGATAAATGATGGACTTATGGTTGCAAGTGATATCATTTGAGTTATCAATGAGTACGATTATATCGCATAGTCTATCCTCGATAGTTTGGTGATATTCATTTGTTAATCGATAGAGGACTTCATTTATAGATATGGACATCGTGGCTCCATTTAATTAAATGAGAGTTAATATCATCATATGGATGTTTTGAGGTAATTGGATATTAAATCTCAACGTTGAGTTTTCGATAGTGTCTATTGAAAACATGGCTTCTGGACAAGTCAAAATATCCAAGTTCAAAACATGGTCATATGAGTAAATATGGTAACTTGGAGAGTTATAGGCGGTCTATGAACTCTTGGCGATTACTGATATTAATCACGAGGATACACTATCTCCAATATGATTGTCTAGGGTATGAATGAGGAGCATCTTCCTTTTCTATCTTTATTTAAGAGTTCAGTTTTAGCTCTTTAGTGGAATGAGTTAAAATTAATGGATCGGACCTAAGTGAATCATTTGTTGATTGTGATTAGGTTATGTCTATTGAAGCTTAAATTTAGATGGCCCGCCAAGATCCCCAATCCACACGGACTTGCATGGATCACTTGATATATTCTACCGGACCAATTTAAGGGTCCATCTAGAATTGCATTTAATATATTAAGATATAATATGCACATTATTTATGTAATGGGCTGCTCAATTATATTAATATATTAATGAAAGACATGTGGGCTTGTTTCTTTTAGTAAGAATGGGTCTGGTTCACATGTGGGCTTTTTATTTAAAGTCCAATGGATTAAATGAAATAAGAAAATAATATTAGGCCCAATTTCATACAAGTGGGGCGGCAAGGTTAATGTTTTAACCTAATATATTATTTTGTTTCATTTGTTTTAATTAAATAAGAATTAATTAATTTATTGATTAATTGTTTAATTAAAGAAACAAATCTTTCCTAAAAGTAAAAGACTTGTTTGATAAGGAAATAAATAATTAATTTATTTATTTAATCAAATAAGGAGTCTTTTTATTTAGTCAAAATAAAAGAATAAAAATCAATGAGTTGGATTAGGGTTTGAAGTCTATAAAGTTGAAAAGAATTAGGGTTGAATTTCTGTCACCCTATATAAGTGACATGATGAAATTCGGCCAACCCTAATCTAAAACTACATAGAATTCGGCAACCCTAAAGGAAAAAGAAAGAAAAATTCGGCCAACCTATATAAGTGCTCTTATAGGGTTCGGCCACCACATACATGTGTGCTTGAGATTTTATTTTTCTTCTTCTTCTTCATTCATAGAGAGTTTTTATTCTACTAAGACAAAAAGGAGTGTTAGATTATTCTTTGATAGTATACTTGCTTAATCATCAATAAGCTTGTGTATACGATATCGATCTAGGTTCACGCGAGTTTCGATCATTAGATTGAGAACTCAAAAGTGACCGGAATAATCTTAGACATTCTTTTGATTGTTTTGTGACTAACAAAGAAAAGAAAAGTTTTGTTTTGTCCATTCACAGGTTTGCAATTCAAAGAAAAGGGAGACCACGCTCCTAGGTGATCCACGTTCGTGCTCGGATTGAAGGTCTTGCGGATTACCATCGACGTAAGTCAATCGGATCACGCGACAAAAGGTAATCTACTTTTTGTTAATGTATATGCATGTTTATTGATTAAAAGGGTTTAAGGTTCATAAAGGAAAATTTTTTAAAAGTTACTAAATCTCATTTTAGTATCGCTTCCGCTGCGTGTACTACTTTTGTTATTTTTCCCTACAATTGGTATCAGAGCCTAGGTTGAACCCTTTTAATTAATTAACATATATATACGTGGATCTATTTCTTTTTATTGTGATTATGCATGTTTAGAAAGAGATGGCACTCTAGGTATTCAAATATATAATTACATGTGATGTATGGATTTATATATGTTTTATGTGGATTGTTATTGCTTGATTTTGGCCCTAGATTTTCAATGTAATTTTTGTTTCGGAGTTGTAACAAGAAGGGTGGTCTATTATCGCCATAATTCTTCTTGGTAGTTGCTAGTTTTTTTTTTATTTTTAATATAAGTGCAGTATTTTTTTTATCACTGCTGCAGTTTTTTTATTTTTATTATGTGCAGTTTTTTATGTGTAAAAAGTACTGCAGTGATTAAAAAAAAAAAAAAATACTGCAGTATTTTATTTGTTTAAATACTGCCATAATATATTTAGGTCTTGAAGATTCGAAGACACGAAGCAAAACGAAGCAACCGGAACCGAGAACGAGCACCGTGCGCACCCTAGGAGTTGATTGGGCTGCGCATGGCAAGCCCATTGCAAGGAGAGCTGCGCACGGCAGCCTTGAAGGCCTTATGGGCTGCGCATGGCAGCCCCTTTGTGGGGTTGTGGGTTGTGCACGCCCATGGGGTTTGGGCCGAAGGATGAGCGTATGGTTGATGGGCCACCTGAAGATCTTGTATTCCTGACAATTGTAATTTACTTGTTTTTCTAGGATGGGCCAAAATTGTTGCTATTTAATTTATGCTTAAATATTACTTTGTTATTGTATGATAACATGACATATAGAATAGGAGTGCCATTCATATATCTCTTTTGGTATGAACATGCATTGAATGATTTAGGTATCTAAATTGGCATCTAGATAACTGGTAAATCATTCTATGGGATTTAATCACACGCCTTAAATAATTGAGTGGGAGAAGGTGTTTTTGTAACACCTATGGCCTTCAAGGTTAGTTGAGCTTTATTATTTATTGGTAATCCCCCCAAGGGGCGTCCATGAATGGAATTTAGCAACATACTTCCTTACAAGGATAGACTAGACATTGGACTCAAACGAGATCTACTCCCCAAGGAGGGATTTTCGTGAGAGAAAATTGAGGGTCGATATCTTGGTAGCACACTCAATGTAATTTTATTGATATCCTCCCAAGAGTTCTTGTCAGTAAAATTGCAAGGCTAAAATTGAAAACGCTGGTTGTTATGTTAACAATTAGGTAGGACCTAGTCTAACTAGTAAATGGTGCGAACTCCCAAAGAAGGCGTAACATTTATGGGTGTTAGATCACCGTTGAATTTTATGATTGAGTTATTTATTTAATTCAAGATAAATATTTAAAAGTGCTTTATCATGATTATTTACTTATATATGTTTTGTTTTATTCAGAAATCATTACCCCATCACTTATGAACATCCTGAAAGATAACACTTTAACTGGAGATAATTATGTCACATGGAAAAGGAAAATTGGGTTGTTGCTGCAAAGTGAAAAACATAAGTTTGTTCTAATTACTCCTAAACCACCTGCTCCTAATAATGAATCTAGCATAGTGTATAGAGATGAGTATGAGCAGTGGAAGACTTCAGATGATAGCAAAATGTTACATTATGGCCACTATCTCCGACGTGTTGCAACAGCAGCATGAAGGAAAGGAGTCCGCTGCTGATATAATGATGTCTCTAGAGGAGATGTTTGCTATGAAGTCCAGGACGACTAAGAGAGAGGCAGTGACTGCTTTTATGAATCTTAGGATGAAACCTGGACAGGCTGTAAAGGATCACATGATGAAAGTCATAGCACATCTCAACATTGCTGAACTGCATGGCGCTGAGATAGATGGTGAGACAAAGATTGATATGGTTGTCAATTCATTGTCAGATTCCTTTGATCAGTTCAAATTGGACTACACTTTGAACAAAAAGGAATACACCTTACAAGGCATGATGCAAGATGTTCAAAGTGCTGAAAAGATCCTTGTGAAAGGCAAAGGTCAAGAGATTCATATGGTTGGTAAAGTTGCTACTGTTAAGGCCCGTCAAAAGGTCAAGAAACAACAGAAGAAAAAGCAACTTGGGCCTATCAAGAAGGAGACCAAGAAAGTAACCAAGATCAAAGGGAAATGCTTCCTTTGTGGTGAAAAGGGACATTGGAAGAGAAATTTCCCAAAGTCCCAGAACAAGAAGGAAGAAGGTAATTTGAATTATCTTGAAACATGTTTTTTGGCTGATTCTACAGATTCTTGGATCATAGACTTAGGAGCCACTAATCATGTTTGTTATTCCTTGCAGGGATTTCAAGAAAGGAGAAAGCTGAGTAAGAATGAAATCAATTTGCGCTTGGGCAACGGAACGTTAGTCTCTGCAAGTGCAGTGGGAGATATTAGAGTTTATTTGGATTCTAGAAGGCATTTAGATTTAATAGACGTTTATTATGTACCTCAATTCAAGAGGAATTTAATTTCAGTTTCTTGTTTGAATAAATTTGGATATTCGGTTACTTTTAATAAAGTTTTTATTATTAGTAAGAATGACAAAATTATTTGCCAAGGTACATTGGAAAACGGTCTATACTTTTTGCATAGAAATATCTCTCACTCGTTAGACACAGAAATAACGGAACCTAATCATAAAAGAGTAAAATTATCAACAGATGAAACCTACCTTTGGCATTTACGCTTAGGTCATATTAACCTTAATAGGATTAAAAGATTGGTATGTGACGGACCTTTGAGTGACTTAAAGGTTGATGATCTACCAACTTGTGAATCTTGTTTGGAAGGTAAAATGACCAAAAGGACGTTCTCTGCCAAAGGTGCAAGAGCCACTGAATGTTTAGGATTGATACACACTGATGTATGTGGACCTATGAGCATTCAAGCTAGAGGTGGATATGAGTACTTCATCACCTTCACGGATGATTACTCGAGATTTGGTTATGTGTATCTCATGAGACATAAGTCGGATGCTTTTGACATGTTCAAAGCATTCAAAGCTGAAGTGGAAAATCAGCTTGAGAAACACATAAAAATCTTGAGATCTGATCGTGGTAGAGAATATCTATCTGGTGAGTTTCAGCAATATCTTATTGATAATGGGATAGTTTCTCAGTTTTCTGCACCAGGTACACCTCAACAGAATGGGGTAGCAGAAAGGAGGAATAGAACTCTTTTGGATATGGTTAGGTCTATGTTAAGTTATTCAACACTTCCTATTTCTTTTTGGGGATATGCTTTACAAACTGCTATATACATTCTAAACGATGTACCATCTAAGTCTGTTCCTAAAACACCGCATGAGTTGTGGACTGGGCGCAAGCCTAGTTTACAACACTTAAGGATATTTGGTTGTCCTGCGCATGTGTTAAAAGGAAAGACAGAAAAGATGGAGTCCCGTTCAGAAACATGTATATTTGTAGGGTATCCAAAAGAAACTAAAGGATATTATTTCTATAGTCCTTCAGACCTTAAAGTATTTGTTTCGACGAATGCTAAATTTCTGGAAAAGGACTATATGAATGATTTTGTGCCTAGAAGTAGAATTGTCCTGAATGAGATGTCAGGAGATACAATTCTACGAGAGGTTACACAACCTAACCCAATTGTAAGTTCCGATCCAACACAAGATCAACAACCTACCATTCCTCGTCATAGTGGGAGGGTTAGAACACAACCCGAAAGATACATCGGTCTGGGAGAATCAATGGAGAATCTCCCGGACGACGATGATCCCTATACATACAAGGAAGCTATGGAGGATGTTGATAGTCGCCATTGGCAAAAGGCAATGCAATCCGAGATTGAATCTATGTTCGATAACAAAGTCTGGTCCCTTGTAGACTTACATAAAGGGATAAAACCCATTGGGTGCAAGTGGGTATACAAGAGGAAAAGAGGTATGGATGGAAAGGTGGAAACCTTTAAAGCTAGATTGGTAGCTAAAGGGTATACACAGAAAGAAGGTATCGATTACGAGGAAACCTTCTCTCCTGTGGCCATGCTTAAATCCATTAGGATACTCTTATCCATTGCAGCATCTTTAGATCTAGAGATTTGGCAAATGGACGTCAAGACAGCTTTCCTAAATGGAAGTCTTGACGAAAGCATCTACATGATGCAACCAGAGGGATTCATTGAAAAGGGCCAAGTGGATAAGGTATGCAAGTTGCAGAAATCCATATATGGATTAAAGCAAGCATCCAGATCCTAGAACATAAGGTTTGATCAAGCTGTCAAAGGTTTTGGATTTATTCAGAATCCTGACGAACCTTGTGTATACAAAAGGATTAAAGGCGACAAGTTGGTTTTCCTGATTCTTTATGTTGATGATATACTACTCATTAGAAACGATGTAGGTGTATTGACATCAGTAAAAGAATGGTTAGCAAAACAATTTGATATGAAGGACTTAGGAGAAGCAAGTTTTATTCTAGGTATCCAAGTAATAAGGGATAGAAAGAATAGAACGATTGCATTATCCCAAGCTTCATACATAGACAAGATCTTGTCTAGGTTTTCCATGCAGGATTCCAAGAAAGGTATGTTACCTTTCAGACATGGAATCAAGCTTTCTAAGGAACAAGTTCCTAAGAATGAGCATGAAGAGCAATTCATGAGTAGAGTTCCATATGCCTCGGCAGCTGGAAGTCTCATGTATGCAATGCTCTGTACTAGACCAGATATTTGTTTTGCTATTGGCATAGTTAGCAGGTTTCAATCGAAACCTGGTCCTGACCACTAGACGGCAGTCAAGCATATTTTCAAGTATCTTAAGAGAACGAGAGATAATATGCTTGTATACTCTGGAGGGGATTTGGTTCCCGTTGGGTATACAGATTCTGATTTCCAATCAGATTCTGACTACAGAAAATCCACATCAGGGGCTGTGTTTACTATTGGAGGAGGAGCAGTTATAGGAGGAGTATCAACCAATCTTGTATTGCTGATTCCACCATGGAAGCTGAGTATGTTGCTGCATGCGAAGCTGCCAAAGAGGCTGTTTGGCTTCGCCAATTCTTGATTGACTTAGAAGTGGTTCCTAGTGCGAATAAGCAGATCACTATCTACTGTGACAACAGTGGAGCAGTGGCTAATTCGAAAGAACCAAGAAGTCACAAGAGAGGTAAACACATTGAAAGAAAGTATCATCTTTAAAGGAGATTGTTCAAAGAGGTGACGTGACGATTACCAAAATCGCGTCAGCAGAAAATCTAGCGGATCCCTTCACAAAGGCTCTACCTCAGAAGAGTTTCGATGGGCATCTAGAGAACATGGGCTTGAGAGATATGACACATTTGCTATAGCGCAAGTGGGAGATTGTTAGGATTATGCTCAATAGCAAGATTGTAATGTTGTAATTAACAATCTTTTTCATATTAATAAAGTGATTTCTGGTTTAACAAATCGTATAGCATTTATAGTTTAATATTATAATTGTCAAATAAATAATCATAAGGTCTAAAGACTATGGGAAAAGAAGAATTGTTCGTACATCTGGATATGTATGTGGTAGACACAATTCTTTAGTTAGTCTTGAATAATGTTCACAACTTAAGTTAAAGGTTGGGCACCTTTATCTTGTTAAAGTTGTAGAATTCTTTTGCTAGCATTTGAGTGGGATCAAATGAGATATGATGAGTCTAAAATCATCGGAGTGTCTTCGAGCAAAAGGATCTAGTGCACTGGGTGCATTGAACTGGTCACAATGAAAAGCTTTATCTAGAACCGTCAGTAGATAATAGTCTTTTCATTATCAGGACAATCGGAGAGTCTATCTTAATCCTGAGATAAATGATGGACTTATGGTTGCAAGTGATATCATTTGAGTTATCAATGAGTACGATTATATCGCATAGTCTATCCTCGATAGTTTGGTGATATTCATTTGTTAATCGATAGAGGACTTCATTTATAGATATGGACATCGTGGCTCCATTTAATTAAATGAGAGTATAATATCATCATATGGATGTTTTGAGGTAATTGGATATTAAATCTCAACGTTGAGTTTTCGATAGTGTCTATTGAAAACATGGCTTCTGGACAAGTCAAAATATCCAAGTTCAAAACATGGTCATATGAGTAAATATGGTAACTTGGAGAGTTATAGGCGGTCTATGAACTCTTGGCGATTACTGATATTAATCACGAGGATACACTATCTCCAATATGATTGTCTAGGGTATGAATGAGGAGCATCTTCCTTTTCTATCTTTATTTAAGAGTTCAGTTTTAGCTCTTTAGTGGAATGAGTTAAAATTAATGGATCGGACCTAAGTGAATCATTTGTTGATTGTGATTAGGTTATGTCTATTGAAGCTTAAATTTAGATGGCCGCCAAGATCCCCAATCCACACGGACTTGCATGGATCACTTGATATATTCTACCGGACCAATTTAAGGGTCCATCTAGAATTGCATTTAATATATTAAGAATATAATGTAGGGAAAAATACCGTAGTACACGCAGCGGAAGCGAGACTAAAAAATCGAGTTTAGTATAGTTTAAAATTTTTCCATGATTTGAACCTTAACCCTCTAATTAATTAACATATAATACTAAAGATATCATACCTTTGTCGCGTGATCCGATTGACATTGCGTCGATGGTAATCCGCAAGATCTTCCAATCCAATCACGAACGTGAATCACCTAGGAGCGTGGTCTCCCTTCTCTTTGAATTGTGTACCTGAGGATGGATTAACAAAACTTTCTTTTTCGTTAGTCACAACAAATTCCAAGGGGCTACAAAGAATGTTCCGGTCACTTTTGAATTCACAATCGTTAGATCGAAACTCGCGTGAACCTTATTCGAAATTGTGCACAAAACCTTTTGATATAAAAGTTACTAGTGCACTATCGAAATAAGAACAAACTTTTCTCTCTTTTCCTCTTGGCCGAATTCTCACACTAGTCTAAGAGTTGGATTCTATTTTTCTCAAGCAAAAAAAAAAACTCTCAAGCCAAAGACCTAGGGTTCTTGAAAATATACAAAGAATATATATATGTTTAGTGGCCGCTCAATTTCATCTTGCTTGAAATAATATATGTCTATTTATATGCAAACCGAAATAATAATATATATTACTGTTTATGAAAACCGAAATCAACCTTTAAAAAAAATATGTATTCATAAAAACTGCACACCTATTAAAGTGCACTTCAACTTGCACGCCTTAATAAATATATATATATATTTCGAAATTTAATCCTGCATGCCTTATAATATATATATTTATTGCGCACCCGAAATATATATACTTTATAAAAATATATAAATATATATAATCTATATTTGTGTCTTTTGACTTAAATCCTAACCCTAGGTAGATTTCCTTATAATTTCAAACCCTAATCCAACTCTTTAGTGTATTTGTGACTATATAAAAGACTTCCTTATTTGACTAGATAAATAAATCCCTTATTTATCTACTTACCAAATAAAGTCTTTTATTTTATTTATACTACCACATAGTATACTACTAAGAAACATATTTCCTAGTCAGAAAAAGATTTTGAGTTTAATTAAATAATTAATTAATCAATTAATTAATTTTCATTTAATCAAATAATAAAAATAAAACAATATAATATCATATATATATCTCAGCCATGTGCCATATATATTAATATATCTATATATTGTTTTCTATTTTATTAAATCCATTGGACCTTAATAAAAGGCCCACATGTGAACCAGACCCATTCTTACTAAAAGAAACAAGCCCACATGCCTTTCATTAATATATATATAATTGATCAGCCCATTAAATAAATAATGTGCAAATTATATTCTTAAGATATTAAACAATTCTAGATAGACCCATAAATTGGTCCGGTAGAATATATCAAGTGATCCATGCAAGTCCGTGTGGATTGGGGATCTTGCGGGCCTATCTAAATTTAAGCTCCAATAGACATAACCCAATCACAATCAACAAATGATTCACTTAGGTTCAATCTATTAATTTAGTTCATTCCACTAAAGAACTAAAATTGTACTCTTAAATAAAGATGGAATAAGTAAATGATTCATTCATACCCTAGACAATCTTATAGGAGATGGTGTATCCTCGTGAAGAATATCAGTAATCGCCAAGAGCTTATAGACCGCCTATAGCTCTTCAAGTTACCATATTTCCTCATATGACCACATTTGAACTTGGATATTTTGACTTGTCCAGAAGCCATGTTTCAATAGACACTATTGAAAACTTAACGTTAAGATTTAATATCCAATACCTCAAAACATCCATATGATGATATTCTACTCTCATTTAATAAATGGAGCCACGATGTCCATATCTATAAATGAAGTCCTCTATCGATTAACAAATGAATACCACCAAACTATCGAGGATAGACTATGCTATATAATCGTACTCATTGATAACTCAAATGATACCACTTGCAACCATAAGTCCATCATTTATCTCAGGATTAAGATAGACTCTCCGATTGTCCTGATAATGAAAAGACTATTATCTATTGCGGTTCTAGATAAAGTATTTCATTGTGATCCAGTTCAATGCACCCAGTGCACTAGATTCTTTTACTCGAAGACCCTCCAATGATTTTTAGACTCATCATAACACATTTGATC